>PVHT021183696.1:21513252-21567696 GCA_004024745.2 Catagonus wagneri | reverse complement strand
TGCCTGTCCCCTAGGCCAACACAAGTTTGTTGTTTATGTCTGTTAGTCTATTTCCATTTTTTAGATCAGTTCATTTGTGCCATATTTTAGATTCCACATATAGCGATAGCATGTATAATGACAATTATTGCATTTCTATATAGGATGTATCATCACACTTCTAGGAGGCACTCTGGAAGCAAATTTACATCATCTCCTGTATTTCTTGCCAGAGTATTATATCCCATATCAAGGGAAAATTCTCCTGAAAATATCTCTTTAGTATACTTTATTTTTGAGTTCTTTTTCTTGATCAAAGCCCTTTAGAAATCAATCCCATGCCTACCCTCCTCACTCCACCTGATTCTGCCTAGGTCTTTTTTTTTTTGTCTTTTTGCCTTTATGTAGAGCTGCACCCGCGGCATATGGAGGTTCCCAGGCTAGGGGTCTAACAGGAGCTGTAGCTGCCGGCCTTCGCCACAGCCACAGCAACGCGGGATCCGAGCCGCGTCTGCGACCTACACCACAGCTCATGGCAACGCCGGATCCTTAACCCACTGAGCAAGGCCAGGGATCGAACCCGCAACCTCACGGTTCTTAGTTGGATTTGTTAACCACTGAGCCACGAAGGGAACTCCCTGCCTAGGTCTTGAAGTTCATTTTTTTCAGTAGATGAAACACATCCCTGGGCTAAGGTTTCATCGCTTAATCCTATAAATAAGCATAGCGGCTAGGAGAGAAGTTGGGAGCAAATTCTAAAGAGGACACCCCTTATTTGTAGGGGAATCTTCTGACTCATTTTCAAGCCAAGGGAATGGTACCTCATTATAAGAAGTGTTAGGCCACTTCTGCCTGTCCAAGGAGCTCAGGGAATCTGGGTATTCAAGATATTATTCATGGGTCTCCATTCTGTGCCAATGGCACATTCTTTTCCAACCAGGATTCTGACCTTGGCATAGAAGACCTATGGTAGTTGAGAGTTCAGTCTCTTTTGGAGTTGGGCTCTACTAGTAAACCTAGTCTCCCATTTTACCGAAGTGTGTGCTGCTAGAGATTCTGTCTGGCATTTACTCTTCCTTTCAACTGGAAGTCAGTCTTTCTTGACATTTTATTTTTTCAGAGCACCAGCTGAGTTAGTAATAGCCATCTAATTTCCTTATATTTATAATTACTATTTCCTCTATGTATTTCAAGTACCTCATATACCATGCCATCTATGCCATTTATGTTTGAACTCTCTGTATTCTTGATAAAATGATGGGATCAATGCCAGCCAGCCTGCAAGAGATCCAGCTCCAGAATCTGAGTACCTACTTTCATAGACCAGTCTATCAATTGTCTCAGGTTGCATTACCTAGGATGCAGGTTCTGAGGTAGAGTTTAACATTCAGGGTGCTTATTACAGTTTCCTTGAGATTAACACCTGTGAAAGGGAAGTGAAAGAGGCAAAACTGGGCAAAAGAAGAAATTAATCGAAGGTCCAGAGACAAACTCAGCCATACAGGAGTTCTGAAGCAGGAAGGAGTTTTTACAGGTTTATTTATTTTTTTTTAATTAGGCTGAAATGACCAGGTTTCAAAAAAACCCTACAATTAATCAGACTTTGGGTATGACTTCCCTGGGAAGGGGCCTGGCTCTGGATATGGTAGCTCATGCCTCTGGGGCATTGTATGAAGAGGCTGATAGCACTTCCAGCAGCTGAGACAATAAATCCATCTATGAAGGATGACCTGCACAGTATACCGCAGTGTCTGTCAGGTACTGTCACACGTCCATCACTATCTACCCCACCAAGAATTCTAATTCAAAATCCTACCCACTGAACTATCCCCATGCATGCAGTAGGATTCTGAGTTTTTAATTTATGAGTCAGTTCAGAAAGGTCTTGAGTTGGTCTGTTTTAAATTGAAACAAGGGTTAGTTTTCCTTTACTACTTACTTTTAGTAATTGTTTGACATGAACTATTTGATTATCATCACGGTTCAGGTAATGCGTATTTGCTTTGACTGCTTTTTTTTTCCTGGCTTATACTTTTTCAATATATATATATATATTTTTTTTTGGTAAGGTAAGTTCTGTTTGTTTTCTTGCTTTTTTTAAATCCAACTGAGATAAGATGTTTGGGACCATTAATTTTCAAAAGAATTCAAGGACCCTCAGAGAAAATACACTGAGGAAGAGAAAGTCCTAGGGAAGAACTTGCTTATGTCCATATTCTTTATATTGATTATTAGGGACATTGTTCCGTGGTAAGAGTAAAAAAAAAGTGGCCTTAGTGAAAAAGCCAGCTGTTTTTTTTTTTTTTGGAAAGGAATGGATTTTGTTATCTAAATAAGGTAATATAAATATTCACTACAAAATATTTCTATTGTATAAGTTGTACTGACCATTTCTCAGAAAAGTGTCAGATTTTGCCACAAAATATACCACTGTACACAGGTTTTCTAGGACCAGAACTATGAGTTATAGAAAGAAAGATTAACTTACTAGATCTGCTTTATGTATCTGTTTCTCATATAATTAAAAACAAATAGGTAAGGGACAAATGAGGAGTTTTGGATTAGCACGTGCAAACCACTGTATATAAAATACATAAACAACAAGGTCTTACTGATACCGCAGGGAACTATATTAAGTATCCTGTAATAAACCATAGTGGAAAAGAATATGAAAAAAATTATATCATATTGCTGAACACTTTGCTGTACACCATAAACTAACACAACATTGTTAATCAACTATATTTCATTAAAAAAAAGAGTGATATATTTAACTGTACTTTAGTCTACCTTTTAAAACTTAAGGATTGCATATTTTTATCTTCATTTGTATCTCTACTTTGATACATTAAACAACTATTTATTAAATATATATATAATACAGTATTAGTTGTGGATAAAGATTCAAAAATGTCTTTGATATAGGTTTTAAATTCAAGGCGCTTGAAGTATATACACTAGCTGGAATAAGACTGTTTATAGCATAATTCTCTAGTACTAATTAAATTCAAATTACAATACTTTCTCTGCTATGCTAAGTACTTATATGCTCAAAGCTTTGATGATGGTCAGGGTGGGTATATTTAATAATAATATTTTGTATAATTAATACTATTTTAAATAAGGATGTTCAATAACTATGAAACATAACATAGGTATAAACAGAACTGTTTCTTCAATCTGTCAATATTCTGAAGAAAATTTATTTATTCAGGTGATATATTAGTTTCCTATGGTTGCTATAGAAAATTACCAAAAAGAATGTGGCTTAAAAATAACAGATATCTGTTCCAGGCTTCTCTCCCAGCTTCTGGTGTTTTGCTGGTAACCTTGGCACTCCCTGTTTTGTAAATGCATTTGTCCAGTCTTTGCCTTCATTTTCACTTAGTATTTCTGTATATCTGTTCACATAGTCTCCCTTTTGTGCAGGTCTAGCTCTCTGTCCAAATTTCCCTTTTATATAAAAACACCCATCATATTGCCTTAGGGTTCATCTTAATAATCTTATTTTAACTTGATTACCTCTGTAAAGACCCTGTTTCCAAATAAAGTCAGATTCTGAGTTACAGCAGGTTAGGACTTCAACATTTATCTTTTGGAGAATACTATTCAACTCATAACACATGAATAAAAATTTCTCAAAAGTATAACCATATTGCAAGTCCAAAGTTCAAATAGAAAGTTAAATCAAATTACCCACTTTACCTAGAAGTGATATACAGTATGGCATTTTTAAATTCACAGAAAATTGCTTTGTATATTTTAAAAATAAATACTCTTTCTACCCTGAACATTTTCCTATCTTGTTTAACTTTTAGGGATTTTTGCACACCTGATGTCCATGATTATGAATGAAAGCTCAAATAATTTCAAAATCTACATTTTTCATCTGCTCTTCCACTTCCATATTAATTTTAGAGAGATTATTACCCAATAACTTTAGATCTAAAAAGATGCAAGGATACATATCATGTTTTTGTTCTTCTTAATTCCTTTTTTATGTTCTATTCTATTAGACTTTTTAACCCTTTGTAATATTTATCTATGTACATATAGATATATATTTTGTGGAATATGATTTTTATTAAATAAGTTTTATTTTATAAGGCATTTTCACAGCATTGGCTATACTTTATAATCACTTGGGAAAAGTAAATATTGAGGGCTTTGGTTACAACGCTCTTTTTAATGAATAATTAGAACACTGTCAGGAAGCAAATAACACTATTTGGTTGTATTATCAGTTTTATGAATCTTTTTAAAAATGTTTACAGATAGCTTTGACATTTAAGTTACTTTAGAAGGGTGTAGTCATTCAATAGGCAAGATATCTGGAAGAAAAATCAATGTGGTAATTTCATTCCATGAAAATAACAGTTTTTCACAAATACATAATGTACCATTGGAAGAAAGATAGCTTTTATACGAATTTTAAAGGAATTTCTACTAGTAAAAACGGTGGAGAGACTCTTATTCAGACTATTGAATCCTCTTGGTTCCAGTTCAGGAATGTTATCAAGTCTTTTGTACATCATGACTCTTCTCTGTCTAGTACTCTTTATCAATATTCACCTTATTAGTTCAAAAATAGTCTTCTCTTATCAAAATAACTTCCATACTTTCATAAATGGGTTAAGCACAAACACTCTGAAACATATACAGAAACTTTTTCTCATTGAAATGTTGCTTATTTTAAAATACAAATCTGGGGAGTTCCCGTTGTGGCTCAGTGGTTAACGAATCCGACTAGGAACCATGAGATTGCGGGTTCTATCCCTGGCCTTGCTCAGTGGGTTAAGGATCCGGCGTTGCCGTGAGCTGTGGTGTAGGTCACAGGCAGATGCGGCTCAGATCTCGTGTTGCTGTGACTGTGGCGAAGGCCGGCAGCTACAGCTCCTGTTAGACTCCTAGCCTGGGAACCTCCACATGCCGTGGGTGCAGCCCTAGATAAAGCAAAAAAAGACAAAAATAAATAAATAAATAAAATAAAATAAAATACAAATCTGGTAGAATTACTCAGTTGCTTACAAATTGTCAGTGGCTTTCTGTTACTCTGAATGTGAAAGCACATTCCATATTATGGCAGATGTGTCCATGTCCACAATCGAGGCTAATACTAGAAGAATTTAGACGAGTTGGAAGTTTCTTTTTGGTGTTTCCTTCATCTCCAGGTTGAATCTCTGCAAGTACCTTTGGTTTTTCATGCCCTAATCACAATTACTATCCTCCAGCTTACTGATCTCCTACTCCATGTCCCCAAATGTTTCTTTCAAACTCATTTGTCCAACCTTACAAGTAAAAAATTAGCAACAATATTTTTGTTATTCACATATACCTGTGCTTTCAAAAGTGTCCATAAGACATTGGCACTACTTAGACCAAAATGACAAATTCTTATTGTGGAACTACATATTCTGGATCATTTCAGCAATGGAGGTTTGGTAGTAGGTTTATGGAAATGTTTTTTGTAAACGTGAACACTTGCCATGTATGTAATAACCTTCTGTCATGGAAGATTTCTTACCTTGAAATTAGTGCAGAAATTTTTGAAAAAATATTATTGATGTAGCAACATTTTGCATAGCAGTGAAAGACTGTAGGCCACAATTCTTGTAGAAAATTCAAATACTCTCAATACCAAGGAACATCTTAAGAAAGTATACTGAAAGTAAAGCCATTAAAAATAAATCAGATTTTATTTCCTGTTCCTATAATTAATTAATAATACCTTACTTCTATTTTATGAAGTTTTCATTTATAATTTGTAACTTTTAAAATGTTTATTGATCTGCTCAACTAAAAATTCTCAGATGTATTTGAAAATCAAATGATTTTACTCCAGGATTAGTGCATGCAGTTCAACATAAAATTATAAAATCAGCAAAAGTATGGTTTATAATAAATGTAGAATTACAGTGTAATACACAAAGAAATAGCATATCCATAAGTAAAATTGGCGTCTATTTTTAATGTCTTTCAGAAAACTGTTCTTAAATGTAATAAGTGAAAACTTTCTAGTTTTTAATAATGTCTGAAACAAAATTTATCAAAAGCATGTTTTGTTTTTGAATTGCCTGCAAGGTTGTGCACATCATTTGCCTTCATTTTTTAAAATATTTTTATTTATTTATTTATTTATTTTTTGCTTTTTAGGGCCACACCCATGGCATATGGAAGTTCCCAGGTTAGAAGACAAACTAGAGCTACGCTGCCAGCCTAGCCACAGCCACAGCAACATGGGATGCAAGCCATGTCTGCAATCTACATCACAGCTCATGGCAATGCCGGATATCTGACCCACTGAGCAAGGCCAGTGATTGAACCCATATCCTCATGGATACTAGTTGGATTCATTTCCACTGCATCATAATGGGAATTCGCATTATTTTATATTTTTAGTTAACTGGAAAGTAAGACCTCAAAGCATATAATTAACTGGAAAGTAAAACCTCAAAGAGTGTAATTAGGTGAAAAAATTTTGGTCTTCACTTTTCTACTAAGACTCTTGCTTTAGTCGCTTACTTTTCCAAAGAAACAAATGAGAGTTTGGACAGAACATGAACATCTGTTGAAAGTTGACAGCTATGAAATGTTATACCTTGTGTAAGGTTGGGTAGTTGGTTCATGGGGCTATGAGGTTGGTTTTCTGAAAGCTAGGCTGGAGGGTGAATAAAAGGATTTGTTTACTAAACCAAGGGATATGTTATCTTCTGGAGTAATGGTATTAAACCTGTTCTATGTAAGAATAAAGAACCTAGTATAAAATATACATTCTCAGATTCTGATTTTTCCATTAGAGATTCTTATTTTGTAGGTCTAAGATAGGACAAAGAATTCATTGTTTTAAAAATCATTCCAAGTAATTCTGGTGATAAAGTTTCCATTGAGAAACACCAATTCAGGCCATGAGGATAAAATGGATGCCTTAAAAAATAAGGCATAAAAACAAATTTACCTATTTCCATTTAATACTTCGAGCAATGTAAGTGATATCTTACTATGTGTATGTGTAAAAATGGTTACATTAATTTTTCTGAAATTTATTTGTTTCCAAATAAATAAATAATTCTATATATAGTGTGACTGAGAAAATATACAGAACCTATGGCCATGTATACAAATAAATAATAGATAATGTATTAGTGACGTGAATTTATAAACAATGTGTGCTATTGGTTTTGCATGCCAAGACCTCTTAAAGAAATATGACTTTTTAAATGATTTTTATTTTTTCCATTATTGGTTTACAATGTTCTGTCAATTTTCTACTGTATAGCAAAGTGACCAGTCACACATATGTATATACATTCTTTTTCTCACATTATCCTCCATCATGCTACATCATAAGTGACTAGATATAGTTCCCAGTGCTATACAGCAGGATCTCATTGCTTATCCATTCCAGAGACAATAGTTTGAATCTATTAACCCCAGATTCCCAGTCCATCCCCCTTCTTCCCCCTCCCCCTTGCAACCACAAGTCTGTTCTCCAAAATATGACTTTTAATATAGTGCCATTTTACATAATATTTTCTGTCTAAAATGTTTACATTTATAATTGGTATATAAATGTTCATGAAAACTGAAATATTCATAAGACTAGGAAAAAGTTTTATGAAGAACAGGGAATTTGACGAATGCTTCCATAGAAATGAACTGTCTGAGTTAAAAAGTGACAAGTTTTATAACTGTTCATAATGGTGATCTCTTACCAGCTATAAAGCAGTTAGCAATATATAAAATTTTTATGATAAAAAGATTCATCACACTTTATTGCAGTACAGGAAGCTATAGTGCTTATTATTCTTTTATTCAAATATTTCCCTTCTTTGTATTTTTATTCTATTATGAAAGTAATTGTGTATATTTAAAAGTGTATTAAATTATTAAGTTTGAGATTTTCTCCATTTAACAAAAAGAAAATCTCCAAAAAATAGATTCCTAGCTTCACTGGGGCTTTATTATAATCATGTTTTCTAATATAAAATGTCTATGATTTTAAAAATCTCCAAAGAAAATAATTTTCTACAGTATTTTATCATTTTATTTAGATGGGAAGTTGCTAATTTGGTGAATATCTACATTATGCTCAATATTTTTCTTCATTTACCTCCATATCATTCTCAAATATTAAAAGATGCTCTTTGCAGAGTAGTTCTCGTCACAATAAAAAGTATTTGTGACTATGAAGATGTTAACTAGACATATTGTAGTGATTATTACATACTATATATCAATGTCAAAAAAGTTGATGTTTGAAGACTGCCATATTTTTAGATATTCTATTTCTAATTCTAGACAAAGTTTTCCCTTGTCAATGAAAACTTCTACTATTATACAGTGATAAATATGTTTTATCCTCAGTAACTCTTATTCCTACCTGCTTAAGGCACCCCACCCATTGAGTCAATGGTCTTTATTCTTTTACCAAGAAAATGGATCTATATAGAATTAAAAAATAACATTGTTTCACAGTAGCAGACTTTTTTTTTTTTTGCTTTTAAGTTTACAGGCAAGGCAAGGCAATATTTTGAAATGAAAGTGTTAAATCTAGACTTTTGAAAAACAAAATATTTGAGTTCTATTCTGAAAATTTTGTTTTAATATAAAAGTTAGACCTTGGCTGAATCAAAGTACATAGAGTTTTCACAATGAACCAAAGAGATAGGTATATAAAGAATTTAAGTGGAGTTTTTCCTCCTCAAGCACAAGACACAAAACTGTAAGAGACAAAACTACACTCCAAAAGGATGGAGTTTCTAACAGGAACATTTCCATAACAGAAACATATACATATAATACATATATATATGTATGTATTAGAGATTGTAGCCAATAACCCTAGGCTATACCACATAAAATTTAATTTTACTAGATCAGATATTATGAGGAAATCAGTTGGACTATGGAGATATAAGTCTAGAGACTTAAATTGATTTCATGTGGACAATGGAGGGCTTTGAATATCTTAGTAGTTTGACTATAACAGGAAAACAATGAAATAATTAAGCTTTTGAATGACATCATCAAATGTATAACCAGAAAAAAATGTTGGGTTGTAGTAAGTAAAAGATTTGAAAGAATGTTGCCATTTTGTTTTTTGTTTGATTTTCATAATCATTCATTTATGCAACAGTAATTTTTTAGCACCGTTTTGGTCACTGCAGACACAATGGTGAATGAACAAATAAATTTCTTACCCTTATGGAGTTTACATTCCAGTGGGAGATATAAAATATAAACCATTGAACAAATAAGTATAAACGTAAAATTCTGAATAGTGCTAAATGCTATGGTGAACAATAAAATAAAGCCAAGGAGATGCAATGGATGGTGGTGTTATTTTAGGAAGCCTCTCTTAGTAAGTAACCTTTGAACAGAAATGTAAAGCTACCATGGGAGAGAGCTATGACATAATATATGGAAAAACAAGTATACATTATATTTCTCAAATAGATATATATCTTATGAAGAATTAAAATTAATATTCTAAAAATGTATTAATTCGTTTAAAATTAACAGTAAAAATCCATAACGTATTAACATAAAACATAATTATGTTTTCCTAAACCAGAAAAATTTGATGACAAAAGTTTTATATTTTTGCAAATTTCTTTCATTTCAGGCTAAGTAGACCCTATCTGGATTTTCAAATTTGTTTCTACAACCAACATATTTTTATACATTGTTTAGATTGAAGTATATGAAGAAAAAAACATGGCCTCATGCAGATATGTAATAGGAAAGGTGAATACTATCTTCACAATCTTTTCAGATAATTATAAATGTTACTTACTGCTAAAATTATACCAAAACTCTGCAAATAATAGTTTCTTAAAGGTTTATTTGAATGTAGAATCTGAAACTACATCAATGAACCTTTCATATTCTATCCCAATAAAATCCATTGCTATATTGTGTTCTTTGAATAGATACTCTAACCATAAATAATTTTATAATATGCTGTATTAGTCATTTGGAAAATAATGATTCACTAAGTAATATAGTGTTGGCATGTTTCATTATAAAATATCAAATAAAATTACATTTTTATCACCAACAACATTATAGTAAAAGTCTTTAAATAATGAGAAATTCAATGTGAAGAAAAAAATTGTCCAATTTCTAAATGCATGACTCAATATTCTAGGTTTTTTTTTCCTTTAAAGTGATTCACTCTGCTCATTTTTGAAAAAGTAGCTGTCATTTACAAATACCCATAGTTTTACAGATGTCTCACAATTAAAATGGTGTTCCATGAGGGGTGGAGAGAAAGCAGCTAGTTTGGCTCACAATTCAAACAATTGCCTAAATTGTTTTTCTTGAGACAATTGTTTTACTTTAGTATGCATCTGAAATGCTTTATGTGCATTTCCTATTTTATCACACAGAATATTAAAAAGATGTTTACTCGAGTCAATATTTAAATAATTTTTACTGTTTCATCAAGAACATTTTAAAGTGAAACAGGATATTTGTTGTTTTTTTTTTTTTACTGTATATGTTTTGGTGAAGAATTCAATGACTCAGTACAATTTGGTGTTGACGCCTTTTTTTTTTTCTTTCCCTATTTTTAGAGCCATACCCACAGCATATAGAGGATCCCAGCCTAGGGGTCAAACCAGAGCTATAGTTGCTGGCCTACACAACAGCTACAGCACCACAGAATTCGAGCAGCGTCTGCAACCTACACCACAGCTCACGGCAACACCAGACCCTTTATCCACTGAGCAAGGCCAGGGATTGAACCAGCAACCTCATGGTTCCTGGTTGGATTCATTTCCACTGTGCCACGAAGAGAACTCCTGGTGCTGATGCTTTAATTTCTGCTAAGGTGCCCATGCTTTTACCTCCTTCAGTACAAATACTAACATGTTGGAAAAAATAACCGACACTGTAATATTGTTATGGAAATAGCTTTGAACTAACAGATTCAGAGGTTTCTTGGGGATTCACAGGGATTATACAGTTCTTCAGAATCATTGACGCACATTCTATATTGGATAGTGCATGAGGGCTAAACTGAAATAACCCACTACTTATCAACTAGTCAGTGTTACACTTTACAGATAAGAAGGGACACTCTGAAATTGGAACACAAAAGCAGAGGAAAGGCTATAGAAGGCTTACATCTAGTTATAAATTTTGCTAACCATCTATCATATGCAGAGTTTCATTACATTAAGAGGTTTGTGCCTTAAAAGCTCTGGGTAAGATAGGCATTTTAGCTAATATCTGTTTCCCAGTGCCTGAATATCACCTGCAGTGTGGGCTATCGCGTGACAGTAGTTTATAACACAACTAAAATATATGATATCCTCATCTTCCTGCTTGAAAAGGCTATTCTTACATTTTGGGATCTGGCCAAAACATAGGGATTATTTTATAGTTGTCACCTTGTTTCCTTATTCTTTATGTTCCTCCACCACTTCTAAGGTCTCGAGGGCAAATGAATCATCTCCTCTCGGGAGACTTTAGGAGTCATGCAAGTGGCCATATAAGGTTTATATGTTCTAGGTACAGGTCCAATGCATTCCAGCATGTACCACAAATTGGCAATCTACGTTGTTTGCATAAGTTCCCTATAAAACAATAGCTGGAAAATTTCATATCACTGAAATATAATGCCCCTCTGTAGTTACTACCAAATATCTCTACTGTTATGTAGATATCCATAGCTGCATATTGTTTCCATACACATCAATATCTAGACTAGTACCAAATAGAAAAGAAAGTTGAAAAGTGATAGGTATATCCACAAAACTTCTCTGAATGGATCAACTCTCTACTTAGTAAGAGTGACTTTTCTCCTCAAAGCTATACGTTTATCTAAAGAAGACAAGCTCTGTGGCCAGGAAGCAAGTCCTAACACCCCTAAAATTTTGTTAGATCAAGTTAAGATTTCGTACTCTTGTCTACACCCATTTTTAGCAAGTTATAACTTGAACAAGTTTACTTGCATTAGGTTCAGTGTGGACACATTTGAAATGTGGCTAAAAGTTAAATTTAGTCAAAGTAACTAGTTCAAATTTATGAAAAGCAAAAACCTTAGTGATGGTACTTACAATCTCTGCCTTTGCTTTCTCCATGAAGGTAATAGTTGTGTCTACCTCAAAAAGTTGTTTTTGAGATTAAAATATGTAAAGTATGGATAGAGAATAGTGCCAGTCCCACACTGACTTCTTAAAAGTTATTGTTATCATTTTTACAAGATAGTTTATATGTTTAGTCTTCTCTCAGTAAATTTGGCATGTCTACATTTATTCTTTAAATTTGATTAATAATTCATAATGATCCTGCAAGTAGTGGGGTTATTTTCTGATCTGCAAGTAGTGGGGTTATTTTCTTTCTAATTTAGCTTCTAGATTTTTGCCTTTGGCTGCAAAACCTGTGGCAAAAATTGTTCTACTTCAATCTCAAGAATCTAAAGTTCAGAACTGGAAGCATCTTCCTCAAAGAAATGTAGAGAAAAAAAATTATAGACTAGCCAAAAATTATAAACCTCCTTCCAAGACTATCATTAGCTACAGAGATTGCTTTTCGCAAATAATTAAATCAAGGTTTGGAAGTGTGTTATTAATCTGTTTTACTAAAGAATACAGGACAAAGCCAAATCAAATAAAACCTTACAACCATTCTTTGGCTAGACCAAATTAGGGCTGAGACCACGCAAAAAAGGAGTAATTGCTGGGCAGTGGATATAGAGTTCATTGTTTTTAAAAATATGCAATTATAATTGAATAAGGATGAAATAAAATTGTAATAAAACGCTGGTAATTTTTGGAGTTTAAAGATAAAGGCTATCATCTCCCTTGTGTGTTGGACAGACATGTGTTTCTGGCAACCATCTTGAATTTTTGCTCAGGCTCTATTACAGTAATCCTTATCTACATTTCATACAGAGAAACAGAAAAGAAAGAAAAATCCCAGTCTGCTGAGGCAGGAATAAATGCATTGCTCATCTGATATAGTTCATTCATTCCACTGGAAAAAAATCCTGGCCATTCACTAGATTGCAGTGAAAAAAGATTTATTTTCAATTTGGAATTAATTTCTATTAAAACTGCAAGTCCCTTTTCCCTACACAATATTTTTTGTTAAGTTGAATGGTAAAACTATACAAACAAACCAAAAAAAAAAAAAGTGCTTGGAGGGAAGGGGAGGAATTGATCTTAACCAAATACTATATATCCTGCAAAAACTTGTTTTCATAAGGTGACCATTATCTATGGGTTAGGTAATTTAGACTAATTTGAAGAGCTTGGGAAGAGAATACTAGAACATATAAAGTATTTCAAATGATTAATTTAGAGATGAAGAGGGATTAAGAAGTTAATATTGAGAATGTATTTAAAGTGTATATTCTCTCATATGTATAATACACGTAACTAGTAATAATGAATATGAATATACTTTTCTTAATTTTATTATATTTTTTACTGAATGCAACTCATTTCATCACAGTGTGCTTACAGTTTATGGAGAAAGTAAATTTTAATGTCATTATTGATTTGAGATTGATGAAGACTATGAAAAAGAATGAAATTCAAGTAACAGGAAAGTGGAGAAAGTTTCTTGCTAATGATAACAGTTCTTAATAAAAATATTTGATTCATACAACAATATTCAAGAAGACCTTTCTTATATTTTCATTTATTTGTGGAGATTTCTCAGTGTGACAACAACTACTAAGGACACCTGAAGAAAATTAGAGGCAGAGCTAAGATGTAGGAGAATTCCTATCATATGAGAGAATGAGTAGATTAAAAAGTCGTTAAGATAGCAGCCAGATAGAACACACACACACACACACACACACACACACACACGTCCATAAGTATGACCCAGTTATGTTTATTTTTGTAAGGGTCAATTTTTGTAAAGGTCAGCTGAGACACATAATAGGTGAATTTGGGGGATTAAATTCCAGTTGGCACCGGACTTTAATTATAATTATTAAAACTCAAAAATATATAATCTTTCATTTTCTCCAAAAACATGAGCAATAGTTGGCTTAATTTATACATTTATTAAAAAATGCAATAGGATTAAGAAACCATTTTAAAGCAAATTTATATAGTTAGAAACTAGCAAAATCATTTCTCTATATTCTGTCTAAGTAAGATGCACTTACAAAATACATTTAATTGAATGTATAGCCTCTTAATTACAGTATCTAAAACCTTTATCACAATAATTTTAAAAAGTAAAAAATAGATTTTTTTCACACATATTTTACAGTGATGTAAATAAGTATGATTATCTGATAAGAGAGAGTTAAGTCAGATAAAATATTCCTACTTGAGTCATTTCCTTTCCAATGTTTTAATATCATGGGAATATTAATTATCGAGAGTCAAATCATTCATTTATTTTTCCAACGTACATTTATTATGTTTCTTACTAAGTACTAGTCAACATACTCGGTCCACAGGAAAGAGTTAACTAAGCTCTTGCCTCTACCTTCACTAACAGTTCACAAATCCTGTTCTAAAGCTCTCACTGTTTAGAAGAGGATTTGTGAATGACCAATGCCTTTTTGTGAGTTTTGTGCATTTCTTACTTCTGTCCTTAGCTATTGACTTTTGTGATTGTCAGTTCTTCTCCAGGAAGACCACAGATGGAAAGATAAGTGTTGATGTCCCGGTAAATGAAAACCTAAGTTACATCAGATGCTGTGTGTAAATGGTATGGTATCTGTTATTTTTTTGTTCCTTCTCAACTAAATGTTGAAAAGACAAAGGTGGGTAAATGGGGGGGCGACCCACAAGAAGTAAAAATAAATGATGCCCATACAAAACAGAAGAAAATAATCTCAAAAATAAAAAAGAACAAAAACAACCAAAAATATGTAGGATGGAAGAATGGAATTCATCTATATTCTTATAATTAAAAGAATATATACATATGCATATGTAAGAAGAAAATCATATATATAAGAATATTTATCATTTTTTAAAGTAATATTTTCTACAAGATGTGTTGTCTGGGAGTTAGATTATTTAGACTAATTTGAAGGGCTTGGTAAATGGAAAATGGACATACAAAAAGATCCTTCAGGGAATTCCCACTGTGGCTCAGGGATAACAAACCACATAGTATCTATGAGGATGAGGGTTAGATCCCTGGACTTGCTCAGTGGGTTAAAGGATTTGTGTTGCCATGAACTATCGTGTAGATCACAGATGCGGCTCAGATCCTGCATTGCTGTGTTGCCTAGGCCAGCAACTGCAGTTCCAATTTGACCCTTAATTCCTTATGCCATCCATGGGTGCAGCCCTAAAAAAACAATAAACAAAACGAAACAAAAAACTTCAGGTTGTTAGTGTACTAAATGAAAATGAAATTTTCACACTTTAAAGTAGAAGAGGCAGAGAGTAGAGTGAAGACTGAAAAAGTTTTTGATTTAAAGATAGTGGGTATACCTATGCATTTTCTCCTGTTGAATACATTCAATGATTCAATTTTTTTTTTTTTTTTGTCTTTCTGCCTTTATCTAGAGCCCCACCTGTGGCATATGGAGGTTCCCAGGCTAGGGGTCTAACAGGAGCTGTAGCTGCCGGCCTTCGCCACAGCGTGGGATCCGAGCCACGTCTGCAACCTACACCACAGCTCATGGCAACGCCAGATCCTTAACCCACTGAGCAAGGCCAGGGATCGAACCCGCAACCTCACGGTTCTTAGTCGGATTCGTTAACCACTGAGCCACAAAGGGAAATCCAATGATTCAGTATTTATCATTTGCTATTCTTAATTTACCCTTTGGATTGACGAGTAGATTACTATATGATTCATATTCCACAAAGAATCTGAATCTACTTATTATATATGGTTATAAATAACTAAAAATACTATGCTAAAGGCACGAGTTTAGGCATGTTCTCAAATTCACTTTATAAAATGATGAGGTATGTATTTCATATTGTGTATATCAGATTAAAAAGAAAAAGATTTACACACTGCAGTTTAGCCCATGAAATTCATTAGCGAAAGGCAGTGGCAAGAATTCTCCATCACATATATTGTTGAAGAAAGAACTAGTTTCATTAGTGAATTAAGAGGTAGATTAAATGACAGTGTGAACAAGGTCTAGTTTCTCTTCCAAGGCACTCAGCTAGATTGTATATCCCACTATCCTTAGCAATTATTTGTTCTTTTTTTTTTAATTTTATTCAAGTACAGCTGACTTACAATGTTGTGTTAATTTCAGACCTGTATGGCAAATTTAGCATTTAAATGTGGCTTTGTGCCTATCTCATGAGCAGAATGTGAGCAACTGGGATATGGATCATGTCCAAGTCAGGCTTTTGAAAAGTGTGTTACACTACGGTCTTTACACTCCTCGGTGAGGGGTGGCCAGATGATGAAGTGGCCTGGGTGGTAGCAGAAATAAAGACGAAGTTGCCTGAATCCACGCATATTTAAGTAGCAGAAAACAACACCCTCCATTGTCTTTATCAAGAAGTAAAGTTCAATTGCAGTTGAATCGATAAGCACAGGGGTTTTTCTTGGAGGCGAGAGCAAAAATAATTCTAACAACCTGACTATTTAATTATTAGTCTTTTTTGAAAATTAGCTTGTTACTAAGAAATCAGTAAAGCCAAGCTACATTTTAACTTTAATTCGTATGTTCACTGAGCCTCTACTACATGGTACAAGCATATTGTCATATACTCCATTGAAATATAGGAAATGATCATGTTTTGTATACCAAGTTGGTTGAATATAGGCAACTCCACATGGTTCAAACTTACATTTAATTGTATATAAAGTACATTTTGATACCAACATGGAAGGTAAGTACTAAATTTCAAATTCAACTTACTGTATTGTAGAAATACAAATATGAGCTGGCATTTCAACAGTCTAACCTCTGCACCCCTAACACAGGATTCCTTTTCCTTAAGACAATTTATTGTGATTTCCAGTTTGAAATCACTGTATAAAATATGTGTTCATGGAATCTTAGTTTTCCTCTCAGAGATAATACATTCCCTAACCTCATAAACAATTACACACGGAGTCAAAATGGAGTTTTCCTTCAGTTATAACTCACCATATATATCACAGTATTTATTTATTTATTTATTTTTGTAAATGAGAGCTGCAACGTTTATTTCAGGTTCCTTTTTTTTTTTTGCCACAGAGGCAGTATGTGGGAATTCCTGGGCCAGGGACTGAACCTATGCCGCACAGCAGCAACCAGAGCCACAGCGGAGAGAATGTAGCAGCCTCAACCCGCTAGGCCATCAGAGAACTCTCTATATTATAGTATTGATAGATTTTTTTTTTTTCCGCATCACAGGAGCCCTTCCCTTTTTTTGATGCCCTCTCTCCAACTTTACATAGGTATGTAACAATTATAAAGGAAATGAATTCCCTTTTGTATCAATTGCACTTTCTCTGTTCCATTCAGTCACGATTTTAAGCCTACAACCTCAGACTTTACCCTAATTTTTTTACTTCTTTGGAAATACTATTTCTCCTAACCCATTATTTCTCCTGCCTACATAAAGTACTTACAATGATTTTTTTAAAGATACTTGGATATATTTATTAGTTATCATTCTACCTTCCACATAGGTGATTAAGTAACTTGAGAGAAGGAAATACTGCTAACTTTAAGAGGTATTGCTAAGGATGCCTGTACAATCCAGTGGTTAAAATTACAATCTAAGTACAGTCAAGTTCAGACTGCCTGAACTTGAATTCTGGTTATTTCTCTACATTGACATTTTGACTTTAGGCAGATTATTTTACCTTATCAAAAGATAAAAATAATGCTAGTATTTAAATGGCTAATTCCAGTAAAGCACTTAGAACAGTGCTTCCCAAATAGCAAATACTTAATGAGTGTGTTATTTTATTGTTATTATACTAATAAATATGCTTTGGTCAGTTAAATACCACCTGATTGATTCGTAGAACTTTTGATCTCTTTTCTTCATTCCCATTAAGTCAAACAATATTTGCTTCAATTTATCCAAACATGACCTTTAACTTAGATAAAGAAAAGCTTTTAGTTAAAGATTTTTTTTTTTTTTATCTTCCTGGATCTAAGTAACTTGAGTCAACAGTCTAACAGCCTTGTATTCTCAGAAGAAAAGATGCTTAAACTCCTGTAAGGGAGTTTCAGGTTTAATGGTTTTCTGACCTGAAGGAACTCTTCTTCCTTAGGCCATTAAGCCCTGCTTTAGCAAGTCCATCAGCTGTCAGGTACTATCCTGTTTCTTAAACTTCCCTTTTCTTTACGTCCCCATCTCTCTTACCTTTCCAACTTTCGATTCACCTTTACGTTCATGTGCCTATGAAGGAATCTTTATTTATATGGTGCTCTTTCTATTTACCCATCTATTTACTCTTTAGTGACCTTTGCAACTTCATTCAGAGGGTTAGGATGGCAGTTCTGAACAGGTATATATCTTCATTACATTCTGTAGACTCATTACTGATTTAAAAGTTTTTCTCTTTTTTATTTGTCATTATTAGAAAGTTTTTATGTATAAAAATTTTGTAACCCAAAAATACATAATGTAATATATATATATTTGAAATATATATGTTTATAATATGTAAATTTGATGCTAACAAATTTACTTTTAAACCAGGTTTAAAGTTTATTAAAATCTATTTTTTTCTTCTTTACACTTCTATGATATAATAGTGTTGGGTATAATTTAACTGCTCATCCCTTCAGAAGTGCTTGTGGGCCCTTTGTAAATATTCATTGTAAGCACTGCATTTAAAGCAGTCACAATCTTCAGAAGACCAAAATGATATTAAACCTCCTTAAAGAGAAAAGGGAGGTTCAGGCTTGTAGTTACCAAAGAGGGAGAGGTTGGGGATGGATGGAGTAGGAGGATGGGGTTAGCAGAGGTAAGCTATTGTACATAGAGGTGATAAACAAGAACTGACTGTATAGCACAGAGAATTATATTCAAGGTCCTATGATAAACCAAAATGGAAAATAATATTTTTAATAGGAGCATATATATATATATATATATATATATATATGCACACACACACAAATATATATATATATATATGAATAATGGAAATATTTTCTATAATGGAAAGTGATATTTTTAAAAAGAGTATATTATATATATGAATCACTTTCCTGTATAGCAGAAATTAACACATTATAAATCAACTATACTTCAATGTTTTAAAAAGGAGAAAAAAAAAGAGAAAGGGAAGTATAGCTAAATCTTCTATTGAATAACTAAAAGTTTATGGGTTAGAGTTGAATAAACCTGGGTTTGAATCCCATAATTCTCATTAATAAATATTTGACAAGTTTATTTAACTGAAAATTAGAGATAATAATACCCATATTTTTGGCTTGTTATACTAATTACATGAGCTAAATTGGCTAAAAAAGATACTAGCTCACATGATTATTATATTCAAAGAAGAGCGCTCTGCTACATACCAGCTAGAGGAAGGCACTGTGCTCTGCTTAGCATTTTGCTTTGTTTTTGATGAACTGCTTCAGTCGTCACATTGGTGCTAGGACTGTTTTCACTAGGACTGATCCCCTTCCTTTTAGATCAGGACATCCCACTGTGGCTAGGTCATTATTTAACCATGACAAAAGTTTGAAAATTATTAGCATGTGGGACTTGGACCACCACATTTTGCTGTAGCCATTACCAGAGGTTTGCTGATGCTAATGTATGGCACCCTATGGTGATATTTTTTCCCCTTTACTCTTTGACTTTCTCTTTTGTAATACTTCACATGTGGAGTCGGAGTGATTAATATTTTATGCAGTTGTTCTTATGTGCAGCATGATACTGTGGGTTTCATTCAACTCTCCGGTAGCTCTGCTGCCACTGAAAGGTAACTAATAGCTTGAGCTGGGCCTCTCATGTCTCTGGGAGGTCTCCTGCGAAAACGAAACAGACAATGTCTTGTCACATCATAAATTTATAAGGAGTTAATTAAAGGCTTTCCCTTGCATCTTAAGCACATTTGGCATCCCGTATCACAAGGAATGATTTCTGTTTAATTACCAATGGCTTGTAAAAATTTGCTGCTCAAAGTGTATTTTAATGTCAGGCAGATTATTAGTACAAATGGAAAACTGTGCCTGGAAAATGTCCAAAGAATATAAACTTGTACCAAACAACGTGCATATATTTTTCTCTTAATTCTTTGTAGAGACACATAATTTAATTTTGAAACCCCTGAAACTGCCATCATAACTATTTATGACTTTATCACATTAAACATGACAATATTCATCTGTTATTCTTTGCATCTACCACTTATTACTGCTTTGGATTATTTTTTAAAATAATGGCATGTTCTACATTTGTGCTGCAAGAAGATTTTTGGTCAATTTTTAGATATGGGACATTGTCAATTATTACATATTTTACTGGGAATGGAACATGATGAAATTAGATTCTAACAAGGTTCAGAAGAAAGAGTTAAAAAAATCAGTTTAAATTAATCTGGAAGAAATTTACCCTAAAGGCCACTTCGATCTTTCCTGTTAGATAACTTATTTGAGCTAATGTATAATGGATATTCCATTTAAGTGCTCTTATATGAAGCCCTGAAGCTGTTTATAGTGATCTCAATAGATTACAGCTCTTCTTCTGAAAAGTAAATAACCAAAATGATAATAAGTAACTAGGAGACATGGTGAAGTCATTAGGTGTTATAAACAGATTTGTTTTCAGCACCTGACCATTGATTATTCAGATGTATATGTTTATTTGAGCCGGCTGCTATTGGCCGTTTATAAGTTACACAGTAGCACAAGGGTAAAATATATCCCTATCTGTGTTTTAATTTTATTACTTAAAAATACAAATTTTTACTAAAGGCAAAATATAAACTCTAGAAAAATTCCATTTTTTAATAGATATTCTTAAAAATGTAGATAATACTGTTAGGGATAATAAAGGGTTTTTTGTTTGTTTTTCTTTTCTTTAACCCTCTTTTTTTTAAGGCCTTTTTTTTAATCCTCTTAGTCATAATATAAAATATTTTCCACTTCTTCAGTTAATACTAATGACAGGAAAATAAATTTTTCTGCAATACAGGCCTCTTTTAGGCTTTTTCTGAGCAAAAGATGTGCCCATATTTAGACAACTAACAACTACCATTTTAAGTGCATTCATTCACTTATTTCTGATCTATCTCAGTCTTCTCTGTGGCCCAGGTAAGGCATATGACTTACTTAGGCCCCATTCATCCACATTAACCTATTTTTCAGAAGAACAAGATAAGAAGTAGATGATGTGTGGAAATTTTCTTCTAGAATTACTAGGGGAGTCTCACTCAACTTTCAAAGACAATGGTTTTAAAGGTCCAAGAGTCCAAGGAGACACATGGCAGCCATCCTAAGGAACATGATTAGTAGTGACTCAGCAAAGTTTGTTCAGAGTAATTCGGACATTGATCATGACTGTAAATGCTATGGTTGACTCTGTATCCATAGAGATTGAGCGAGCTACCAAACATTCTTTAATGAATTATTTTTTCTGTTGTTCTCTTAAACCAGCAATATTAGGTTCTGCTGGTGACCAAGAAGTTTGTATGGCGATTTACATATTTCTAATTATATATATATTATATTATATGTGCAGTTAACTATATGGTATTATGTATTTTAGGTTAAGCAGAAGTTCGCTGTTTTGGAAAAAATTATGCCCATATACCCTTAGTTAGTAACTAAATTTCCTTCATTTTATCTGCATTCTTTAAGATTAAAAACTGATTCTTCCAAAGCATCTTTGGTAAGTTTTCCACAAATTGTACTGCTACACCTTAGTGTGGATTTGTTATGACTGGTTGGGGTTTGGGTTTCTAAGCCAGTCTAGAGAGATTCTGAGAACAGAGGGGATGTGACTGAAAGTGGAATGAAGGGCAAAGATGATGCTTTTCACTTCCTTCACAATTTTGCTAAAGGCTGTTTTAAATCACATTCATTTACCATATACTTTTCTCTTCCAGGAGGCACCCACATATTTTGCTAATTGTGTTTGTGTCCTTTTTATATCACCATAAGAATTTTCATGGAAATCTGAATATGTACAAGATGCAGAAACATATGCTAAGTTATGTTAATCATTTAAATTTCATAACTCTATCTTGCAATATAGGTATCACAGTTGGTAGGAGGGGAACTCAGAGTATTTAGTGACTTGTCAAGTTATGAGAGCTGATAAACACTGGAGCCTAGATTCAAACCCAGGCTTGTTTGCCTCAAAATTCATATTTTTACCCATCATCTTTTCTGCTGCAATGGTAGACATCGTGATTTTATTATTCAGTTGGTTGCTTAAGGAATATTCCAAATGTACTATTGGCAAATTCCTAAAGATCCCTGGATTTTGTATTCTCAAAAGACTGCCTAAAGCATTCAATTAATTAAGGTACTAAATTAGGAATAGAAGCAACACCCATGATACTGTGCTAAAGACTTGGACCACATGTATGGACTAAATCTGGACAACTTACTTATCTTCAGTAAGCACTTAGTTTTATTACAAAAGATTTCAGAAATAAATCTTGAGTTAATTATACACTTTAATACCCAGAAGAGAATAAACTGATATTCTTAGGCACATAAAACCAAAACTGATAGCCCAAGTCCTAAACTATGCCCTGACTTTTAGATCTAAATTGGCATTGGACAAATTATAGTGGTTTGAATGATGCCCCCCCACGCCACCAAAGAAATGTCCACATCCTAAAATTGAGAATCTATAGATATGGCCTTATTTGGAAAAAGGGGTTTTGTAGATGTAATGAAAGATCTAGAGATGGCATACATCTTGGATTATCAAGACTGACCCTAACCCCAATGACAAGTTTCTTAGGATACAAGCAAAGAGAGTTTAAATGGAAGGGCAGGTCATGAGAAGTTGCATTCAGATACTGAAGTTAGGCAGCCACAAGCCAGGGTACAATTGCAGCCACAAGAAACCAGCAAAAGTGAAAATAAACTCTCCTCTAAAGCCTCTGGAAGGAGCACAAACCTGCCAAGAACTTGATTTGGGACTTTAGACCTCCATCGTTTTGAGAAAATAAATTAGTATTAAGTCAACAGGTTTGTGGTTATTTGCAATTACATTAGGAAATCAATAAAAATATCTTTTTACATGTTCTACCATAATCTCAAATGTAATATGTTTGAATGCAGTTTATCATCCCTGTTTCAATACTTCTTTTTGTTTCTATCTGTTAAGCCAAAACTTTAAAGTTTTAGAGATATGTTAGTTCTTCCACTATTTCATAACTTAATTCTATCTTCTATCTATGTATTTATACTTACTTCCTATTATAAGTTTTGGAGTTCCCATCGTGGCTCAGCGGAAATCAATGTGACTAGTATCCATGAGGATGCAGGTTTGATCCCTGGCCTCGCTCAGTGGGTTAAGGATCCAGCATTGCAGTGACCTGTGGTGTAGGTTGCAGACATGGTTTGGATCCCGCATTGCTGTGGCTGTGGCTTAGGCCGGTGGCTACAGCTCTGATTTGACCCATAGCCTGTGAACATCCATATGCCAAAGTTGCGGCCCTAAAAAGCAAAACAAAAAGGTTTTTTTTTTTTTGCTTCTTAATGTCAAAAGTAAATAAACAGAAGCCTCCATTAAATAAAGTTGGGAGAGCAGAAGGTGCTCTCATGTCCTGTCCCAACAGCAGAGCCCAAGAGGAAAAAGAAAGATGCCTCCTTTTACATACTAAGTTCTCAGACACTGAAAAACCATGGACTCTTTGCTTACTACAGCCCTCCCAACTTCCATTCCCCCTCTATGAAAATGTTCTCTTTTCCTTCTCACACAGAAACAGGCACTTGGCTACTATGGTTGAAAACCTCAAAGGTACAGTTTTCTGCTGATCCTGAATAAACCCATCTTTGCTGGAGAAATATCTGGTAGTCTATTTGTTCATGTCAATGCTTTTATGGTCTAGTCACTGTAATAGGTGATAAGGATAGTTTTTTTAGAAACAAATGTAATCTCTGACCTCATAGAATAGTCAGTGTCATAGAAGACTTTTAGCCAAAATTTACATAAATAAATAAATTCTGATACTTTAAATCTCAAGGACAGTTTTCCCACCTTCAAGATACCCTGTCTTTACCCACAGGACACTGATTTCCTGCTGTTCCATAGGGACTGAGCAAAGGAGAGGGTAGAGAGAAAAAACTGGGTTTAAAAATAAATGAATGAAAAATACAGAAGAATAGACGTCTAGGGTAGAAAACTCCCTTAGACAATTTGGTGAACAAAGGAAAGGGAGGGGAAAACACATATTGGAGAAACTAGGTCTTATTTCACGTGAAACATTCCCCAAAGAGATATTTAAAGGATTTCTTAGGCACAGTCAATTAATACCTAGTCCGTATGGGTCAAATTGATTTGGTAGCAAAACCTATGTTATATGTATATGTTTGTATGTATGCATTAATTTTTATTTTTCACCCAAGGTGAATATAAATTTTGCTTCATGAATGTTAATGGATTTTTATTATGGGGTACTTTTATGACGTAGATACCATGGGTGCATGCACAGAGGAAAGATCATATGAGAACACATCCATAGCCATCTACAAGCCTAGAAGAGAGGTCTCAAAAGATAAAACCTTGATCTTGGACTTCTATCCCCCAGAACTGTGAGAATATAGTTTTGTTGTTTATGCCATCCAGTTTGTGATATTTTGTTATGCAAACCCTAGCAAGCTAATTCATGTGCTCACTCTACTTACTATTCTCTCACTCTCTTCTATTCTCTCTGTCTTTAATTAATTAACCAGTTGAGAAATTAATAAAAGGCAGAGCTAATATTTAGGAAGCACCATGAAGTAGTTTATCTTTTCAGCATTTTAAAAAGAGCAATAGAATAATACCAGGATTTTCAGAAACAATGATCATGGCATTTGTAGGATTTAATAAGTCCCTTTTTTCTGTAGATAATAAAATCCCAGAAACATGCTGATATAATAGATTTACACCAAGACACTGGGGATAGAAAGTGGGGGCTGAGACCTTGATTGTTTCTAATTTGACTTTTAAATAAATATAATAATAGTATTTAATAAAATGGGCCAAGGAAAAATTTCTGTGATTTAGTAGAGCCAGAATAGGTGGGTGACCTCACGTGATCTATTTACACTGACTTTTGCCCTGAACATACTTAAAATAAATTCAAAAGCAAGTGCATTTAACAGGATAATCCCACTTCTCAGTAGTTAAAGAAACGCTCCCAGGACCTTTCTGAAGAAACAGATGCAGACCAAGGAGAGGTCATATGAGCATTTTGCCAAAACTGTGACAGCTGCTTAAAGAGAGAATCTAATTTAAAATCCTTTGGGACTCTTTGAGCCACATTTCAATGCTGCTTTAAAGAATTAACTCTCTAATGACTAGCAAATTTATCAGGAGTTGGGTAAAAATCCATTGTTTTACCTTTTTCATGGCTTTTTGTAATTTAGCTAGCAAACAGAACAGAGAGAGAGGACACATCCTTAAAAGGAACACACAGGAACAGATACCCTTCAATATGGCGTAGGACCAGTTGTCCATGCAATCTTTTTTTTTCTCCCAGTAACAGAGAGCCCAAATCTTGCTATTGGAGGAGAGAGTTTTAACTAGATTTGAGTCAAGAGCCTTTCATAAGTCCAGATGAAACTTATGAACCTTTGTTACAGAAAAATATACTTACACAGAAACATACAAACACTTCCATGAAAGAATGTCAATAGTCCCAAGGGCCTGCCTTAGAGATTTAATCTGTCAGACTTTCAAGAAGGGTAACTTATTATTATTTATAATACATGCAACCATGCAAGGAATAGTTCCATAAGTGATTAGAGTTTCTTAGCATAACAGGAAATAGATGATATTCCAAAGAGCAAAACAGAAGTGACACAGGAAATGGTCAAAACACAGAAGAAAAAGAGAACTAAAGACATTCTGATTTATATATATATATAAATATATTTTTTCCCTTAGGGAAGTTTGGGATTTCAGTTCTAATGGTTTACTTTTATATATTCTAGATCACAGAAAAAAGATAGATTTAGATAAATAGAATGATATATTCTATGACTATCTACAGATAGAGACATAAAGATATATACAGAGACTGAAATATAGAATAATTTATCCAGAAAAAAAATGCCAAAGCTTTAAAAGTTTTAATGCATCAAACTAATATTTGCATACTGTATTATTATGAACGCATTTTTGTGTCCCCCTCTCAAAACTTGTATGCTGAAGGGTCAGTTCCCAATGTGACTGTATTTGGAGTGGAGATACTGAATAGAAAGTAATTCGATCGTGATCCCTAATACATTGAATCAATGTTTTTATAAGAAGAGATGCCAGAGAGATGATCTCTGACATAGCTAAGTGAGGATATAGCAAGGAGGCAGCCATTTGCAAACCAGGAAGGTTTATAACAGACACTGAAAAGATCATGGTGCTGGCACGGTCAGGTTCTGGTAAAATCCTGGCTTGTAGTACTGCCTTCTGGTCCTCACATGGTGGGGGAGAGACCTCTGGTGTCTCTTCCTCTTCTTAAAAAGGCACCAGTCCTATATAATTAGGGCACAACCCTTGAGATTTTATTTAATATTTATCATCTCCTCCCCAAATGCCCAAAGACAGTCACATTGGAGGCTATGGCTTCAATGTGTGAAATTTGTGGTAACACGAAGATTAAGTCCATAACACTCTGGCCCTGACCTCCTCAAATTGATGTCTTTATCAAATTCAAATACATTCATTCCATCCTAACACCCCAAAGTCAACAAATTCCACTATCAATTTTTAAGTTTAAAGTCCAAAGTCTCATATACGTACCATTTAATCAGATATGGGTAAAACAATGTATGATTCATCCTGAGGCAAAATTCTTCTCCAGACATAAGTCTGTAAAACCAGACAAGTTATGAGCTGTACAATACAATGATAGGAAGAAGATAGATAGCCCCAGAAGAAACAGGAAAAAAGGAAGGGATGACAGGTCTCAAGCAAGTCTGAAGCCTATCAAGGCAAATTCCATTAGATCTTAAAATTCAAGAATACTTCTTTAGCCTGATGTTCGGTCTTCCAGGCCCACTACAGTGGCCATGTCACCCCATGGTTCTGCAGGGCAGCCTGCCCTTCATAGTGGTATGGAGCTCCCTCAGTCTTAAGGGCTGTGGCCTCTGAAACCAAGGAGGAAACAAGCAGGCTTCCCCCGGGCCAGTGGTGGGAGTCGCAGCCCTCATGATCCTTGAATTGTCTTAGGGGTCATTCTTCCCTTTTCTTGAAGGATGACACCTGTTAGCAGCCTTCTTTCATTCCATCTTTCTTTTTTTCCTTTAGTTCCATTTGGCAGTGTTTCTGTTGCTATAATTTCATTTCTATTCCTGGCACCGGCTGCATGGTGGCTGATTAAATCTGTCCTTCGTATTCCTACTAATTTCCTTATCAAATGTTTGTGCAGCAACACCCTCAGTGTTCTCTTCCAAATAAGCTTTCTCCTTTTTTTGCAATATGGATAGGCTGAGAATTTTCCAAATTGTCAAGCTTTGTTTCCATTTTGCTTAACAATTCCTCCTTCAGTTCTTGGCTGTTCTTTCAGATTTTACTGAGATAGTCAGGAAGACCCAGACTACACCTCAATATCTTGCTTAGAAATCTCCTTAGCTATACTGAATTTATTATCCATTCTTACATATGGGCATTTTTAAAGTTGATTAAAAAGATGAAGTTGAAGTTCTATTATCTATCATGTCAGTATAGATTGCACTGATGAGTCGATTTATTTACTGACATTTGCTGAAATATCTTTCCCTGGAAGAAAAAGTTTTGATGGATGGATGGAACTGATACTTGTGTGATTAACTGTCTGCAGCAAAAAACTGTCAATGTCTTTTCTTTATTGCTTCAAGTCTCACCACTGTGGCGCTCACCAGAGGTCTTTCAGATGCTAACGTCTGCATCTCTTTCCTCTGGAGCTTATTTTGGTGGATGGAACAAACTGTGCATTGGATAGAGTCAGCGGGATCTGCCTTTTCCTCCCTTTCTCCACTAAATTCCTCCCCTTTACCCCCAATAGCCTCAACTAATTATTGGTAGGAGTTGGTTTTAGTTCCCTCCCTCTTGGAGTGTGGAGTGTAATGCTGAGGCTTCAGTTCTCCACTGGGTTCCAGAATTTGCCAGTGCAATTGAGTCCCAGGAGATCTTGCTTAATAACACACAACTAACTGGCTGCCTTTTAAAGAGTATCCTCCCCAAATTCATGAAGATCTGGACACTGAGAATGTGACCCTTATTTGGAAATGATTGCCGACTCTTATCTGTGTAGGTATAACTGTTAGATATCTTGGGATAAGATCATATTCGAATACGGTGGGCACTAAATCCAATGTAAGTATTCTTACAAGAGGCAAAAAAGGCAGACACAGAGGGAAGAAAGCCCTGTGAATAGGGTAGAGACTGGGTGTATGCTGCCACAAACCAAGGGGTGCCAGGAGCCATCAGAGACTGAAGAAGGCAAAGGAGAATTCAACCTAGAGCCTTCAGGGTGAGTATGGTCCTGCCCACACCTTGACTTTGAACTTCTGGCCTCGAGAACTCTGAGTAAATTTATCTTGTTTTAAGGCACCAGGTTTGTGGCTATTTGTCATAACTGCCCTAAGAAATAAGCATTTCCACATTTCTGTTTGACTTCTGTACTCCCCTATGGCAGTTTTCTGGAATCATGTTCAAAATAGAATGCTTATGTTTAAATCATTGATTCAGGATCTGCTAACCTAAATTAAGACACTGAACAGACTCCTGCGATAAGTACTGATTTTCTGAATTTTGATCTGTCCTCCTCACTTTTCCTGGTGAAAAGATACAGAATGGGGAAGACACCATTTCCACATCAGCACTTGGTTTCTTGCATCTCTGTGGTCCATGGATGACTTACAGAGTTGTCATCCAGAGGGGCAGAGTTGGGAGTTTGTAAACAGCTCTTCCCACACTTTCCCTCACAATTTTGAAAGCCAGAAGAATCACAGAGATGGCTTTTATGCCTCAGTTTTTGGCTGGAGCACAAGCTGCCTGAGCCAGGTTTGCGGCTCTCAGAGTTTGTTTTAGAATCATAATTATTGTTGCCTTGACATAGATCCAGGAGAGAGAGTCACAGAGTGCCATCCACAGGTGGCCACAAAGAAGAAATTTCTTCTATTCTGCACTATGAAATGCACTCTCCTAATTGAGGGATAATTTTATTTTTTTAATGTTTCTCCATTTCATAAGTAGTTGTATGCTGAAGTTTTCAAACAATTGAGGCACAAAATTTTAAAAGTGATTCGTTTTCTTCCTTTTCAGTTGTGTATGTGCATTAAAGTAAATGATTATTCACATAGTTTAGTTTTATTTTATATTTTAACTTTAACTACAGCCATTCAAGTATATTCCTACTGTTAACTTTAATATTACTAGTATATTTCAGTACATAGATTAATAAATGTAGAGACTGAAAGATTAAGATGCATCAGAAATTTAATATCTAATTCAGGGCTTAAGCAAATAAAATATAGGTGAGCTAGATTAAATGATGGTCGTGTTTCAGATTCTGATATTTCATGAAACTTTCATCATTGAATCTCAAGTGTTTTTATTTGGTACTGAACGCTGTCATCAAACATTAACCATTCAGATGCTACCAATTTGTCTGCATTCACTCCACATTTAGCTACTAAAGGGAAAAGTCAGTAGAAAAGGTTAACCACTGACAGATAGCGTTTCATGTATCTCTAATTTTGGATAGAATACACTGGCTTCCTAAGATGAGGAGAACTGATTTCTAAGCCTAGTAATTATAGCACTTCATGACTCTGGTCCAGCTTTCTAGAAAAACTCTCATATTCTCTTTGTTCCCTTGAAAATCATCAGGTGTCTAAACTACCCACTGAAGTTTCCTATGGCCTATGGAGTAATGCCTCTTTCATGTACCCATCTCTTGAACACGGAATATTCTGTTTTTAAATTGAGACCAGCTCTTCATCGGTTTCAGAAAAAAAAAGCTATAACTCTATGAAAAAAGGTATATATATAATATATAATAAAACTATATGTATTTACATATATAATAGAACTAGATATTATATATATAATTATAGTTTACATGCCTATATTTTTATAGAATTGTAACATAAATATATATATAATAATTGTAATAGAAAATACTTTTCTATCTCCATGTAATATAGGTTCTCAAAGTTTTATAGGAGGATGGCGAGAAAGAACCAAAAATTCTCACTTATTTTTTCATGCCAGATGAGTATTTTAAAGATACTAAATTCATGCAAATCTTATGGCAAATCTAAAACAATTAAGTTCCCTGTGCCTATTTGATATAATTTATCAGATTTGAAAGTGTGTAGTATATAACGTATTTTCTAGTTAACTACATTTCTTTTTATCTTTTCTAATGATCACTGGTTCTGATAATAAAAGATAAATATCCACAAGAACAAAAGCTTATGCTATAGACAGGTGGATTAACTGATCTCAGTTAAATATAGGTTATTCCTGTATATTTTATACACAGAAAAATTAAATGAAATAATGAAACACCAGTAAAATGTTAGAGATTTATTTCCCTTTGTGACATGGATCTAAATTTGCAATGTATAACACACAACTATTTTCTCTTCTCATTTTCCTTCATTTAATTGTATTTTGTCCTCTTCACTTCACCAGTAGGCTAAATCCCTCCCATATCTTGACCTCAAAATTATGCATTTTAAAATTTTTACATAAATGATAGTGTACTACATAGCTCCTCATGCTTCTTTCTTATTGTTCTTCACTGAATATTTTATTTCTTTCTCCTTATAGAGAAAACGATTATACATGTAGATTTAGTTCATTCTTTTTGACTGTTTTATTTTATCTAAATAAAATTCTTATACTGCATTTTATTTTTCTATTTTTTAACCAAAGGACAATTAAGATGTCTTCAAGTTTATGATATTCGAGTCAATGCTGCAATGAATACCCTTGTATATATCCCTTCATAGCTTTGCAGAGTTTTTCTAAGGCATACATACCAGAAGTGAAATTGTCGGATTACTTAAAACACTTCCCAAATTCAGTCTAGAATTCAGGACAGCATTTAGGACATCTTCTTTCCTTAGTTAGTATCGTTGGTGTGCTAATTTATGTTTGTGCTAAAAACACATGTGTACTTCAGCTTCTCCACAATCTCACTACCAATTTATGTTACCAAAATTAGATTCTTGTCTTTCTATGGGATTAAAAAAAGCACTTTTCATTTTTGTATTAATATATAGTCTTCTAGTTACTAATGGGCTAAGATATATCTTTTATGCTTTTTTAGACGATTGAATTATTTTTATGAATTGCCTATCAAAGTTTGTGAATTTGCATAATAATATATATGCAAATATATATTATATGTTAGATTTAACCCTATGTTACTATATTATGCTGCAACTATCTTCTCCAAATCTCTCTTTTATCTGTTTCCTATGATATTTTTAAATAGAAAATAACTCATTCATATGTGTAATTAAAATCACATTTTTTTGTTGTTGCTGTTGCACACTTTTACCTTTTAAATAGGAAGATCTTCCCCCACCTAAATTCTACTAGGTACTTTATCTACATCACAATGTTTTATATGGTTGTTTTTTCACTTATATAGTCTTTCTGTCTTCCTAATTTTATGATTTAATATATTATTCTCTAAGTAGTGAACTAATTTTCCTAACCTTAATTTTCCCATTCTTCCTTAAATGACTGCTGTCATTTAAAAGTCCCCATAACATGCATGGGTCTCTTTTCCTAGCTGGTTATACTGGTGTGTTTGTCAGTGAATATGTTGTGCCATTCATGTTATTTATGATGGATTTGCAATGTCTTTTAATACCTTAATAGGTAAGTATCTCCTATGCTCTTTTTATTTTTTTTCAAAAAAAGTTCTATGTGAGCCTTTGTTCTTTAATTTTTGAATAATTTTGTATATGCTCTACAAAATCCTGTTGAGACTTTGAATTTATATTCAGTGTGTAGTCTAGGTCAATGATAATTGATACCTTTATCATGTTAAGTCTTCTTTTTTTTTTTTTTTTTGGCTTTGTAGAGCCGCACCTGCGGCATGTGGAGGTTCCCAGGTTAGGGATCTAATTGGAGCTGTAGCAGCCGGCCAACGCCACAGCCACGGCAATGTGGGATCCAAGCCGCGGCTGCGACCTACACCACAGCTGATGGCAACGCTGAATCCTTAACCCACTGAGCAAGGCCAGGGATCGAACCCGTAACCTCATGGTTCCTAGTTGGATTCGTTAACCGCTGCACCACAACGGGAACTCCATGTTGTCTTTTTATCTATGTATTTTATATCTTTAAGTGTTTCATAAGAATTTTATTTACTTGTAAGATAATGCTTAATTCATGTTTTTTCTGGATATGGTAAATATCTTTTCCACTAAACACAAATAAAGCATAATGATGCTTTCTTCCGTTGATTATAAACCCAACCACCTTGTTGAACTTAATATTCCAATGACTTGTGGATTGCATTACCTCTTCTAGGTAAAATTGTAATACTCTCTGCATTTTTATCTTATTATATTGGCTAAATATTCAAATTTAATACTTGCAGCAAATTTATAGCAAAGCTTGAAATCCACTGTTAAAACTCTAGGGAGACTTGACTGCATCAGATCTCAGTGTTTGATGTTGAATCTGAGTAAGTTTTTAAACATTTTGAGTGCTATCCTTAAATAGTGTAAAATTTTACTCCCAATAATAAGTTGAATGGTTCAAAGTTTTTACACTATGTATAATTATATATTTCATAAGTTTTACATAGATAACCTTTATTAGATTGAGAAAGGTGCTTTTATTTATCTTTTACTAAGACCTTTCACCATAAGCAGATGTTGAATGTATCAAATGCTTTGTATCAAAGTAGTTTTCTGTTTATATTATAAAGATAGAATTTTCTTATGTTAAACTACCCATTTATTCCTGGGATAAACACTTTTTAATTATAATTTATAATTTTAATATACCATTTGAAACTTTTAGCTAATAGTATAACTAGAAATTTGGCTAAGGTTTATAGGCAAATTGACCTGTACTTTTCAATATTTGCACTGCCTTATCAGTTTTGGATCACGGTTATATTAGTTAAAAATCAATTAATATTACCACTAATATTATAAATATTATGTACATTTGGTACTTATAGTAGGCATTTCCTATGAACTTTACTAGTATAAATTCTGAAATTACGGGATAAATGAATGCATCTTAAAATATGACTGTAAAATTTTCTATTTCCTTTCAATTTTTTTTCCAATTATATAGTGATTTGTCACAATTACTGCTGTCTTTTACTACAGAAGACATGATGTCAGCTAACATTTACTGAACACTTGAAATCTAAATCTTATACATTTATGAATTCATTTATTCCTCATAACAACACTATGAGGTAGAGACTATTATTACTCTTAATTTATGTGAGGAAACTGATGGATCTGTCCAAGGTCACATAAGTGGAACAGGATTAGAAGCTAGGCAGCTATATAACCATTGTGATATATTTGCCTTTCAATGCTGGTGTTTTCTTGCACCTTATTGGAAAGTGGCCTATGGTAGTTCCTGGGTCAGAGTAGAATCCAAGTTCCTTAACCCACTATGCCAGCCTGGGGATAGAACTCATGCAGCTGCCAAGACAATGCTGGATCCTTAACTTGCTGCACCACAATAGGAACTCCAGTTTATACTTTTATAAAAAGTAAAATTATTACTAGGAAAATTACTTGAATGGCAGTTTTTATAAAATATCACTATAATAATTTTTACCAGGTTAAAGCATAACTAAGCTTTTACCAAAATAGTCAAATTGATTAATAATAGATGCTACTCAAAGATCACTTTCTAGGCATTATGTTTTAGGCAAATTATAGCTAGATAAAATAAGTTATAAATCAATACTATAAAGACGATATAGATCTATTTAGTGTTATTTATAACTGATACTCTTAAAGTATTTCTTAATATTTTTATAGCTTTAAAAGAAATTATTTAAAATAATGCTCCCTGTTGTTTAGTAGTAGTAGTGTGCTATTAGAAATGATTCAGGTGATGATGATACTGTTAGATTATAATAGAAGACTTTTTTCTCTAATAGGTCAACTCATTGCATTTGTAGAATTGCTTGCTTTCATAACTCATATAAATAGTACCTAAAAGTACAAATTTCAATAACAACATTCATATCCTGGGTGCAGTGTTAATATAAATAAGGACAAGCCTTTTCTTTTGAAAAATATTACTGGGTAAGTTTGGTCATGCTGATTTATTAAACAACACTGAAGAAATGCATAGTGAGGTTATGGCAATGAATAATTATTTGAAACATTTCTATCTTATCAATTATATTAACTATTATCTCCTGCTGAGTTATAAAACACTTGACGACAGGCAGGATATTTATTGACAGTGCTTTGGCACTGTGCTTTATGCTATTAGATCTCTACTCACTGGAGGGATGAGGAGAAGGTGGCAAGAATTAAGCAGGGTTTTGTAGGAAAATATGATGTGATAATTTTTTCCCTTACCAGAGATGGCTATTGGGGAAAAAAAAGAGCATGAAGACAATTTCTATGCTACTCACATAACTTTTGGTAGCAAATTAAACTAAATTAACAATTAAAATTTATGATCTGTAGTTTTAATTAAAATATTATTAAGACTTCTGATATCATAAACATAAATTAACTCCAAGTGACAATATAAAGGAATAGCAGTCTCTCATATAAACAGTTCCTACAGTGTGATATTTTTCTTTACTTCAAATAGCTCTCAATTTAGCTAATTAAAAAATATATTTTACATTTATAGTTGAAAAATATTTTTAAAAAGTATAATTGTGGAACCTAACAAAAATCCATATATAAGCTTTGTCTCATGGACATTTAATACATGAATGAGATTGAATTTATATTAATGAATAAGTGATTTATTAATGTTATATTTTACAACATTTAAAACATTATTTATTTACACTTTTTCAGTAAGCATTCAAATCAACAGGTACATGTGGTAGGCTGTATGATGGCCCCAAAGATGTTCACATGCTAATCCCTGTAACCTGTGAATGTCACTTTTTATAGCAAAGGGGACTTTGCTTATATGGTCATTTCAAGGGTATTAAAATGGGGAGACTGTCCTGAGTTATTCAGGTGAACCTGATGTGATCACAAAGATCCTTGTAAGAGGGGGGTAGGGTCAAGGAAAAATAAGTTGAGAAAATGAAGGAGGCAGAGAAATAGTTGAAAATACTAAATTGCTGACTTTGAAGATGTAACAGGGAGCCACGAGAGAAGGAATGCAAGGAATACAATTGTGGAAGCTGGAAAAGTCAAGGAAACCAATCCTTTTCAAAAGCCCCCAGAGGGAGCATAACCTCACCAAGAATATGGTTTTTGTCCCATAAAACTTGTTTCATATTTCCAAGCTCCAGAACTTTGATATAAAACATTTTTTGTTGTCAGCCACAAAATTGTGGTAATTATGTTACAGCAGTAGCAGGAAACTAATACAGTGTATTATGCAAAATGGAAGGCATACCCATGATTGTGATCTTATCATAGTAACAGCTCCTTTTCATTAGCTTGCAAACACTTTTTCTATTTTGTCAATTTCCAGTGGCCCATCAACTCACAGGTCCTGAAGAATACAAAGCGCACAAGGGGCTAAAGAGCAAGATCACTGGGAAAGTGTTTTTTTTTTTTTCCAAAGTTTTTTGATGGTTGTTGCTGAGTTGCATCTTGTACACATAATAAGAATCACAAGGGCTGATCCAGCCACAGTATTGGCTTTGGGCAGGAAATGTCTTTGGGTGCTACTACAAGGAGTAGGGCCCAGAGGAGTGTCCCCAGGCACTCCTAACTGATAGAATCACTACTGATAGGTTGACAACACATGGGCTAAATAAAATATATTTAAACATTTTTTTCCTATTTCTTTCCATTTTTTTTAAATGTGACTATAGATATTTTAAAATTACATATGCAGTTCACTTATTTCCATAGAAGAGTGCTGATTAGCACACAATCTTTGAGATTTTATGGGTTGAACTTTCTCCATCCCCAACCGCAGCTGAAAATTCATTATTTTGAAATTGTAAAGCCCAGGATCTCAGAATGTGACCGTATTTAGAAATTGGGTTATTATAGATGTAATTAATTAAGACATGAGTCCTAAGTCAATATGACTGATGTCCTAAAAAAAGGGAAAATTTGGACTCAGAGACAAGTACACAGGCATACGCCATGTGTAGGTCAAGACAGCAACTGAGATGATGCACCAGTAAGTCATAGAAAGGCAAAGACTGCCAGAGAACCACCAGAAGACAGCAAAGAACAGGATTTCTCTCACAGCCCTCAAGAAAGGATCATCCCTGCTGACCTAGATTTCACCGTCTAACCTCCAGGACTAAGACAATACATTACTGTGGTTTCAGCCATCACATATGTAATACTTTGTTATGGCAGCCTTAGAAAACTAATATAGAATGTTTCTTAGAATAAAATTTTAAAATAAGCAAGAAGTTCTCAGGTGGTGCAGAGGATTAAGGAGTCAGTGTTGTCACTGCTGTGGCTTAGGTCACTGCTGCAGCTCGGTTCAATCCCTGGTCTGGAAACTTCTGCATGTTGAGGGCATGGAAAAACAAAAACAAAAATAAAAATAAACCATGCAAATCAAAATCTATAGCATTATGAAGAAAACCAATAACACATAAATACTGTTTTTAAAAATAGGGTGTAGCAATTTGTGTGCTTCTTTAACATATTAAATTAAAATATTTTATACACATTCTAAGGTCCTCTTCAGTCTTTATCTTTTCTGTAACACCTGAATCTACATATGAATTACCTACTCTTAGAAGTGTTTTTTTCTCTATTCTGACTCCTCATGTCCTCATCTTACCTCTGATGTTCAAAATGGGTAATTTTAAGGATTCTTTCTTTAACAATTTTATTTTTTTTATTTGTTTTTTTCTTTTTATGGCCACACCTGCGGCATATGGAAGTTCCCAGGCTAGGAGTTGAACTGGAGCTGCACCTGCAGGCCTACACCACAGCCACAGCAGCATGGGATCCAAGCTGCATCTGCAATCTAGACCTCAACTGTCAGCAATACCAGATCCTTAACCCACTGAAAAAGGCCAGAGATTGGACCTGCGTCATCAGAGAGATAGCATCAGGTTCTTGACCTGCTGAGCCACAACAGGAACTCCTCCTTTAAAATTTTTATTTTCTTCCTCTTCAATCCTATTTCATGAACTGCTTTCTGCTGACACCAATCCTATCTCTAACCTTGCTGTTTCTTCTGAAATCCAGACAATTCTGTCAACTGGACTGAACAGTTTTACTACCATTTCTCACAGGAAATTTACTCAGCTTTACTTCAATTTTAAAGTAGTCAATTACAGAAAGATTCACTAGCTATCAAAAGCAGAATCCAGTTAATTACAACTTATTTTCTACTTGCCACACTCAATTGACACTATCAGTTTCCTATCATAACTTTGTTATTTATTTATTTTTCTTTTCAGCTGCACCGACGGCATATGGAAGTTCTCATGCCAGCATCAAATCCAAGTCACAGTTGAGACCTACGCCACAGCTGCAGCAATACCAGTTCTTAACCCACTACACTGGGCTGGGGATCAAACCTACACCACAGCAGAGACAACGTGGGATCCTTAACCCACGTACCACAGTGAGAATTCCCATAACTTCAATTTTAATACAGATTCTTTTTCCTTGACATCATCTTAGTTTAAATACTCTTTTTGTGTTCATACCTGGATTATTGGAAGAGTCTGCCTAATAAATTCCCTAACATTCTCATCACTGAAAGTTCAGACTTTCTAAAGAGTCATTTAGAAATGGAAATCTGATTATATGACTGCATTGATTCTTTAAAATTATCATTTTTTTCTATCCTGTCAACTCCCATGTCCTTCCTTTCAATTTAAAGTACAGAATTTTTTGTGTCATACAAAAATAAACCTCTTGAACATCTAAGGACCCTAACGGACTGAAATATGTGGCTTGGGAGAGAAAGGTTAAAAGGGCGGGAGATGAGAAATCATTGATTCCTTGGAAGCTTCAGAGGCACCCAAGGAATTACAGCTGTGAGAGAGAACTGTAGATATACAGACACCTAAGGAAGGAGGCTGTGTGTTGAAGGATAAAGAGATTAGAGCAAAACATGTACAAGCCAAGGAATAGCAATGCATTCTACTATAAGTTTTTTCCAAACCCATTTCTTTCTATTTCACTCTTTTTTTAAGGATACATTACCATGATTTGAAATACGAGAGGTCCACGTAGTTGGTTTCATCCAGAAAGTTCTCATCTCTAGCCCCTCCCCTGAAAATAATCTATGTTCCTTCTATAGGAAAATATTATTTGCCAACAAGCCATGATAAAAGTATTGTTTACAGATGCTGTCTTCTCTGTTAGGATTCCTTTTCCATTCTTATTCCAGCTCTACTTTTCAGCTAAGCCTTCTCTGAGGACCTCAGTGTGAGACAAACATTTCATTTGCTTGTATTTTTGTGTACCTCAAAAACATCATTAACATTTGAGTTTACCTAGGCCACTGAACATAATATTTTCATAATTTTTAAATCCCAGGTCTTGGCACAAAATATGCACTCATTTTTAATGATAAAATGTGCAGTATTTTTGATGTGTCATTTTTATCATTCCTATTAATTAGAAATTATTGAAGAAAATGACATGACCTTCAATAGATTTTTTTCTCTAAAAAACAGAATTAAATATTTACCTTTAAAAATATTTAGCATTTTCAGTATAGAGAAGTATTTTGCTATCTACTTTCTAAACAGTATATATTCAATGATCGCAGATATATTTCATTATTCGAACCCGGTGTTATACTTGGAAAACGCAAACCCATACATACCATATTCTCCATAACAACCTACCAAGGTAAATCATTAGCCTCCATGGAAGACTTACTGTATTAGTTTTCCTTGAATCCTCAGTGTCTTGAAGAGTTGATGGCACATAAAAGGAGCTCATAATCTGTTTTATGAATAACTTAAAAAGTAAATGAATAAAAATACTTAAACATTTACAACTAAGGGCTCTCAGTGAAATGTACTTGGACGATCTTATGTTAAAGTAGGTGTTTTTAAAATTTGAGGAGTATGTTGATTAAGTCATTTTTTTTCCATTTTTTGTGGCATCACAAGATTCTTTTCCAATAGTGTCTAGTACTCAACACCTCTTCTCTGAAGTAACAACTATTCTCTAGAAGCTCATGGTTTATTCTTTTCTCCCTATCTCTCTGCCATTTACTCAAATTTGGCTGCATTTAGAAGAAATCAAGCTGAATTCATTCAGGAAACAAAGAAAGTTCTTTCCAAATCATGATAAGGTTAAAGGAAAGAGCTGCCTTTGGCAGGAAAGAGATCTTTTCTGATGAATTAAATTATATAGTCCATTAGGATAGGAAATATATATCATGCCAATTTGATTTAACACATGGATCATGTATTTGGCCTTAGGACTGAATTATATCTCCAATAGTTGCTTTTGGGCTGCATCCACAAAGAAAATATTAATGCCTAAACCTCTGAATGACACCACGTTTTCATCTATTTATTCATGAAATGGACATTTATTGAGTATTGCTACATAAAAATAAGACCATTGAGAAGTTCAAACTCAACTAGAAAAGAATGACTTTTAAAATAATGGAAAGAATATAAATGTTGGAAATCTCTTTATTTTCTAGCTACTTTGAATTATTAATATCATGTGATTATGATAAATATTTGCTGAGTGCCACTGAACACGTATGAAGAACTAATATTAATTTCTAAAAATGGGGACATATTTTAGGAATATTTAATTTTATCAAATGTTTACAAAAAATATAAAAAGTGTACGTTATATAATTTAAAAAATATGCTCCAGGAGTTCCCACTGTGGCACAGCAGGAATGAATTGGATTAGTATTTATGAAGATGTGGGTTCCATCCCTGGCCTCACTCAGAGGATTAGGATCCAGCATTGCCATGAGCTGTGGTGTAGGTCGCAGACATGGCTCACATCCCAAATTTCTGTGGCTGTACCATAGGCCAGCAGCTGCAGCTCCAATTCCACCCATAACCTGGGAACTTACATATGCTTCAGGTGTGGCCCTAAAAAGCAAAAAAGAGAAAAACTGCTCCAGAGTTCTCCTGTGGTACAGTGGGTTAAGGATCCAAAGTCATCACTGCAGTGGGGGTGGGGTTACTGCTGTGATATCATGTATTTACTAGCACTGCAAAAAAAAGTGCTCCTAAATCAAAATTAGCATTGAAGTTAGAGATATATACAATCTTATATATAGAAAATGGAACTTTGCTTTCCAGATTCTGTTCCTGGATATGAAATTGTGGTTATCTGTCTGTATCTCTATAAATCTGACTCTTATGCATAATGTCTTAAGAAAATAGTAGCATCTCTTCATTTGAATAACTTATTTGGGAACTGTTACTTGTTTTCTATGTTGGATCATGCTTTATCAATCCATAGCAATTTTTTTCTCATAGTTATATTTCATTGTCATTACTGTTATATCATTTTTGATTAGCCATTAGCTGCTTAACTCACCATGTGAACTATGAAACTGTTGCTCATAAGGTAAATATTAACTTCATTTATTTCCTCTGACATTATTACATGAGAAACATTGCTGCTAATATAACTGCAAGATGGTCTGAAGCTGTTAATTCCACAAAGTTCATTGTGATTTCATTGGAATTCTGTGGATTATGATGGTTACCAATTAATTTATACAATGTAATGAGTGCTTTGTTTCATTCACCAGAAATTAAAAAAGATGTCTACATTACAGCTTTGTGGTTTTACAGAGCCCTGGTTATCCTTTATTCCATACATAATGGCAATGAAATTGGTTTTCAGATATGATACCTTCAAATTCTCATTAAGAGTAATAGAACTAGAAACTGCCATCATAAAAAATTTTTCTAATCCGAAATATAGACTTAACATTATTATTTTCATCTTTGAGTTACCTGTGAAAGAATATTTTTTCAAATAAATGCTGTAACAATATTACCATGCATATTTTCTCTACTATATTTACCAGCACACCTTAAAAATACTTTTTTTTTTTGTCTTTTTAGGTTCGCACCGGTAACATATGGAGGTTCCCAGGCTAGGTGTCGAATTGGAGCTGTAGCTGCTGGCCTACACCACAGCCACAGCAACATGGGATCTGAGCCGAGTCTGCGACCTACACCACAGCTCTTAGCAATGCTGGATCCTTAACCCACTGACCAAGGCCAGGGATAGAACCTGCGTCCTCATGGATCCTAGTCAGATTCATTTCCACTGAGCCACGATATGAACTCAAAAATTACTATTTTGCTTTTAGTGAAATTCTCTCTATATTGTTAGACAGCAATCAGCAAAATAATATTAAAAGGTTGACATATATATTTTATTGCATAATGAAATCATAAGTTGTAATTTTGCTTTGACATTAGTGATATTTAGGAGCAAGTACTTTTGGTGTCTTTGTTCTTTGCTTATATAAGATCTCTTTTTTTAGTTTCTACAAACTAAGTCATAAACCTTTAACTTAAATAATAACATCAAATCCCTTTAGTTTAAGTTAAATGCATTTTTTTTAAATTTGAAAAGTTTTACAATGCACACCATATTCAAATTTTTATAATATTTCAAAGGTAAAATATTTTATTTTGGCTATAGATTGCACATTCCTTGAAAATCATAGGTCAGTGGTTTACAAATATAAAGTATATTACATTTAACAATATATCAGTAATTTTTTAATAAAGAGACCACTCACATACTTTCTGAGCATAGATAGTATACATTCTCAGTAAAGGCTGTATTGATTGCCTTTTGTACTTCTTGTTCCACGTCTTCTTTTCTGGCATTTCTTTCTAATGCTTATTATTGATTCACTTTATTACCAATGGTTATTCAATAGCCCACTATGATTTGATTCTCAGTGGAAGGCAAAATAAAGGGGATTATTTGCCAGCAAATAGTCACTTACTACATAGATCCTTCTATAGTACAAATATTGGCTATGGTTCTCCTTGAATGAAATTTCGTTAGGCTCTCCTGAGCCTGTTTCTTAACTGGGCTTCATCTTTGGGGCCTGTCTTTAGCCTGGTCCAGTTGTAGCAGGAATCCTGCTAAGTGAGTTTAGTAGCATATCCCTACCCATGATGTCTCCTGCCATCCACTGAGCACCTCACCTGCTCTGAGGCTCTAAATCCCTGCTTGCCCTTATTGTAGTCATAGCTGAACTCCATCTTCCCCTATTGCAATAGTCCTAAATAAAGTCCTTCTTACCATTTGAACAACTGTCAGAATAATTTTTCTTTAACACCATTTAGCTTAATGTATTTGGGTTAGTGTTTACATCTATTTCTTTATTAGAAAGAATATTTAACAAATCTCTTACCCTTGGGATCTTCAAATAATGATGATAGTGGAAAGTTCAATCATAGACTCTAAAAGCATGCTGAGTCATAAATTAGATCAAAAGAAAAATCAAAACCTAGGAATATAATTGCAAGTCAAACATCTAATAAAGATTTTAATTCTTGGAGTTCCTGTCATGGCTCAGCGGTAATGAACCCGATTAGTATCCATGAGGAAGTGGGTTGGATCCCTGGCCTTACTAAGTGGATTAAGGATCAGGTGTTGCCTTGAGCTGTGGCATAGGTTGCAGATATGGCTCAGATCCTGCGTTGCTGAGGCTGTGGCTATGGCCAGCAGCTGTAGCTCTGATTCGACCCCTATCCTGTGAACTTCCATATGCCACGGGTGCAGTTCTACAAAAAAAGAAAAAAAAAATATATATATATATATATATACACAAAAAAAGATTTTAATTCTTGACTACAGAAAGTGCTCAAAACAAATATAATAAAAAAGACAAAGTGTCATTAACATAAATATGAATTACACAGAAAAGAAATAATTTGCCAAGGTTTTAAGATCCATAGAAAAGATGGTTAGACCAGATACTTTTAATCATCTTTCAATAGCTGTTCTTCTATTTTTCCTAGTAAATAAATGACATCAGATAAAATAAAGCAAAATAAACTTACCTAGCAGTTATCTCCCTTGCAGTTTTGTGTGGCCATTGCCTAGAGGTTTCAAAAATATATGAAAATATGTGTTGTGGGGACACTCCTTTAAAGAGAAGGGGCATATATTTTATCTTCCTACTTGATTTTTTTTCTTTTTTGAACACACCTATGATGGTTAAAGCTCCAGCAGCTGTTTGCAACATAAGAATGAGTAATAAATACGAGACTGATTGCAGTCACCTTTGTGTTGCTGCCACATCAGCCCTGTGTACCATGCTTCTCAACTTCTTGTATTTTATTTTTGATAGGTGAGAAATGCAACATGATGAGGTTTAAGCTCCCATTGATTTGGATTTTCTTTTTTTATGCTCACAAAACTTATTCTACATGACACAAATACATTTACAAGTAAAGAAAAACAAATTTAAAATACTAGTTTTAGTTACCAATTTAGCAAAGATCTAACAGGCTAGAACTGTTTTCTGACAGGATGTGATAAAAATCGGCACTCATACATTGTCCGTGGTGTGGTGAATACAAATGGGTGAACATTATTTGAAAATCACTTTGTGACATTCATCAACATTTTCAAGTTTTGTATCCATTGTCCCAGAACTTAAACACCTAGGGATTTAAAATTTTCTTCTAAGGATATATCCTGGATGTCTTCTCAACATTTTTGCTTAAATATCATTTTCTACACATTTTGTTAAAGAGCCACACATGAGAAGTAGCAATATAGGTTGCAATTGTAGCATTATTTATTATAGAATTTGAGATAAGTATAGAGTTCAATAATAGGCTCTGGTAAAAAAATAAAAAAGAAGTGGATCATCCGTTTAGTAGGAGACAACCATCCATTTACAAGGGATGCGGACTATTTCTAGACACAGATGTGGAAGGATATCTAGGAAAGACTGAATAAAAGTTGGTAAGATGCTTCCTCAGAAGAATGTCTTAGGCCCTCCTCTGTGTAAAATGGTAGCGTTTAACAGTTGAGAGATAACCTATAGGCTATTAGGATACCTTCAGTTTTTTGATTTTTAAATTCAGATCTTTCAGCAGAATTCACATGCTATATCTTGAAAATAAGCCAGTTACTGGTGGACTGACTTGTATTACAAATGATGCTTGATTATCTTTCCAAAAGCAAATGGCCCCCTATGTGGAAACAGACTTATAAGAAACTAAGAGTGATGGTTTCAGGGCTTCCCAGATACTTGATGCTCTATCGGTAGTCACATTGGGAAGGATCTATAAATTGTGTGAGTCTATTTGACAATTCAGCCTTTAGTGATAATAAAATATAAAAAATATACTGATACACATAAAGCAAATTTGAGAATAGATTGCCTTTATTTTAAAACATCTGTCTTGTATATATATGAAGAGCACATTTCTGGATGTAGACACATGAAATTGTTAGCAGTGAAGAATAAACCTAAAGACTATGTTTTTTGCACTATTTTCACATATGAAATTTTGATTTTGACTTGCATTTAACACAGGGAAGTAAACATAGTTTTTTTAAAACTCAAATAAATAAGAACTGTTCATGCCACTATTATTTAATCAAGATCAGTGACAGCTTTGTCATTAAGTTAAATATTACAAAGTTGATGAGAAAATTCAAATATGATTTCCAAGTCAAGGCAGGCTCAGTGAAACTCTGAACATTTTTTGTCTTAAGAGTGAGAATCACACTGGGATAAATCTATTAAAGCAGAAGCTCATAGAAAAGTTTCCTTAAAAAAATCAGGATTTAATCATGATTACCATAATGACAAAGGAGTATTAAATCAAAATTATACCCACTGGGATGAAAAACAAGATCTGCTGTATAGCACCGGGAACTATGTCTAATCACTTGTGATGAATCTGTATATGTATGTGTAACCGGGTCACCATACTGTGCAGTTGGAAAATTGACTTGTAAACCAGTTATAATGGAAAAAGTTTTAAAAATTAAAACAACAACAACAACAAAAAAACAAAAAACAAAATTATACCCAGGACAGACCTTTTGAACAAATCTAGATACGGCTTATATTTTCAGTGTAGTTTAAGCTATCTAACATATAAATTCTCTTGCATTTTTCCTTTCTTTTATAAGAGGTTATCCAATGTTAGGAAGCTTAGTTCTTTGTAATCTCAAAAGTTCTTTTCCTCCAACTCAAAGTCTCACATTGTGTTCAGTTTCATGATATTGAAATGTATGGCCTCTGCTCTCAATTTACTTTTCATGTCGCTAACATATTGTAAATTTTCACAGTGATATATGAACTTGAATTATTCGGAAGGGATTGAAAGAAGGTTTAGATTATATCCGTCTGTATTGTTTTTACTATTATGAAATCTATTTTTCACTGTTTTTATAAAAGAAGTTAGAAATACATCTCATAGCCTTAAATTACCATACAAATCAATTCAAACAAAGCCTTGTTCAACTAACAGCATACATTCCTTGTTTTTTCCTTTCTTTTTGTTTCTCCTTTCAAGCATATTGTTGGGAAATATTTTAAGGTAATAGATTTCTGAAAGTAATTTTAAGGTGAATGAATTATTTTACATGATAAATAAATCTTATTCAGTGTATAGCTACTGAAAATAAGATTTAAAATGTAGAATTCTGTAATTCAGCCAACCTGGGGCAAAAGTAATATATCAGATAAAATGTTCATATTCTAATCCATGCTCAGTCTGTACCTCTTCAGTGTAATCTTGGGAGTAAAAAGCTTAATATTTTAAATTTACATCTTTCAACCTAACATAAGGAAAATGCTATTGACAAACCAAAAAAGAAGCTCCAGATCAATAACTGATGACATAATTCTTTATACCTTAATTTTTTAAAAGCTGATTTGGAGGATGAAAGAAAACAGAAGATTAAGGAATCTATTAAAGGAGAATTAGAAGCTCCAGAAACTGCAATAATCATTTTTTCAAAATTATCTAATTTCTAACAGGTCGTTGTTTCCTGAAAATAAAAATTAGTTTCATAATAAAAATTATTTTGACACTTTTTCTGTTATATATATAATGATGCTTTATCTTGAACTAGAAGACAGAATTTCAGTTCTGTTTTTGTTAAACCATTATGCTTTGCCTTGTGCAGAATTCTTCTATGGTAAAATAATGTTAAAACAAAATATATCCTATATTTTCTTCTCCGATTTAGTTTTTTTAAGCATGTATAATGTAAAATAATCAGTGGTAGGAAGTATAAGTTTCTATCCTAAATAATATGCCATCTTATTAATTTTGTTTTATCAGCCAATACTCGCTGAGTATGCAACCCATCATAAATAAAAAGCAGAATTTACCAAACATTTATTACATGTAAGAGTCTATAGTATTTTTTGTATATTGTGAAATGTTATCTTCATCTCAGTGATATAATGGAGGTTCCATATTCTTTCACATTTTGCAGGTAAATAAATTGGAACCCAAACAGTTAAAATGGATTTTCCAGAAGTGGAAACCTAGTCAGATTTGAGCAAGCTGGACCTAGCCTTTTTTTCTAAATACACTGTTATTTCCATGTAACTCTATTTGTTATTAAGAAATGTGTACTTAAAAGGCATCGTGTTTAGCTTCAAGAGAATTCAATTGAGAAGACTGGAAATGTGCTCAATAAAGTAAATAAGAGAGCACATAGATTAAATTATACATCTGCTGATAAATTAAAATTGTGTGAATAATTTAAAAAAGTCTTCATTAAGGAGTTCCCGTTCTGGCTCAGTGATTAACGAATCCTACTAGGAACCATGAGGTTGCGGGTTCGATCCCTGGCTTTGCTCAGTGGGTTAAGGATCCAGCATTGCCGTGAGCTGTGGTGTAGGTTGCAGAGGTGGCTCGGATCCTGCGTTGCTGTGGTTGTGGCGAAGGCCGTCAGCTACAGCTCCTGTTAGACCCCTAGCCTGGGGACCTCCATATGCCGTGGGGGCGGCCCTAGAAAAAGCAAAAAGACAAAAAAAAAAAAGTCTGCATTACATTATTGAAGGAGCATGGTAATATTTACTGTTAAATATCAGAAACTAATGAGCACAAACATTAAAGTTAATACTCTTAGATTTATTTTAGTTATTCTTACAAAGATTGCTTTTAAATTTAATATTGATTAATTCATTTTGATGGATTAGCTATTTAGATTAATTTTGCTTTGCTATTTTATGAGGTTGATTCTCAAAACTATAAAATTTTTTCTTTTCTATACTTAATCCAAATAGTTTATAATAACGGTTATATCATTTTTTTGACATCATATGTTGTCACAACTGTAGATGTTATAGGTGTTTTATTTAAATGCAAATTAATATAGTACATACGGACCGCTAAATTATTAGTAAGTTTAACTCAATGTACTTTGTTTTAATCTAATAAATAGATAATATACTTTAATCACAAGTAAATTAAGGCTTGAATAATAAATGAAATTGTGAAATGAAAAACAGTTGAACTATTAAACATATATCTCATTTTTTATGGAGAAAATATGCTATATTCATGATTTAGCTGTCTGGGATACAGTAGTTGAAAACTCAAAGTAAATATAGATTTTTTTCTTTTGATGACAAAACTCTAAATCGCAAAGGCAAAAAAAAAATCATCTTTTAATTGGCTGTTATTGTGTTCGTTATGGTAATAGAAATAACAAGGAACTTTAATATAGGTTCTTTTCCATCCTTGCTACAACCAAGTATTTGAATATTTGTAAGATCTATTGCATATGACATGGCACATTACACTTTGACCTTTTGTGTTTAGTACACTGTATCAGACTGTAACATAATTTTTCCATTATTTTTCTTATAAAAGAGGAAATACTTCTTTGGAGTTATGTGTTTTTCTTTCTTCAATGTCTTTTTCTAAAGATTTTGCATCTCACTGCATAAAGCAATCTTTTATTTCACAACCATTTTATTTTCCTTAAAGATTTTATCAGATCTCAGTTTTCAATTTTATCTTTAATTTTCTTCCTCTCATGATTATGTAGTTTTCAATCACCCTATGTCTTATATTCATTTCACCTCTTTAGTCTCTTTTCAGTTTCATGTATGCTTCATGTGTCTTTAAATGCAGTTGCTGACATTTTTGCCAGTGGCTGTTCCTCACCTGAATTCTTAAGTCTCTCAGTAATACCTATTTACTTGTGTTCTGCTAGACAGTAATGATGATGAGCCCAACAGACATCATGAAAAGTAATTTTAGAATAAATTCTTTCAAGGTTAATTTCCCATGCATATTTATATATGTCACTATCCAAGACTTGCGCTTGATTATAGGACCATTTGTCACAACTTCCAAATTTCTATGGCAAGACTGAATTGATACCATTTTTTCCTAATGAGAGACAATCCTTAGTAAATTCAAGGCATCCAATCAGACATAAGATTTCCTTGGAGGCTTTGTACAAGTATGCATCATTAGGCTGGTCGTTCAATTAGTCCACATTGTTTCTACCAAAAGTCTGTTTTTCATTTGCAGAACTGAAATGTCACAGGGTAATTGTGAAGACTAAATAAAATAATTTATGTAAACCATAAAATGATTGGCATGGTTCATGCTCAAAAAAGTTTCTACCTACAAATCAATTTCCTTAACTCATAAAGAAAACAGCCAATCACTCCGTTTTAAGTATGAGTAGATACTTACTTTATAGGAAACCGCCCAGGACAAAACTGAATGTAACAAGAAAGGAATTTATTTTTGTTTCTTTCAGTGTTGTTATGCTTTTTCCTCAGAGTCATATATATCATCCACATTGAGCACAATTCATAGAGCACATAAAATTGTAGAGATGTAAATTCCACTACTCGTGGCAGCCATGGAGGTGTGCCATCCACATCTCCTGTTGAGAAGATACCTGCTGGGAGAGGCTGAGTGAGCTTCCCCCTGCTGCATTTTCTGATTTCACTGAAGTATTCAGGCCAAACTTGGCTGCTCATAGCAAACTACTGAGCAAAGTGGGGACAAGAGACCTGGGCCGTTTCTGCCCAATGTGGGCACCTTGAATGGGATATCATTGCCATGCCCTGGCTGAGACTCTCTCAGAGCTGCACCAATGTGGGAGCTTCCTTGACTCACCCATTCAGAAGGGTCAATTGGGCAAAGGGGTCTTAAGGCTTTTCCTGCCCATCCATGCTCTTTGTTGTCTTTAACATTCACAGGCATTTCCCTCAATGTATTTTTTGCTAATTCTGTCCTGGCATCTGCTTCACAGAGGACTCCAGCTGACATACCACTGATTTGAGATTTTTCTTTGATCCCTATTAAAGAATGCACCCTGCCTTAATCATGATAAACCTGGCTCACCAGAAATAAAATTACATACACAAATAATATTGCATTTGGTATTATTTAAAATTTCAATGTCTTTAAGTGGGTATGTAAGAAATCATCCTATATTTATCATAGAATGAGACCTCCATAACAGTGTTTTTCCAAATGAGAATTATAAACCCACATTCGCTGATATAACAATGAACAACTTGAAAAAGATAGCAGAATCATCAGATAGCTTCAATAATTTTACAATTTTATAAAAATCACCATTTTTTAAATCTATCCCTTCTTGGTTGGAACTCTTTTTTAATAAAGCAATATTCATCACAGTAAAATTTGATATAACAGAAAGGTTGATTTTTTTTTAAGGAGCTCTAAGGGATCTTAAATATTATCCTATATATACCACTCATTTTACATAAGAGCCAATTAAGATCCTGAGAAACTAAGGTCACCATCAATTCCAGAACCAGAATTAAAATCCCTCTCTCATCATTATCTTTTCATCAAAATAGTGCACTACTTTTAACATTGCTTTTGATCAGAACACTAGTTTTAAAGGCTATACATGATGTTTTATTCCTACTTCAATCATTTCTCAGTCGGAACCCCAAATGGTAGATTGTCTCAGGGCACAAAAGGTTGGAAAGTTACAAAAAATAAATCTGCATGGATTAGAATTTCAGATAAAAGGAACTGGGGATTAAGAAAGATTTGCTAATTCTTGCAAAAGTCAGTGTCTCAATCCTAAATGCAGTGAAGGATTATTAATGGATGCAAAATGCCCTGCTTTATCTCAAGGAGGAATCCTTCACATGTTCTAAGAATATGCCAGTGCTAATTACCATTCGATTAGACTTAAGTGCCAAAATAGAATTTCCTTCCTTCCTACTCAAAATAAGTAAATAAGTGTCATTGTTCTATTCCGTTGTTATATATTTTAAAGCATTATTTTCTTGACATATTTCTTTTACAAAGTACTGATACAATCATGAGATTAACAACTTTTTATTTGATTAATATCCACTCATACCACAACAACTTGTCTTCTCATAGTTCATGCTAATACTCACTAATCTTTTAATCCTATGGAGAGCTACAAGTGTGAATTGAGTGGGAAACAAAATCCTGTGTGCTCAATATATGTTAATGCCAGAGCAATAGAAAATGAGCTGTTCTGTATGTAAATTTTACGAGAGCATGCAGGAAAACTTGTTGCTAAAATCTACTTCAAATGAGAAGGATTTTCATTAATGATGAGAAAACATGGGTCACAGTCTCTGGGGATGCACAGAGGAGTTTACAGTGGCAATCTTAAAGAGCAAAGCCTATTAGGCAGATGGTATCATGGAAAAAAAATAGGAATCCTGCTGAGAGGAAGGAGAAGTCAGTCTCTTAGAATGATAAATACAATGGAAAGCTTCCTCCTGGAAAAAAGAAGATAGGCATATACAGACTCATAGATAAAAATTCATAAAGAATATCTGAATTACAGCAAAAAAAAAAGAGATAATAAAGGTTAAAAGCCATAAGAGGTAAGTATATCAGACACTTAATTTGCTATAGTTTCATAAAAATATTAACTGAAACTTGGTCAGTACTTAAAATTTTGTTGTTAGAAAAAAAATAAATAAAATAAAATTTTATTGTTAGAAATGATTCTAATCTAAGAATTTCCAGGTCATGCTCTGAAAAGCATATAGTAAACGTGGATATTAAATACATTTTATTGAAACTTTTATCTAACCATGTAGTCTTTACCCTTAGTTTTACACCATTTACCAAATAAATACGTGTGAATATAGCAACAAGATTTCCTTAACTCCTAATTTGCTCATAATTAAGTTTGTTGCTGTGATGTGTTACTAGTTTTCCAAAATTATTTTACTTCATTATTTTTCAGTTTGAAAATAATCAAATATTAAGACATACAAACAATAAGGTAAAAATAATTTCAAGACCTACTATACAGTAGTAAACATTGTCAGCACTTTTTAGAAAACCTTTCAGACACCACTCTATGTTAATACATGTATATACATGGATAATTAACAAAAGTTGAACAAGACATGTGCTGCTTTATAAAATTTTGTGTCCAAAAAATATTTCATGACATTTTTTATCAGTAAATATTTGTCTCTCTTATACAAAGTGTTATCATTTAGTGAGCAGCACTTACTATGTTCTAGACATATAGTAATATAAGCAGCACGTATCAAGTGCCGAATGTTGGTCATTATTATCATTATATTACTTAATTTTTACAAATATTCTGTATATTAGTAGTATATTATCTTACTTTGTGAAAATTTTTAAGGTCACACAATCATAATTTTTCCTTGTCTGATGTTATCAGATGTTCTTAACTTTTAATTAGTGAATACAAGATATTTATCCCAAAATTATTTAGTCAATCCTGTATTTACAAGCTTTTAGTTTAGGTAGACTGTCTCATCATTACAAAAAAAGTTTTTTTTCTCTACATTTTTATGTATCCATAATAAACCCCTAGAATATAAACTGGTAGTTGAAAGGAAAAGCACTATTTAGATTTCTAGATGCATGGACAAATCACTATCCAAATACTATTAATCAAATCACAGTAATACTATTGCCTTCAATAAAAGCTATAGTCAGTATTTTAAGCTTTTTAAAATCTGGTGAGTAAATAAAATATCTCATTTTTATATAATTTAACGTCTGTGATCATTGACTATTATTCTACTGTGAGGTTTCCATTCACTATTTTCAGCATTTTCCTATTGGGGTGTTGACCTACTGGACTTTAAACTGGTTTGTTAGGACGTATATCAGAGACATTCCAGTGCAACATATGAGTAAATAGTTTGTCTTGATATGTTATCTTACTTGCAACATTTTTAACAAGAACATGAATATGCTGATATTTGTATTTTTATTTTGTTCAAAGCTATCAAATGTATAAAAATTATCAAATATTCTAACATAAAACATGATCCATCATTTCTTCTGAAGAAAATTGTTTAATATAGAAGCAATGTGGATTATCTACTAATCTTTTTGGTGCTTAATTCTTAATTTAATTTCACTGAGACTAAAGAAAGTCTCCAATTGATTTTAACATTTGGTAATTTGTTGTGACCAGCATTTAGAATCAGTAAATTACTTTTGACAACTATTCTGTGTACACTTAAAAAAGAATGTTTGATTTGATATTATTGAGCACCAGAACCACAACATTAAGTTTTAGGGGACAATATGAAAAAAGCAAAGAAAACTGAGAGTAATCAAAGGATAATCAGAGAAGTATGGCCATAACCACGAGTGATGGTGGGGCTATCTTTCGGTGTCACATACTGCTGACTGGAGAATAGAGTGATAATCACTGGATCTGTCTTCATAAATCATTGGGAAACTTGACAGTAGAAGTTTTTAGAAGGTTGTAATAAAAGCATTATTTGAGTAGCTCTAATACAGAATGGAAAAAGAAACACTGGAGATGTCTAATGTCTTTGTGACCCTTGAGAAGGAAATTCACATTTCTATTATTTTATTGTCCTTCCCAAGTGTGAATTCTGAAAAGAAATCTAGAAAAATTTCCTTTAGAAACACAACTTCTATAAAGTTTTAATTCTACATTGGACTGAAGTAAGAGTATACTACAAATTTATTATGTCTGTTCTTTCATTTCCTAATTATTACTATTAATAATACAGTAATTTAAAAGAGCCTTACAGGAGTTCCCTTCATGGCTCAGCAGTTAACGAACTCAACTAGAATAAATGAGGATGTGGGTTTGATACCTGGCCTCACTCAGTGGGTTAGGGATCTGGCATTGCTGTGGTGAGCTGTGGTATAGGTTGCAGACTTGGCTTGGATCCTGTGTTGTGATTGTGGCATAAGCCAGCCGCTGAAGCTCCAATTCGACCCCTAGCCTGGGAATTTCCATATGCTGCAGGTGCGGCCCTAAAAATAAACAAACAAACAAACAAATAAGCAAATAAGCCTTACATAACCACAGAGAATAATTTCACCTGTTTTTTATCCTTTACTATCTAGTTACTTATTTTTTTGGACTCCACACATTTGTATCTGAGAACATTATACTCCTACTTTACTTCCACTGAACAAGTGCAAGGTAGAAAATGACACAATGAGGGAAAGCAATAATAGCAACAAAAGCAAACAAATAAATAAAAAAATAAGCAAAACATTGATAATCTAGGGAGGCCTTAATGACCCTACAAGGAAGAAGATTCTGTCAACCTTGTGCTTAAAGAATAACATTCCAGCCACATAATTTTTTGTCTCTGTATCTTTTATATCGGGTATTTTAACTTGTAAAATGTGAAATTATAAATAAAGATATTTTACAGCATATAATTCCTGAAATAGAATAGGTGATTGTCCTTTAGGGTACATAGAATACCTGCAGGGAAAACCAACGGATAACAACACAATAAAGCTTTTCCTACTGAAGTGAGATGACAAGTGAAAATTTGTACCATGAAACTGCAAAAACTTGTGCAAGATATAGTCATTACAAGCACTGTTCTTTCACAAATGCTTTGTATTTATACCTTGCTCTACTGTACTCTTTTTATTTGAAATTCAAAAGATTTTATTTTAATTGAAGCAGTTATCACTTAACGGTTTGAAGTGGTGATTACTGCCAGCCTTATGTATAACCACAAAGGCTGGCTGCATGGATCACACTATGTTGCATGTATTATAAAAAGTCATTCCACACACAGAAATCTTTCCAACTCTGTGACTATGCACTACTAACAAAATTATTTTAAAAATCTCATAAATTATTTTAGAAATTCTATAGGGAACTATAGAATTTGCTTTCCTGCTAACCTGTAATGTAAATTTTATTTGCATGGATAAGACATTGTCTCATTAATCACTTAGCAACAAAAAGGCATTGTCTTTTAACTTTTGTCACCTGTAAAACAGGGATGTCAAGTTGAAGAATATGCACAACTTAAATGTTGGGAATTAAGTTTTATTTGG
>PVHT021183696.1:21429095-21512252 GCA_004024745.2 Catagonus wagneri | reverse complement strand
GGATTTTAGTACTTTTCTAGATGCAAGTAGATGCAAGAATTGGGCTCGTAAAATTTTCTCCTGAAAATATCTAACTCTCTGAAGAATTGTTCTTCCAGTTTTCCTAGAACACAGAGTAACTCACTCCTGATCTCCACCCTGAGCTCCTTTCAGGGGGCATTGAAGGTCACCAGCTTCAGTGGCTCATGATTCAATCCCTGTTGAGGCATGGGGCAAGTGCCATTCTCCTGTTCACAGGGATAACAATTAAATCTGTTACCATAAAATTGTTTTAAAGATTAATTTACTTTCTAGAAAGATTCCTAGTATAAAATGTGCTCAGTGCATGTTAGTTATTATCCTCCCATATATCCTATTTATTGACATCTCAATATTTCAGGAATATTTCAGTTAATCCCAAAAATAATCTTGTTAGTAGGTATTATTTTCAATATTTTACATAAATTATACATTTATAGATCTAAAACTAAGATTTAAAAGTTCAACTATGTGCAGAACTATTAAATGGTATAATCATTTTTCTGTCTTCACTATCCATACTTACTGCATCTGAAATTATCTATAATTTTCTGATCCAAGTGGAAAGACCCTAGGGAAGGAGAACTCAGGAAGTTCAAAGAAAAAAGGAAAAGACTTTGAAGAAACAGAAAATTCTTGAAAATACTTCATAATAAATAACTTGTTAACTTGAAGTTATTTAATATGAAGATTGAGAAAATTTTACTGAATTTGTTAAGTGAGAAGTAATTATAAACATTACTGTAAATGCTTAGGAGAATACTTGAACAGAACCAAATTTTAGGAATATCGGAAAAAAAATTATATGTCCTGTGGGTGGAAATTATGGTTATGCAATACAATTTGTTAATCCCCACATTTAAAGAGTCTCTATTCTGGATTAGGAACAAGTTTGGGGAGTTTAACAAGAATGCAAAAATAAACAATTAGGTTGAATCTGCAGTTAATAGATTTCTAGGAGATACAAGCATACAAACAAGATAGTATATATAATTGACTCCTTATTTATAAAGTTTTCCCATTGTTCTTTATTTGTTCAGTTTATTTTCACACATACATATAAAGCAAGTCTAGATATGAACATCTGGCTATGTTCTATTTTGAATTAGAAAGCATATATACAAAAGACTGTATTTCAATATCAAGATTTTAAAATACCAAAACTATTGAGAAATAACTTAAAACTTCTAAGTTTTACATTCTGCAATCTAATGTCTTTATAGATTAGAAGTTCTAAGTTAAATCTTATTTTAATTAATGTCCTTTATTCCTTTAAAATATACTTATTTCTTCCTGAATTTGAATCCAAGTTAGGGTTAAAATATATTTTTACTTTTTTATTGATTTCAAGAGTCTGACTTGATAACAGCTTGAGAAAAATACTTATTGTGCAGCATATATTACTCTAAGAGTACAAAGTACATCTGCATGCATTAAGTGTTCAACTTTGTAATTAAATATGCTAACATAGTAATTACCTGTTCTAATTATGATATGTAATTAGTATAAGTGCATATAATTATGTAGTTATATGAAACATCCATGTGATAATGAAAAATCTTACAGTATTATATTATTGAAGATGAAGATGGAGAATTACATGGTAAAGTGAATTAAATTTGGAGGAAGTATCCATGGCTTTTACAATATGCTCTGTAACTCTCTTCCCTATTGATTAGCAGTTGTTTAGCTATAGCTAATTCTTACTGTTGCTTTTACCAGTTACAGATGAAAGAAAGAAGAAATATGGTCAAAATATTGGATAAGTAATTTAGGATTTAGGTGACTATCTGAATTTTCCAGAATAACTAGTTTCCTAGTAGAAAGATAAGGAATTTTCTAATGTCAACAGTACCTAAGAATAGTTGTGATGTAACTGATTTCAGAAAAACTAAAATGAACCATTCTAAAATTAAAACAATCTTTGATAGATATTTGATAGAATGAAGTTATCTAAAGAGTAAGTCCATTTATTTATCTCGAAGTTTCTGCTTCTAGAATATTGCCTGGCTTACTGTTAGATTTTTATGGACAGTATATTGTGATTTTTTTTTTAATACCCATGCTAGGAATTTTTTAAAGCAGCTTTAGGGAATTTCCGTTGTGGCGCAGCAGAAACAATTCCAACTAGTAACCATGAAGTTGTGGGTTTGATCCCTAGCCTCTCGCAGTGGGTTATGGCTCTGGCCTTGCCCTGAGCTATGGTATAGGTCGCAGATGTGGCTCAGATCTGGTCTTGCTGTGGATATGGTGTAGGCTAGCAGTTGCATCTCCAATTTGACTCTAGCCTGGGAACTTCCATATGCTGCAGGTGCAGCCATAAAAAGCAAAAAAAAAAGCTGTTTAAAATTTTCATTGAGGTAAAATTATTATGAACACTATTATTCATAGTGCCAATCATGCATGTAATAATCAATTAATATAAACATACATACAAATATAAACATATATGTTATATAATTGAAAAGTTTAATTAACTCATAAGTAAATGGAGCCATGTAGAAATAACCCTTGGCCATATTCATAAGTTCACTCCTGTGTTAGAGAACACAGCATTGTCTCTTAAGAAAAAAGTACAGGCTGAAGTAAGATGCCCTTAAATTAAGTTATTCTGAAAAGCCTATTCAGTGTTTTTAAGAAGGTATCAACCCCAGCTCCTGGAAGTTTTACAATATGACTCTGTCCTTTATTCACACACACAATGTTGATACACCAAGTGCTTGTCAGAAACGTATAAGCTTTTGATAAATTACACTATGCTCATCTGAATATTTATTGAGAATTGCCCAAAGGAGACCCTGTCCATTCTTTTCTCTAGGTAGCCTACCTCCCATATTTAATCAAATCCTGAGAAAGCAGCATATTTAAACCACAACAAGTTAACCTGTCATAAAATTTCCCGTATTGAACTGTACTTTTTTTTAATGCCTGTGATGTTGACTTTCATTTTGAGCTGTAAAGACTCAATCTGGAAATGCCAGAGAGAGGTCCATAGGAGCAATTTCCTATGTCCGCTTGCACAGGCTGTCAATGCACAAACACTTCTAGGAGTCTGTTGGGTTCAGGAGTCTGAAGACAATGGAAGCAACAGTTGTTGACATGAAAGTATTTTCTATGTTTGACAAAAGCTCATCGTGAATTCTGAACATTACAATGAGTGTCTGAGTATATGCAAATATAAATCAAATGGGATCATTTTTTAAGAATGTGTTATGTAATCAAGCAGACATAATGTATATTGAATACATATACATGAAATATCAATTCACATTTGATGATAGGACTTTTAATCTTCCTATTGTCTTTCTTCATAGTTAGCAAGTTTTTCTTTGAACTTCCTTAGAAACCTAGGTATCCTGTTTCGCACTTTCAGCCTAATACCATCCTCAGTTGATTCTGTGTTTCTTTTTCCATCTCATATTGGTGATCTAGTTTTCATTGAACATTGAGACTTATAAGTCATCCACAGAAGGCTGCCAAGAATATATGTGTGTGATATCTACTAACAAGTCAGTCTTATATGCAAACTGAAAGTTCATTACTTTCACTTTAAAAAATAAAATGTGCCCTTAAATGTAAACTTTTTTGCCCTTTGTCTCTCGGTATTTTAAACTGTGGGTCATACTCTTGAAATATTGTCATGTGCTCATCAAACAAAATACATTGCATACGTTGTAGGATTCACAAAGAGTCTTTGGATGTGCCAGATCAACCATTAAGCTAACCCCGGACTGCTCACCAAAGAATTAGGTTATATGCCAGAATAAACTTCTGAGTGTTTAACCATTATAGTTACTCACAGTCCCATAACTGATACCATGAGAATTTACAGACATACCTTGTTTTATTGCACTTTGCAGAAATTATAGTTTTTACAGATGAAGGCTTGTGTCAACCCTGCATCACACACATTTATAGGCACAATTTTTCTAATGGCATTTGCTCACTTTGTGTCTCCATGTCACATTTTGATAATTCTTGCCATATTTCAACTTTTTCATTATTATTATTTTTATGTGTCAGTGATCGTTGAGGTTACTATTCAAACATTTTATAACTCACTGAAGGGGCAGAAAATGATTAAGAATTTTAACAATAAAGAATTTTTAAATTAAGGTATGTAAGGTTTTTTTAGACATAATGCTATTGCATACTTAATAGACTGCAATATAGTATAAACATAAATTTTACATGCACTGGGAAACCAAAAAATTCATGTGATTCAATTTTTGTAATTTTACTTTATTACTTTATTTACTTTATTCTACTTTATTGCAATTTTACTAGAACCAAACCTGCAATGCCTCTAAGGTATGCCCTCATAAATGCCTACATAAATATTGTGTTATTTTAGCTGAAAGATCACATGGATTTCATAATAAAACTTTATTTAAAAATGCAGTAGTTAGAAACTTATATCATTACCAGAATGAAAATGCTTAAAAATGCAGAATATTTTGTATCCTCAATTAGTAAGATTTTTTTTTTTTACAGTTTTAATAACCACTGAAATGAATAACAAAAGCGAAAAATGTTGTGGGCAAATGAGTCCAAATCAGCCTTCACCTTGAAGATATGTTTCAAAACTTAATGAATTTGACACAAATTTTAATGGTTGCACAGGATTTGAGACGAAGAAAATAAATCCTACAGCCCACCCAGTATAGAAAATATTACATCATAACACACATAAAGGTAAGATCCTCAAATACTATATCTCAGTGCAAGGCTGAACAACAAAAACAACCACAATAAAAAACCCTGAAAAGCAGAAATAAACAGTAAATAAACACTCCTGTTTTGACCTAGACTTGGGTAAAGGAAGGCAAGAAAAAAAGAAATCATGACTGAAAATAAAGTTCTACCTTTCAACTGTTAATATGAATTAATGACATAGATTTATTATATTTGTATGGAAAATACAAGGATAATTTAATTTAAAGTAGTCTTCAGTTGACAGCGACTTCACACAACCAGCAGAAGACTATGGAATCTGTTTCAGGAAAAAAACAACTTCACATTGATCTTAAATGATTATTCTGGATAAGGTTCCAAAGGACTTCAGAAGCAGAATTCATATGGTACTCAATTAAAAACAAGCAACAGGAGGTCCCCTCATGGCTCAGTGGAAACGAACCTGACTAGCATCCATGAGGATGCAGTTAAGAACCTGGCCTTGCTTAGTAGGTTAAGGGTCGGGCATTGCCATGAGCTATGGTGTAGGTTGTTGTTGCAGCTCAGATCTGGTATCGCTGTGGCTATGGTACAGGCCAGCGGCTACAGCTCCGATTCAATTCCTAGCCTGGGAACCTCCACATGCTGCAGGTGTGACCCTAAAAAGACAAAATACATACATACATACATACATACATACATACAAACAAGAAATGCAAATTGAGATGAAGTCCTTGGGAGATATAATTGACTTTTGTTAAAAAAAATCATAGCATTCAAGACAAATAAAGGAACTGGCTAACTGGCTTTTCTAAATATATCAGAGAACTTAAAGAATGTGAATCATGTCAGTTTTAATTACAACACAAAGAATGTTGTGAGGAATAGGTATTTTCTATGCTTGTGCCAAAAAAACCTATTGTTTCTTCTAGTTAAAAGGCTAAAATATCTGCAAATCACAAATAAATCATGTTGAGGATAAATTTAATCTCTAGCCTCACTGAATCTATGATGTAACAGGGCACTGTTATGGAGAGAGTGAGAGCCTTAGAATTAAGAAACACATGTCAGAATATATATAATAGATTGGTAAGTATCTTAAACATCTAAATTCCACTGAGCTTCATTTCCATCATAAGAAGCATATTCTCTCCTGTACCGCTGGTCTTCTTCCTGCTGTACTAGAAAACCTTGACACACTCTTGCCAAGGAAAAATAAATTCTGCTCATTCCAGACATATAATGCTAATCATTGTTCCTAAATATAGTTAGATTCCAGCATTTCCTTTGTGTGGAATACAAAGTTTCAAACCTGAAAAAGGAAGGCTCAAGTGCCAAAGAATTGCTGTTTTTGTATAAACAAAAATTCTCAAAATATGGATGACTATTATAGTAAGGGTATTAGAAAGAAAATAGAGAAACAAATTTTAGATGAGATTGAATTTATTATTCCAGATAATATCAAAGGTTCTGGATGTAATGTGCTAGATTTTCAAAATTGTGATTAGTTCTAATTATTTCCTGCTAAATTGACTAGAACTTGAGTTTTACAGCAGGTAACAATAAATGAAATTGAGATACTTATTTCCCTAGTCTAATATGGAGACAGTAACCTAAGGATTTATAGTAATAGGAATGTTAGTGTAGAATCACCGTAAGTCATCTGCTCATTTTACCTATCAATCCTGTTCAAGTAAGAGGCACAGAGATCATTCCCTTCATCATGACTAAGGTCATATATTACTAAGGAGTAGTGCCAGCAGCATTGAAAAGTTGCTAGTGGTTCTTTGCTAATATCTATTATGATGCCGTTAGAATAGATTATTGTATTTCAGCTGGGATAGTATTATGGGCTGATTCATGTCCTCTTCAAATCCACATGTTGAAGTCCTAACTCCCCAGAACCTCAGAATGTGATTGGAGATTGAGACTTCAAAGGTTAAATGAAGTATATGAGTGGGTGCTCTTCAATATAACCGGTGTAGAAGTTCCCGCTATGACCCAACCAGATCAGTGGTATCTCTGGAGCAATGGGACACAGGGCCAATCCCTGACCTGGCACCGTGGGTTAAGGATCTGGTGTTGCCACAGATGTGGTGTCGGTTGCAACTGTGGTTCAGATCTGATCCCTGGCACAGGAACTCCATATGCTTCAAGGCAGCCAAAAAAGAAAAAAAAAACGTGTATAACTGCTGTACTTATAAGAAGAGGAGATGTGAATACAGACATATACAGACCAAGGAGTGGCCTTTTGAGTACACAGTGAGAAAGTGGCCATCTGCCAGACAAGGAGAGAAGCCTCAGAAGAAATCAAACCTGCTGATACCTTGACCTTAGATTTCTAGCCTTCAGAATTATGAGAAAATAAGTTTCTATTGTTTATTGTCCAGTCTCTGGTGTTTTTTCCTGCCAGCCATAGAACATTAGTACAGTTGGGTGGATGGATACTGGGTTGGCAGAAAGCAATTAACTTCATTTACCTCAAGAGGCAAGGGGGATATTTATTGTAATATCATCTGGGACAGAGTAAGATCTGAGACCCCGGCTACTATTTTGATAGTAGCAAAAAATACACCGAAGTCCTTAGGACCAAAATATATCAGATCCCAAGAGAGACTTACTTGATGAGTATACTTATAAAAAATTACATCTGCAGGAAAAAGACTTGACTGAGCCTCCAAGTACACATTAAGAATCCTTATATACGTCTTAAACCTGTGCCATCAGATCACAATGACAGGGCCCCTTGATTAAACGTTAGGATGGGAAACTTTGAAAAAAAGACTGTGATAAAAACCTAAGATTCTATGGCAATGTTTTTCTCATATTTTTTCCCAAAAGGGTATGTGGTTATTTACCACAGAAACTGAGGAAAGGGTAATAACTATACATTTCAATACTCATATCAATCAATTATATCCTCTGTCATCCCAATGCACACTCAAAAGAATGCAAAAACAAAAGTGGGGCTATGTGTCAGATTCAGGGACTACACCTAAGAACGGTAATACAGACTTCCCTTCACCAAGGGTGACCTTGCTCATGCAATGCTAAGTGCCTAAATTGCCAGAAAAGCCTACATTCAGTCCCTACACTTTACTGTATTCATAGGAGAACAGCCGGCCACTTGGTGACAGATTGAAGACTTGGTAATATACTTAAATCATTGAGGGGAAGCAATTTTATGTCATTTAAATCATATTCTGGGTTTTATTTGACTATCTTGAGGAGATGTCTCTGCCAGTAAAACTCTCTGTGGAATTACCAAATACCCTGATCATTATTACTCCTGTAAACCATTTCTTCTGACAACGTGCAGCAAAAGGATTAAGATAATTAACTACAGCAACTAAACCTAATGAAATCTTTGGTATTACTGTTGAACTTATCCATGAAAATAATTGAAAACCTTTGCTTAGTCACAGTCCCAGACACTAACCTGAAAAATTGGATTGCTTTCTTACGGGATGTTCTTTGAACCAGGGAACAATGTGTTGTCATGTGTCACCTATAGGCCAAGTACACAGGTTTAGGCACTAAGAGACAGCAATTTTCTCTATCCCTGTAAAGATTAATACCTCATATTCACATTTATTTGTGTCTATGACTTCAGGTTTGGGTGGTTTAGAGAAGCTGATCTGCCATCTCCTATCTGTGAGCCAAACTTGGCCCACCACCTGTTTTTATTCACTTTATTGGAACATTGCCAAACCTATTAGTTTCTATGCCATCTACGTCTGTTTTCATGCAAAAACAGTAGAACTGAATAGTTGTAAAAGATACCATATGGTCTACCAAGCATACAATACTACTATCTAGAGCATTAAAGAAATAGTTTATACTTGGTTTAGATTTCATAGTATCTAAAGTGGGAATGTATCAAAGCATTTGCCAGGAAATACAACAATGGCTTCATTGAAATAAGACCTGAAGTTTCATCTTTTTTTTTTTTGTTGTTGTTGTTGTTTAATGGCTTCACCCACAGCATATGGAAGTTCCCAGGGTAGGTTTCAAATTGCAGCTGCAGCTACCAGCCTATTCCACACACAACAACGCCAGATCTGAGCCGCGTCTATAACCTGCAACTCAGCTCACGGCCACATTGGATCCTTAACCCACTGAGCAAAGCCAGGGATTGAATCCACTTTCTCATGGATACTAGGTGGGTTCTTAACCCACTGAGCCACAGGGGGAACTCCCAGTTGAGGGTTCTTGCTGCCACTGCTTGATGTGGTAAAAAGTGATTCTCTAGTGTTTAACTAGGAAATTATACTTCGAAAGGCAAATCTGTTTGCTGTTACTTAATGAAAGAAGATAGAGTATACTTGGAAGTGCTTGTAGGAGTAAGTAAACCCCTATGCAAAGGATCAGCATGAATTTTTACCCTTCAAGAATGGAGGTTTGGATCACCTCCATCAGAAAACAAATTTCAACCACCTTAAGTGCTAGCTATGAACAAAGGGATATAGACAGGATAGTGGATGAATAAGTCATAAAAACAATTGCTGTTACATGACCAGTATGAAGCGAAGTACTGAAGCATCTGGCCTTGTACCTCTTCTATGACATCACATTTTTATACGTAAATCTTACTTTTTCTTTTCCTCAGTCTAGTTCTGCAGCTATTTTAGACACTTTTTTTACTTGTGTATTAGCTTTAAAATTTTTACATACATAAATTGTAGATATAATTAGGGTGGAATAAGAGAAAAAAATGAATATTACTCAGAAATCCTGATAAATCAAAACCCACACTTGGTTTTGAATTAGAAGAGGAGGTCTGGGTTGACCCACTTTTGATTATTTTGCATAAATCTAGATGGTATCTGTTACAGTTTATTATATGTAAAGTTTACCACATAGAATAAAATGTAACTAGCACCTTAAGTCACGTTGAGGATGGTGGCCTGGAAAGTCAACAGTATTTTGTTTTCATATTTACAAATGATATTTATAATACACGAAGGAGAAATATTTTTTGTTGTTGCCCTAGAAGTTATTATTGTTTGGAAGTTTAAGTATAGAAGACGTATGTGTAGGGATGCTGGACTCTAGTGGACATTTGCTATGACTGGGGTCCCCTCACAGCTATTGTACACTCTCTCTCTCTCTCTCTCTCTTTTTTTTTGCTTTTTAGGGCTTCACCTGCGGCATATGGAGGTTCCCAGGCTAGGGGTCGAATCAGAGCTACAAGTGCCAGTTTACACTACAGCCACAACAACAACAATGCAGGATCCTCCAACCTACATCACAACTCAGGGCAACACCAGATCCTTAACCCACTGTGCAAGCAAAGCCAGTGATCGAACCCATGACCTCATGGTTCCTAGTCAGATTTGCTTCTGCTGCGCCACTACAGGAACTCCTACATTCTTTAATAGGAAAGATCTCCCTATTAAATACAGTCTCAATACCCGCTAGGATTCAGGAGGCTATTTAGGCATTCAATCAGATATACCCCAATAAAGTCTTGATTCAGAGCATAGTGGTGTGAGAAAATAGGAATCAAATGGAACTTAGGATTGGTGAGGGAACAGGGCCAAGAACTGAGTTCCACCGTAAGCTTTGGTGGCATTGGGTTACGGGGAACTTGTCAACAAGGTCAGGCAATGTTATAGGGGGCATATCCTTCAAGCATGATCCTTTGTCCTCACGGAGAGTCTTGAATTGCTTAATATTTTCTTAAAAAGGCTTCTTCCTGAACTGGATAGAGAGACGTTTGTTTTCGGCATGTCAGAGTCCTGAATAAAATAATGCCTTTACTTTATAGTATTTGTGACAAGGGCAGTGGTGAACTGAACAGCACAGTTATAGAGTAACAAATTACTTTTCCTATGATTTCTATTTTAAGTGTAATTATATTGACATCATTTATAAATGATTTCTATGTATTTGAAAGAAAGCGTGATAAAGATTTTAATCTGCCTCTGTATAAATGCTGTTTTATCAATCGCTAAACATCTTTCTACCTGTTATTTACTGTAAATATCATCACTGCCATCACATTTATTTCATTCATGTTAGAAATATGGTTCAAGTAATTGAAGGAGAAAATTGACAGAAATTGGTAAAATGTCAAATTCATCCTAACACCATTCACCCCGAGCCACATGCTCATTTTATTTTTCTTCTTAACAATTTTCCTTCTTTTAAATAAATTCAACTACTTACACTATTTAATGGGTGAATATCTAGTAAAAAATTAACAGCCATCTTGTATATGGTATTTTGTTTATGTTTTATTTCATGTGCATAATCTAGCACTCTGCTTTTTTGTACTTAGTCCTAGTGGATTGTTATTTTTAAATCTGGTTTATAAACAACATTTCAAAAATTGTAAAAGTGGATACATAATATTTGTGGCAGTTTTCCAAATTAATTAACTAATTAGCACACCATATGTGGCAGACTAACAATATAAGTATCAATGAAAGAGCATCTGTGTGTTTGTGTGTGTGTGTTGGGGAGAAGGAATGATCAGGAAATACAGTGTAAATACCAATCTCTTTACATGTAAAATTTTGCAAAATTTATAAGACAGTGTAATGAAAGGATAGCACATATTAAAAGCTATGTTATTTATACCTTTGTAATATTTAATCTAATGCCTCCCTAGATCCTTATTATAGAGAGCAAAGGTAATTAAAATTAGCATAGTCTTTTTATTCTACACAACTGTAATGCTATTAAGGGGCTTTTATAATTAAATATGTTGCAATAATAAGATATTAAGCCAAATATACCATCCAATTAGCCTTTTGTAGAAAAAAAGTGTTTCTGATTAGAAAACTATCATTTCAACATATTGAGAGTTATGGAAATTCAAGTTTGGTTAATATTTTAAAATATATCAGGTCAGTCACTTCTAGATTTTTAATAAAATTATTCTCTCTTAAGGACCTTAAGATTTGCTGCCATCAGTCTCAAACTCTTCTGGATAAAACAGTTTTAAAAATATAAAGTAACTGTAGAAGTTGCAGTTTCCTTCCATGAAATGTAGACATTCTGATTTATAAAACATTTATTCTACTATCTATTGTGTACATTTCTGTGGGTATCCAAAAACCAGTACATCTTAAAAAGTAGAAATTCATGATAAGAATAAGCCTGTTACCAACCAGGTTCTCACAGTTTAACTGATAGAAATTGATAAGAGGCTAGATGAGAAATTCAGACAAGATTTTACTGGGACTGGTGCTGTAGGATGATAGAGCAAGGACAAGTGACAGGTGCCCTGCTCACTCCCTGAGAGAGTTGAGTTGGTCCCTTGAATTTGGTGAAAGTAGGGGCAGATCCAGTGGACTGCCAGAAGGGTGGTTTAGGTGGTCTGCCCACCATCTTGGTGTGATGTATGCAGGATCAGGTGCTTTTATTCCTGACACCTCAGAAGTGGCAGTTAGATTTTTATCTTTTTACATCTTGATGTGCATAATTGGACTGAATGCTCATGCATGCAATTATTTTTAATTGCTTATAGTTTCTTTATATTCTGTAGGTCAAGGAGATGTCTGTCCAGATGTAAGCACTAGAAAAAGGTTTCAGGTCCCAGGTCCTGGCTTGTCTCAGGGCCATAAAACAATGTAAAAAAAATACATAATATTCTCCACAGCTTTGCTAGTGGAAACAAAATAAGTAAACTTGAAATGTTAAAGGCTGTATAAAAGTCTTTAAATTCTATTTCCCAGCCTGCCAATAAAACAAGATTCAATAATGTAAGACAGGCAAAGTGTTGTTTCCCAAACCTATGTTTCTCATCAATCTCACATTGTCTGCAACTTCAAATCAATAACACCAGGGAGTTCCCTTCGTGGCTCAGTGGTTAACGAATCCGACTAACAACCATGAGGTTACGGGTTGGATCCCTGGCTTTGCTCAGTGGGTTAAGGATCCGGCGTTGCCGAGAGCTGTGGTGTAGGTTGCGGACGCTGCTCGGATCCCGCGTTGCTGTGGCTGTGGCGAAGGCCAGCAGCTACAGCTCCTGTTAGACCCCTAGCCTGGGAAGCTCCATATGCCGCGGGTGCGGCTCTAGATAAAGGCAAAAAGACAAAAAAAAACAAAAAAACAAAAAAACAATTACACCAAAAAGCAGGAGAGCAATAAGAAATGATATACTTCTAAAGTGTGGTGCAAACTCAATCTTTCAGAAATGTAATTTTTAAGATAAATTTACTGGTCATTGATACATTAGTTTATCGTTTGTTCAAGACAAAACCTTAAAGATTATTGTGTTGTTTAGTTTCCTAACAAAGAGACATATGTAACCTGTATTTCAGAATTTATTATACCATTTTTATAAAATTTCAAGTGATAAACAGTAAGAATATAAGGCTTAGAATTTAAGAATAGCATTCCAGAAGAAAACATTGTTTCTGAACTTCAAAAAGTCTCAAGATAGAATGGGAACATTTACACATAATTTCATATAACGATGGCTGTAAGATACAGAATAAGATAATTCAATATTCTAGAGTTCCCTGGTGGCCTAGTGGGTTAAGGATCCAGTGTTGTCACTGCTGTGGCTCAGGTTCAGTCCTTGGCCTGGGAACTTCGACATGCCTCAGGCATAGCCAAAAAAGAAAGTAAAAAAATGTAATAGAATATTCTGAGCTTTGTCAAGGATCTAATACAGTCCTTATGTTTAACCTTAATGCTTTCTTACTGTACTTGAAAATTTCCATTCTCTAGAATTCCTATTGTTATAAAACTGCTATTTAAAAAAGTCTACAGTTTCTTAATTACTTTGTTTCCAGGTTTAAAGGGAAAGATTTAGGTTTTCACTACTGAGTGTATTGTTCTCAGCGTTTTTTGGTAACTATCTTACCATGTCAAGGACTTATTTTTTTATTCCTAGTATAATTATTTTTATAATGAATGTACATTGAATTTTGTTAAATGCTTTTATTGTGTCAATTAATACAATGCATTTTTTCTTTTTTATCATGCCAATATGGAGCTTACATTTGAAATATATTATTCTTGTATTTTAAGGGTAAATGCCATTTAGTTGTTATGTACTGATATTTTTATATTTATATATTTTATTATATATTTATTGCATGATATACACATTTATTTATATATTGCTGGACTCTGCCAATATATTGTAGAGAAATTTGAATAAATATTGGTCTCTTTTCTAGTAATATTTTGCTCTGGTTATTACAAATCTATTCTGTGCGCTCCATAGCTTCCATGTTGCTGGTTTTCAGAGCTATCTTGGTTGCAAAGCTGCTTGGTTTTCAAGACTAGGGAAAGAGGGAAGATACCTGGCAGGTTAAAATATCACAAAGCTTACTGATCTTACCAAGATGAATAAACACCCATGGGATTGTCGCAAGACTGTGGTTTATTTTCAGAATTCTAAAAAGGTCAGTTTTAACAATTTTGACATTGTTCTCATTGTGCTTGGGTGGAGTGGATTTTGCCATTTGGAAATGCTTCACCCACAGTATGACCTTAGTTTGTAGTTCTTTGATTACTAATAAGCTTGAGCATCTTTTCATATGTGATTGACCACTAGGATTTTTTTTTTCTCTTGAGAACTCCATAATCAAAAAGTCTGGTCTCTTATTTCTGTCAAGTTGTTGGACTTATTCTTTATTATTGTGTGTTTCAACTTCATGATTTTTCAGGTGATTTTATAAGCTTCAAATAATGTCTATTAAATTGTGAGTTGCCTATTTTCCTTCCCTTATAAAGTCTTGGATGAAGTGTATGCCTTGTTTTTAATATAATACAATTAATCATTTTCTTTATAATTAGATCATTTTCCTTTCTTGCTAAAATCTATATCCTATATTTAGATCCTAAAAATTATTATTTATCGCCTTATAAAATATTATAACTGCATATATGTATGTAATGCACATATACGTATGTAATGTACTTGAAAATAATTTTCTCATGTAGTTTGAGGTCTGATAAAATCTCTTTAATTTCCATATGGATACACTATTTTCCAGAACATTTACTTAAAAATACTTATTTTAGATCATTATATGCAGTACTATCTCTGTCCTATTCCAGTCTCAGTATATGCAAACCTATATTAGCACTACTGTGTTCTATTTGCTTAGTTATCTATGGATGGAACAGCTCTAGGTTGTCTTGGTATATATTTATTTTCATTTAATAGTTCATATTTGTTTATGCTGAGGAAAATAGAGAACAAAAATTCTAAGATCAGATCAAGGAAGACCATGTATTTGTAAAAGCAGAAACATATTGGAGATAGGAATATTAAGACACTACACTCTTACATTATATTAAGTACATTTTCATATTAAGTTTGATTTCATTGCCCCATCTGATGATTTTGTCAATGATATAATCTTAAGGTCCTATTATTCAAATAATTAGAGAAAGAATAATTACTCTCAGTAACAATATTTCTATAACTACATCATAAAAAGGTTTGTCTTATTCAGTTATAAAATGAATAATAGTATATTAAGGATAATACGTAATTATACAGAATTAATACTCAATGACAATTTGTTCAACAAATAACGCAAAATTTTGTTATACTCTTAGCTTATGTTAAAGTGAATATGATGTTTTATATTTTCTTCAACAATTTTGATTTTCAAAATGATATTGACATTTTACTTAATAATCAAATGCCATTTTCAAAGCTGGAAGCAAAATTTTTAATGTGATTTACTATTATGCATTTGCCATTGACATTGTTTAATCTCCTCAAAGATTTTATGAAATAGGACTTGGTTTGATACAAAATAAAAGTAGCTTGTTAAATATGGATAAGACGAGTCATAATATTAAACAAAACAACTTTGCTGGATAGGAGTATTGATCCTCAATTTAAAGAATATTACCTCTTACAAACTTAGAATGGCTTCTAAAGTGCCTTTATTTAACAATGATTTCAATACTGGACTCAAATATAATTAAAATTATCAATGGTTAATAGAGAAGTCAGCATGACTAATGGTTTTTGCTTTAAGTTCCATTTTATATACGTTATTTTATATAGTTATCTTTAAGTCATGTAAATGCTGGAGGCAATGTATATGAAATGGTATAAAGGCATTATATGATAAAAAATGGTGAGTGCATTATTGGTAAGCACAGTTATTGCACAAAAACGTTGAAATTTTTATTTTTTATTTATTTTTATTTTTTTTATTTTTGCATTATAGCTGGTTTACAGATTTCTGTCAGATTTTCCAAATAGAAATTTTTAAACAATTATTGAAAGCAAGTTTAAAGCATATTCAAATGTTCGTAAGAGTGACTCAAGCACAGCAGTGAAAAGTGTGGCCTCTAAAATCAGACTGAGTTCAAATCAAGCTATATCATTTATTAACTATATGAAATGAACAAGTTATTTTAGTACTCTTTGCCTTTGAATTCTCTTGTAAATTTGGGATAATAACAGTTCTTATTACATACAATTATAGTAATGATTGAGCGAGATAATACATGGAAAGCACTTAGAATGGTAAGGAAGGGTTAAATAAAATGCTATTTATTTTAGTAGGAGTATACTTATGTGATAATACAAGCTTCAATAAACCAAGCAAAGTTTTATTTATTTATGATAAATTCAATCAAGTAAACAGAATTATCATACTTGGAATGAGAGAACATTCATATTTGTTCTGTTAATATGAGCAACATCATTCCTTAAGTGGTGTTTATTTTTCTGACTCATTGATTTACATAAAAGTGGGAGATACATGTAACTCTTAACTTTGAAGCAAATAGACAAATATTAATGTCAATAATTACAGAATTTATAAATTCATAGGGTTTCAGTGAATACTGCCTTGATTTTTATTATTTAAATTATTCAATTGCTAAAATGCAAAAATCTAATTTTATCAATATAACATAATATTTTGAAATATTTTAAAATTATTTCTCCACTAATCTTTTTTTAAAAATATTGTGCAAGACTCTTTTCTTTCTCCAAAGCTTATAAATAATTTGAAAGTAATTAACATAAAGAATATGAGAAAATACAAGACGTCAGGAGCAATAGTTTGGAGACAATTTAATTATCCGTTAGTTTTAACATCGCACATTTTTAACTGAGGCAAATTAGAGCACAACAACTATGGTGATTTTTCTGAGTTGTCGTGAAGTCCCTATTATACCTCTGACTACAAAGAGGCATAGGAAAAATTTTGGTGGGTGTTTAAAATTTACCTTAATTGTATTTACATGATACTATGGCTTATTACACCACACAGAATTGTATACTAAAAAAGTAAAATATACTGTATGTAAATATATCAAGTTTTTTAAGGCTCTAGGATATTAAGAGGCAAAGATGAGATGACTTCTCACTGTGCAATTCAACCATAAGTAATCCTCCAGATAAATAACATATTGATGAAATCAATGGCCAAGAGCTGCTAAAGCAATGATTCTGGGTCAAGACCATCTCTGAAATCCTCTGGTAATGCTTGATCCCATTTTATTTATCCTGTTCCATCTGACATCCATTATTTTGGTTAATATTTGGTATCAAAATGTTACTTCTCAACTTTCTTTCTTTCTTTCTTTTTTAGGGCTGCACCTGTGACATCTGGAAATTCTCAGTCTAGGGGTTGAATTGGAGCTGTAGCCAGCCTACATCACAGTAATGCCAGATCCAGGCAGTATCTGTGACCTAGCTCATGGCAACACCAGATCCTTAACACGTTGAGGGAGGCCAGGGATTAGACCCGCATCCTCATGGACGTTAGTTGGGTTCGTTAATAGCTGAGCCATGACAGGAACTCTTACTTCTCAATTTTGCAACTGCCTCAATGTGTACTTTTGTTTTGACTTTTACTTACTCAGTATTTATCAGTGGAGTATTGTTCTGTTTTCACTCCTATTTTCCTTTATATTTTGATGACGTATACAAAATAGCTCCATGGAAATGAGTTTTGCTAATGTCTCTGGAACATGATTCTTACAAAACCACAATTTACTAATGAAATACAGTGGATTTGATAACCTCCAGTGCTTTAGGACAAGATAAAACGTGAGCTGAATGCTTTGGGTATTTCTCTTCTATTCTCTATTCTTTAGATGTCCTCTCTTCAATGGTATTTCTTTTCTCTTTCTTAAAAACCACACACGAAAACTATAAACCCACTGATCAAACAGGTTAATAAGGCTCTTTACTCACTATTCTCTGGAGTGCTTCTATGCAAGGGATTTAGCCAAATAATTATGCACTGATTAAGAACCTATGAGTAGGGTGGTAGGGAATAAAAGAATTGGTGAAATAGAGCCATTAGCATTCACAAGACCTGTCAACTAAGCAGGAAATTATATGCACAGCTATGGCACAAAAGAAAATGGCACATGTCACTAAATAGATATGAATCAACTGCAATATGACTTGATCTCTTTTTTTTTGTAATCTCATCTGAAAGCTATTTTAGGATATTTACTCTCTTTAAATAATATTTATGCTTCTGTATACATTTCTGATAAACAAACATAATTACCGCCATTTTAGTACATGAAGGCAATATGTGCTTGTCTTTTATTTTAGTTCGAAACTATCAACATAGGAGAGAGGATTTAGAGTAATAGGAGAATATATTTCTATCACTTTTCAACATTATTTAGAGGGGAGAAAGCACAGGTATTTATTTATAGTGAAGTCTCTATTTTTTTTTTTCTTTTTGAACAGAAGAGTCTTTTGAGGCCTCAAGGTACATTATTTTGGTTAAATGGTATGCACTATTGATCATTTTATGAAAATGAAATAGAAATACTTTCTTTTATACTCATGTAATAATCTACTAAAGAGGATGGATGTGATGTAAAATCAACTTCTTCTCTATACCTGCACAATTAGTACAAAATATATTCCCTAAATTCAATTCTACTATATTATATGATTTGTACATTTACAAATGTAAAAATATAATGTATAAATATAATAACAAATGCAAATATATAGATTTTGCTATGATAGTGGAATTTTAACAAAGAAAAATATCCCAAACTTTTGCAGTTACATTCTAAATAGTACATTTTATTTTTCCCAGTGAAAAGAAATACATGCATTGTTTAATTACTTTAATGTATAGAATATTAAAAGTCATTTAGACTGAAATATGAACTTACATATTTCAATTAAAAACTCAATGAAGTTCCCATCATGGTTCAGCGGAAATGAATCCAACTGGGAACCATGAGATTTGGGGTTCCATCCCTGGCCTCACTCACTGGGTTAAAGATCAGGCATTGCTGTGAGCTGTGGTGTAGTTTGCAGACACCACTCGGATCCCACATTGCTGCAGCTGTGGCGTAGGCCGGCAGCTGTAGCTCCGATTACACCCCTAGCCTGGGTACCTCCACATACGGCCCTAAAAAATGAAAAAAGACAAAAAAATTAATCAAAAATCAAAAAGATCTATCTCTTTTTTTCCATTTTGACTTCACCAAAATATGCAAATGCAGATGAATAATATCTGCATCAAATTAGACACCTTGAAGAGTCATAGGCTTATTACAAAACTGAGGACACTAAGTCACTTATCTAAAATCTGAGGTTGCTATCTGGATTTTGATGTGTTCTTTTATATTTGCCACAATGTGAACATTTTCTTTATCCAAGAAAAGAAATGCTGCCCCTAAAGATACCTTATAAAATGACATAATTTGGAATCATATGCATGTGTGTGTGTATATATAATTAAAATAAACACACTTGGAGTTCTCGTTGTGGCTCAGTGGTTAACGAATCCGACTAGTGACCATGAGGTTGCGGGTTCAATCCCTAGCCTCTCTCAGTGGGTTAAGGAACTGGTTTTGCCATGAGCTGTTGTGTATGTTGCAGACTCAGCTCGGATCCCGCGTGGCTGTGGTGTAGGCTGGCGACTACAGCTCTGATTGGACACCTGGCCTGGGAACCTCCATATGCCATGGGTGCAGTCCTAGAAAAGGCAAAAAGACAAAAAACTCACTAAATAAATAAATCAATAAAGTAAACACATTCAAGTTCTTGAAAAAGTGCTATGTGACAAAAAGTCACTTCTAAAACAATTTCATGATGTAACTGAAAAAAGCTTTCTTTTCTAAAGAAATTGATCTCATAGCATGAGATAATGAAGCACTGGCAGTGCATTCACCTTGGTAAGGTTCAAGGTGATTGTTTCTAATCAATCCCTGATGAATATCATAGTGTGGTGAAAGGAAAAATCTAAAATGTATAAAATTATTACATTTCCCCAGCAAACAGACATTAAATCGTGGTGGTATTTTAGTGTATAAAACAGTAGATACTGCAATAAATGTGCATAAATAATTATTAGTATGTAATTTTATACATTCAGAATTTTAGACAAGATTATTTTTAATTGACAGATATCTGCTATAAAAGTGTTTGACAAAAGAAAAAGGATAAATAAATAAAGCTAATAAAATTAATAAGAGTTTGAGGAATTCTCTATTGGGAAATGATTTTTTCATGAAAATTATAATTTTTGAAATATCACTCAGCTAACATATTAAAGAAATATTTGTCATCCATATTAAAAAATATTCTCTATTGTGACAAGGCCCTCTCCCTCTAAATTTTAAGAATTTCTGAACGTGACTTCCTTAACACTAACTATTAGGATGATAGTTCCAAATATTAGTCACTCAGGACTGGAAGCATATCTCTGACATAGAATTACTAAACAGTTTAAGAATTATTGTAATAATTTATAGCTAAATATGTTCCTCCATATATCATGACAGACTTTTAAGCATTAAATTGAAGATGGAAATATTCTCCAAAGCTATTACTTTTAAAAGTAAGTTTAATAAAATTATGTTTCTCTATTTTAAAGATATTCTTGAGATTAAAATGATTTAAATATATGTTTATTGTTCTTTGAAATTTTTAATATGTTTAGGTTTATAGAAACTAAATAAAATAAATATCTAGGGAAAATATAAAAACATTTGTTCAATCAAATAATTTGAATAGTTCAACATTTTATGAATGTTTTATAGTATTTTAATTTATTGCTATAGTTTCCCAATCAGCTCTATACTCATAACTGTAAAAAATCTCCAATCTATAAGAAAATATGATAAAATTTTTTAAAAGATTATATTTCTATTATCCTGTAATTTATTCCACATTATTGTTCAAAATTTTGAAATAAACTGTGACTTGTTTTATGGCCTACCATATAGTCTACCTTTTCAAACTTGATTAATACTCCAAATGTTTGGGTGTGGTTTTATTAATATCCATTATATTGTGTTGGTTGACAGAGTTGTTTGGATATTTTATATCCTCACTGATCTTGTCTGCCTACTATGGCATTTATTAAGGAGGGGTGTTAACTCTTCAGTAAAATAATGTTTTAAAACACACTTTTGTGTGTGTATACATATGTTTGTATATATGTATGTATATAAAGATATGCATATAAATAATTCACAAACATTTATACATATTTATATAGATACTACTTTCAGAAAGTCCTTAGTTTTGACAAAAAGTGACCACATATTTCACCATCTTCAATTCTCTCATAGTTCACATGATACTTGAATCTGGGGAGTTTAAATATTTTTCCAAAAATTAAAGAGTTAATATAAAAATAAAACCAGGTTTTTGAAAGCAGTTCTGTCATGCCAGTCTTTGTATAAACTATTTATTATGTTGTATATGTGTACATACTTATGTATAACCCAACATTTATATTTATATATAGTTTATATTTGCATTTAACATATCAACATAACATATATATTTAATATATTCATTTACATTTTACATATACTTATCCTTGTTTATATGTATATTATATATTTTTACATTTTATGTACATTCGAAGTTTATGTATATGAGTATGTGTTTGCTGTATATAACTTGTCCAAAAATATATATATTCATTTTATAGTAGAGTGAAAAGTATGCTAGAGCTAAAATAACAGAGTCTATTTTTAAATAAGTATTTTTTAAAAAAAAATATTATAGTGTAGTTGATTTATAGTGTTTTGTCAATTTCAGATGTATGGCAGAGTGACACAGTCATACATATATAGAGATTCTTTTTCTCATACTATCTTTCATCATGTTCTATCCCAAGAGATTGGATACAGTTTCCTGTGCTGCACAGTTGGATCTCATTACTTACCCATTCTAAATGGATAAGTATTAGTTTGCATCTACCAACTCCAAACTCCCCATCCATCTCACTTCCTCCCCACTCCTTGGCAACCACAAGTCTGTTCTCTATGTCTGTGAGTCTGTTTATGTTTTGTAGAAAGGTTCATTTTGTGCCATATTTTAGATTCCACATATAAATGATAGCATATGGTATTTGTCTCTTTCTGCCTTACTTCACTAGTATGAAAATCTCTAACAGCATCCATGTTGTTGCAAATGGGATTACTTTGTTCTTAGAACATATAAAAACTAGAAACATTGCTTTATATTTCTAAAAAGTGAGCATAATCTTAATCTTTTAACTGCAATTCACTGTCTCACAAAAATATTAATATAACCAAATAACTAGCTACTAGTTTTAATGTGGGTGGATTAATGAGACTTCTAAACTCTACCTCTTTGTTTTGTTGATTTTCTTGGCTCAGTAAGTTGTCATAGTAAATAATGGAATAATTGTATTTGGATTATATTTCAGATGGAGTTTTTACAAACAATTTTGAAAGTATAATGTTCTTATACTTTTGAGATTTCAAAAATGTTTTATGAGATTCCTCAGATACCTTGAGGAATCAACAAATATCTTGTTTGTTGTTGACAAGATAAAGAAGTGTTAGAATATTTAAATTTACAGTCTAAAAGCAGAGATGTTACTAAAAATATGTATGGTTTTGTAAAAATACAGTATTTTAATCATAAATAATAACAAAATAAATAATTAAAATAATTTATATACTATATCTGCTAAATAGATGAGAGACTTCTTTATACTGAACTATTTTTGGTTTTGTTTTCACTTGTTCCAGTTAGATACAGACTAAATTTAATTGAGCAAATATCTATTGACAATATATTTGTGTTACATCTAATTAAGTTAATCTTTGTGCCACTATAATTCATTTTAACTTTGATCCAATGCCGAAATTTAGCTGTTATGAAAATTGTTAGCTTATGTTTTACTATATCCAACTATAAATTGTTTTTCCCAGCTAGTAGGCTATTATCTAAGATAATTCTGAGGCAATTTCTAAATCAATATTGGAAGTACTCTAGGAAAACAAACTACTTTTTCATGGCTGTCATATTGCTCTTTAGACTACTTCTGCCACTTGGAACATGTGAAAGTCATTTCTAGATCTTGTTTTATAACTGTGTATGTGTGTATGTAAACATATGTTATATATATACACACAGAACTTGTGTGTGTATATATCTTGTGTTTGTGTGTATGTGTATTTTCCCACACACTGTCATACTGTACTACTTTCAATTCATAAAGGAATAGAAAGCAGGGAAATAAAGTACATTCAAATAGCAGGCTGGAGGGTATAGAATAGAAGAGGGAATTGAAAATCAGTGGGAAACACAAAACAAAACAAAGTAAATTTTAAAAAGAAACATAAATTAGAGAAAGGTGATGGTGTTTGTTTTCAGGGGATTGGGTGGGATGGTCCATGCTAAAGGAAACAAATACTGCCACAAGCGAGATTTATGATAATCTTTCAGGGAAGGCTTGCACAAGGATGTTAAATCTGCCTGGGAGACCTGAGCTCAAGGCTTTCTTGGGCACTAAAACAGCAGAGTGAGGATGATCTAGTAATACACTGATAGAGCACTAAGGTTCAAAAAGATATAATGAGATGATAACAAAAGGCAATGAACGGTAAACCAAACAGGCAAAAAGCCACCATATTAGAATCAGAAAATGTGCATCAAAGTTTTTATATAGAAAAATATGCTTATGAAATTTACACAGTGGCACTCTTCGCTCTCTAAGGTTATTGCTGAATGTATTTTATATCACATCAACACTGTACAAGCATTAGAGATTCTTACTAGGATTAGGATTTCCAGTTACCAAAAAAAACTACCAGTTTTCAAACATTTCAAAATAAAACCAAGTAAATTGGTTTTACTTCCCCAAAGCTGTGCTGAAGGCAGAAGTTTTTCTTGTTTATCATCTTAATGTACGATTTATCAGGAGCCAGGTGGATGAGAGGTGCCATGAAGGATGATACGCTCAAAAATCTGATAGGTGTGGACATTATATCATCTTAAAATTTGGCTTTTAAGTTTGTATCTGATTTCATAATAACTGACCTCATAAATTCTAAGACTTATTCAGTTTAAATTTCCCATTTGGTTGTTTGCCTAATGGCTGAATTAAGACTTTTCGTAAAAAATGTTTTAAACTTTATTTTGTCACTCTTTTTTCTGCTTATGTTGTGCCTGGTCAGGCATGTCATATAAAACATATCATAAAATATACAGAAGTTAGGAGTTGCTGTTGTGGTGCAATGGAATCTGTGGTGTCTTGGGAGCACTGGGACACAAGTTCAAACCCCAGCCCAGCACAGTGGTTTAAGGATCCATTGTTGCCACAGCAGCCACTTAGGTCAAGATTGTAACTCAATTTGATTCTTGATCCAGGAACTGCATATGCTGCAGAACATCCAAAAAAAGGGAAAAAAACGTATATGTTTCATTTCAGTAATATGCCCTCTACTTGGAGACCCAGCATCCTTGAGTGCTATAGACCACTCAGTTTGCAGAACACAACTGAGATTATTTTATCTCACCGCATTTGGAAAGAAGTACATGTTAGCTTGTTGTACTTACTCTATGGAGGAAACAAGGGAAATTTGTTCTGACGGTAACCTAGAAAGAAAGAAAAAAGCTTTTCTTAATGTGTCATCAAAATGATGCATTATTGAAGCATTCCTTGTAAGTATTATGACCTTCATGCCATTCAATAAACAATATCAAGACTACTAGTTGATAACCTTATTCTTCTAATTTCTTCATGTCCATTTTTACAAATTTATTGACACAGTTATGCTTAGGAGTTGTGATTTACTATGAATGTGAGTCAAACAAATTTAAATTATGTTTCCTATTAGAAAAATCATAAAATGATCTCACAGATCCATATCACTTACTAGTTTAATTGAGATGATCTTGATTAGAATTATTGACACAAATAGCTCTTGGGGGGGCGTGTCCAACATTGTAGAAAATGCAAAGCTTGTGAAAAACAAACACATCTTCGCTGCTAAGGTTTGCAATAAATTTAGAAGCTCTTATCTGAGTGATTATCCCTAGATATCATTCTTTTTCAAATTTAGGCAAATAATTTGAAAAAAAATGCCCTCCATTTTATTTAATGATTAAAAGTGACACTACTAACAATTAAGCTAGCTGAAAATCCACTAATTAACAACTTCCTTTACTAGTATGCGTGTCCAACATTCTGATTTTTGTAAATGTTTTTATTTTGAAGTTGGTCCAATTTTTTTTAAGTATGATTTAGTGCTAATGGGTTTTACTCAGACATCTAGGAAAATGTCAGGAATGCTCTACCAAGATTTGCTGTGTGTGTGTGTGTGTGTGTGTGTGTGTGTTCTAGTATCTGAAATGGAAAGAAAATACAAGGAAAAGACTTCTCATTGCTTGAAGATCCTTGGAGTCCCTTGGCCTATAAACAACCACTTTAAACAGAAATGAGACTCTGCAACAGGGAAGAACAAATCTGACTCTAATGGATTCTGTTTCTTTTACTTTAACTTTTGTAACTCTATTGTTTTTACTATAAATTAATCAGTAAAGGGATGTTGCCAATAGCTTAAAGCATAGGTAATATCCCATCTCTGCCTCCCATGCCTGAGTGTTATGCTCATTGAGGATTTCTGGCAACCCTGGTTGTTTTCTTTTGGTTCCTTTTGTTTTTTGTCTTTTTAGGGCCATACCCTGAGTCATATGGAAATTCCCAGCTAGGGGTCAAATTAGAGCTGTAACTGCCAGCCCATGCCACAGATACAGCATCAAGGAATCAGAGCCCAGTCTGTGACCTATAGCACAGTTCATGGCAACGCCAGATCCTTAACCTACTGAGCAAGGCCAGGGGATAGAACCATGTCCTCATGCATACTAGTCAGGTTTGTTACTGTTGAGCCACAACAGGAACTTCCAGGCAATCCTATTTTGAACAAGTCTATCAGCACCAGTTACCAAACAACATTTGCTCAGCTTTGTGTCTCTCTTGTCACATTTTGGCAATTCTTGAAATATATCAAATTTTTTCACTATTATCACATTTGTTATAGTGATCTGTGATCAGTGACCATTGATACTACAATTGTAATCATTTTGGAGCTCCATGCACTGTGCCATTCTAAAATGGTGAACTTAGATAAATGTTTTGTGTTCTGACTAATCCACTGACCAGTTATCCCCCACCTCTTTCCTCTCCTCAGCCCCCCTTAATTCATATGACACAAAGGTATTGAAATTATGCCAGTTAATAACTCTACAATGGCCTCTAAGTGTTCAAATGAGAGGAAAATTAGCACATCTCTCACTTTAAGTCAAAAGCTATAAATGATTATGCTTAGTAAGGAAGGCACGCCAAAAGCTGAAATAGGCAGAAAGCTAGGCCTTTTCAATCAAACAGCCCACCAAGCTGTCAAAGTATAACAGCCTGAGTGATGATATGGAGAAAGTTTTACTTGTCTAGGTAGAAGATCAGACTAGCCACTACATTCCCTTAAACCAAAGCTTAATCCAGAGCAAGTTTCTAACTCTTCTCAACTCTGTGAAGGCTGAGACAGGTGAACAAACTGCAAAAGGAAAGTTTGAAGCCAGCATAGGTTGGTTCATCAGGTTAAAGGAAAGAAGCCAAGTCCATAACACAAAAGTACAAAGTGAAGCAGTAAGTCCTGATATAGAAGCTACAGCAGGTTATCCAGAAGATTTAGCTAAAATAATTAATGAAGGTGGCTACACTAAACAGCAGGTTTTCAATGTAGAGAGATGAAAAAGCTACCTATTGGAAGAAGATCCTATCCAGGATTTCCATAGCTACAGAGGAGAAGTGAATGCCTGGCTCTCATACTACAGACAAATACAGCTGGTTACTTGAAGCTGAAGCCAATGCTCATTTACCATTCTGAAAATCGCAGGGCTTTGAGAATTATCTACTCTGCCTGTACTCTATACAGGCACACCTTAGAGTAACTGGTGGCTTGATTCCAGACCACTATGATAAAGTGGAATATCACAATAAAGTGATTCACATAACTTTTTTGGTTTCCCAGTGTATATGAAAGTTATGTTGGCATTATAATCGTCTGTTAAATGTGCAAAAAGATAGTGTCTAATAAAACAATGTACATATCTTGATTTAAAAATAATGCTGTTAGAAAAATGACATCAACATATTTTTCAACATAAGGTTGCAATAAAACTTCAATTTGAATAAAATGAGGTATGTCCATAAATGAAACAACAAAGTCTGGCTGATAGCTCATCTGTTTATGTCATAGTTTACTGAATAGTTTAAGACTATTGTTGAGACCTAGTGCTCAGAGAAGATTCCTTTCAAAACATGATTGTTCATAGACAATGAACTTGGTCACCCAAGAGCTCCCAAGGTGATGTAAAACAAAATTAATATTGTTTTCATTCTTGCCAATACAACATCCATTCTGCAGCCTGTGGATCAAGAGTAAATTTGACTTTCAAGTTTTTTTTTAAGAAATACATTTCTTAAGGCAATGGCTATCATAGATGATGATTCCTGTGATGGATATGTACAAAGTAAATTGAAAATCTGAAAATAATTCACCATTCTAGGTGCTATTTGAGAACATTCATGATTAATGGAAAGAGGACAAGTTGTTAACATTAAAAGGAGTTAGTTGATTCCAACACTCATGGATAACTTTGAGGGGTTCAAGACTTCAGCAGATGAAGGAACTGCAGATATAAATACAGAAATAGCAAGAGGACTAGAATTAGATGTGAAGCCTGAAGACGTAACTAAATTACTATAATCTTATGATAAAACTTGAACAGATAAGGAATTGCTTCTTAAGGATGAGCAAAGAAAGCAGACTCTTGAGATGAAATCTACTCTTGGTGAAGATGTGAAGATTTGCCACAGGTTCTACTGTGGATAAGATATTACCAAATAGCATTACATGCCATAGAGAAATTGTTTCTCAAAGGGAAAGTCAATCAATGTGGGAAAATCAATTGTTGTCTTATTTTAGAATACTGTCATAGCCATCTCAGATTTCAGGAACTACCATCTTGATCAGTCAGCAGCAATCAACATGGAGACAAGACCCTCTACCAGCAAAAAGGCTATTACTCTCCAAGATCTCAGATGATGGTTAGCCTTTTTTAGCAATAAAATATGTTTAAATTAAGGTTCATACATTGTTTTTATAGGTCTAACATTATTGCACTCTTAGTAGGCTACAATATAGTGTAAAATAACTTTTATATGCATTGGGAAACCAAAAATTTATCTGACTTTATTATGATATTTACATTGTTAAGGTGATTTGAAATCAAACTGGTGATATCTCCAAGTTATGTCATACTTAACTCTGCTATTTTTGGTGCAAAAGCAGCTATAGACAATAACACAAATACAGGAACGTGATGTTCTGTTCCAACTAAACTTCATTTGCAAGAAAGAGCCCTTGCTGGATTACGATTCCCAATATTCTGTAGCAATTTCAATCTCACTGAATTCTGATTGAAACACTTTCCTAGTTGGAATTTTTGTGAACTGGATGCTTGATCAGCCTTTATTCATATTCAGCCCAACTATGTAGTGAAATGAATCATGGTTACAATATTAAAGAGCAGAGTTCAGAGCTCTTTTAACAAATGCACTTTTTCAAACTTGAAGAAAATTTTTTTTTTAAGGAATACCATAGGGGAGGAAGGATACAAGTGTGTCACATCAGATTATTATTCAAATGACCATTTCCTTAGACATTGATATTTCACTCTAGTATGGCATATTACATCTGTTAAACATCAATCAACAAAAATACTTTACTATCCACTTGTCTATATGAATATGTACACACACATACACACAGGTTTAGACATATATAAGTACATACATATAAACAACTTTCTAAGTACATGTATCAATTTGCTGGTTAATTTGGTACCAGTAATACATTCATATTTTTGCATGTTTTTATGTTATTGAGTTTAATGCTGTGAACTCCTTATAGTGGCTATGCTTTTCAGGGGTATCACTCAGGTAGCTCTAGTATGCTGGCTCTAGGACTGTGAAACTCATATTAGATTTCAATATCTGGCTTTGAAATCCCAGGCATGGTGCAATTTTCTGAATTATTCACACATAATCACTCCAGGGAATTACACTTAAGCATGGTGGGAAAGTGCCTTAAATCAGGCAGCCATGAAGAGGCTCATCCTGCAGTGGATATTCAGAATACATTAAGGATGATAACATAATGTTCATGACCTAAATGTGTTAGATTTACCTATTCAGACATGATGGCAGAGATAATAATGATTTCAGATATCTCATTTAAGCATTTAATCATCATTTTCTCCACTTGTTATTAGAGGAATATACAATTACAAAAAAGAAGAAAAGTAAGTCTGATTTACTAAGAGGCATTGATTCTACATAATACATAGTTAGAAATGTCCATTAAAAGTATGACTATTAGAAATAATGGGATAAGTAAATTGTGTCTCTTAAACTGATAATAGAATACTATTATGACTATTGCTAATAATCACATATTTAAAGAACGGTACACATTATTTTCAGGATCTAAAGAAATAAAAGAGATATAAGCAAAATTACATCTTGAATAATCTAAGGTTTGCAATTAAAACAGGTGAATATTACAAATTATTTGGCAAAAATAGAGTTTCAAAGTTTAAGAAATGTAAAGCAGGTTTTAGGTTTCTAAATATAGTAAACAGAAGAAAAAATACAGTCCAATGATAAGTAAAACTAGGTGACCATCATAACACTTGCATAATTTTATAACACTTGTTTTTAAATTTTGTTCTCATTTGTAAATCCTGCCTTCTCAATCCATAGGTACTCAGAATTTACTATCCAAGATTATACTTGGATACAGTTGCTTTTCATGACTGAGCTCTGTAAAAAGACCAGAGTGAGCTGGGAGTGAATGGTGCTTTTAAAGGAATTAGTACACAATTCACTGACCAAGAAGATGATTGATAGGAGATTAAACTTATAGGGCCAGATCCTATATAAATCCATAAACCATGGTAAATTTCAATTGCCACAAATGCCTATTAGAAGGTTTTAAGCTGCATGATGACATGTATTCAATATAAAAATATGTCATTTAAGAATGCTCTGATGATGAATTGTTAGAAGCAAAATTGGAAGTTGATAATTGGAAAGATTCAAGATATATTTTGAGCATAGAAAAAAAATTCTGGCGGATTGATTGCAGAGACTGATGAGGAAGGTGGAAGGTAGAAATGAAAGTGACTGGGATAAAAACAGATTAGGCAGGTGGATGCAGAGAAACAAAATTCAGTGTAAAATGCCAGTGAGACGTGAGAAAAGAAATTTCATAGCAATGGGATGTACAAGTCTGGAGTTTAGAGTGTATGTCCCAAGTCAGGAAATACATTTAAGGGGAGTCATCATGGAAATGACACTTAAAGCCAAGATGGAAGCTGGAAATCAGAGCTACATCTACCAATGAACACTCATATTTTATTAAGGAAGCTAGTATTACCTCTCTGTTTTGACAAATGTACTCCAATATCTCTCTGTTAAATCTCATGTTGCCTTTATTTAGAACTGGAGAAGGTAAGAAAAAAAGTTTTATTTAGGCAAATATTTTTGTACATTTTTTACTTTACTATTTAGTGTGCTTCTAGCTAAAATATTTATATGAATTGATTTAATAAAATAAAATTAGTCCTTATTGATTTTAGTAAAATATTATTTACTACATGTAAGAAAGTTGCTTTAGGGAAAATAAAAACTGTGATGAGAAGTATAAATTACAGCTAAGTTTAATTACTTAGTATCATTTCTATTGATTTTATTACATAGAACTTGGACTGTATTTTTAACAAATAGTCAAGAAGCAAAACCAAGATTCAAAATAAATAAATAAACACATATATTGTAAAATTTTCCTCTTAGCTTTAGAGTTAACAGCTGCTTTTTTCATAGACTGTTTTCTTCCACAGAACATATTATATTTGAGAATATTTCCTTTATATTCCAAGAGTACAGAATTTATTTAATTTCTGATTGGCTTTAGTCTGAAAAGTATATTTGAGATTAACGTAGGAAAATACTAAAATAAAATAAAATAAGGTAATTTAATATGAGGGGAAAAGATGTTTCCCAGAATTTCCAACATGAAACCACTTTTAAAAGAAAAAACCACCTAAAGATAATTGTTTTCCTTCATGCCCTCAGCCTCAGTTCTCTGAAAGAAATGTATTTTTAAAAAATCTTGTGTCCCACATTTTTAAGATGTTCAAAAATACATGTTTTTTTGACAATGATTGCCACTTGGTAGTAATTGTTGTACTAATTTGAATGACTACTGTATATTTCTTTGGAGGTATTTATTAATTCAAAATTTCCATTTGACAAAACTTTCCAGTCATTTTAGTATAAAGGAGATTTTATGAGTCTTAATTGTTAAAGAAAACACACATGAAAAATGACAAAAAATATTTTCAACAATTGACCGGAAGATTTTCTAAGAGTGAAGATAATCTACTTATTGATACATTCTAAATTCAAATTGGTAAATGCTAATAAATAATACTAAAATTTCAGGTAGCTGAGATAGTATTGCAAAGTGTTTAGAAGAGTTCCTAATACCCAGATTAGCCAATACAAAGAAATTTTGGAATTCAATAATAAGAACACACACATATCTATTTAAATATAGGCAAAAGATCTGAACTGACATCTCATCAAGGAAGATACAAAAATGGCTAATAAACATATGAAAAGATGTTCAACATCATGTGTCATTAGGTGATTCAAAATTAAAACAGTAATGAGGTACCACTACACATGCATTAGAATGGCCAAAATGCCAAACACTGAAAACACCAAAAACTGACAAGAATATGGAGCAACAGGAACTCTCATTCACTGCTGATGGGACTGAAAAATGATAGACTTTTTTGAGGACAGTCTGGCAGTTTCTTACAAAGTTAACATATGCTTACCATACAATCTAGCAATCATGTCCCTTGTTATTTACCCAAAGTGTAGAAAACTTAATCTACCCCAAACCCTGCACATCATAAATGTTTACAGCAACTTTTTTCATAATTGTCAAACTTGGAGGCAACCAAGACGTCCTTCAATGAGTGAATGGATAAAAATACTGTAGTATATTTACACACTGGTACATCATTCAGGACAAGAAAAAAAAGAGAGAGAGAAAGAGAGCGAGAGCTATCAAGCGATGAAAGAACAGGAAGGAAAATTAAATGCCTATTGCTAAGTGAAACAGGCAATTTGGAAATGCTGCACACTGTGTGTTTCTCACTATGTGACATTCTGAAAAAAGTAAAGCTATGGAAATAGTAAAAAGATAAAAGATTGCCAGGGATGCAAAGGGAGAGAAGGATAGATAGACAGATGGAGCACAGGATTTTTTTTAGGGCAGTGAAATTATTCTGTATGATACTATAATGGTAGATATCTATGTCGCCATGTATTTTTCAAAACCCACAAAATTTTCACCATGAAAAGTAAACCTTAACACAAATTATGAACTTATTTAATAATATTGATTCAATATTGGCTCACCAATTGTAAGAAATGTATGACACAAATTCAAGTTGTTAATAATAGGAGAGACTTGGTGAAAGGAAAAGGAGCTTATGAGAATTCTCCGTACTTTCCACTCAATTTTCCTCTGGCTCTAACGCTGCACAAAAAAATCAGCACAAAAAGAAAAAAAAAAAGCAAATGCAGCAACAGAAAAAAGAAATGAGAAATCTTATCTGTATCTTATAACTGCACATTCTGGGAAATTTACATAACATATTGAAGAAGTTCCAATATCCTAAAAAGATTAAAGGAGATAATCCATTTAAAATGCTAAAGATATACCTGGAATCTAATAACCATCAATAAAATTTTGCTGTTTTTGTTGATAATTGTACTCCTGAGGGTTTGTTATCTGAAAATCCATTATCAGAATTCAAGTTCTATGAGACCATAATTTAAATAACGAGAAAAATTAGAAAGATTAAAATAGTAATTGGGCACTTCTAAACAGGTCATGGAAGCAAATAACTGAAACTGATAAGGAAAAAATTAATTTTAAAATGGAATAAATTTTAAAGTAAACAAATGGACACCACTAAACAAACAAATAATGAAGTATAAATTGTTGACCAAGAGCATGCTTCTCCTTCTTCCTAATTTCTTTAGTCATCGCTGGAAAAAACTGTAAATTGTAAAGAATGGGAAAGTACATTTAAAAACTAGTCATCCTCAGATATTGATACAGAAATGGGGAGTAATATGTGAAAATAATGTAATATTTACAAAAGTTCATGTCTACAAATCAGAAGGGCAGAAGAGTCTTGCACATGTATTTTTGGAACAATAGTCAAGGAGAGAACCCACAGAGAACAAAGGATGTGCCAAAACAATGAGGACAAATATTGTTGCGATTTTCCAAAATGGGAAATAAAGGGATTCTAAAACTAAATATCACTTAGCCAAAAAGCTTGACATGTGTCTTTGGCAAAATTCTAAAACATATTACATAGCAGATGGTTTGTGAGCATTTTACAATTATAGTGCTGATCACTAGGCTCCAACCTGAATTCACATGGTACAAATTATACCAAAGTAACAGCCTTTCCATTTTCATTGTGGCATGAATTAGACCAGTGGACTAGGGGATACAGATTCATAACTCGAACTCAGCAAAGATTGATATCAAAATGTTTCGTATAATTTTTCTAAAATGTTGCTGGCATGCAAATGCTATCACATCGAATTTTTTGTTGTTAAATAACTTATTCTTGGTATAAATTTGTGGATGGAGTTCTGAATAAGTATAATATATCAGAAACAGCTGTGGAGCAGATTTCAAGAATATGAGCTTAGACTCAAAACCTGCCCCAGATATCCTGATTCAATAAGTCTGGTTATACCTAGGTTACATTAAATAATAACTTCCATAATTATATAATAACATTGATTTTTTAATTTTATCTGAGAAAATGTATATTATTTATAATGATTCTTTTAGTTTTGGAGCTGTACCATTTATGTTTTATAAATCACTTTATTGTGTCTTTATTCTCTAACTATTCTATCTATAATTCAAGTTATGATATTATTTTTAGTTTTTACTCTTAAATTTGACTTAGTATCATGAGATCTATTTTCAAGACAGTATGCAGAGTAACCCTTTAGAAGGTAAGCAATACCATATTATGAGCCCTCGCAAAACACTTCAAGGCCTTTGTTTCAATAGAATGAAAACCTTTATCTCGATATAACTGACCACCCTGTAGCCTCTCAGCTCTCACCTCCTAACTACTTTCTTTCTCATTCACTCCACTTTAACCAGACTGGCCATTTTAAATTATTTTTCAGATAGGACTGTCACGATATTGGTACCTTGGCATTTGCAGTGCTTCTATCCCAGATAATAACATGGATTGCTCCATCCCTTATTTATTTTATTTATTGTCTATCTCCAGCACAAGAATTTTTGCCTATTTCACTCAATGCATAGACATTTAGTGGTATCTAGTATACATAAGGTAGAACATATATTAATGAGGTGAATAAATAAATAAGTTCTTTCTGCTCCTGTGTGTCCTAAAATATATATTAACTGTTTTACCTGAAATTAATCAGTATTTTTATTATATAAATTACTGATTATAAGATTGTATAATATCACCATTCTATTTAATGTTGCCATCTTCATAAAAACATATTTAATAAGAAATTTAACATTGGAGTCCCCATCATAGCACAGCAGTTAACGAATCCAATTAGGAACCATGAGGTTGTGGGTTTGATCCCTGGCCTTGCTCAGTGGGTTAAGGATCCTGCATTGCCATGAGCTGTGGTATAGGTTGCAGATGCGACTTGGATCCTGCATTGCTGTGGCTGTAGCTGTGGCATAGGCTGGCGGCTACAGTTCCCATTAGACCCCTAGCCTGGGAACCTCCATATGCTGCAGGTGTGGCCCTAAAATGACAAAAGACAAAAAATTAATAAATAAAAGAAATTTAACAATAATAATTATAATACAAATAATAATACAAATACTTCCAAAGACTATATCTTTGTCCTTTGATTGTTTTATTTAAAAACCTGCCACTTTCCTTACTAATTTACCTGTGTCTTTACTATATTTGAGAGCAAATGGGTACAAATTTAGTTGACACTTTCTGAAAAAATTGTAAAAACTTCTACAATGTTTGTTTTATGTCCTAATAGTGTCAGTTGTATTTGACATTTTAAAGGCTGTCAAAAATTCAATCTGTATTTTCAAATTAGTATTGGGATAACTAGATTTCACATTTAAAGAAATAAATTTGGAACCATATTTCATATCATACAAACGTGTTAATTCAAATTGGATCACACAATTTTAAGGGCTAAAACTGTAAGAACTCTTAAAGAAGGCATGGAGTAAATTTTAATGACTTCTGTTTAATAAAAAGCACAAGTTATAAAAAATAAATTAGACTTCACCAAAATTTTTAAAAATTGTGTTTCAGGAACCTCTGCTGTAGCTCAGCAGGTTAAGAACATGACATAGGGTCCATGAGAATGCAGGTTTGATCCCTGGCCTTGCTCAGTGGGTTAAGGTACTGGCATTGCCACAAACTTTGGTGTAGGTTGCAGATGAGGTTCAGGTCCAGTGTTGCTGTAGCTGTAGTGAGGCCACAGCTGCAGCTGCAGCTCTGATTCGACCCCTAGCCCCGCTAAACCAGAAACTTTCATATGCCACAAGTGCAGTTATTAAAAGAAAAGAAAAAGTTAAAAAATTGTTTCAAAAATTGTGTTTCCATCAAATATGGAATGCTTACAGAATGAGAGAGAATTATGCAAACCATACATCTCATAAAGAATTTTATCCAGTATATATTAAAAGCATACACATACACAGATACAACTCAACAAGAAAAAGAAATATAATCCAATTTAAAAATCAGTAAAGGGCTTTCATTATTTATTCATGGAAGATATATGAATGGACAATAAGGACATGAAGTGATGCTCAAAATCATTAGCTGTTAGGGGAACACAACTCAAAACAAAAAGAAGCCACTTCATATGCATGAGGATGAACAACAACAAAAAAAAACATAACAAATGTTGGCAAGGACTTTAACCCTGACACTTTATTGATGGGATTGTAAGATGGTACAGTTGCTTTGGAAAACATTTTGGCCATTCTTCAAAATATTAAACATTGAGTTACTATAAGGCCAAGCAATTCCATTCATAGACATACACCTCAAATTGATGAAAATGTACTTTCACTTAAAAACTTGAATGTAAATATTTATAACATCTTTATTAATACTAATAAAAAATGAAAGCCATCCAAATAGCTATTAACTAATGAATGTATAAAAATAAAACATATCCATATAATGGAGTATAACTGGCAATAAAAATAATAAAGTGCTGATACATGTTACAAAATAGATGAACCATGAAAACAAAATGAAAGAGGCCAGTCACCATTCTATTTCATGTTGCCATTCTCATAAAACCATATTTAAGGATAAGAAATTTAACATTCACAAAAGTCTACACCATATATTTCTATTTCTATTTCCAAAATAGGCAAATTCATACAGGCAAAAAGTAGATTACTAGTTCTAGGGAAAGAAGCAGGAAGCGAGAGCTCATGTTTGCTAATGCACAACGTATAATGTGAAAAGGAAGATTTTTTTTCAAGAGAAGAAAATCTAAAATTGGATAATGATGAAGGTTGCACAAGTTTGTGAATATATTAAAAAAATCACTGAATTATCTACTTCAGAGGATGAATTTTATGGCATGTGAATCACAACTCTACAAAGCGGTTAAAGAACCCAATGTACGACATTGTGACTACCTAATGTCCTTGAATAAAATTGAAATACTTAAAATATTTGGAGAAGCTTCCCTATATTTTTGTTTTGAGCAGTACATTCTTGTAAGGATGATAATGTGAAATCCTTTACTTATTTATTTATTTATTTATTTATTCATTCATTCATTCATTCATTTTGAATAATATCATTTTTGTGGACTAATTAATGGGACAAAAGGCTTCAACTTTTACCACCTACTTCTGAGAGGTCTGAGTCTTACCACACGGTTTTAGTGAATTTTATGTGCATTAATCCATATTTTGCCCATGTGAAACTGCACTAAACACACCTTAATCAATCTAGCGTGGGTGCCTACTCTCAAGGCTGAAAAGTTTGTGGCATGGCTGGAGAGCTCTGCTGTTCATCAGAGAGTCACTTGATAAAACTCGTCATATATGTTTTCTGAGCAATTCAATATTACGGTTTTGGTTGAGGATGACATGAGAATAAGTATAAGCAGTAAACAGTATAGAAAAGCAAAAGCTGAGATGTGGAATAGAGTGTTGTAATTGTATATTTTGGAAACCCTAGATACAGAGATACGTAGAGGGGAGATCTGAGTCATGGCCATAATAAGTTCTAGAATTGCTAATTTGTTGCTAAAATACTGGGCAACTAGACCTTCATTGCATCCTAAAAGGCAATAAATAATGTCCCTTTCACCACCCTCCTAGTTCCCCTTATTTCCAGTGAATCCATCAATTAAATTCTAAAATCTGAGATACTGCAACATACAGTTCTGTTAGCAGAAGGTGTACATGTAGTACCTCTTTTTATTTTTGTTCTATTTTACTTTTGGCTGTACATGAATATCAAGAATTTTTTTTTTTGTCTTTTTGTCTTTTAGGGCACACCCACGACATATGGGAGGTTCCAGGTTAAGGGTCCATTCAGAGCTGTCACCACCGGCCTACGCCAGAGCCACAGCAACACGGGATCTGAGCTGTGTCTGCAGCCTACACCACAGTTCAAAGCAACACCAGATCCTTAACCCAGTGACTGAGGCCAGGGATTGAACCTGTGTCCTCACGGATGCTAGTCATGTTCATTAACTGCTGAGCCACGACAGGGACTCCTAAGAATTCTTTTTTTTTTAAAGTAGCTTAATAAAATCTGTTCTTCTAGAGTAATTTTGAAAATCCACTCTTACACCTGCCCCCCATTCCCAAAGCCATATACACTGTTTTAAAACTCTCATCCTTTGGATTTTTTTAAGTTTAATCAAATTCTGAAGTTTTTTAAGTAAACATTTTTTATTTAATCCTCTCTCACAGGTAATTTCTTCCATTATTACCAAAATGCTGAGCTTCTCTTAAAAATCTCATCTGAGAGCATTTTCTATTTTCAATTTATAATACTTTTTTTGATCAAATGTAATTTCTGCTATAGGGATACTATGTATATAACTATTATTATTCACAGTTATTCTTAAAGCAGAAAAAAATGCATTTCTTCTTTCTTTATGGTTTTCCCTCTCACATATTATTCAGATATAACATCTGAAATACAGGGAAATAAAAATATTTGATTCTTATTTTAATAGGTTATGTAAATATCAGAAGTTTAGTTTGTATTTGTGTTTTCCTCCTTAAATTATGGTGTTCCTTTTTTTGTGTGTGTGTGGACACAAAGTAAATTGAATGACTTATGTATGATTTGGGGTATTACATGATTTCTCACATTTTTTTTCTTTTAATGCTTTAGCTGCAAAATACCTTATTAAAATTAAATCTTACCTGGAAGAATAACATATGAAATAAATTAATATTTAGTTGTTCTACTTTAAATTCTGCCCACTCAGTGTTTCCTTACTTCTCAATGGAGTTCCTCAGCATTTTAGAATTCCTCTTAACACAAACTGAAAACCATAGTTTTATAATAACTTATAAAGCATCCATCCTGACTATGGATCAGCAGCTCTCAAGTAGGATGATTTTGCCTTCACCCTGAGTGTATGTGATAATGTCTAGAGATAATTTTGATTGTTAACAACTTGGGTATAGCATTCTTCTGTCATCTAGAAAGCAGAGGTCAAGATACTGCTAAATATCCTACAAAGTATAGGACAGTCCCTGACAACAATTATCCAGCTCCAAATGCCAAAATTGTCAATATTGGAAAGTCCTATTATGGAAATTTATTAAAAATGGACATTTACTCAACCAGCAATGTTAATAATCTTGTTGCTAATAATAAAGTTTCATATGACCATGTCCTGATTATAAAATTATAAACCAGTATGAAACACTGTTTACATAAATTTGCATAAGCTACTGTCTAATTTTTAGTAATGATAAGCAAGTAAATCTAGATCCTATGTTTCCTAAGTAACACCAACCTGGAGGTGAAAATTAAGAAGTGGATCAAATCTCAAATAAATCATGTTGATTTTCACCCTTAAACTTGTTCCTATGACATTGTTACAACACAGCAAATAACACCAAAAATAACTCAGCTGTTTGGACCAAATATTAGTCGTCCATTCCTTTTGGTTGCTTTCTTTATCTCACCTGACACATCTTATCCAATAGAAAGTTCTAGTGTGTGTATATTTGTGTGCATATGTGTGTGGGAGGGTGTATGTGTGTGTGTGTGAAATACTTAGAAATAATCGGCTTTTACATGAAAAGTACATATCTGTATATAAGGTGACCAATTCTTTTCATTTCAGTTCTATTATTTTAGAGCAAATCATCTGAATTACAGCAATAGCTCCTAATTGCAAACTAGGTTCTATACCACTCCTTGTGTCCTCTCTCCCTGCACAGGTCACTCTGCCATACATTAGTCAAAATTATACTTTTGAGATAGAAATAAGATCATGTTTCTCCTTTCCAAAACCTATCTGATATATTTCAATCATATGCAATATAAAAAAGACAAAAGGTAACACCTCCCAAATAAGATAATGCAAAAAGCAAATAAACATATGAAAATATCCTCAACAGCATCATGTATCATTAGAAAATTGCAAATCAAAACAATGAGATACCACTACATATCTGTTACAATTATTGAAATCCAGGACACTGAGACCACCAATTCTTGGTGAGGCTGTGGAGCAACAGGAATTCTCATTCATTACTGGTGGGGATACAAAATGGTATTGCCACTTTGGAAGACAGTAGCTGTTTTTTACACACTTAAATATACTCATACCATAAGATCCAGCAATTGTACTCCATGGTATTTACCCAAATGAGTTAAAACTTATATTCCCACATAAAAAGCTGCACATGAATCTTTGTAGCAGCTTTATTCACAGTGGCCAAAATTTGAAAATAACAAAAATGTTCTTTAGTAGGTGAATGGATAAATAAACTGTGGAATATCCAGATAATGGAATATTTTTCAGCACTAAAAGAAATGGGCTATAAAGCCATGGATGGACATAGAGGAACCTTAAAAGCATATTGCCAAAGGAAGAAGCCTGCAACTGTTACATTTTATTTGCCTCCCTAGCTACATAACCTTTAGCTGCCTGGTGCAAAATACCTGTCTTGTTTTTTTTAATTCCTAGGATTCATCTCCTCAGCATCCCCAAGTGCAGGAGAAATAGCACTTGCTTCAAGGGTTAGAACTGGGCAGACCTCATAGGTATTGTGATTCACACATTTTTCGTTAAAAAAAAAGCCTTGCCTTCCCCTTCCTTCTGTTTAATCCACATACAAGCACACATTCAGATCACTTGCTATTCATATATATTCTTGTGCTGTTCTGCACAAACAAGGTATTTCCATCTACAGGCCATGCACAACTACTTGTTTTCTCAATAGTGAAGGGATTTAGCTCATCTGTCCATATGGTCACAGCATCCTCCTGTGACTAGGCAGAGACATCCATGAAGCAGCTGCCCAGATTTAAGAGCTCCTGCTCTGAAACAGAACAAACGGCACAATCTGGAAACAAACCCCAAGAGTATGTCTGCTTTAGGAGTTCTCTAATGAACAGAAGTAAATATGTCAAAAGAAACCAACTATACCTTAGGTTGTTATGCTGTTTTTCCTTGTATGTACTTTGAGTTTCATAAAAATGGCTCAGGTTTGAGAATTTCCTGTGTAAAAATTTAAGTCTTCAAAAAAGAAAATAAGAATTCCCACGGTGGCTCAGCAGTAATGAACCTGACTAGTATCCATAAGGATGCAGGTTCAATCCCTGGTCTCACTCGGTGGATTAAGTATCCTGTGTTGCTTTGAGATGCAGTATAGCTGCAGTATAGCTTATGGCTAGGATTCCGTATTGCTGTGGCAATGGCATAGACCAGCAGCTTCAGCTCTAATTCAGTGATTCCACTCCTAGCCTAAGAACTTCCTTATGCTGCAGGTGTGGCCCTAAAAAAAAAGAAAAGAACACTGATTTCAGTGACAGTTACCAAAGAACCAAAACAACGACATTAGGAAGAAATTGAACTTGACCTGTTAGTTTTTAATCCTCAGTGTATAAGTAAAGTCACAGAAAATGCATATTCTGTATCATTCTATGTTAATGAATCATTTTTTTTCTAAAAAGGGCTACGAAAAAGAATTTTTGTTTATGAGGAAAAATACCCACAAGTAATATCAAATAACACAAAATCATGCTCTTTTAAAATAAAGTTTCTTAATTTGGGGCATATTTTAATGTTTTACCAGAAAGTAATAAAATACACATACATGCCTATGAAAAAAAACTTTTAACACAATGACTATCTCCCATGTTTCAATTTGGTAGAAAATGAGCTCAGTTAGGTCCTTCTACCGTCTATTTTACGTATGTATAGCTAGCAGAGACCAGAAAAATTGCTCACTGAATTTTTATGGATTAGTATAATTAACAATAATTTTAAGTTATTGATGTCTGCTATATGCAAATCCTCTGCTCATAAGCTCTACAATTTTAAATAATCAACTACTGAGGTATTATTTACACACAACTAAAGGCTTCCATTGATGAATGTATAGTTCAAATGAGTTTGTCAAAATATAACAACTAACTGAATTACTGCCATTAAAAGGAACAAAATAACAACATTTATAGCAACATGGATGGACCTAGAAATTATCATGCGAAGTGAAACCAGTCAGACAATTAGACACCAACATCAAATGCTACCGCTTACATGTGGAAACTAAAAAAAAGGGACACAACGACTTCTTTGCAGAACAGATAATGACTCACAGACTTTGGAAAATCTGTGGTTTTCAAAATGAGACAAGCTGGGGGGTGGGGAGATGCACTGAGGGTTTGGGATGGAAATGCTATAAAACTGAATTGTGATGATTTCTGTACACCTATAATTGTAATAAAATTCATTAAGTAATGGAAAAAAAAAGTATAAGAACTAACTGAATCAAGGTATGGAATGCTTCCATCTCGTCAAAAAAAGTTTCGTTTGTCCTTTTCACAGCAAATCTCCACCCCTCTCTAAATCCATGGCTTTAATACCCACTTCCTATTAGGTGTATTTATCTTTTCTGGAGTTTAATATACATTGGATGATTTGGGAGGCATTTTTTTTACATAACTGGCTTTCTTATTTATTTATTTATTTATTTATTTATTATAGTTGATTTATAATATTCTGTCAGTTTCTGCTGTACAGAAAATTGACCCAGTTACACATATACGTACATTCTTTTTCTCACATTATCCTCCATAATGTTCCATCACAAGAGACTAGATGTAGTTCCCTGTACTATAGAGCAGAATCTCATTTCTTATCCACTCCAAATGCAATAGTTTGCATCCACCAAAACCAAACTCTCAATCCATCCTACTCCCTCCTCCTCTCTTTGGCAACCACAAGTCTGATCTCCAAGTCCATAAGTTTGTTTCCTTTCTGTAGATAGGTTCATTTGTGTCATATATTAGGTTCCACAGTAAACTGGAGTTGGGCACTTGGCAGCAGCCTCTGTGAAACAAACCATGAGCCACTGTAACTGCTGACCTGTGGCACCCTCTGAGCAGAGCTCAGAGTGGAGAGCAGGAGTGAGGCACTCTGTACTCTGGGAAAACTGGAAGAGCAGGTCTTCAGAAAGTTGGATATTTTAGGAGATTTTATGCATGTAATTCCTGCATCTCCTCATATCTAGAAAAATACTGATATCCTTCATGATGACTGATGTCTGTGACTAGTAGCAATGTTCATGAAACCAGCAGCAAAATTCTGTAAAATGTGTGCCTCCCGGGCTGTAATTAAGTGGACAAAAGACTTCAAGGTCTTCAGTCTAAACTGTCACTCCCAAAGGTGGACTGGTGAGCTCTGAGGGAACTCACTAAAGAAACAAAGACTGGCCCACATCTGAGGTGCATATCAAAGGAGTGATTCTGGTAAGTCCAGACCCTTAGGTCTTTTCACAGAAACTATTTTCCTGTAAATCTTTTTATGTAAATCTGGTTATTTGTAAATCTTTTGTTTCTACTACCTTCCCTTTCTTGCAAAAACTCAAACATCCTAATTCTCCCCTCACCTCCTCAAGGAGGTTTCTCAGGGCTCCTTGAGATACTGTCTCCCAGGTTTAAACCCTAATTTTGCCCCAAATATAATTTAATTCTCAACTTTCAGGCTGTGCAATTTTCTTAAGTCGACAGAAGTAAAATTTGAGCAAAAATTTTTCTCTGCTCACTTTTCTCTGCTCTTTGGCCTCCACTCTACCCCCACCATGTATTGTGTATCTGCATTATGCATCACCAAACGTATTCCATCAGCAGGAATATCTGCTCAACCATAAAGAACAACATTCTCCTAGCATCAACTAGACAATTCCTTAAAGATAACATTCCTTCTTGATCTTGTAAGGGGTCACATGAACTATCATGATGACCCCTTAGTTCTGGATCATGTACAGTGTCAATAACAAGTCATTTGACATGCAGCCCTCTGTCTCAAAAAAAACTTACGTAACCGTGCCTTAACTTCTAATAGGCAGAACAGTTCTCAGAGGTTTATGAGATGCTCTTCCTGGATTATAATCCTCAAATTTGGCTGCAATAAAAATCTCTATTTCTTTCTTAGATCAATTGGTTACTTTTTCATTGGCACTCCAAACAAACAATCAAGGAGCTCAGGAAACTCTAGAATATACCTAGTTTGCTTTTCTTTTCACTGTGCTCTCTCAGAGACCAACTACTCTTCTCCCCTAAGCTTTGCAGTCAAAGATTGAGATTTCATGAGGCCACTCAAAGAACAGGCTCTTGAGGAAATAACGACAAGGAAAGAAGAGCTACAGAGGCCTCTTAGAGTATTGAGACATTGAGTTACATGCAACAGGAGTGAAGTGAATTAATTAAGCCTCTGGGACTTTTAACCGAGATTTTAGAAAGTACCTACTTTAAGTGCAGGGCTAAATTACTCCCAGAATAAAGATTATCTATATCTACATTAAAGAGGCTTAGAAAAAATTTCCATTAAAAACAACTGGAAGTTGGAAGCAAAAGATTATAGACACTATGGTAAAATCAGAATAAATGCTTTGTCTTGTGTTTCTGGGGTCTATCACCTATGAAATAATTAACTTAAACTATTTGAAATGTGTTTTTAATACATAAATTATTTTCAAAAATCATTCCTTCTGGAGTTCCACTTGGCTCTGCTCAGTGCGTTAAGGATCCATCACTGCTATGAGCTGCAGTGTAGGGTCACAAATGTAGCTCAGATCTGGCATTACCTTGGCTGTGGCATTTGTAGGCTGGCAGCTGTAGTTTCAATTTGACCCCTAGCCTGAAAACTTCCATATGCTGCACCTGCGGCCAAAAAAAAAATCATTCCTTCTGCCAGTTTGTGGGTGTAATACTTCTCTCCCTCTTTCATTTTGAGAATATATCTTCTTATTCTCATACCATTAAGTTAATTCTCTTTTTATGGGTTTAGCTTTCCTTTTAAAATCTTGTTCACACTCTAAGTTGATGCTTCTCTTATTTTAGTTTTCAGTTTTTTTATTCATTTGATTTTAGCCTTAATGGATTAGCTCAAAGTATTTAAAAAATACCTATCATATTTTAGTTCATCATTTTAAATCACATTATTTAGCCCTTTGAATTTTTACATATCTCTGTCTTATTTTATCTTTTTCTAATTTCAAATTTTAATTTTCTCTAAATATTTCGTTTAATTAATATTAATTACCTTAATTGTTTTAGAAATTATATATTTCAAGTTTCTCTCTCTAATTTATTCTTCTAATTTTAAGCTAATATCCTAAGTACTTATAATTTCCTATTAATTATCCTTTCCAATTTTCCCAGTGTTATTCTCATATTTAATAAACACATTAATTTTTTTTCAGTAATTCTGACAGAGTACATAGTGGCAGAAAGATCCAGGAACAACTTTAAATCCATTATCTATTATTCTAAAGATTTAGTTCCCCAAGTCCTTACCAAAGCTTACAAAGGAGACTATAAAATAGTTATTCTTTACTCAGGCAGTCAAAAGTTACTGAGATACAGAAAATTGCCTGAATTAGGCCACCTCTAAATATTTATGTAATTCCCAAGAGTGAGTAGGACACTTTTACTAGAAGATTTAATTTGTTCAAGAAGTATCAAACTCTTGCTTCAGAAAAAAACCCATTTGCAAAATAACGCAGTACTAGCCTATACTTCTTGTCTGCATTATTCAGGTGCACATTTGAACACTGAAGAATCAAAAAGAGATCTTTTGGAATTCAGTTCAGCTCAAAATAGCTTACTGGTTGGACAAAGGGACAAGACCCATCCTTCTGCAAATTCAGCATCATTGTAGTTCTCCAGCATCTATCTCATCGCCAATCCTGAGGAACTCAACCATCTCCATAGTAAATAAAAGTAATCCTGGTGAGGATATATACATCTGTCTTATGATGCCCACTCATTTGCCCAGGGTCAAATTTCTGGAAAGAGTTGAAAAGTGAGGCAGCGCTTCTTTTCTTTAAACCGCTGACTTAAGATGTACTATTACTAATAACTTACCTGCTTTTTGGCTCAAAGGTCTAATATTTAGTCTCCAGTCCAAGAAAGATTTGAGAGAAAGTATAAGCCATATTTCTGCTCAACTCCAGTCTGAAGTTAGAGGCATGAGAAGGAATAATATGCATATAAATGAAATCCAAGGCTCAGAGGACATCAAAGAGGGAATTTTCAAGTTAATCCTTGTACAACCTAGATGTTCAAATTTGCATACAATCATGTCAGCTTTTCTAAATAAAGCTGTTTTTAGGAGTTCCCTTCATGGCTCAGTGGTTAACGAATCTGACTAAGAACCATGAGGTTGTGGGCTCGATCCTTGGCCTTGCGCAGTGGGTTAAGGATCTGGCGTTGCCGTGAGCTGTGGTGTAGGTTGCAGATGCGGCTCGGATCCTGTGTTGCTGTGGCTGTGGTGAAGGCCGGAGGCTACAGCTCCTGTTAGACCCCTAGCCTGGGAACCTCCACATGCCTCGGGTGCGGCTCTACATAAAAGCAAAAAGACAAAAAAAAAAAAAAGCTATTTTTAAAAAGCAGGGTTCACGACATACAAGTTTTTGGACTTTTCCAAAACTAGATGTTCTGCTAGTTTTGCTATAGGATTTATTGACAGTAAAATGAAAGAGTGCTCTGATGCCTCTTCTTCCTGTAAGGACACCAGTCCTACTGGATTAGGGCACAACACTTATAACCTCATTTAAGCTTAATCATCTCCTTAAAGGACCTACCTACAAATATACCCATATATAGGGCTGTACATGTGAGCTTTGAGGGAACACAATTCAGTCCACAGCAACTACGGTTACAGGCATCTGGATAGATGAAAGTCAGAAGCAGAGCACGAAGTGAAAAAGTTGCAAAACTTATGAAAACATTTCAAAGCGTTAAAAAACATACAATACAAAGCATTATATATATATATATATATATATAAAACTTGTGGATATATAATACACAACATTAATAACAGAAGAAGGAAAGTTATAAAAACCCATAATAAAAGAAAGAAATTATATAATAAAAGAAGGAAAATTATAAAACCCATACTTGGCTTCTTAGTCAACCTTTGCTGTGGTGAGAGAGACGGAGGTGACTATGGCTAAATGCACACACAAAGAGATTGACAGTGAGGATAATATCCTATTGCTTGACTTGGCTGGTAGATATATGACAATTTATCTTATTATTCCTAGTATCTTAACATTTTAAATTTCATACTTCTTATCTAACTTTGAAAGATATATTCTTAATTCAGATAGGTTAAAATGAAGAAAAAGTACATGTTATTATTAGTGAAATATACCTGTTTATACTAGTGACATTTCACTATTCAAATTGTGAAACAATCTTTCCATCAAGTTGATTCGGTATCATTAAATATATTTTCTGTAAATTGATTCTAATTAAAAATAAGTGATATATCTCCCTGTTGTTCAAAACAATAGAGTATATTTTTCCTCAAAGACCTGTTTTGGTTTTCTATTATTCTTAAATGTGAACACTATAATAAAGTATCTAAGTATAATTTCACATTTCATATTCTATTATTCTATGTTCCCTATATTGTGCTTTTTCACCAAAGAACATTTAAATATGCCTTAGATATCTATGGTCATAAGTGAATTTTCTTTGTGCTACTTTTAATGGGAGATTTGGTTGTTTGCATTTCTGTTGGTCACCCCCACATCACTAAATTCCACAAGGAAGTAGAATGATGGCCTTTCAGTTTTTGTAATTGGAAGTTGTATCACTTGTCTGTGTCAGGCTCTCTGATTGATTGCATAAAGCATTATGCTTATTTTGTTAATTAACTTTAATCCCTATACAGTCAGTTAAAAATATAACTCTTGGTAATCTACTGAAATGTAAGAAATTTAAATGTCTGTCTCTATCCCAAACTCTGTTAAAAATGATTTCGGCAAGAAAGGTTGTCAAATTTCCAAGTAAACATATCATTATCTAGCATTCATGCATTATGGATTTTTTTTTTTTTTTAGTTTTACATCTCATGCATTTCATTATCATTTTCTGTTTTCCAGCTAGAGATCCTGCCCGTTCTACAAGTTCCATATAGAGTGTTTGTGTAAGAGCACACAGTTGAATTAAAAGTGCAATGCCAGAGCCAGGCATTTGTGGTTAGGTATTTTACAATTAATTTGTGTAACAATGCTAATTTAGGTCTGCATTAAGATTCCTTTTTCAAACATGCTGAAAGTGTAATTGTGGTGTCCACTGGACAAATAATAGGATGGTTTGCTCAATTTATTACTTCACAAAAGAATTAGGGTGAGGGCCAATTAAAGGATGCTTTTAAATATAGTTATTATATTGTTTATCATGCAGAATTAATTCAAGGAAGGTTAAAGGTGTTATTAAAACATTAATTTAATTCCTTCTATAAATGACACAAAATTGTCATAAAACATGATATATGGTCATGAACAAGCACTTTAATGAAGTCTTGGAATAATTAGAGGAGTTAGCATGCTAATTTGCTACTAATAAAATGAGAAGTCTAATAGCACATTTTCTTTTTTTTATTTTCAAAGGAATAAGTGATAAATTTGATAAAATTGGGTCTATACCACATTTCATACCATGTGTATTATGTACACATATATATTTGACTGATAGTAGTAACATTTTTCTTTTGTTAAAGATGGCTGCTTTCATTTCAAACCTCTGAAGTAAAAAATGCTAATCAGTTCTAATATTAATACTGACTGCTTTTGTCATCTTTCTACACACAAAGTGCAGTTAAAACCAACCAAGCAAAGGAAGGGACTGTAATCAGAGTGAATGAAGAAAAATAAATACAGTTCTTGCTTTTCTCCAAATTATGTTTCAATTCAGTTTATAATCTTCTTTTGGAGTCTCAGAAAACCAACCTTGGAAACATTTTGTTTCTTGAGATATTAATTGGCACTCTGTAGTGAAAAAATGTTTTTAACTTTGCTATCATTGTTAAATGTTTGCTGTCCTAAACAAATACAATTAAATCTAACAGTAAGACTCCTGAAATTTGTTAAATAAGTGCTAATAATCTTTTTGAATTTCTAAGAATGGCAAATAGATTTCATTATTTTCTTCAAATAATAATGATGTCATCAATTAATATTTCCAAGAATTCTGTACATCATAAAAGATCTACATCATTTACTTAATTTGGACAGAACAAAAAAAAATCACTGTTTCTCAAATACCTAAAAATTTCCACCCTTTTGCAGGCTCTACCATATACTGTTTAAACATCGCAGAATGTCATTCAGAAAATCACCAGTCACTAAAATATCAATTGAATTATAGGAAGTGATAGAGATAAATATAGTGATAAAACATGTATTTCAACTATATTATCTTTTCATTCTTGAGAACCAGAAAATTTGCAATCATTGCATATAAGAATTTCCAAGTATTTCATCTTTAAATTTCTAGATAATTCACAAATATATTGACCTAGGAAAACAAGATGAGTGTTGGAAGAGCACTTATTTTGTATTTTGGTGTGATGAGCCAGCTAATGCAGGATTTATATTCTTAATTATAACCAAATAAGAAGTCTTGAATCCTGGGTCACTATGATTAGTGACTGCATAAGCAAAAGCAGAATTAGTAATGGGTCAAGGATATTTTCATCTTTAATGTACATTAAGGAATATTATAAAATTAACATATCACTCTGACTCTAAGCACCAACTTAAGAATATTCGAGAAAACATATGGGGGTGATGTTTATCATAGGATGCTACAAAGGAAGAGAGGGAAGGATTCCCTGTTGAAACTCCGAAGAGTTGTATCGAAACTTATTCTTGTCCTTTCCTTTATACTAACCTCTACTGTTATAACCTCGACTGTTTTAGCAACTATGAAATAGATTAAGGTTATGAAATAGATAAGATATGCACTGATCTTATTCAAACTGTAAAAGTGTACTTTCTTTGAGACATAGCTTGGCCTCCATTTGCTGATTTATACCATGGGATCAATAACATCTAACATTCTATAACTGTTGTAAATAATTACCACTTTACACAATTGACTCTAGGGAAATCAAAAATAATGTGGAATAAAAGGACTATTTTCAATTCCACACATTTATTGTCTTACAATATCACCCATCATCGGTTATTGAGCTATGAGTATTCGTTATTAAAAATACTTCATATATAATTTTCAAATAAGTAACTTTGAAATACTATCTCCTAAGTCTGTTTTGCAAACTTGAAAAACAAAATATATACTCTCTGGAATATTTTATTTTAGCCCCGGCAAAGTTATAAAAAGTTGATCTCATATTAGTTCAGTGTTTGAAATTATCTTTTCTATACCTTAGCTATCCTTAATCTGTATTTCTTTTTTTCTGTTTTTTTAAGGGCCACCACACCTGCAACATATAGAAGTTGCATATGAAGTTCCCAGGCCTATACCACAGCCATAGCAACACGGGAGCTGAGCTGCATCTGTGACCTACACCGCAGCTCATGGCAATGACAGAAACTTCACACACTGAGCAAGGCCAGGGATAGAACCTGCATCCTCATGGATACCAGTTTGGTTCATTTCCACTGAGCCGCAATGGGAACCCCCTTAATCTGTATTTTTTTATTATTACCACTTCAGTGACATTAATGCATCTCTGACTTTTTGTATCACATATTTTATTCTTTTTTTGCAGCTTCAAAAATATGACTCTGTCTAAATACCAAATACTAAATCATACATTATGTTGTTTGCAGAAAAGATACCACAGAAATAGAAGAAATAGTGAAAATATGCCACTTTTTTGGGGGGGGGAGGTGCTGCACCTGCAGCATATGGAAGTTCCCAGACTAGAGGTCAAATTGGAGCTACAGCTGCCAGCCTGTGCTACAGCCACAGCAATGCACCATCCTTAACCCACTGAGCGAGACCAGGGATCGAACCTTAGTCATTATGGATGCTAGTAAGATTTGTTTCCGCTGAGCCATGACAGGAATTCTCAGCAACTAATTTATTCTTGAATTAATTATCCATAAAATGTTTTACTTCTAAAGATATTAACAACTCTAATTCAGATTCTGTCATTATTAACAGTATTCAATTGTTCTGTGAAGGAGTCCTACCCATTTCTAATAGTCAGTGAAATAAGTGGTTATTCTTTGTCTGCTTCCTTTTTTCCTTGGGAGGAAAAATACTTAACCATGAATTGCAGCTTGAAATAAAAGATGATATTAAATTCAAATTCCATCATTATTATCAGCCGCCATTTCAGTAGATAAACTGTGCTTATCGCCAAGATGATGACGAACAAATCTATTCTACTTTACAGAAGACATGAGTATGCCTTTTAGGAAATAAAATGTCTTTTCAGTCAAGATAGTTGCACTCCTTTGTGTGTGTATTCAAATTGGGCTACATTGTCTCTGTTGATGGTGAAGAGTGTGAGGACTGGAAAGCATAATTCCAGTTAAAAAAACTACCAAAGTAATATTTTTGTGCATTTTCATTTATCTTGGATAAACTTTAATGATCTAAATGAGCAGATTTGATTTTCAAATGCAGCATACTTACTCCTATTATATCGTTGGAGATTTCTGGAATACCAACTAGTCAAAAGATGGATACATTATACTTCTAATAAAAGGAATCTGCTTTGACACTGAGAATAACTGCCTTCAAGGTAGATCACCTGATTTCATGTTAATATAGTTTAAAACTGTCCTATACTGCAATGCATAATTTGAAAGACTATATAGTTTTATAGATAGATAGATGGATGCTCTCTATAAGAATTTATGAAATAGAGCATAACCTCTGTTTAGCTTCAAAGCACACAGCGAGGCTCTTACCATTCTAACCCTCCTTGATGACTCTGTTATAGGCTTCAAGTCCTCTTCAAAGAGATTAAACCCAAAAGCCTCTGGCCAAGTCTCATTGTAATTTCCCTTCCCCCACCTTGACCACCTTGGGCTGCTCAAGCTGTACTAAAGAGGGAATGCTGCTCATTCCTCATCCCACCTCTGTATAACCTGTTCCTCATGAAATAAGCTATTCTGCCCAAGACCAGTCAGATCAAATATGCCCCATACAGACATCAAACACTCAGCCCTTAAGCACTGTGTAGGGCATTGGGGTAGGAGAAATTGGGTCTCCACTCAGGTCTACATTGTGGGGTATAGAAACAATTGCGGCGCGAGTCAGGCCCTCTTTTTTTTTAATCCACACGTGCACTCTCTCTGAAAATGCACTTGAGCTTTAATAAATCTGTAAAACGTCCACTGTTCCAATGCTTTGCTATGGCAAGACTGTAACAATTCCAAGAAAATTATAAAGTTAGGTTTATGTATTTTCCTAAATTTTATTTAAAATAAATAAACCAAACAATATTTGGTTTCTTTCTGCCAGCTTTTGAACTGTTAAACTCATTAAATAGGATTTATGCTACATGCATTTGTCTGTGACTTAATTATTATAGCTTTTTGCAGATCATGTTTATAATTTTCATGCAGGTAGATTCATCACCTGAAGTTTGTTCATTTTCACCTTTTCACAGTAGTTTATAACCTGAATATACAGCAATTACTTTATCTACTCTACTGTACGTGGATTCCTGTGCTGTTTTCAGTCATGGCTGTGATTGAAAAAGCTTGCTCAGATGCACCTGACCAAATGTTTCTATGGCATACACACTGGAATTGAAATTCTATTATATGTGTACTTTACATTATTTAGTAATAGTACCAAGGGAAGTCAACTGCTCAAGAGTCAGACACTGGAATCAGAAGAGAGCTATGTCAACCATACACAGAGAACCTGGCTTTCCTGGCAAGCGTAATGGCAAATGGATTTAAATACTCAGAAGCAGTGTGCCATTTGTTAGGCTCAGTTTTGTATCATGTCCACTGGTACGCAGGCAGCACTAAAACTGGGTTTCTACTAGAAATGCTTTATAGCATATAAGAATCTTTCTATAGACTATTAAGATTTGAAGTCACATTTCTACTATGAACAGAATTTCTGTGTCATAGGATATGTGGTTTCGATTTTAGTAACTACTGCCTAAACATTTTTCCCAAAGCAGTGTACTAGTTTATATTCCTAGCAACAGTTGATTCCTGGCAACTATTCCATAACTTGGGTAAGACTGAGAATTTTTAGACCTTTTAACTTTTGCCAAGTTAAGAAGAACCAAGTTAAGGTATGTCAAAAAATGGTACTTTATTATGGCTTACATTTGCATTTCCTGATTACTGAAGAAATTGACCTTGTGAAATGCTTATTATTCCCCTATGCCCATTTTTTTTCTTGAGTTGTTATTATTATAAATTTGTATGAATAATTTTTATGCTCTGTATATTACAGGTACTGTTTTGTGTCTCCTCATATGTGTTGCTTATCTGTCCATTCTATAATTTAAAAAAATAAAGGTTTTATTTTATTCTAAGTTATCAATTTATCAAATTCAGTTTTTTCTTTTTCATTTTTTACAGCTCATTTTAAGAAATGTTTGCTATCTAAAACCTGAAGTTATACTTCAAATTTTCTTTCAAAATATTTTAAATTTTGCTTTACACAGTCAATTATGTCCTTAATTGATATGTAACTGATTTTCCCCCTTTAAGTATGTGTGCTAACCTTAAAAGATCTCAGAAAAGGTCTAAAGGAAGTTGGAATTTATGACAATATGGGCCAAAGGAACATTATTAAAAAAGTATTTTTAAAGCCTAGGAAAGAGGGAGGATGGAATTTTGTTTTCTATATCTCTTTATGGATAAAGTTTTTCCCACTACTCACCCTTTATTGAATTTTCTATTCTTTCTCCACTTACTAGCAATACTAGCTCTAGCAGGTATCAGGATCTGCCAGTCTCTTCCTGGGCTTCCTATTCAGTTTCTTGTTATATTTTTCAATCTTGCTGCTAATACCAAACAATGGTAAAACTGAAAGCCTTTATTCTTCTAGCGCCCTGTCTCCTTGGTGAGAACTGAATTCCAATTTCCAATGTTTTCCAATGAATTCCAGTGTTGAAAGCCCACCACTGTATTTGGAAAATGGAAAAGTCTTAAGGGGGAAAAGCATATCATATCCTAGGCCCTGCCGTGATCTGAATGTTTGCAACCTCTCCAAATTCATATGTGAAATCCTAACCCCTAAAAATGGTGTTATTATAAGGTAGGGTTTTAGGGAGATGATTGGGTCATGAGGGCTCCACCCATATGAATGGGGCTATCATGTTTCTAGAAGAGGCTACAGAGAGAACCTAGTGCCTTCCACCACATAAGAACAGGAAGAAATTTGCAGTGTGCAATCTGGAGGACAGCCTTCACCAGAATCCAGCTGGGGTTCTCACCTGGCATTCTGATGTCAGACTTCCAACCTCCAGAACTGTGAAAAATAAATTTCTGTTGTGTATAACAGCCACACAGAATGTGGCTTTTTTTTTTTTTTTTCTAATAGCTGTTTGAATGGACTCAGACAAGTTCACTTTTCTTGGATTTCTGTCTTTCCAGGATCTTGGCCTCACAAATATTTGTTGCTTGGGTAGTTTTCCAGTACCTACAGTCTGTTATTCATCATTTGTTCCTGTTCATCTTTGGTATTTGTTTTCAGCCAGAGGAGGAGTTCAAAACAAATTAGTCACCTTTACCATAGAAAGAGCTAAGCTGCCTATTAATTTGTTTTCTATTTTCATTTCACTTATAAATTTTAATTATCTTTCTCAAATTCACCTTATGCATTTTAGGGCCTGTTTTTCTTATGTATCTTTGTAACCTAGCAGCACCCTAACGGGCCTTCCTAGGACAGACCCCTCCCCCATATCCTCTGCATTAGCTTCTCTCTGAAGTACCTCCATAACAATACTAATGCACATTTCCCGAATTGTTTTACAGATGCTAAAAAAAAAAAAAACATGAAGTGGAAGACATTAACTACTTGATGACCATGAACAGTAGCCCCTGAGACCAACTGGCAACTAAGTGTTGACAATGTCAACACCTGCGGCATTATTAAGCAATCAGATAATTGTGCATAGCTGATCATGTACCCTGGGAGGCCCCTCCCTCCCTCTGCCTTTAAAAATTCTTTGCTGAATCCCTTGGAGGAGTTCAACAGCTTTTTGAGCATGAGCTGTTTTGAGATTCCTTGCTTCGTACTTTACAATAAACTCTGTACTTTCCTTCACCACAGTCTGTGTGCAGATGAGCAGATCCAAGTTTGGTTCAGTAACATTAAAAAAAAATCTATTCTTTGAGTTCCTGTTGTGACTTAGTAGGTCACAAACCCAACTAGTGTCCATGAGGATGTGGGTTTGATCCCTGGCCTCACTCAGTGGGTTAGGGATCGGGTGTTGACATGATCTGCAGTGTAGGTTGCAGACGTGGCTCAGATCTGGTGTGGCTGTGGCTGTGGCGGTGGCACAGGCTGGCAACTGCAGCTCGGATTGGACCCCTAGCGTGGGAACTTTCATATGCAGTGGATGCAGCTCTAAATAGCAACAACAAAAATCTATTCTTAATTACTTTATATCATTTTAAAGGATTCTGTATATCATAGTTTTGCATTATTTATAGGTCTGATTCTACAGTTGGTTTAATCTGCTTTAACTTATTATATCTTGCTTTCTCAAATCTTAAGAATTTTTTATTTATTATTATTATAAGATCATTGTCCTTAAAATTTTCTCTGTAGATATTTTTGGTGATTTGAATTAAAATGCTTCCTTTCAGAGAGGATTTTTTTTTTACTTTAGGCATGTACCTGGAGGTGAAGCAGGAAAAAGGTGGGTCCTAGGATGAGCAACTGTAATCTATTCCCTGCGGACATATAACTTCAAGATAAAAGCTGCATCCTGCTAGATAAAAGATAGAGATCATCTATTTCTCACTCTTAGGCCAGGGAGACCTATGGAACTATATACTTGCAGAAAGATTCCTCAGGGGTCAGAGAAAGAAGGGGCACCAGACGACAGTACTTCCTGTCAACTTCCCAATGACCTTTGTGCTAACAGCCATCCTGAAGCCAGGGCCCTGAATCAGGCCAAAGCCAGACAAAGCAGGCTGATTAGCCCGAGGAAGCCTGGAAGGACTGCCCCCATACAACCTACACCACAGCTCACGGCAACGCTGGATCCTTAACCCACTGAGCAACGCCAGGGATCGAACCCGCAACCTCATGGTTCTTAGTCAGATTCGTTAACCACTGAGCCACGAAGGGAACTCCCCTAACTTCTCTCTTTAAATAAACACTTAATTGCCTCACCACCCTCAGTCTCTTTGCTGAATTCTTCTCCAAAGGGACAAAGCTCTGGGGACCTACATCAAGTGGTTATAGTTCAGCATCTCACCAAACAGCTACCAGAGAACAGAGGCAGTGTCAATGAAGAACTGCTTTACAGTTTTTGCTTCAGCATTTTCAGACCATAAAATTATTGTGAATTCTGGACTCTCACATAACTAATTATTTGCCTGAAGGTAAGAGCTACCATGAAACACTTTTTTAAAACTACTTTCTTCTCACACACCTCTATAGTGAAGACCAAGCCCAGAAATTTTCCTCACTATCTTTCTCTATTGAAGGACTTCTTGCTCCTCAGTTCATACTTAATATGTCATACTTAATATGTCATACTTAAAGGTTTCTGGCTTTCATCAGGACTTTCAAATCCTATTTCTCACCATCCAAGGGCATCAGGAACTGCCTCCTGTTTCTGACATGTGGTCCATTAAAATCCAGGCGATAAGCCAGCAAGACTGGCAGTTAACCCAAGGCAAATTCCAACATCAGTGTCCCTTAATTCTGTAGATTCACACTCTGGGGTTATTTTTTTCCACTTATATTGCATTTTCATACTTTTTTGTCAGTTAGGTTGTGATCTTTAATATGATTTAAAGCATATTTCAACAAACATTATTTGCTGTGCAATATACATAGAGTTATGTCAGAGCCTTCAGAAACAATTACAAGGCTTCGATCTTGCCTTAGTTAATACAACTCCATCTGAATATAATGTGTAAATTATTCTTAAACTTTTAATTAAAGGAACTTTCTTTAGTATTTAAAACACTTTTGAAAAAGATATTATAAAAATTCAAGTTATTGTCATAGTCTTTTACATAGAAATATAATCAAATGAGTTTCTAGATAAGTCTACAAATTGTGTTTATGACCTCATTTTTTAGTTATAAAACAAATAAAATAACAAAGATACAATGTTTTATTGTTAAAGCATAATTATCATAACCAATATTACATTTCAGAGGATTAACAATGCTTCTTATATTAGCATTAGGATACTTAAATTAAATTTTTAGATGGAAGTACAGGGTTATATGCTAATTTTGAGGGCTTTTTCTATAGTCTCAGTTAGATCAGATGCTTTGAGACTTGTTTGAATCTTTCTTGCAACATTAACTCAAGAAATTGTTAAGAAGATACATATACCAGATCAAAATTAAATAGAATCCAGGTAAGTACTATCACTAGACCAATCACTTGTATCTAATTACCAGTTTGAATGTTCAGTAACATGTTACTGGCATTGATGAGAATCAGCAGCATTAGAGAATGGGAACAAATCCTTTTCCCAGGGGAGGGGATACATGACTAGCTATGTCTAAAAAGATGAAGGGATTCAAGAGCGAATGGTTTTCCTGAATTGTAATTGCCTGTGCCAACACAGCCCCCTATTTTTTTGCCTGTGGGTGACCCAAATGTGGAGGGACTTTGATATCAGAATTTGTGTCTGTTAGCACTGAGGTTACTGCTGTGCGCTTGCTCTACACTCCATGTTGTTTCCTGCTTCATGGCGTTCCTTAGGGCAAGGCAAGTTCAGTGCTAAGTGAATGCTATTGTGTCTCATATGGATGACATTAGTCAGAAACCAAGACCACTGTTCATACCAAAACAGAGTGGGCAATCAAATAACTATCTCAGACACAGTTAAATTTAAATACAGAAACCAAAAAAACCCAGAGAATTTCATAAATTGAAGATTCCCCTAGAAACTTGCTGAAATAATCTATAGATGAAAAGTATATAATACAAAATAATTTTTTAAGGTGTGTGATTAAAATGTTCAGTTTACTATTTCAGGCTTATATGAAATTTATTGTATAAAAATATCTTTTTAGGACATGTAAGGAATGAAAATATATTTTATTGCTTTATAGAGCTTAAATATTTACATGTTCTTAACAAATAAAATGGATTTGATAGCCCTTTCTTCCACTGATATTTCAATTGTTTAAAATTGTTTTATAAAGACTACTATTCTAAAAGTTTACTCTTAGATAATTTATATAAATGACAATTCTTACTCTTTATATGCAGGAAGATATTTGTAGTTGTAATAGAAATCTTTTAATATATATACTACAATCAGAATACTGAATTTCATATCACACCTACTCTTTCTCATCACATTGTTGAAGAAAATTACTTTCTTATTCCTTCTACTTGTAGTTTATCCTAAATATCTCCATATTCTGGCATTGGACTGATAGAGAAGTGAGTATGAAAAGTTATGTTAAAATCAAGCTAACACAAGAAGAAAAAAGAAATGCAAAAAAAAAAAAGCTTCTGAAAATAATGTCAATAATTAAAACATGATATTTGTTTAAAACCTCAAGTATTGGAGTTCCCATCATGGCTCAGTGGTTAACAAATCCGACTAGGAACCATGAGGTTGCGGGTTCGATCCCTTGCCTTGCTCTGTGGGTTAAGGATCCGGCGTTGCTGTGAGCTGTGGTTTAGGTCGCAGACGCATCTAGGATCCCGGGTTGCTGTGACTGTGGCGAAGGCCGGCAGCTATAGCTCCTGTTAGATCCCTAGCCTGGGAACCTCCGGAACTTCCGTATGCCGTGGGTGTGGCCCTAAATAAGGCAGAAAGACAAAAAAAAAAAAAAGCATTTAAAGCACATGAAAGAAGGGAGATAATAATTAAATCTGTGTGTAAGTAATATTTGTTGCTATATAATATATAAGTAATATATACAATGGTGTATTTATTCATTTATTTCCATTCTACACCATACTTAGGGACAATAACCCTGTCATGTATTGATAATCCCTATGATCTTAATATGGCCTACAGACAATTTACACATACGATTAGTTTGTAAAACAGTATATACAGGTACTTGTGTTATCAGTATCTATTTGTGTGTGTTGTGTGTTTCTGTGTGTATATATTTTATACAAATCGTGTTAGATACAATTGATCCCAGAGAAATGCAGATCTTACTATAATGGATAGTGCCCTGTTCAAAGGTGCATAACAATTTGAATAAGATATTATTAACTTGGCCATATTTGAAAAAAAGTTTAAGGCAATTTTACCAAAAAAGTTTCAGGGGAAACACATATTGATCAGTACTAAGTAGTAAAAATTTATTGCAATGTTGTCAGTTGCCTTATTCCAGATCAATACAAATCTCACCAAAAGCTTCTTAAATGCAATAAGAATCTGACAAGACCTTTTTGTCACAGATTAGTGTTAAAGCAATGAAAGAGCCCCCAAGGAAAATTGTCTTCCTGGCTGAAATGTCAGCTGTATTCTGTTTCTGAAGTGTTCTATACATGTTCGACATCTTTATTGATATTGTGGATGTCTAGAAAGAAATAAAAGAGCCTAAACATTTTGTGTGCAGACTAACGCCAATGAGGATAAGCTGAGAATTTAAATTTGGATTCATTGTTTCTACCAGAAATCCATGATTTAATGCATATTATATTGCTGAGCAGAATTAGATTATAGCAGCTCAAGCCCAATTAAATTCTGTAACATTTTTAGACTATTCCATCAGGTTGATTTTAAATTAGCAGAAAAGATAATGTAATATTTTCAGAAAGACATAAGAATACACTAACAAAACATTTATTTTTCTTAAGGAAAAGGGCTATAAATCAGATACAGTTTAAATTTACATTTTGCCCAACAAACCATCTACATAGAATAGCAGAATCTAATTTGGAACTGCAGAAGGAGTTCTCCAGAGCTTGAGACAAGCTGCATTTCATGAATTCTGATAACACAAGAATGTAGTCATCTTGGCAGTCCGGTAACGTCAGTTTGCATAAGTAAACTCATTGAGCCTTGCTTATTTTGGTACATGTTACTCTTGGCACTTACAGTTATTTGGACAGAGAGAAAACACATGCATCTTCCATGATATTTAGGTGAATTTAATTTTATGATAGGTATCAATTTAACTGTGTAGAGATTTATCTTTTTCAAATAAAAGAAAAATCTGATTTTGGAACCATACCTTTTACTTAAATACATTATTTTAGCACCCTTTCCTTAGGTAGATAAACTCAGGCATGTTTTGCATGCCAGTCTTGTTTTTTATCTGTCTCTTCTCTAGTTTCTAGCTTTCGTAATATCAAATCTTTGTGCACCTGTGTAGTTCTATTTACTATTATTTCCATTAACTGTTAGAATATATCTGATTTTAAGTATTATACTAATACATATAAAACATCATTCTAGGAGTTCCTATTGTGGCTCAGCAGTAAAGAACCCGACTAGGACCCTTGAAGATGCAGGTTTGATCCCTGGTCTCGCTCAGTGGTCTAAGGATCCAGAGTGTTGCTGTGAGCTGTGGTGTAGGTCACAGATGCGACTCAGATCTGGCATTGCTGTGGCTGTGGCATAGGCCAGTAGCTGCAGCTGACTCTCTGATTCGTCCCTTAGCCTGGAAACTTCTATATGCTACACATCCAGCCCTCAAAAGGCCAAAAAAAAAAATTCTAATATACGATAGTTTTATTTGGAGCTTGCTTATGTGATTTCTTCTCTTAGAATAGTTTTATTTTTTTTCCATCCTGATTTCCCTTAGCTACACACTGTTTATTTTGTTGGCTTTATTTTTTTTTTTGCTTTTTAGGGCTGCAGCCGCGGCATATGGCGGTTCCCAGGCTAGGGGTCAGATCAGAGATACAGCTGCCAGCCTACTCCACAGCCAGAGCAATGCCGAATCCAAGCCACGTCTGCGACCTACACCACAGCTCACGGCAATGCCGGATCCTTAACCCACTGAGCAAGGCCAGGGATCAAACCGGCAATGTCATGGTGCCTAGTCAGATTCACCCAGTTTCTTTATTCCTTCTTGAGCATACAAACAAGCTTTTTTTTTTTTTTCACATTTAATTTTTAAGGATGGTATTAAAAAGGGATAGCGTTACCAGATGTAAGAAATATTTAGGGAATTTGTGGATAATAAATGTGGCACCTTGAACAGTAAGGGTTCTTTTCCAAACACCATTATTTGTGTAGCAAATAACCAAAGCTTAGTAGATAGAACCTCAAAATATTTATATTATGTATACATGATTGTATGGGTCAGGAATGTGAGCAGAATATATCAGGGATGATTTTTATGCTTCCAAAATATAGTCTGTTGATCCTTAGCTGAGTAGACCCTATGGTTGTAGATAGGCTTGACTGTAACTATGAAGTCTAGGGATTCAGTTCTACCTGTCATCTGGGACTCTTCGTTTTCCTCCACATGCTGTCTGCTAAGGCAGGAAAGTTCCAGATGGTCTCTTCATTCATATTATGGGGTCTCAGCTGGAATGTGTGGCACAGCTAGTGGCCTTGGGCTTTTCTCTGACTGTTAAGGTCTCTCCACGGGGATAACTTGGGATTCGTCACGGCATGACATTCTCAAGACAGACTTTTCCCATGACAGCTGGCTTCTTTCTGCATCTTCCAAGAGGCACAGGTGAGTATTGCAAGGCTTTTATTCCCCATCCAATCTCTGAAGTCACTTTCACCACATTCTACTGATCAAACGGTGTGCCAAGACCAGTTGGAATTCAAGGAGGGTGGGGAGAATATAATGGCATAAACTTAATAGACATGCATAGTGGAAAGTAAGTTATGATGGTTGATACTGGCCATACTTTGCTATTTATTAGAAGAATGAGACACTCCTCTAGTGACAACAATATGAATCCAATAATATGAAGGAAAGAAAAGAACATGGGCTTTAGCAGTAGGAGTCAGAGACCGTGTTTTTAGCTGAGTAGCTTGGCATACCTTACTTATTCCCACGAGCCTCACTTCCTTAGATGGGTATATAAACCAGATAGCCCCTGGTTGGTACTAACTAAGCTGGAGTTGCTATTATTTCTTTCTTAGGTTCTATGATTCTGTTTTCTTTTCACAAAACAGAATTAAGATACTCCATTTTGTTATTGCCTTTTCCTCATTATATTATTTTGCATTTCTGCTCTTCCTCAAGCCCAAGTAGTAATAACTCTGATAAGCTGATTAGGAATATAGGTTCTTCTCTCTTAAAACAAATGTTGCAAATATGCTGTTCCTTATGCATTTGTAACCAAAGGAAGTTTTTCTATGTATGGCTTAGAGGTGCTGAAAGCAAATTATTGAAGTGTCCTTATGTTACCTGATGAATTAAAGGAAGATTTGCAGCCTTGGTCAAGAAAGAAGCATGGAGCATGATGCTGAGGAACATCTGCTATGGACTGTTACGCCACTGGTATGTCATAAACCACAGTGGGGATCAGTCACACTGAAAAGGAAGCTTTCAGAATCCAGAACAAAACAGGTAACAGATGTTTCAGTCAGATGGTCCAACTAAAATATATATTATAACTGGCATCTGAGGCAGAAAATAAACAAGATTTATACCCTACATAGTGTTTTAATTACTCTTCATTCAGAAAAGTTTTACTGTTAAATTTAGTACTTTTATTCAAGGGTAATGGTATTATTCCTGAGGATATCAGTATTATATAGTAAATCACATTGCAATGTTATTGTTTTCCACTACTGGTTTTATTATATTTGACACAGAAAAAACTTTGCAGGAATTATATTTTTATAACTAATTTGTAGATTACTTAATACAGTATAGAGTGAATAATTTTTACAATTAACATTTTTACTTTTTTAGCATTTAATTTTATACTTTTTTTGTTTTTGTTTTTGTTTTCTACTAAGAGAATAGACATATAACATTGCATTTGTTTTGGGCATAAAACATAATGACTTGATAGATGTATATACTAAGAAATGATCAGCAAAACACATCTATTTGATACCCATTGCCACATAACACCACACATTTTTTTTTCTTGTATTGAGAACATTTAAGATCTATTCTCTTAGCAACTTTCAAACACAGAACACAGTTTTGCTAACTATAGTCACCATAATGTGGATTATATTCCTAGGTCTTATTTTATAACTAGAAGTTTGTACCTTTTGACCACCTTCACTAATTTTGCCTACCCCTCAGTCCCCACCTTTGCAACCACCAATCTGTTCCCTGCATCTATGACTTTGGTTTCTCTTTAAGATTCTACATATTGAAAGTTACAAATTTATTTATTTACTTTTCATGTTTTTTTGTTTGTTTTTGTTTTTGTCTTTTTAGGGCCACACCAGCGGCATATGGAGGTTCCCAAACTGGGGGTCAAATAGAAGCTGTAGCTGCTGCCAGTACCACAGCCACAGCAATGAAGGATCCCAGCCACGTCTGTGATCTACACCACAGCTCACAGCAACATGAGATCCTTAACCCACTGAGTGAGGCCAGTTATCTAACCTGCATCCTCATGGATGCTAGTCAGATTTGTTTCCACTGAGCCAGGATAGGAACTCCAAAAGTTACAAATTTTTATGTATAACATATTGGTACCTTGTCAGATGCAATAAATTCACTTAGTAATGAATGACATTTGGTTGTTCCTGGCTGTATTTTAGAAGCTCTCTCCTTTACTTTTATAAATATGCACATGCAAATCTCATAAAGAACCAGAGAGAATTTAGAAAAGAAATAATAGCAATTAAAAACGGTGAGTATATTGTTATCTCAGCTCTGAACTATACCCTAAAATACAAGATTTCCTAAGCATTGCAGAACTTAACAGAAAATCTAAGCATTATTATTCAAGCCTGAGGTAAAGACAATGAAAAATGGTTAATACATAGACATTAAATAGTTCAGCAACTTTATTTTACTGACCTGAAGAATGTAGAAATTAAGAGACTTACTTAAGCTTCATGGCCAAAGTGCCATATCAAAGCTGCTTCTCATTAGGTAACCTGGCAGCATCCTCTGTAAATCTGGTTAACCTCCAGGATTACTTTTACTCCTATCTACTTGGGAACTCATTTTGAATGCTATGGCTGTGGCTGTAGCTGTCTTCTCCCATCTAAAAACTAGCATTGATGATAATTGCCTAGTCTTTGCACTGCTTAGTTTTTCGAGGAGTCTTTGATATGCCACCTCTGTACTGTTTTCACCAGCCATCATTTATAGGGACCGCCTCACAACCCACAAATAATTGGACCTAATTGCAGATTTACTCAAACCGTTACCATATCAAAACAAGAAGCCCAAAACCAAATGGGGCACAATTATTACAGAATGTCATAGTCACATTCTTGTATCAAGAAACACAATTAGCCGACAAAAGGGATATGCTTTTGAAATGTTTGTCTCATTGAGTTCACCATAATAACTTTCGCCTCTTTGTTCTCAGTGATGAAGTCTTGTCTTTTCAGAGCAGTGCTTACTAACTGCTACTCTCTGTCCTATATTATAAAAACATTGCATTGAATCTTTCACAATTGGATAAAGTATTTCATCCTTTATTAGCTTCTTTCCTCTACACAGTACAGCCAGTATAGATGTCATTCTTGTTCTTTGAAACAAGTAGATTAGTGCATTTTCTCATGGGGTTTGGCAAAGTCCTTCAACAGACGTGACTGGCAGAGGAAGAGACTGAAGACGCTAGCCCCAGGGAATAGATTGCTGACTTGATAAATCTTTGGGTCATAAAAGGTCATCTCTTGATGTCTGGAAGAAAGATTGACTTACTAACAAATTCCAGCAAGAGAGCTTTCTATAGTGTAAACTATAAAGAAAACAAACTAATATTGAAGGAGTATTTGCATGCTAGCCACACCAACAGGCAAACAAACACAGGAAAGATATTTTCTGTGTTAAATTTATTGTGAGTGATTTTTCAGATTTTAAAGTCATTGCTGGAGGAAAACACATGCTTTTCCTACTTTTTAGATTTCCAGTGGGCTGTACAGAGAATACATGGTGAACCCTAAAACAGTCAGTTTCAAGCAGAAGTAATGATGGCCACATACTAAAACTGCTACTTTGAAACCTAGGGGTAAAAATGATTTGAAACTATACAGTGCTTCAAAAAACTGCTAGAAATTAAAAAGCACATGGATAGTTGAGGTTCAACTACTTGTCATTAATGAATGCATAAACCTCCCTGTAATATCTGACTGCAATCTTTTCAGCTTGAAAGAGAACAGTAAAAACTGAGATGCGAAAACAAAAACAGAAACAAAAAAACAAACAAACACAAAACAGAGTGATACAACCAGTTAGTGCCATTAGAACTACTCCACCAAATCCAGTATTCCTAAATTTAGGAAACAAATCCAGTTTCTTCCTTCAGTTTCCTTTTCATTTAAATAAAGAAATTGAAATATTCTAAATATGTGCTTACAATGCTTTAGTGATTAAGAAAAATGCTAGTGCTGTTGCCAGTGAGTCATTTCTTTCTTTCTTTTTTGTCTATATTCCTATCTGTTTTTCTTAACCATATGTCATGTTACCTCTCCTTAATCTCAGGGTCTTTTCCTTTATCCCTAGTGAATTAATCTCCCAAGCTAAGTGCTCAGAATGGGAATTGTGAGCTAGGAAATTTCTTTAGTACTCCACATTGTGGCAATTCTTTGTCTAAAGAACAAAAGAGGAGCAGTTTACCCTAAAAGAAAAGCTTTACTGCCAAAAGGAAGCAAATCTAGGCTGTTCATCAAAGCCAGTTTCTATCATAATAGTCCAAATTCTATTTCACCTTTTCCGAAGTCTGCTGTCTAATTTTAATATTGTATACCTAAACATACACATACAAACACATAGATTGCTAGACTGTGGTGACTGGCAAGAAGAATTTTAAAATAGGACATGTTTCTAGTATTTTATAAATTCAATATCTGGATGTACTCTCAGGATCCAACTAGAGTTTTATATATATACATGCACACACATATACACATACACACATACACACATACACACATTCACTCTGTAGTAACTTTTAAAATCAGGCAAAATTTTACCCACAGATATAGGTATTTTGGGAGGAGTAAATCTTCCTAAAATTTGGGCAATATGGAATTTTATGGATAACTAAAATGTGGGGCTAAAATTTCATGAAAGACTTCTAAAATCAGGTAATGAAAACAGCAACGATTTTTCCCCCCTTTTTGGCATTCCACTATATATGGAGTTCCTGGGACAGGGATCAGATCTGAGCCACAGTTGCAACCTATGCCACGGCTGGTGCAATGCTGGATCCCTTAATGCACTGGGCCAGGGCATATATGGAACCCGAGTCCTGGCACAGCAGAGAAGTCACAGAGTCTGATGCACCACAGCAGGATCTCCTAATAGCTGTAATTTTTGTTAGGCCCTTTTAATGTGTGATCTCTAGTCCTTACATAGCCCTGAACACACATTACTACCTCTGTTTCACAGATGGCATCCAAAGTTGTTCAGTGACTTGCCCTGGGTCACAGATATTTTCAGTGGATTAGTGAGTCCTTATATATTTGTCTGACTTTAACCAAACGTTTGACCAGTTCAAGGATGATAGAGTGATATAGTTTTGAAATAATATAGAAAGTGATGATAAGAGAATGATTATAAAGAAAGAGGCCAGAATTTTCTTGGCCTGCCTATCTTTAGGGGTCAGAGTCTTCCATGGGTTGAAAGGCCTGGGGGATACATGAGGGACAATGATTTTTGGGAAAAATGTTATTAGACATTGCCCCTTGCAGGAGTGGGAGCCGCCTCAGAGGATGATCATCTCTGTTTGACAGTTTCTGAGGCTTAACCTAATAACATAAAATAACTTATGGTTCTCTGTTCTGTTTGGGATGATTAGACATTAAATCTGGACAGTGAAAGAGGCCTCCATTCAAGGATGACGAACTGACTGAGACCGACATACAGTGCAGCTCAGAAAACAACTCGTTAGAAAATCTAATTTTACACAAAGAAAATGAAGTCGCAGAGTTTAAACAATCTTTTGTGGAGACTCTCCCTAGGAAATCTCATACATTCCCTGTCAGGCACATTGCTCACATTTGAGCTGAACAAAACTTCTCAGCCTTCCTCCAAAGGCACACATGCTGGCCCTTCCGGTGGGAATTCTCTTTCCATACTTGGCTTCCTAGAAAATCCCGTGTCACTCTTTTGGGCAGAGAACCAAGGGTGCGATGTATATTTTCAGTAACATCAATTAATAAGTAAAAAAATTAATCCTGTAAAAATGAGCCATTTCCTCATATCGCTGGCAATTTCCTGATGGTAGTTGGAAACAGGTATCTAGAACTTAGTTTTGTGCAACTGCTGCGAAATTAAAAGCACATGAAGCAATGTCTAATAGGAACTCAGGCACCAAACTGGAGAAGTGTGAAAGGAGCAATGAACAAACTCTTGGTTGGGCATCAAATAAAGGCTGATATATGATGTTCAGAGGGCTATAACCTGATCATATCTTTACCTCTTGCAGTTTTGTTTGTGGACAGTTGTGAATTATTTGTGAAAAAAAAAATGAAATTTATCCACATAGTGGTCATCCTGGGAAAAGGCCAAGCAGTAACATTCTCAAAAATATCAATGCTTTACTATTATCATTATTATGTTAATATTTTTGTTATTCATGGCTAACTAAATTTCATTAAAGAAAAATCAAATTTTAAAAATGTTTACACTGATAATAGTTAAAATATGTTTTTAATTTTCATGAGAAAATTAGAAATCAATTATGACTTAGTTTGCCTATAATTTGTAAGCATATTTAGCAGCTTGGGAAGAATAAGGCTTTTTTTTGTCTTTTTAGGGCTGAACCCCTGGCATATGGAGGTTCCCAGGCTATGGGTCCAATCAGAGCTGTAGCCGCCAGCCTACGCCAGAGCCACAGCGACTCGGGATCCGAGCCATGTCTGTCACCTTCACCACAGCTCACAGCAGTGCCAGATCCTAAACCACTGACTGAGGACAGGGATCAAAACTGCATCCTCATGGATGTTAGTCGGGTTTGTTAGCCACTGAGAAATGGTGGGGACTCCAAGAATAAGGCTTTTAACATTAGAGCTATTAATAAAGAGAAAAAATAAAGATTTGGAGGGGAAAAAAATTAGAGCTATTAAATTGAAAAAAAATACCATAAACTGTCTCACATTGTTACAAATACAAATGACCTCCACGTTCCCACTTCCAGTGGATGTTTTTCATTCTCATTGAACTCTGTATCTGAGAGTATTTATTACCATCCCTTTATCTATAAATCTATAAATTATCTATAAATCTGTAAATCTATAAAATCCAGAACTTCTAATTATCTGAGCTATTCTGGGAGTCAGATGAGGTAACGAATATCAAGTGTCACAGATCTTGATAATTTTTATGTTAGTTTTCTCACCCTAATGAAGCAAAAAAATGTGACTGAAGAAGGTAAAATATATTATTAAATTACACTAAATTTTCTGAAGAAAGGCTCTAATACCTCTTAGAATGATATATGGGAAATTTATACAGGGAAATTAAAAGAATATAAGGCAAATTAAAATTCTATATAAAATTTATTCTCTACATTAAGGAATGAAGATATATGGTTTCCTGTTGTGGCTCAGTGGTAAGGAACCTGACTAGTATCCATGAGGATGCAGGTTCGATCCCTGGCCTCATTCAGCAGGTTAAGGATCTGGTGTTGACATGAGCCGTGGTGGAGGTTACAGACACAGACTGGGTCCCACATTGCTGTGACTGTGGTGTAGGCCAGCAGCTGCAGTTCCGATTTGACCCCTAGTCTGGGAACTTCTATTTAGGTGTGGCCCTAAATAGAAAAAAAAAAAAAGGGAAATGAAGATACTTTACTTTTCTACTGATTATTTAGTAAGACTTTAAAATTTGATGGCAAATAAAAGTGGTGTAGTTCCATTCAACAAGTCAAATAGAAAAATCAATATATTCAACACAGTAGAATGCAATTTAGTCATATATATTGTTTAATACTAAAATAAATTAGTAAAGCGATACAGTAAATTTATTTCCCACCAAATTATAATTAGAAATGTAAATATCCCAATTAATAATAGCAGGCACAGGCATTTTGTTACTTCATAAGTAGGAACTAATTTAAATATCTTCATGCACCGTAAACTGTTGCTTGGTTTCCACTCAGAGTAATTAGGCAACCATGAAATTAAAGAGAATAATTTGATTACATTTTCCATCACATTACAATTTTTTTTAGGGTTGGAACAGGAGGAGTAACAGATAATAGAACGTTATAGTTTACCTTTCCACTGATTTAGTGTGATTTCTCAAAATGCATTTTATTCTATAGTTAAACACACATCTATTAAGTTCTATATTAAATACAATTTTTTAAATAATAGATTTTTCTGTTATCACTAGATGTCTGTTAATTACATGGTTAAAGCACAATTTTTAAAGGGTGAAAAAAGAGTTTGCCTAACTACCTCACCATTTTTTACATCTGTGGCCTGGCCTCACCTTTCTGCTGATACCTACCAAGGCGAACATAGTAAATACTATAACCTGGCACCCAAACCCCACTAGCAGCACTAATTTGGTTTTCTTTCTGTAGTGTTTATCATCATAAAATATACTACAATTCACTGTTTATTATCTGTTTCCCTCATGGTAAGTTCCTGGATGATAAAGATCTTTGTCCTTTTATAAATGTGTCCCAGCCTCCTTTAACAGTGCCTGTTTAATAAATAGATATATTTGATAATATGCCTACATTAAGTCACATTTTTGCTCATTTACTGTGTTAGGTCAATCAAACAAAACCTTCAGAAGACAATTTTAACATAGTTCACATTTAAAGATTGTTTAGAAAAATGGCTGTTTAGGAATCTTGCAATCTGTCAGTCAATCCCGGGCAAATTGAGAAGGAAAAGTAATCACAAAGGTCAATTTAGAAGCAGCACACTTTTAATGGGGTCTATTTATTTATGTTGCAAATTTGAGATATGTCTCAATAACGGATAAGCAAGATAGCAGGCTTGGGAAATGCAGCCTCATTAATTGGTTGATAATTTTAATGGAAGGATAGATATCAGTATTAAAAATATGTCATGATAGGAAGGCCAGGGAATAGCTATGAATTTTCAAAATTATGTCTTTGGGTGCTGTTGACACAAATGGTGAATTTGGAAAGCCAAATAATAATGTTTCCTGAGTCTTTTTCAGCTAGCTCATTGTAAAATTTCATCCCATCAATAAGAAGGAAATTTACATTAAAATTAACTGTATTTGATTGTGGTATAGAAATGATACGAAGAAGTGTGTTCTGTGTGTGAGGGCAGGAGAGGATGGTGGGTGTGTGTGTGTGCATGTGTGCATGCATGCAGTATAATAGAACTTGGTAAAGAGTTTATAACCTGACTGTGACTCAATCTGAAACCTTTAGAGGTGAAAATTGCAAGTTTCATCTGAAGCAAAATCTCTGCTTGAATTATAAACATGACCATAGGACAAGAAGGGATTGGGTCAAAAGGAGTTGGTGATTGTACACTCAGGTGTGGTGCCTGCAATCCATTACCATCTGATAAGAAATTTAGAAAGTGCCGGACAACACTCATGACTAATTATTTGTAAACTGCATGGTTTCCCCATTTCTGTAATTTATTTTTTAATACCATGTAATGTTTCCTGTGATTACGCTTAGCAGCAGCCTTAAATTGAAATGCCCTGTGTGCTTGTCTTCAATAGTTTTAAGGAAGAAACACATCATAGAATAATCTTTCTACTTTCCAGCCAGACTTGGGAGTCAAAAACTCTTTCCCATGGTAAATTAGCTGGAGGCAGCTGCTCAAAACAGAGAAAATCAGTTGTAGTCTCCATGGCTAACAGTAGTAAAAGCAAAACTGGATAGGGCCTGAGAAAGGAACCCGAACTTAAATATTTTAAATAACCACTTGTAGTTGCCACAGTCTCTACCACTCCATATTACAACTGTTCATTTCATATATTTCCTTCATTTGCCGGAAATTTATGTTTATGGACACTGTTTTTAGCAGTTTGAACCTACTGTGGGTCATAGAAATGAAAATTTTAAAGTGGCAGGAAAATGAAGGTTCAGATGTGATTTCAGACCTAGAAAGGAATAAATGATTGTTGTGTCCTTCTCTTACCGGTCTGTTCCCAGAACTTCATCACTCCATTTGGCAACATCCATTTTAAAGAAGAAAAATCAAGCTGGTCTCTGGTCTTGCACAAGAAGCCACATGAAAGTTCTAAATTCATAGAAGTTCTAAATTCTTCAAATAGATACAAATTACCCCCCCCACACACACACACTTTTTTTGGCTGTGCTTGCAGTATATTGAAGTTCCTGGGCCAGGGATCAAACCCATGCCACAGTAGTGACCTAAGCTGCTGCAGTGACAATACTGCATCCTTAACCTGCTGCACCACAAGAGAACTCCCAAAATGCAAATTATATTTTCTGGTCAAATGTGGACTTTATCAAAATTGAAAACATTTTATTCCAGTATAGTTATTCTTCCAGAACCCAGGGAACCACAGAATTGTAAAATAAAGATAGGTAACAATCATATAGGTAAAAATAATAATCTTTGTCAAGCTGCCATTTGAGTTCAATAACTACCTGCCATTTTCCTGGGAGTGCAGACCTATAATATTCACTTAGAATTTTCTATTGTGATCTTCTGGGACTGCTCTTTATTTAGCCATCAGAACTCTTTATTATAACTGCTTTTGCCTCTTTGACCCTGAGTTGCCTCTGAACTTTCAGCTTTTGGTCTCTACCAGTCTGGATCTCATTTTTCTCCTGTAGCTACCAGGGCTGGTGGAGGAAAGAAGAGGATTTTTGCCAAGAGGAAAGAAGAACATTTTCCATATAATTACAGCTCCTTAATTAGCCAGATTGGAGAATTTGCCCTCTTAGTTCCTCTCTTGAAACTCGCAAAACAAGTCACAACATGTCAGGTTAGCCCAGTGTGGTACCCATCCACTCAAAATGCCCAGTAGTCAATAAACATGCCACATCAGATGGTATACTCTTAGCTGAGTCTCTTCTGCAGGAAACTTCTTTCTCTGTGTAGCACAGGATGTGGTCCATTCGATTAGAGAGTAATATTGTGAGAGCAGATTATTATACACTCATTATATACTAAAAGCAATCATGTGTATTTGTTATAACGTGTGTTTAAAATAACCTCAGTTAATGAGATGTTTAAGAAATTTATAAAGGCAAAAATCTAACACACTTTAGGCTTGGCTTTAGGGTCAAACTTGTTGTAGCCTGCTTCTAGGGTTTTCTAAGTAAACATAATTAGTAATACCACAAGGATGACGCAGCAGAACCCTGTATTGTCCTCATGTGATTGTCTTTGAAGGTTGATAGCTGTGTTCACCTCTGCTTCTGGACAAGTCAGAGCTGCCAGCTGGTACCCATGTGATGGAGGAGACTGATGTTTTCCCATCTGTTCTCTATTTATTTTATATGCTCAAGAGCATCTACCTGCTATGATTTGTCTGTGTTCTAGAGCTTCTCTTTCCTCCCAAGATATGAAATTTTAATTGGTCTACATAAGACTTTTAGTTTGATTAATTGTCTTATACAGGAAAATTAATTTAGAAACCCTGTGTTCCGAATGATATTCATATACATATTTATGTATCACAGAAACATAAATGACATTGTATTAAGTTAAAGAGTTACTCTGGGTATAGAAAGGGAGGAAATGTCTTAAATCTGACTAATTGTTCAAAGTCACAAATATAAAATGCAAGGAAAAACTATAAGCTATAATTTTTAACTATAAAATTGGTGCATTTAAAATTTTCATCTCTAGGATCTGAGAACTATTTTTTGTCTGCTTGTCTTGTTTTCAAATCTTTGTTTTATTTTTATAAAGTTATTTATTTATTTATTTATTTTTATTTTTAGGGCCTAACCCTTGGCATATGGAAGTTTCCAGGCTACGGGTGGAATTGGAGCTGCAGCTGCCAGCCTACGCCACCACAATGTGGGATCTGAACTGCATCTGCGACCTATACCATAGTTCAGGCAATGCCTGATCCTTAATCCACTTAGTGAGGCCAGGGATTGACCATCATCCTCAGGTACTTCAGTCTGGTTCGTTACCACTGAGCCACAACAGGAACTTTCTCAAATGTTTTTTTTTTTTTTTTAATTTTATTGAAGTATAGTTGAATTACAATGTTGTGTTAGTTTCTGGCATATAGCAAAACGACTCAGTTATATATATATATATATACATACATATATATATATATTTCATATTCTTTTCTATTATAGGTTATTACAAGATATTGATTATTGTTTTTTTGCTATACAGTAGAAACTTATTGTCTATTTATTTTATAATAGTAGCTTGTATCTGCTGATCCAAAACTTCTATTTTATCCCTATTTTCCCCCCTATTTCTCCTTTGGTAACCAAAAGTTTGCTTTCTGTCTGTGAGTCTATTTCTGTTCTGTGAATAAGTTGATTTGTACCATTTTTTGGATTCCATATATAAGTGATATGATACAGGATTTGTCTTTCTCTTTCTGACTTATTTCACTTAGGATGATAATCACTAGGCCCATTTGTGTTGCTGCAAATGACATTATTTAATTCTTTTTTATTGCTGAGTAGTATTCCATTGTGTGTGTATGTGTGCGTGTGTGTGTATTTATATACCACATCATTTTTACCACATCAAGGATATGTCTTTAATGATGTTAGAGGCTCAGGGAATGTCTTTCCTCAATTTTACTTCCTTTGTCCCCTCTAATATTTCAGGTAGAAAATGAAAAATGTACTTAAATTACTGCTAGCCATTTTGAACAGTTTGTTACTTATTGCTTTACATTTTTATTTCTACATCTCTCCTCAGTATACAACTCCATTTTCTTTAAAGATTTCTCCCTTTGCTATTTGTTATTATCCACTTTATTAAATGGTGTACATTGGCTACAGTTTCTTATTTTTAAAGTTCATTTTCAATGTTTTCTTCTCCATTTGAAGCTAAGTGATGTTCATGAGTTTAAAAAGAGCATTTTTTTCTTTTGCGCAAGTGTGAGCAACATGTGCAAACTGACTTTCATTCTAAGCTCATCCATCAAGGAAACGTTCTTGGATTTTCTAACTAGCCTTCACCCTCATTCATTTAAAATAAATGCAAATAAAAACTACACTTGGATAATATGTTCTACCTATTAGTTTAGCAAAAATCCAAATTTGATAGTGCATTCTGTTGGCAAGGCTGAGGAGAAAAACACTGTCATGTATTTTTGGTGGCACTATAAGTTGGCTCGTCTCAGAGGAAAATATTGGCAATACTCACCAATATAATAAATTCATAAACCCTATGATCAATGATTCCACTTCCTGGAATTTATCCTGCAGATACTCTGCACACATGCAGAAGACAAACGTTCAACATCAGTTATTGGGACATTGTTTGTAATAGCAAAGAACTGGAAAAAATCCAAATGCCTATCAGCAGAAAACTGTTTAAATACATTATAATATGTCAATATGAAATAAAATTGGACAGACCTAAAGAAGGAGAGAGGATTCTATTCACTTATAGGAAAAAAATTATAATTTATATTATAAAATGAAAAAGAAAGACATAGAAAATCTTATTTCATATGTTCATTTCACATAAAACTTACATTTTACATTTTTTCATGAAACACAAGAATATACATTTGCACTTGCCTGTATTTGCTTAAAGAATCTATAAACATACCCAAAAGCTGTTACTCAATGATGGTTGAATGGGATCTAGGAATGTGAGGGACAAAATAGGAGTAAGATATCTATTCTATACTACTTTGCTCAAACATATTAAGCATATTACTTATTACACACACAAGCACACAAACAGATAAACACAACGGGTCAGGACAGAATGAAGACAAAATTTTATCAGAAAACTTACGGTAACTCATGTCCCTACAATTGAACTAAAAGCTTGGTTGCCAGGAAATTTCTGGCATGATGGAAGTATTTGTCTTCATTGTGGTGGTGGTTTATCAGGGTTATATATTTGTCAAAATTCATTGATTGGTACACGTTAAATTGATGCAAGTTATTAAATGTTAACACAATAAAGTTTGTTACAATAGCTTTATTCTGGATCTTCAAAATAACTACTGCTAATTATTATACTGTATTACTATACTACTACCACTAATTATTACTACTATACTACTAAATATTATTATCACATTTTGTTACTATATAATATTATATAATACTATTACTAATCATTATTGTTAATTATATAGAGACCATTCTATTATATAGGCATTGCTTTAGTAGCTATGTACACAAAATGGAAGATATTTTTCCACATGCATGATGTTAAGTCACACATGAAAGCAATTTCTAGACAGTGCTAAGGCAGTCTGACAATCTGTGCTTATCAGCTCTTAGAAAGAGGGTCCACATGAGAATTCTGTCTTAACCTGGTTCCTTTTCTTCAAATGATTTATCATTACTTGACATCATTAAGTATCTGTCCTCTCCTTAAAGCTTCCTGAGGACAAGGACTTTGTTTAATTTGCTGCTCTGTCCTTGGCACCCGATGTTCTCAGCATGTAGTAGGGACTCTATAAATACTTGTTTAATTACTTCTTAGGAAATGGATTAAAAATATGTTACAAATAAAACTCTTATAAAGTTCCCATGTTGGAGAGTCAATTAAGACTCTAAATTAGCTCTGAACAGCCAGGATTTCCTCTAGCATTGGAACGAATCATCTTGTCTTTGACTGAGTTCCAGCGGAAGTGGTTGGCTAGTATTTAGGGGGGGAAAAGTACAAAAAATTCATTGGAATTACAATTTTAACAAAATGAGATGCTCCCTTTATGATACATGGAAGCTGAGGCTGGCAGAGAGAAGAGCAAATTCATACACTCCTTTCAACTCAATTCAGGACATAAACTTATTAAACACCAGGTTTGCTGGAAACCATCACCCATTTAACTTGCTCTATCTCGTGTATATTCTCTCTGTTTAGTTTAGTATGTGTGTGTATGTTGTGTTTACTGTGTTTGCTTGTTTTATTCCCATCTTAAAAGTTAAATTCATGTGTGTTAAATATATATCATAAAGGATCTTAACTACTAGATATTTCATGATCATCCTGTTTTTTGACTGATTCATTTATTATGTGTTCATTCAATATATTTGTATTAAGACCTGCTAAAAGCCAGGGACTGCTGTAGGCACAGGGTAATCAATAGGGTTTAAAAAAGTCCTGAGTTGTCATCTAGAGTTCACATAATTCTCAGGAAGATAGAAAATATAAATATATAAAATCAAGGAATATTAAGTGCTAAGATAATACACAGGGTGTACTATTTAGTTATGCAGAAAAGGAAACTGTGAAATTTGCAGAGCCCTGTTATATTCCTGGAGTTCTCAGGAGAGAAATGGGTTGGTTTGTATGTATTGGGTATTAGAAATGATGAGAAGTAATAGAACTTGGTGTGTATCTTGAAGCTAGCATGGATGTTCTAATGAACTGGATGTGGTGTATGAGGAAATGATAAGAATCAGAAATGCCTTGGAGTTCCTTGTGTTGTAGTGGGTTAAGTATCTATCCAACATTGTCACTGCTGTGGCTCTGGTCTCTGCTGTGGTGCAGGTTTGATCCCAGGCTCAGGAACTTCTGCATGCAATGGGAGCAGCCAAAAAACCACCACCACCCCACATCAGAAACAACAGAAACAACAACAATAAAACAAAACAAAATGCCTTTAATTTTGCCTAAATTATTTTAAGCAAATAGTTTAATTGGTGGAAGACAGATGTTGAGTCTGTTTTGGTTGTAAGTTCATCATGACTATTGGACACCAAAGCATGAATGCTGAGTGGAAAATTGGAAAAAAAAATGAAGTTTAATATTAAAAGAAACTTGGAGAGAGTTGCTGGAGATAATAACGCAGAATTCAGTTAATTAATATTAAGTGTAAGATTAATGTAAGATTTAGTTCAGATTTATATGTGATGTTGGAAATGATGGGATTGTAAGAGACCATCTAGAAAACAAGTGAAGCTATAGAAAGCAGGTGGCGAGAAATTTGAGCCTCTGATATTCCATCATTAAGATGTTTAGAAAGAAAAAGAAGAGCCAGCAAAGAACTTTGAGGAAGAATACCACCAAGACAGGGAGTGGGGTATTGAAGTCACCTGTGTATCTGTAACCCCATGTTGATGGCAATATTAATTTCAAGAGTCAACACATTAAAATAACATAAGTGCCCATTAATGGGTGAATGGATTAAAAAAAACAGGTATATAACACAATGGATATTAATCAGCCATAAAAAATAAGAAAATTGTGCCATGTATTGCAACATGGTCCAAACTTCAGGGCAGTAGGTTACATAAAATAAGTCAGACAGAGAAAGACAAGTACTGTATGATCCTATTAGTTACATGGAATCTAAAAAAGCTGAACTGCACAAGCAAATAGCAGCTGGGTGATGGGGAAAATGAGAGATATCATGGTCAAGTGTATAAATTTCCAGTTATGAGATGAATAAATTCTAGGGACCTAATGTATATCATGGTGATTATAATTAATAATATTATATACTTGAAGTTGTTAAGAAAGTAGATATTAAGTGGTCTCATCACAAAGAAAAAAGAAAAGTAATTATTTGCGGTAATGGATGTGTTAACCTTACTGTGGTAATTATTCCACTATAAATATGTATATACATATAAACATGTGTATATATAAATATGCGTATATATACATATATACACATATGTAAATCAAATCATATTGTACATCTTCAACTTACACTGTGTAAAATGTTAATTAAATCTCAACAAAGCTGGAGAACAATGAAAAGCAGAAACAAAATGAAAAAAGCACCAGTGAATATGTTATTCTGAAAGCAAAATGAAGAAAATGCTTAAAAAAATGAGGAAAAATCTTCATAAATTCTGCAGAAATTTGAATAAGCTGATATTGAGAAATAACCATTGAACTAAAGAAGATATTGTTGTCTGTCAATCTTGATAAAAGGGATCTTTGTGGACTGCTAGGGATTTGTGCCTTATTCAAATATACTGATGAAGAAAAGAGAACTGGAGACAGAGATTTTAAATAATTCTCTCAAGCTTTGCGTTAAAGAGGATATAGTGATGTCTGTATTCCAATTATCTCGTCTTATAAAAAACACTTCAAAATTCAATGACTTAATCAACCACTGTATTCTACCTCTAAGTTCAACAGCTGGTTGGTGGGCTGCTCTGGTTGGTTCAATATAGCTGTGTTCACATCCCTGGTAAATTATCAGGGACTTTGGGAAGGCTGAGCTGTGTTGGATTCCTCTTCCATTCCCTGTGGTATCAGGGCCTGCCCACATGGTCTCTTCAGCAGAAGGGACAAGCTCAGGGTTCCAAGAGTATGTGCTCCAAGAGACAGTAAGTGGAAGCTGCTGGTATCTTAAGATCTGAGGCTTGAAATTTATGCAGTGTCACTTTTGTGATATTTGATTAGTCAAAGCAGTTACAAAGATTGGCCATAATAAAGAGGAAGAGCCATAGACTCCAGTTCTCCATAGGAGAGTAGCTTAACCCCCATAAGCTGTATTTGGAGGTTGTGAGGTTTTCTCAAGATGCGAAATAGGATATGGGAACATCGGTTGTCTCAGCTTGATTTACACTTGGACTTATTTTTAAAGCTCTTTTCCAGGTATCCAGTAATGTTGATTCTATCTTCTAACATGATCTTGTCCATATCTCAGCTCCAAATTCTACAGTTCCACAACCTGCTCTTTATATTCCTCTGCTGAATACCATGTACTTTTCCTTTTATGCCTTCACATACTTTCCCTATCCTTACACGTTTTCTTGAAAATCTTACTAATTAGTTATTTTATAGCTTTAAATTCACTTTGAAAACATTTCTTGATGGTCCTTGGTAGACTTGAACCACCACTACTCTTTCATAGACCATTACTTATTCATAATTACATTGCTTCATGTTTTCTATCAAATTATAATTGCACCTTTATACATCTCCCATCATTGCCACCTTATTGAGGGCATGGAGTGTATCTTTTGAATCTAGTATAGTGTCTAACAGGAAAATGTTTGTGAAATTAGTTATTTTTATCGCTAAATCCCTTTCAACATATTTACCATTATTAATTCTGAGTACAAAGTTGTCAAATTCAATTATAAAAAAAATTACATCTGAGAAGATTACTCCAGATTAATCATATATAATCACAATAATTGATAAAAATTTCTACTTTTCAGCTTTTATTCATTATTATTAGATTATTTCCTACATGGGCTTCACAGTCTTTTTTTGTTCAATATTAATAAGCTAATATTTTCATTACTGAACCCTTTGCAATGAATGTACAAAAATGTAGCATATTTGTTACAAGTGTGATAGTACAAAATAATATGATAGTTGTAGAAATCATTTCAAACATGAGAAAAATATTGAAAATAATGGTTGAGGAGCATATACTCACATAGCAATATTAACAAATAATTGTCTTATATCATTCACATAAAAGTAATTATTCATATATGTCTATGTGGATAAAATTGATTCTAGACTATGCTTAATTGATTTGTTTTCTTAAGTTAGTTTCAAAAAGGCAATGTAATATATAATAGCTTAATTACTCCTCAAGCTACACATGTAACCATGGGATCCACATGTCCCTACAACACACTGTATCAGTAACTGACTGTTGGCCTGACAGTGCTGGAATTACCTTTATGATTGCAGATGTGGTGCCATTATGTATATGCTAGCAATCAAATTTGGGTTGCTGGCCTGTAGGGTTTTGTGTATAAATCAACACTCATTATACAACCTACCATAGGTGAATGATATGGGTATGGATCTTGAAAAGTGGAAGTAGGAGTGGCTTATTCACCATCACTTCTAAAATAACTCACTTGGGAATGCTGGTTCCTATTCCTATATGTTTGGGCTCTAGGTCCAGATACCCTGATTCACAGTGGAGTGATTCACTCTTAATGGACAGGGTTAAAGTTCTGCTTCATTTAAACAGTTCCTTTAGGTTCCTCATGAGAGAAGATTAGTTGGCAACGATACAACACTGGCAGAGTAATTGAACTGATTATCAAGGAGATAGAATTGCTATATCACAATGAGGGAAAGGAAGAAATATGATTGACATTCATAGGATGCGCTGGGGCATCAGGTGGTATTTGTATGCCCAGTTGTAACTGTGAATGAGCAATTCCATCAACCTGGGCTTACAAAGACATGCTATCAAAGTTGCAGACTCCTTAGAAATGAAATTCTGATTCATCCCATTAGGCAAACAATTTAAACCAAGAGATGTAACAGCCAAGGGAGAGGTCCCCACTATGGAGGGCAAAGGAAGAAGATAATAAGTATAAATCACGATCTTAGAAATAACTACTGCAACAGAGGCTAGGGCGTCATCAAAATAACCCTCCTCTCTTCTGCTTGTCCCCAGAAATTGTAACCAACTTGGAAGAAGTTGTTGCAAGACTGCATAAATTTAATGTGAAAAGCAAGAGGATACGACCAAGTTGACTATAGGGGCTCCATCCACATCTCCTCAGATTCATATTATCGTGTTTGTGCCCCTCCCCCATCACTATACCACATTCTGCTTGCTCCGCTATTAAACATATGCATCTATGGACTTCGGTGCTTATGGTCCCTGGAACCACCTGGCCCACATGAAGGGACTTTGGGGTTTATATACTCCTTGACCCAGCCCTGGGATGGCACACAGCCAATGACTGACTGGCGTGAGAGTGCAAAATAGCCAGCTCTTTTCATCTGAGGTGGTACAGTCTGAGAGATGATTTCCCTTTCAGAGCTTCCAGGAACAGCTGGCATCGGAATGAGCCCAGGACTGTCTTGATTTCTTTCCCTTTCCCCTCCTGCCTCCAAACTCTCTGCCAGCTTCTCCAGGAGCACTTTCTATAAACATCTCACTTGCACGTGAATTCTTGGCACAGGCTATTCTTCATGGGGAACCAAACACAAATGCCAGTGTTTGATTTCAGTAATATTTAATATCTTAGAATGAAAATTCAGTATAGAGAAATGAATAAATGCCATAATGCAATACTGTCATGCTTTTCGCAATATGTATGGAGAAAGCATTTTCTATAGGGATTACGTATCTTGGTCATGTTCTAATTATAATTCATACCACACTTCTATGTGTTAGAAATAAAGATCTGTTACAGGGTGTAAGAACTTAAGAAAGGGAAGAAAATTTTTTATGTGCTAGTAAATTATAACTTGACTTTTTTTACTACCTTTTCCCAAATCCAACCCCAAATGCCTCATACCTAAGAAATATCATTAAAAAATAATACAATAGCTAAATCAATGGTCTATATAATATTAAAAAATAATGAATTTTCCTATCCCAATATTTTCCCAGTGATATTAATTATGAAACTTATTAGCCTCAAACATATGTCAATGTTCTGATAAGAACAACAATTAAAAACAAGGAATTATTAAAATATGTATAGTTAAATAATTTCTATGTTTTATTTCATTGCTACAAAGACTGATTTTAGTTTATCAGCACTGACATCTATTAACATTGAAATTCCATAATACCATTGTGACAATTTCTCACAATCACGACACTGGTGAAAAATTCTGTGACTGGAAATTTTTAAAAAATTGTTTTGCAAAGTTATTTCACATACTTCCCTTATCCTGAAATTCATTATCTGCTATATAAATTTACTTGTACATTCACCCTTGGCTAATAATTTTTCTTGATAATTAAAACAACCTTCTGTGTTCTATGAATTTTCTTTCCCATATTCATGTGCATAAAAAATTATCTTCTATCTGAAAATATTATTCTCTAAATGAGAACAAATACTTGCACATGGTTTTGGAGGAGCAATGAGAAATTTTCCTCCATATGTGTTATGTGAATTAATCCTCAGGGAGAGGTAGTAATTGATATCACATCCAGGTGATATCACATGATATCACATGGACTGAATCACATTTTGCATATTTTTCACCTGAATAATACTATAGAGATAGCATAATATATTTTAAAATACTATGGTGACTGGAGCAATGACTAAAGTTTTTTTTTTAATTCCTTTCATTTTTGAAATAACAAAGTGCCTGCAAATACTGAGAATAGAGCCACACAATATATATTTGTTAAATGAACAAATGAATAGATAAATCACATTTCTGTAGGTAAAACACAAATTTCTCATTTTTTGCCAGTTGTGGTAAAAGATACCGCTCTGCAGCAAGCTTTCAGATTTTAAATTAGGCTTTTACGATGAAAGAGAAACAGTGATAATTGAGGGCAGATAAGGGCCAACTGCTAAAATCAGTTTAAGGTAGTAATTAAATAGGTGAAAATTGGGTTATTGTAAGGTGACTCCTGCTGGGAAAAGGTATTTTGACTAGTGTGAAATATATCCATACATAAAAATATGATCATTAGGTCAATTAAAACAGCATATCCTGAAATCCAATCCATTTAAAATGTGAGAACAGTGTTGGACTTGTATGGATTTCTACCACTGCGTCTGCTAAGTTACCGTTGGCATCCATTGGGGAAAAAATGTATATGAACCAAATGCCCAAGACTCTTTATAAAGATTCTCATTATAGGTAATCTTGTCGCTAAAAAAAGGAAAGAAAAGTATGAAAGAACCACTTCCTAGACCATATATCAAAGACAAAATATGCCATAACTCACATATTGTGACAAAGTTTCGTTTTTCACTTGTTTGTTGCATGCCTTGTCGATGTGGGGAAGGGCTCCCTATGAGAACCTGAGTGGTTTAAGGATTAGTGTCAGTAAACCTCAAGATATAACAGGAACGATAATGGAAAAGTAATATTCTGTTGGAAATCTCCAGATATATTGCTACATGAGGTATAATTGGAATGGCCTAGCAAATCAGTATACCAATTTCCAAATCAAAATTATTAGTCATAAAAAAACATAGATGCTCCAAATCTATCTTGGGAGTCTAATCAATAGCAACAGGAGGGAGGAATACAGAAAACAGTCTTAATTTTTAAAGTTCCACTAGTAATAAATGCTTTTGAGGTAAAAAGAAAGACCCTCAATACCCTTGAACTGCTTTGGTCTATAGATTTGATTTTTTAAGAAGTGTAGTATTCTGTTGACATGAAGCATTTTCTTGAACGGCTCTTCTTGAAGTTAAACCCCTTCAACTTGCAAATGTAAAACTGTTAGAGAAAATCTGAAAATTCAATTATGAAAAGACATAATTCAAGACTTTCTAGAGTTCCTTGGTGGCTCAGTGTGTTAAGGATCTGGCATTGTCACTTCCGTGGCTCTGGTTACAGCTGTGGCACAGGTTTG
>PVHT021183696.1:21415883-21428095 GCA_004024745.2 Catagonus wagneri | reverse complement strand
CATGAAGCATTTTCTTGAACGGCTCTTCTTGAAGTTAAACCCCTTCAACTTGCAAATGTAAAACTGTTAGAGAAAATCTGAAAATTCAATTATGAAAAGACATAATTCAAGACTTTCTAGAGTTCCTTGGTGGCTCAGTGTGTTAAGGATCTGGCATTGTCACTTCCGTGGCTCTGGTTACAGCTGTGGCACAGGTTTGATCCCTAGCCTGGGAACTTCTGTATGAAACCAGCACAGCCAAAAAAAAAAAAAAAAATAGTCTTTCTGAGGCAGAGCTATTCTCTGCCAATATGTATTTAAATACAGCAAATAAATATATGGTATAATTGTATTCTAAATGTTAAAGAATTATTTTGGTCAAAAGGACATCAAGGTTAATTTTTAATGTACATTTACATCAAATTAATATTATTAAGTCTTTTTAAAATTATTTTCTCATAAGCTACAAAAAATTTCTTTTGCCAAATATGTAATTTCATGAAATATAATTCATCTCAATTTACACGAACACATGAATTATTTGATTCAAATATAAAAAGAACCAAATAATTCTGTTTTGTAGCAACATGGATGGACCTAGACATTGTCACACTAAGTAAGCCAGAGAAAGACATATATCATATTACCTCACTTATATGTGGAATCTAAAAAAATAATAATACAAAGAAAACATATTTACAAATCAGAAACAGACTCACAGATTTCAAAATCAAACTTTGGTTATCAAGAGAACATCGTGGGGGGTAAATTTGGAGGCTGGCATCAACATTACATACTATAACATATAAAATAGGTAACTAACAAGGACCTACTGTATAACATAGAGAAATCAACTCAATATTCTATAATAACTTATATGGTAAAAGAATCTGAAAAAGAATGGATATGGTACATATATAACTGACTCCCTATGTTGTACACATGAAACTAACACAACATTGTAAGTCATCTATATATACTTCAATAAAAATTTAAATTAATAAATAATAAAAATACAATTAATTCTTAAATCTATGTGTCTCTAGCTAACGTAAAATGAATAGAAACAATAATGCATAGATAAATTTAGAATTTCTACAAAATTATGCAACCATTAATAACAATGGGCATGTGCTATTTTGAAAATGGAACAGCCCCAAATCTAACAGACCTAATTTAAAATACACCCTTACATGCACAGCATTTCTTTCTAAATAAGTTCTGACCTTTTCCCTATTTTGCCCCTCCCTGATAGTAGAGTGTGAAGTGGTTAGAAAAGAAATGACAATACCAATTCACAACTCCCGAACCCAACTGGAATCAGCTGCTAAAGATATTTCTGGTCAGAAATGAGAAATAACCTGCGTCTGTAGGGTTTTTCAGCTTTGACAGCAGGTAATATCTTCAATTCTGAAATCTGAGAAATCCATAAAAATAGTTGTCCTGCAACACTCTAACTCAAAATGTGGTTTCAGCAAAAAACCATGGCATCATCATGATTTTGTCTTTTTAGAATAGATTCAGCCTATATGTTCACTTTCAAGTGTGCTGAGTTTAAAGAATTAAAAAATGAGAAACGTAGTGGTTTTCCCTTTAACAATGTCACTCATCTAAGAAGTTTAGTTGTATTTATTATCCAACAAACAAACAAATATATTTTCCTATTATTCGGGTTCATCATTGCTGAGCCATGATGGATACTCTCTCTCCCTTTTTTTTTTTAGGGCCACACCCATGGCATATGGAAGTTCTCAGGGTAGGGGTCAAATCGGACTGCCGCTGCCAGCTGCCGGCCTACAACACAGCCGCGGCAAGGCTAGATCTGAGCTGAGTCTGCAACCTATACCACAGCTCACGTCAACACTGGATCCTTAACTCACTGAGTAAGGTCAGGGATCAAACCCGCATCCCCATCACAGTTACTAGTCAAGTTCATCATTGCTGAACCATGATGGATACTCTCTCTTTTTCTTTTTCTTTTGCTAAACATTCATTTTTTAATAAGAATTTTTTTTCAGGAGAAGCAAAGAAAAGGATGCATTTCTGTTCATCTCTAAGTCTTCATAACTATGCACTATTTCCTGACTTGAAAATGGCCTGGCAATTCTGAGGAATTATTTAGCAACATAAAATTGATTGGATTAGGGGATTTTTATTATTGTTCCCCATTTTTTTTTTCTATCTGAATTCTTAGCAAAGAGAAAAAAAAAGCCCTCCTCTGCAGAACACACCAGAGGCACTAGTGCCCCTCCAAAGCAGCTCCTGTCCCACTGTACCCAGGGGTGGCTCTGGCTGACACAGGGACCCACCTAAATTGTCTCTTGCTTCAGAAGGCCAGCCCTACACCAGCATGACTGCAACAGTCACAACTGGCCCATGCAGGGACCAGCCCCACACATCAGCACATCTAACACAGTCATGGCTATACCTTTCAGTTAGTAAGGCCGAGGGCCAGCCCCAGTCACCAATGTACTGCAGCAGTCCCAAGCTGGCCAAAGACCCATCCCACTACCGGGTGTCTACAGCAGTCTCAACTAGTGAGCCCCAGGTCAGCCCCACTCACCAGTGTACCCACAGCAGTCATCGCCGAACTTCCTAGCCAGCCAGCTTAGACAACACCCACCCTATGTTCACTATAGCATTATTTACAATAGCTAAGGTATGGAAGCACCCTGTATCTGCTGATAGATGAATGGATAAAGAAGGTGTGGTGCATATATACAATGGGATGCCACTCAGCCATAAAAACAAATGGGATTGTGCCATACATTATACCATGGATGGCCCTAGAGTGTATTATTCTAAGGAAAATAAGTCAAAGAAAGGCACACACTGTATGATTTCAGTTACATGTGGAATCTAAAAATAAAATAAAAAAAACCCCACAAATGAACAATCCAACCAAACAGAAACAGACTTGTAGATACAGAGAAGGAATAGGTGGTAGCCAGAGAGGAAGAATATGGGGGATTGGGTGAAAGAGGTGAAGGGAATTAAGAGGAACAAACTTTCAATTATAAAGCAAATAAATTACAGGAAAGTAATGTAGAGTGTAGGGAACACAGAGTACTATTGTAATAACTTTGTATGGTGACAGATGATTATAGACTTATCGTGGTAATCAATTCAGCATGTATATAAATGTTGTCTCTATGTTACACACCTGAAACTAACATAATGTTGTACATTAACAATACTCAATTAAAAAAATTTACCAAACACATATTTAAACACATTCTATTACCCAATTGTCTTGTTGGTTTAATGTTTTCAACTTTAGAGAAAAAAAATGTTTCTCACTCTTGTCACGTTTTGTTGTGTGTTTCCCCTCTTTTTTTTATTTCCTTATTAACAAACAAATCTATATAACAACAAATAAACCAAAAAAATTCCTCTTAGGGTTTGGCCCTGTTCCTGATCTTCCTCTTAACTGCATCTCAACAGGTCCTGGCAATAGTATTACACTTAGAACCCAGATTTTTCCTGCCACAGTTGATGAAGTGGTAAATATGTTGATCCAAATTGTGTTTATCAAATTGTCTCTTGTGCAATAATAAGAGCAATCCTCTGGAATCTCTGATCTGGGCTATGGTGAGATGAGAATATTCTACTTTGTGGACAGAGGAGTGTATGCTGAACTTCACAGGGAAAAAACTGAAGCAGATGTCAAGGTCATGGAAAGGCAGTGAGAAATAAGAATAAAACAAGGAAACAAAAAATAAAGCAGAGACTATTGCCTACTCCTTTTTCAGCATTCCATTCCCAAATTCTGTTTCTTCTCCAGGACTGGCTGTAACCCTGCCCTCAGCTTTTTGAAATACTTCTGCAGGAGGATAAATGTTTCTTTTATATTCAATTTGAAATGCCTTCTATAATCACCCACTAATCCTCACCATCAGCATGTCTTTCCTTATTGTGACCATCCTCTAGTGTAACAGGAGCCTCATAACACAGATCACACAGAATTACTGTGTGGGACAATTTCTATAGTTTAAATAAAGCACCTTGCCCAGCACCTACACAATTAATAAGTGACCCTCATCTTTCCCCTCCTTATCTTACACGTATTCGTTACAATCGCATGGTCTTTAGTTAGCATAAAACAGCAATTTTTTCCCCATTATTCTATACTTTTGTAGAGTTTTTGGTTCAAGACCAGACATAAGAGAGACAGATCATACATCATTCAAAAAAATCTAAACTATGAAGTTGGTAACTTTTAACAAAATGTTGAAAGTTGCTGTGCTTTTTTTTTTTTTTTAATTAGAGTTGATTTACCGGAGTTCCTGTTGTGGCTCAGTGGGTTAAGAACCTGACTAGTATCCATGAGGATTCGGGTACAATCCCTGGCCTCATTCAGTGCGTTAAGGATCTGGTGTTGCCATGAGTCATACCGTAGTCGCAGATGAGTTGTCCTGAACCTGCATTGCTATGGCTGTGGTGTAGGCTGGCCGCTACAGCTTCAATTTGACCCCTAGCCTGGGAACTTCCATATGCTACAGGTGTGGTCCTAAAACTGGGGAAAAAATGGATAATTGATTTACAAAGTTGTGCCAGTTTCTGCTGTACAGCAAAGTGACCCACATATATATATATATATATATATATATATATATATATATATGCATGAGTATATATACATTCTTTTTCTCATATTATCTTTCATCATGGTCTATCCCAGGAAACTGGATATTGTTCCCTGTTCTAGACAGCAGGATCTCATTGCTTATCCATTCTAAATATAATAGTTTGCATCTACCAACCCCAAACTCCCCGACCAAACCACTTCCTCTCCCCTCCTTCTTGGCAACCACAAGTCTGTTCTCTATATCTTTGAGTTTGTTTCTGTTTTGTAAATAGGTTCATTTGTGCCATATTTTAGATTCCGCATATAAGTGATATTACATGGTATTTGTATTTCTCCTTGAAAGGTATCTGTGTTCTTTAATGAATCTGATTTCCCTCTGGCATTCTTGTTACTCAGTCTCTCTTTCTTTGGAGTATAGGCCCTTCTTATTTCTTCACATCTACTGAAGTGTAAGAAATACTATGTTTCTTTGTTACAGAAAACAAAGGAACAAAATTCCTACTTATATTTTATGATTTTTTAGCTAAATTTTCAAGATATTCAGTTCTTCAGAAACAATGGAAGAGGCTTAACAAAAATACATCCAAAGAATACAAATGAAAGATATAAACTTAAAATTGGGAAAATATGAACCAAAATAGAATAAAAGGTCAGGAAAAGTGTGTATATATATATATATATATATATATGTGTGTGTGTGTGTGTGTGTGTATATATATATGTGTATATATATATGTATATATATATAGTAGATGTATAACATGACATTTACATTAGTTAAGAATAGTCAAATTGAATTGAGGCCCAAATTCATTTGCTTTATTTTTAAAAAAAACAATCATTAAGTAAATAAGTTATATCCTAGAGTTAAAACATATAATTCATACTGGAGTGTTGAAAGATGCCAGTCACATTTACCTATGAAATTACTATTTTAATTTTTAGAATAGGTGATGGCTATATTGAAAGATCAATTTCCTATTCATGGCTTTTGTAGGTCATTACATAACAGTATATTCAATAGTACTTTTATATCTTTATATCATCCATTACAGTGGAAGGCACAATTGCAGATATTGCCCACATTTACTACTTTCCACAGAATTTTTATGGAGGAGGTAGTCCAGAAGACATGGCTACCAGTTGACCTGACAAATGTACCTGGGCAATGTGAGGCTCCTCATTCTCTCCCCATCCTTGGAACGTGAACTCTGCATTCACTCCTGGAGCTAGAAGCTGTCCAAGGACACAGCCTAGAGATAGTAATGCACTCCTGTGACTGTCTAGATGGTATATGTGACTGAAATCAGTTTTAACCACTACGTAAAATTTTAACGTTTGGCAAGCAGATGTAGAGATACACTTGTCTTGCAGCTGCCCAAGATAAGTAGTTCCCATATTTATTAAAATTTCCACCTACCAATTTGGAAAGATCTGCTCGTTCTTCATTTATCTCTTCCCTCCCTGTTTGGGGGCTGGTTTCAGAATATACCCATGCAACCCTTGAGGAGGTTGTAAACTAACAACCAGCTCTTTATTCCGTGTATCTGATTCAGTCTTGTCTTATTCCTTTTATTTTGTTTCAACAATACCTCCTAAGTGGTCTCTCTTCTTCCAGTTTCTTTCCACAGTTTCCAACAGAATTACATCTTCAAAAATCTGATCATTTCACTGCTTACATTTCTGTATACCATGTATAACACAAAGTCTAAAATCATGCAAATGTTCTCAATACTTGCCTTCATTTGTCCTTTTTAGTAAAACAATGTTTTCTTTTTGGCATATAACATAACAATAGCTCATACACTTATCAATATGTTGATATTTAGTTTCTTATTGTCTATCTCTAGTTCCCCCTCTCTCCCACCAGCACAAAACCAGAGGAGAGTAAGCAAGAACTAGACACCATCCAGGCAGCTCTTTAAATCTAGTTCCTGATACTTAATCTGCAACCATCTCCTAATTAACAAGCAGAATAGAGAATTTATTGCCTGATTGACCATGCAGTTCAGTCAATAAATTTACTACATATTCTCCAGGACTTCCTTAAATCCCATTAATCAACCCAAATGGAGGTCTTTGTCTTTCTTTTCCAGAGAGACATGTCTTTGTCACTATCACATCCTTGTAAATGAAGTGCCAAGAACTGTGAAGGATCTAAGATTTTACCTTATTTGCAAGTTAACAAGCTGACTTGCCACAGTTCCATGGATACTCATAGAAAAGTCTTTGATCAGAGACAACGGGAAGTCTATTATGAGCAATAACAGCAGCCAGAGTAACATTATTCATTGGGATTTCCCAAGCCTCAATTCCCACAGTACGACGTATGAGAGATGGACGATGCCTGACACACAGTGGGTAACTTGCAGAAGAGGAACCCAAGAAAGGATTAAAGAAACACTAACCTTTTATAAGGGGTCACTAGCAAACTTGTCCAATGCTCTCTCCCAAGAGGAGATGTCATTTGTATTGTCTTGGACAGCAAACAGATTTATTCTCTGATTCATAGGAAATCACTATTTCTATCTTTCAAGGATATTTGCTATGTATACATCCTTGAAAAAGCAGCGAAACCAAAAGCAATTAATGACTCTTCTAAGAAAATGTGAGAGAAGATATATCTTCTGACAATATGAACCCATTATTATGGGTAAGCAACAAGAAGTAAGACTGGAATGGGAGTTGAGCATCAGGCAAGGCTCACTAACAATAATAAAATTTAATATTATTTAGAGCTTGCTATATGACATGATGATTAACATAAATTAAGATGTTACTGGCATTAACCTCAATGTACATATGGAAAAAAAGAGGTAGAGTTGGAGTTACTTGTTCAAAGTAATACATTGAGCAAGTGGAACTAAAATTGAACTTCTGTCTACCTTGATTGATGACTATTTAAAGTTTGACATTTCTCCAAATAAGATATACAGGTGACTAACAGGCACATGAAAAAAAAAGTTCAACATCAGTAATTTTTAGATAAATGCAAATCAAAACTACAATGACGTATCACCTCACTCCAATCAAAATGGCCAGTGAAGGCTAGAGAGTGTGGAGAAAAAGGAACCCTCCTACACTGTGGGTATGAATGTAAGCTGGGGCAACCACTATGTAGAACAGTATGGAGATTCCTTAAAAACTAAAAATATAATTGCCATATGATTCATCAGTCACACTCCTGAGCATATATACAGAGAAAACTATAATTTGAGAAGATTCATGCACCCCAATGTTTATTGAAGCACTAGTTAAGATAGCCAAGACATGTAAGCAACCCAGTTGCACCTTGACATATGAACAGATAAGATGTAGTATATTTATACAATGGAATATTATTCAGCCATAAAAAGAATGGAATAATGCCATTTGCAGCGACATGGATGGACCTGGAGATTGTCCTACCAAGTGTGCCAGACAGAGAAAGACAAATATCATAAAACTTATATGTGAAATCTGAAAAAAATGCAAATAAAAAATGCAAATGTTACAAAACAAATATATCTATAGACATAGAAAACGAACTTATGGTTACCAGAGGGGAAGGGGCATATATTAGGGGGATGAGATTAACAAATACACATTGATATATATATATATATATAGATGCACGCACACATATACATATATATACCCACTACTATATATAAAATGGATATATAAAAAATACTTTCTGTATAGCACAGAGAACTATACTCAATATTTTGTAATAACGTATAAGGTAAAATAATCTTAAAAAGAATATATATACACATATATATGCATATAAGATATATATATAAATATATGTATGTAAAACTGAATCACTGTGCTATACACCTGAAACTAACAAGACATTACAAATCAACTATACTTCAGTAAGAAAAATAAAAAATATTTGATATGACAAAATTATAGTTGTAACATACATGTGAGTCATAAAGTATAACACTAAAAGTCATCTGGAATTTCATCATTCCATTTATAAACTCTGTCATTAACAATAATGTTGTCTTACCTGTGGTTTTATGCACACCTTCGCAATCTCATCACTCCTTTTTTTTTCCTCTTTTCTCAAATAAAGACTACCTTCTATTTGGGTTTATCATTTTATTGAGTTTAATTTTTAATACACAGTTTTACTATAATCATAAAAACTAGCTTTGAAAATACAATGTCTTAATTTCTATAATCAAATTTTACACTGCAGCATGCCCTAATAATCTCTTATACTTTGCTTTTATTCCATTCATATATTTGTAAAATCCGTTTTCCTTTAAACAGTTTTAGGTGAGTTATTATCATGACTTCAAAATCATACACTTTATTTTTTTATTTTTTATTTATTTTTTTGTCTTTTTGCTTTATCTAGAGCCGCACCAGCGGCATATGGAGGTTCCCAGGCTAGGGGTCTAGCAGGAGCTGTAGCTGCCAGTCTTCGCCACAGCCACAGCGACGCCAGATCCGAGCCACGTCTGAAACCTACACCACAGCACACAGCAACGCCGGATCCTTAACCCACTGAACAAGGCCAGGAATCGAACCCGCAACCTCATGGTTCTTAGTCGGATTCGTTAACCACTGAGCCACAGTGGGGACTCCTCAAAATCATACACTTTAAATTGAAGAAAAAGTTATTGCTTTTCATTCCATTATAGCCTCAGCTCAAAACTCAAAATTTAATCTAAACCTGAAAACCATCATTTCTTTTAAAGTTATACTAACAATATCACATGATGCATATTTCATTTTTTTCTTTAAAACTTTTTTGTTCTTATATTTTAAGATGTCTATATTATTTCTTAGGCAGTAAGTCCATAACACATTTCCCCTTCATTATATCAGTGCCATGGTTGCCATATAATTTAATCCTATAATTTTAAATCCCAGAAAACATGATTATTTTTTAAACAGCCAATATTCAACTCAATATATTTATGTGTTTAGCTATTCACTGATCACGACTTTTCCTATATTTCTATCCTTTTGTCTGGTATCATTTTCTTTGATCTTTATGAATCCCCTTTCACATTTTTCTAGTGTTTGTTTCCTGATAGAAAATTGTCTCATTTTCTGTTTTGTTAGAAAGTATATCTTTTTGCCTGTACCATTGAAGGGCCTTACTTCAGGGTTAAATTTGGAGTTAGCAGTTTAGAATGTAGCCATCTTCTTTTGGCTTCCAGTGTTTCCATTGAGAAGTTATCGCTCAGTATCTTTACCGATCTTTTGAACTTAATATAACTTGTTTACCTACTTTTCTATGACTTTTATTCTTTCTTCCCCCCGAGTTTTATCAATGTATGACTATGTGGTTTGTGTGTTTTTATATTGTTTGTTATTTATAACACTTCTTGACTTTCTGAATTGATGATTTTGACAGTGCTAAAAAAATATTGGCCAATATCTTTAAATAATACTTTTGCCCAATTATCTTTCTCTATTCATTGTTTATATTAATTTGCAATATATTATGGCTTTTATAATCTCATATTTCTATTACTCTTTTTTTGTGTGTTTTCTTCCTTTTTTGTGTTTCCATGTTTGTGTCAACAATTTTTCTCACTCTGTTTTCTGGATTATTCATGTGCTCTTCATTTTATAATGTCATTTTTTTTATTTTGGAATTTATATTTGATATTTGATTTTTTTAGAATTTTCACACTTTTTGCTAAGTATTTAGGTCTTTACTTTTATGTACACATTAAATAGCAATTTCTTAGTATATGTTTGAAAATTCACAAATCTGGATTTCTTGCAGATCTTCTACCTGCTTTATCTTTTATATAGAAATTTCATAGATAAAATTTGAGGCTATGGATGAGGTTATTTTCCATCAAAGTGGATTTAATTTTGCTTCTGAAAGGCAGTTAAATTAGGGGTAGATTGCATTAAATTGAGTCAAATCTGCACTTACTATTTTACTGATTGATCACATTTTCTAAAGTATGATTAACTGGTAGACCTGGTTGAATTCTTAGAGATGTCCATAAGGTTTCATTCATTTTGGCAGTTTTCAAACTCTAATTTTTACTCTCAGTCCCACAAATCACAGAAAGGTATGATAAGTTGTCACTCTTCACTCAAGCAAACTATATAGAAGATTATATATAATTTTCCTGCATCAAAAGGATATATTTAGATGAGTTTTGACAAATATAGGTAACCAAGTAATCACTACCACAAACAAGGAATAGAATATAAAAATCACCTCAAAAAGTTATTTATCTCTTCTAGTGTCATATAATCAGAATCAAGTTTTACAATATCTCATTGTACACCAAAGCCCCTTGGAGGTTAATTTTAATTATAAATTTATTATTTTTAGTTAAGTAGTTCTATTCAAATTGAATCCATTCTGATATTCTGTTGTTTATAAATTTATTCATTTTTCTAAATTTTTATATTTATTGGCATAAAATCCTTTATTTTTGGTTATAAGATTCATCTCTGATATTAATAATTTTCACCATTTCTCATTTTATCTTGCTCAGCTGAGTTTTTCAAAGAATTTGTATTTTGTTTTGTTGTTTTCTGTTACCCTTCTTTTTCCTGTTTGTGTTTAATTTATGCCCAGTCTTTGTTATTTATTTCCTTTTACTTACTTTTGGTCTATTTTGCTCTTCTTTGAATAACTTAATTGTGTATGCATTCAATAAGAGAGCTTCATAGTAAACAATGAAAAAATTGACAGACTGAAAGGAAAATAGGCAAATATACAATTGGATTAGAGATTCCAATACTACTATCACATTAATATTTGGAAAAGTGAACAGAAACTCAGTAAAGACACAGAAATTTTGAGTGGCATTATCTACCTACCTACCTAATTAAGTTATATTGTGTATTCCACACTACACTAACCAAAACATGCATTCTGTTAAGTGTTCATGCAACATTCACCAAAAGAGAATACATAGTGGACACAAAAGATGTCCCAATACATTTAGAAGAACTGAATTCACAAAGAATATATTCTCTTATCACAGGGAATTAAATTAGAGACCAAAAATGTGTAGAAATCTGGAAAGTCTTCAAATGTCCTGCATGTAAACAGCATCCGTCTACTCATTTGCATTAGTCTGACAAAGGAACCATAACAAAACACCACAGACTGGTGGCTTAAACAACAGGAATTTCTTTTCTCGCAGGTTTTGTTGGCGGGAATCTCAAAACTGAGGTAGCAGCAGGGCTGGTTTCTGGTGAGGATTCTCTGCTGGGCTTGCAGATTGCTGTCCACTTGCTGTGTCCTCACATGGCCTTTCCTCTGTGCTCTGCAATCCTGCTGCTTCCTTCTCTTCTTATAAGGACACCAGTCCTATTGTCCTCACCCTTATGACTCCATCCTTTTGAACTTCTTTAAATTTGATTACTTCCTTAAAGATCCTCTTTCCAACTACAGTCACATTTGTGTTTTAAAGCTAAAGCTCAGTTTTGAAAAAACACAATTCAGTCCATACATCATTTACTTTTAATCAGTGAACAGTTTGAGTACATTAATAATAGCTTAAAAAAGTGATGTCAGTTCCTTCATGTATATAACTTCTTGCTTTATTTCTTTTAACTATTTTTCCTCTGGACTTTGGGTCTTATTTTCTTCCTTCTTAGCATGCTGGATTGGAGGCTGGGTGTCATTATGTTGAGAAACTGAATTTCATTTTATACC
>PVHT021183696.1:21366414-21414883 GCA_004024745.2 Catagonus wagneri | reverse complement strand
TGTCAATCTTGTTTACCTTTTCAAAGAACCAGCTCTTGGATTTATTAATTTTTTCTATTGTTTTTTGAATTTCCATGTTGTTGATTTCCTCTCTGACCTTAATAATTTCTTTCCTTCTGCTGACTTTAGGGTGTTTTTGTTCTTCTTTTTCTAATTCATTTAGGTGATGGGTTAGGTTATTGATTTGAGATTTTTCTTCCTTTTTGAGGAAGGCCTGCAATGCTATGAACTTCCCTCTAAGCACTGCTTTTGCGGTATCCCACAGATTTGGGGTTGTTGTGTCTTCGTTCTCATTTGTTTCAAGGTATTTTTGTATTTCTTTCTTGATTTCCTCATTAACCCATTCGTTTTTTAGAAGCATGTTGCTTTTGTGAGGTTTCTACTGAATTATCCATATCAGTAAAGAGGATTCTATTCTTGCTAATGAGTTCAAAATCTCCCATCTTATCTGATCTCTCAGAACTGTGTAGTCGGGAACTAATGTTTGACATCTGTTGTCTGGCTTCAAGGAGTTTGTCCCTACACATGGGGATCTTCAGCTAACTGTATTTAGCAAAGACTGAGGATAACCCCAGTTTTGGAGGGACTTATTCTGTGTAGATTCCTTCTCTCAGGAATCTTGTCCTGTGGTTTCCAGGAGCCTAGCCTTCTCATACTCTGATCTTTATGTCCCAAATTCAGAAAGACCCTGTAGGACAATTTTATTTGTGGCCTCAAATATTCTTTCAAGTGAAAAACATACGGAGCTCACCCTGTATGTTTCCCTTTTCACAGAAATCACAGATCTTCATTGATTGTTGTTACCATCTGAAAATAATTATTTTTTATAATTTCTCTAGTATTACAGCTGATTACTGCATGAGGGTAATTTATTTCCCTGTCTCTCCAGCATAACCAGAGCAAAAGTTTCAGATGACTGAGTTAAAAATGTAAATACAAAATCCAAATAAAATAGAAGATTATATAATCTGAATATAATAACATAAAGGATAAAGGAAACTTATTTTTACCCCAAAGATACCAAAAGTGAATTAGATAACATTTATTTCAAGACATCTAGATTTGGATATTGGAAAATTATACAGGGCAAGAAGTTCAACTTGACTAACGACTACAGAACTAAGTCTTCAGTAGACTTGCTTTTGTTTCAGCATTCACTTTGAAATTTCTCCTCTTCCATCTGTCATTCCCTTTGATAATCCCCATTTTGATTTCTGTGTTATTCACTTTGAAGACACTGCAAATGTTCATTCTCTATGAATCTCACTCTTAACTCCACTTAAACTTACTCCAATTATTAAAATCTAGCCACAAGTTTGTATTTTAAAAAATTCTAAGTATCTCTAACAACAAAGTTTTTTACATATTTAAAATTTGACTAATGAATGGAACACATTTGCAATTGGAGCTTACTAACAAAACTTAATGTTACATTATTGAAATAAACCTGCATTAAACTTTCTGTGTACTATATTTGTAAATTCCCACTTTTTTTTTTGTTTGTTTGTTTGTTTTATCTTTTTGCCTTTACCTAGAGCCGCACCTGTGGCATATGGAGGTTCCCAGGCTAGGGGTCTAACAGGAGCTGTAGCCGCCGGCCTACACCACAGCCACAGCAACACGAGATCTGAGCCGCGTCTGTACCTACACCACAGCTCACGGCAACGCCGGATCCTTAACCCACTGAGCAAGGCGAGGGATCGAACCCGCAACCTCATGGTTCTTAGTGGGATTCGTTAACCACTGAGCCACGAAGGGAACTCCTTTTTTTTTTTTTTTTTGCCAGTTTTGACTATAGGTAAGTCATAAAGTGATATGCTATATCAAATCTCTTCCACTACTGCCCATAAGAATTTCTCACATAGTTATATTATTTAGTAAAAACAATGATTTTCAAAAAAACTATACTATTTCTCTCTAGCAATTTCTACTTCATTTTAATTGGGTTTTTAAATACCAATCTAACAGGGAAGAATCTTTGTATTCTATTGCAAGTTAGTCACTAAGAAATGTTGCCTATAAGCATAAATTATACATAATGACTCATCTCTGGGAACACTGCCTCCCAGGTAATGAGAGTTAAACTAGAATATTTGTAATGAATTAAGCTAATTAATAGTTAATTTTATAGATCATATATATTTTTACATTTTCTTAAATTCTCATTTTTACTTTTATAATTATAACTTTTATCTTCCTTTTAATAGTAAATACTAATATTATAGATGAGGTTTTAGAAACTAAATATTAGATTTTTTTCCTTTTGCTATTTAATAACATAAGCTGTACAACCTTTGTTAAACACTGAAGAAATGCAGTTTAGCTTCTCAGGTCTGTTTGCCTTTCTTTGCATTGGCTAATATCCATTATCACCTTGGATAATGAGCAGGGAGCAATTTTGTATAAATTCTTTGTGCCTTTTTGCCAAATTAGTATGTGTATTAGTTTGCTTGAACTGCCAAAACAAAATATTACAAACTTGATGGGTTAAATAAAAAGAAATATCTTTCAAAATTCTGAATCCTAGATGCCCAAGATCAGCCACAGATTTGGTTTCTCCTGAGGCCTTTATCCTTGGCTACCTTCTCACTGTGAACTGTCTTTCCTCTGTGCACTTGGATCCTTGGCGTCTCTTTCCATATTCAAATTTTCTCTTCTTAATGGGACAAGTCAGGGAATAGAGCCTACCCTAATGGCCAAATTTTAATTACCTCTTTAAAGGCCCTGTCTCCAAATACAGTCATATTATGAGGTACTGGAGGGCTCAACATATGAATTTTGATGGGACACAATTCAGGTATTACAATATTATGCAACAATTACTTAATGCTGGTGTAGATGTGTGTGTGCACTTATGTGTATTTATTTGGGAAATGTTACATCATAGACTTTTTAAATTAAAGTATAATTGGTTTATAATGCTATATGTTTCATGTGTACAATATAGTAATTCAATATTTTTATAGACTATAATCCATTTAAAGTTATTGTAAAATATTGGCTGCATTCTCTGGGCTGTACAATATATCCTTGTAGCTTTTTAATTTAATTTTATACATAGTTGTTTGTACCTCTTAATCTTTTACCCCAATCTCTCCCCTCCCCCCTTCACTCTCCCCACTGGTCAGATATATAGTTTGTCCTATATAATTGTGAGTCTGTTTCTGTTTTGTTATATACATATATATTCATTTGTCTTATTGGCAGAAGACTTCAATAGACATTTTTCCAAAGAAGATATACAGATGGTCAACAGACACGCGAAAAGATGTTCAACATTGCTATCCAGGGAAATGCAAATTAAAACTGCAATGAGATATCACTTCATACCTGTCAGAATAACATCGAAAAGAATACAAACAATAAATGTTGGTAAGAATGTAAAGAAAAGGGAACCCTTATATACTGCTGGGGAGAATGTAAATTGGTGCAGTCACTATAGAAAACCAAATGGAGACTTCTCAAAAAACTAAAAAGAACTACCTTATGATCCAGCAATTTACTCCTGGGTATTTATCTAAAGAAAACAAAAACACTAATTTGAAAAGACACATGCAACCCAATGTTTACAGCAGCATTATTTATAATTGCCAAGATATGGCAACAACCTGTGTCCATCAACAGACGAATGGATATAGTAGATGTGGTACAGATATACATCGGAATGTTACTCAGCCATAAAAAAAAATAAAAGTTTGCCATTTTCAACATGGATGGACCTGGAAGGTATTATTATGCTAAGTGAAATAGTCAGACCAGAACAAATACTATATGCTACCACTTATATGTGAAATCTAAAGAATGAAGCAAATGAATTCAATAAGGCTTTTCTACTATATTATAAAAATATATTTTTTTCCCAAAGTGCGATTCCTATTTTCCAAATTACATGGTAATAATTTTGTTCATAGCCCTTTCTTAATCCTTTGTGTTTTTATTACTCATGAATTTTTGTAGTTTGTATGTTCAAAATGTTTTTTTCTTAAACTAATTTTTATTGTTTAAAAAACGTTTTATTGCAAATGAATGCTATAGGATTTTCTTAAAATGGTATTTTTTTCTGGTTTTATACACACAAATATGTATATGTGAATAATGCTGTACATATATAATAATAAGTATACATAGGTTTAAAGGCTAAACACCATTACCTCATAAAAGTAAAAATTCTAATATTCTAAAACATTCTACTATGTATATTTTTAAAAGGGATTGCTTTAGAGGAACTCACTGTATAGGACATGGGGACACTGAAAATTTTAACTAAATTTATTTCAACCAGAAATGCAATTGTGATTTTATTTTGTGATTTTTCTAATTGCTCTGATTGACTCTGCTATTTAAGTATTTATTCATTTATTTCTTTGACACAATAAATTTATGGGCACAGTGCCAATGTTTATATTATTGCTGTTTATATTATGATAAACATGGGAAATTGTGTCTTTTTTTTTAAAATGACAAAATATTAAAACCAGAGAAAGTGAAAAGAAGGAAATACTAAAGATAAGATATTATTTTTAATTACTTAATGAATTTTATTAAATTTATAGGTGTATAACAATCATCACAACCAAATTTTATAGCATTTCCATCCCAAACCTTCAGTGCATCCCCCTACTCCCCAACCTGTCTTATTTGGAAACCATAAGTTTTTCAGTCTGTGAGTCAGTATCTGTTCTGCAAAGAAGTTCATTTTGTCCTTTTTTTAGATTCCACGTGTAAGTGATGGTATTTGATGTTGGTGTCTCATTGTCTGAACTCACTTAGATAATTTCTAGGTCCATCCATGTTGCTGCAAATGCCATTTTTTCCCTTTCAATGGTTGAGTAATATTCCATTGTGTATATGTACCACATCTTTATCCACTCCTCTGTTGATGGACATTTAGGTTGTTTCCAACCATTTAGGTTGTTTCCAACACTCATCTAGAGTGTTACTGTGAACATTGGAGTACATGTGTCTTTTTGAGTCATGGTTTTCTCTGGATAGATGCCCAGGGGTGGGATTGTTGGATCAACTGATAATTCTATTTTCAGTTTTCTTAGGAATCACCATACTGTTTTAATTGTGTCTGTTCTTAAAGCAGTTTATTGCCTAATATGAATTTAAGAAAAAAAAAAGCATGAAACTGTATAAACTATATGACAAGGCATGAGATAGATATTAGTGCTGAAGGGTGAACACCTAATTCTTTTGGGAGATCAGGAAAGAAGTTACTGATTGATAATACTTGAGATGTGGCTTGAAAGAATAGGAGATTGACAGGTAGACATATGATAATCTGTGTAGGTGGGTATAAAGAGAGGAATATTCAGGGAAATGGAATCCCATGTATGGAGGCCAAGGCTAAGCTGTCTTGTGAGATTCTGAGAATGAAAATAGTTTAAAATCTCTGGGGGGTTTGAGAGGACTGGCAAACATGAGTCTAGTTGGTAGGCAGAGATGAGCTGACTAAGGAGTGTGAAAGCCATGCTTAGGAGCTGGGACAGCATTTCATCTATAACAGAAAATCATGTGTGATTTTAAAGAAAGAGTTGTCAATATCATGTCCATACTTTAGAAAGATCAATCAGACAGCAAAATAGAAGAGGGACAGGAAGGGAGTGAAAGGAGGGTCAACTGGTAGATGATTTAGTAAGCCAAGGAAGAATGATAAAATGTACAGATAAGGGGATGACAATGGAAATATAAATTCTCTCTTATTTTTATTATTTTTTTACTTAACCTGAAATTTTTTTACTGTTTTAGATAATTACCCTTTAACTAAACATTTAGTAGTCCTAAAAATTGGAAAAGAAGAAGTAAAGCTATTACTCTTTGCAGATAGCATGATTCCATACCTAGAAAATCCTGAAGACACTACAAGAAAACTATTAGAGCTCATCAATTAATTTGGTAAAGTTTTAGGATACAAAATAAATACACAGAAATTGATTGCATTTCTATATACTAATGATGAAAGATCAGAAAGAGAAATTAGGGAAACAATCTCATGTACCATTGCATCAAAAAGAATAAAATACATAGGAATGAACCTACCTAGAGACAAAAGACCTGTACTCTGAAAACTATTAGACACTGATTAAATAAATCAAAGAATACACAAATAGATGAAAAAATATACCATGCTCTTGGATTGGAAGAATCAACATAGTCAAAATGACAATACTGCATTAAGGCAATCTACAGATTCAATGCAATCCCTATCACATTACCAATGACATTCTTTACAGACTAGAACAAAATACTTTAAAATCTGTATGGAAACACAAAAGACCTCGAATAGCCAAAGCAATATTGAAAAGAAAAAATGGAACAGGAGGAATCAGACTCCCTGATTTCAGACTGTACTACAAAGCTGTGGTCATCAAAACAGTATGATACTGGCACAAAAACAGAAATACAGATCAATGGAACAGCATAGAAAGCCCAGAAATAAACCCAAACACCTATGGTCAATCAATCTATAACAAAGGAGGCAAGAACACACAGTAGAGGAAAGAAGGTCTCTTCAATAAGGTGCTGGGAAAACTGGACAACTGCATGCAAGAGAATGAAATTAGAACACTGACTAACACCATACACAAAATAAACTCAGAATGGAGTAAAGACCTAAATATAAGGCCAGACACTATAAAACTCCTAGAGGAAAAAGTAGGCCAAAGTCTCTTTAATATTAATCACAGCAACATCTTGTTTGATCCATTCCTAGAAAAAAGACAATAAAGACACAAGTACACCAATTGTACCTAATTAAACTCAAAATCTTCTGCACAGCAAAGGAAACCACTTAAAAAAGGAAAAGACAACCCACAGAATGGGAGAATGTTTTTGCAAATGACTCAACTGACAAAGGTTTAATCTCCAACATATACAAATAACTCATAAAACTCCACAACAAAAAAAACCAAACAACCCAATCAAAAAATGGGCAGAAGACCTAAATAGACATTTCACCAAAGAATACATACAGATGGCCAGCAGGCACATGAAAAAATGTTCAACATCACTAACTATTAGAGAAATGCAAATCAAAACTACCATGAAGTACCACCTCACACCAGTTAGAGTGGCCACCATTAACAAGTCAACAAATAACAACTGCTAGAGGATGCTGAGCAAAGGGAACCATTCTACACTGGTGGTGGGAATGTAAACTGGTACAACCACTGTGGAAAACAGTATGGAAATACCTCAGAAAACTAAATATAGAACTACAGTATGACCCAGCAATCCCATTACTGGGCATATATCCAGACAATAATTTCATAGAAAAAGATACAAGCGCATGCATGTTCATTGCAGCACTATTCACAATAGCCAAGACATGGAAATAACTTACATGGATTAAGAAGATGTGGTACATACATACAATGGAATACTACTCATCCACAAAAAGGAACAAAATAATGCCATTTGCAGTAACATGGATGGAACTGTAGAGCCTCACACTGAGTGAAATAAGTCAGAAAGAGAATGGCAGACACCATATGATATTACTTACATGTGGAATCTAAATTATGATATATTTACAAAACAGAAAAGATCATGTATATGTAGGACAGACGTGTTTGCCAGGGGTAGGGGGAGGAATTGGGATGAATTGGGAGTTTGGGGTTAGTAGATGAAAACTCTTGGATTTGGTGTGGATGGGCAATGAGATCCTGCTGTATAGCACAGGGAACTATAATATCTAATCACCTGTGATGGAACATGATGGAGGATAATGTGAGAAAAATAATGTATATGTATATGTTTATGTATGTGTGTGTGTGTGTATATATATATATATATACACACACATATATATATGACTGGGTTACTTTGCTGTACAGCAGAAATTTATAGAACATTGTAAATCAATCATAATAAAAAATTAAAAAAAACAAAAAAATAAAAAAACATTACAAGTGGTTTACCTTGAAAATCGTAAATATAATGATGCCAACACCCTTAACACAGAAACAAAATTTTTAAAATTAATAAGGAAAATAATACATATGTAGTCAACATAAAAATATTCTTTGAGGCATGTGTTATACTTTTAAAAATAAACATTTTATTTAAATTCCTGATATCCCCAAGTTATGTACCTTCATGCCATTTTATAGATGAGGGTAGTTTCATAGTGGTTTTGGGCTCTTAATATCAGAGCTGGCTACTAAAATGAGTTTCCCAATGAAAGGCCCATCTTTTACTTATCTTTATACAACAAGCAATCTAGCAAAAAAAAAAAAGGTGACCAAAAATGTTAGAAGAATAACAACAGTTTAGTTCTAAATGTCCTAAATATCCACATCAAAGAAAGGACACTGTGGAATGTATACTTTATACTCCTTAGTTCTTTTCTTACATAAAGGGGCACGGCAAAACTAGTATGAGATGATTCTTCATAGGGAGAGAACTATATACACAATTATCTATATAATACTTTATAAGAGCTTTAGACCTGCTCCATGTAAGGTCTTGACTTATATCAGCCTCTGGCAAAGGACAAAGTGATAATTTTAATTCATTTTGTCAATCCATTGACTAATTCACTTACTTAACTACTGATCTTTCAGAACCTCTACTCAAAATTGAGAAAAGATAATTTTCCTTAGGAAAGTGTAACAGGGAACATTTTTCTATTAAAATTAAATCTGATATGTGCTAAAAAGCAATAAAAGCAAGAAGACCTGGAGTACATAGAAGGGAACAAAGAAATGACTTCCAGAAATGATAAAACTTAGGCTATACCTTTTTTTTTAAGGAATAAGATTTATGTAAGTTAAGAGAAAGGAAAGGCTAATTTGTTGGTAGGAAAAAAAAAGATTTCTGCAGATGCAGAGAGATACAGGAAAACCTTATTCCTTTTGGAGACGTTTAAGTAGTTGGTACGACTATATCTCAAGGCGCAAGGACTTAAGGGTTCACTAGGTTTATTCAGACAAAGAGAGAGAGAAAAAAAAAAGTTTACAAGTATCCTTGTATGCTGCACAAAGAGTTGGTATTTAATTTAGAGTGCATGGGGTTTTATTAAAGATAACACCATAGATTTGGGTTTTAGAAAGATCACTAAATTAGCAACAGAATGAAATCTAAGATCATGCCACTAAAACAAAGCAGAAAGAGACAAATTTTGCAGTATAGGAGAGGAATGATGAACTAATTAATAAGACGGTAATAGGATGGAAAGGATAGAACTGGAAGTGGAGTAGAGGGAAAGAAAAGCAAAGAGAGAAGCACATTTATAAACAGTCTTTCTTTAAGAGATACTTAAAAGAATACATTTAGATGAAGGGGAGATCAGAATAAGACCAAAAGGTGTTAGAGGACTCAGAGGGGAAATCAACCTTTTGACAGTGAAGAAGGTAGTTAAAGGATGAAATGTTATTAAGCTAATTCCATGGAAGTTCACCTGGGTTCCTATTACATTTACGACATATATGACTTTCAATATCAAATCTGGTAAACCGTGCTCAAGCCACCTTAGAATAGCTAGAAACATTAATATCAAAAAAAGGCAGAGTGCTGACTAGAAGAATCATATTTCTAAAAAACCACTGAACACTTACAAAAGACATAGGAGGAATCTTTCCAAAGATGTCATTGGTTTTATAAAGAATTGCAATATTTTGTTTTTGAAATTTTTTTTAATTTATTTTAACTTTTATTTTATATTGGAGTATATTTGATTTATAATTTTGTATTAATTTCAGATATATAGCAAAGTGATTCAGTTACACATGCATGCATTCTTTTGGTTTTGCAGTTTAAATATATATCTTGGCTGTGATGAAAACACCTGTATATATCACTCCAGTGCAACATGAATTGCAAAAGAATATATCACTAGTAGTAAAAGTTCTGTGGGATTTTTAATACAGAATCAATTTCATTCTTCATTATCAATATAGAGAAGCCAATTTCTACTGAGAAAGAAAAGTAAATGTAAAAATGTCATTTTGTAGGAATGTTCTATTAATGTAGATTTCTAGCATTTCTATACGGTATCAGCCTCTTGACTTTTTTGTTGTAGTATGTTATGTTATACCTGGGATATTTTATTATCTTTACTCTTACACCATTTAATGAATATCACGTTGTGACCCCCTCCAAACTCTTAAACCAGAAACTGTGACTGATATTTGCTTTATTCCCCTCTATCTTTATCTCAGGTTATAAAACATTCCCTTAATATTTCTAAGTAAATATTTATGTGTGTGTGGTAGGGGAGACAACAGGGCCCTTCAATGCAATGATAATTCTTTCACCTGTGCTAGCACTGGAAAACAATTTATTTTCAACATCTTACCCCATTCAATTCTGTCATCCCCCTCACACACACCACATCATTTTTTTTTCCTGCTGCCATAACAAACCACTACAAACATACTGGATTAAAACTACAACCTGTTATATTTCTGTATGCACAGTTGTGTCCTGTTCTAAGAAATCTGAAATTAGTGTCTCAAAACTGTATTCATTTGTGGAATCTCTAGAGTAAAATTGTGGTTGTAGGACTGAGGCTCCCATTTTCTTGCTAACTAAGGGATATTCCCAGCTTCTGGAAACTGCATGCCTACTTTGACTTGCAGCCCTCATCCTCCACCTTCAAAAGGAGTAAACAGGGTTAAAATCCTACTGCATTGCCTTTCCTGAGGAACTTTTTTGCCTCCCTCTTCCTTGCCATACAAAGTAAGATATTCTTAAGTATGGCACCAGTGGAGGTCAATAACCTGCCTACCACACATGAGAAGACTCAATTCTAGTTATACTTCCCTGCTTTCTCTTCTATGAACACTTCTTTCATTTATGGACATGCACACACATACTAGGAAATTTCCTTGTAATAATATTATGTTCCCCCAGTAAATCTATCTCTAAAAGTACGTAAACAAAATTATTTTCTAAGGTCCAACTCAAAGCCAATCTTTTTCACAAAAACTTTTTGACCTGTAATTGGAGTCAATGCCTCTGTCTCCTAGAGTTCTTATTGGGCAGTAGGTAAGACAGTTAGAAAATGGGACTAAGATTTATTCTGTGCCTATGATATGCCAGGTGATTTAAACACATTTGTGGTACACACCTATCCAAAGAAACTGGCATTATTAATCTTATTTCATAGGTGAAAAATTTCGCAGAGTGGGTTGTTCGCTTCCCTGATTCCATGTGGCTTATAAAGATAGGATATAGGCTATAACTGCTTATCTGGTTGTCTGTGTTTTTCCTGCTGTCTCAGTATACTTGGTACTTCTGTTAGAGCTCTTATCAGAGAAGATATATGGCAACCTCTGAGATATCAATAGTCTCTTGAATTAAAATAAGTTTAGCCCTCATTCTACATATGGTGAGAAGTCCAGGCCTTCTCTTGAATGTTTGGAACAGTTCTTTGCTAACTTCTCTTCGTGTAGTATCCCACTTTGGCACTGGCCCCTAGCAGCCCTCAGCCAAATGTCAGCTCCTATCAGTGTTTTTAGGGGATATCTCATATCTGCTCCTGAGTCTGTAGAACAGCTTCTTCTCCACCCTTGTTTATATTTTATCCATTGTCATTAAATCTGTAGCCCTTATTGTGTCTCTTCATTGTTTATGCATTACACCAGGTGCATTTTCCTAAATTTTGCGAAGCACCACAAATGCAAGACTATTGTGTTTAACAGGTTTTCACTCAAGTTTTGGAGAAAGAGGGAGGTATTCCAAAAAGCACAGACAATGACTAAGAAATAAATATGAGCAAGTATCATTCTTAAAGCTTCCTCAGTGGGCACTGCCATCAGACCTTGCTTACTTGCTCTGTAGCTCCTTGAACCCAACATGCTGTCAACCAGTTGACCATCTGATTCACTCCCCAGATCCTTCCTCCCAACACTCTCTCCTTTTTACAGATCAACCATAAAACCTTGTGCCGTGTACCAGTCTTAGGAAAAGCGAAATGCCTAGTTAATTTATTACTCATGCAGTGCAACTTGGAGGTATGTGGAAAATACTCCCATCCTATTCCCAGTAGAGAAATGGGCAAAGGGAAGCACATTTACTCAACAGAAGGATCCACTGAAATATTTTCCAAACTGAAAGCTCCAGCTACTCTAATAGGAATTGTATACCCCTTCTTCTGAATTAGGATAGTGGTTTTAAAATATGTTTTCATGTTCTCCTTATGAATGTAGCCTGTGGAGGTGAGGTGGGGATTCTCATGCATTTCACAACTAGAATGTGCACTCTTAATTTTGGGGAGACTATCTTACTCTTACTGGTCTTCATTTACCCCAGTCGCCTGGCCAGTACTTTGCATGATGTGCTTTTGAAATAAACAGCATGCGAAGCATTGCTTTAATGGCTTGTTCCCTAAACTGCCTGGGTAAAGACAGAGTTGAGTGCTTTGTGGTTTTCTAAATGATCCTAGGATTTTAATGTATATTTTTGTTCTCTTTTATCCAATTAATCTAGCTGCAATGATTGCTGTTTTATTTATTATGTTTTGTTAATAATTAAGATACCATTATAATACAAAATTAAAGATTTTTTTTGAAAAATAAATTGGCCACCATAGGCACTTGCCTTTAAAATGGATTTTAAATACTGCATAAGCTTTATTTTTCTCCATGAAAAAAGTAGTATATGCTCTAATACACATATTCTTGAAAACAATTGTCAACTTTCAATAAAAATTGCTGGAAATTTTTAGTCACAACCCTTGAAGTGAAAAAAACAGATTAATTATTTTAAGGTTGCTATTTGTTTATTCTGTTTTCTAGTATGTTCCTAAATGTATATTTTGGAGTGGGAGTATAATGAAAGAATATAATTAAAGGCCTACATAAAATTTATTCTGTGATTTCATATTACATGATTCACAGATTACTTTGTGTTTTCATATTACATGATTCCCAGAATTAAGGAACAGCCTAAAAGAAAGTCACTTAATTTCTATATGTTTTGTGAGAATGTAGTTGATATGAAGTACTTGCTAAAATCCTGTGTAATCTCACTGAAAATCCTTGGATTAATAGGTTTTAGGTAGAATTATTCTGGCCTTTGCATCTTGCCATGGTTACAATGCCTCTTTAATGTTTATAGAGATGATGAGTAACTTAACTGAATTTGGAAATCATTGCACATAGAAATTGGAAAGTGCGATGTACTTACTCATCTCTGGAAAACTGCCAAAGCAGTGGGCAAGCAAATTGCCAAATGTGTGTGGGGGGCACCCGTGAATGACAGACTAAAGTGCATACGAGGATGTGAAAACAGGTGGTCTGGGAGGCCTGGTATCAGCAAAGCATCTGGGCCCTGAAGTGTGACTGCATTAGATTTTCTACTCCCAATGGAGAGCAATGTTAATCATGAACGCAGAGGCTGGCATTGTTAGGGTCCTTTTGTTTTGTAACCTTTGCAAGGTATTAGATAGACTAAAAATAGAACCATGCTTGTAATATTTTTTGAAAACTCTAGGTCTCATCTCTGATTGCTTTGGATCATATCTACTCTTACATTGTGTTAGTAATACCGAACGCCCGTATGTTAATATAGATGCTCAATTTGGCTCTTTTTCACTTTTGAGGATGCACATATGCTAAATGGATGTGACAGCTTTCTGTCTTCATTGTTCAGTCACAGATCTGACCCCTAATAAATGTTATAAAATAAATACTAATTATAGACCTAGTGTTTCTTTCTGGATTTCTTTGTTTTTTAACTCTTCATTTTAAGAAAATAGGGCTTCAAAGTGTCATCCCAAACTGTATTTTCTGGATATGGTAAATAAAACTTGTGTGAGCCTTCTAGAAACAGTAAAACACTCTTAGAAACTATGTTTGAAGGATATTTAAATGTAAGTTTGGACCAAGCTAGAATAAAATTTAATTATGTTTTAAATAAAGAATGAACAAAAATAAAAGCAACTGGAATGGGCATTTTTATTTGCTTAATACATCGGGAAATTATTTTTCACTATATTTCAGTGATTCTCAGAACTGAACAAACTTTATAACCATGAGGAGAAGGGCTAAAAATGTCAATGCATCATATCTACATGTTCATGAATAATTTCATTTAATTGTTTGGGGACAAAGTTCACGCTTCACTATTTTTAAAAGCTCCCCCAAGTGGCTCTAATGTGCATCCAGTGTTAACAACTACTGCTACATCTGAAGTTCTAATTGAAACTACTTTAATTATTCAATCCCCCCACCACATATTATATTTGTAATATGCCTCTCTTCTTACATCTCTGAACGTTATGAAAGTGTCTTTTGTTTTCTTCTTTCTTATTCAGTGTTCTACCATGTGGAAAGGAGATTTTATGTTTAAAAAGAGCACTGATTTTTAAATGCCATGATCATTAATTGTTTTGTTTGATGCCCGGACTGGTGAAAAGTGGCCAGGGTTAGGGAGGAAGAGGAGTGTTTTATCCTAACTCTCATTGCCACTGTTTTGTTATTTGACAAACTAAATAAGAATGCATAAATTTATTTCCTTTTTGTTCAAATTGTGAGTTGACTAGAAATTTGTCACTTTTTAAACAGTATTTCACAATCAAAATACTGGTTAGAAATTTAGAAAGAGTTTTTGGTGTAAATCTCAGGTAAGACCCTTCTGTTAAAAAACACCATGAGTAACTGTCATCTTTCCATGGTTGGTATTACTGCTAAATGCTTACTTTCTATTATTGTAATTAGATTTTAATTTTATCTTAGTGTGAATACATACTCTGATCTTGATAGATATTTTTGTTTTATCAACATAATCTACATTAAAATTGAAACAAAATTTTAACTACTGTGCATATAGCCTCTAGATATTACTAAGGAACAACAAGCAAAGAAAAACATCAATTTTAAAATTGACTTCAGAGATTTTCCTGAAGATTATCATCATCATTATCTCCCCTCTTACCTTTCCTTCATTCCACCCTTCTTTTCTTCTTTTATTCCTTCCTTTCATTCTTCCTTTATTGAATATATAATCCTTAAAAAAAAAGACATGCTATAAGGAAAAAATACACAAAGCAAGTCATTTTTACCTTCTAGAATCACTCTCCCTGTTTTCTGTAGCCTCTTCTCAACTTTGCCCCATCACATGTGGGTCCTGACTGACAGACTCTTATTGGACTTAAATTATCAAGACCTTCCTTTGGCTATGCATTACACGTGCTGTACTCTAAGAAAAAAGATAATATTCTCACATTATCTGCCTCAAAATGTGTTTGCATCATTGCTATTTCCTTGGTGGTCTGCTAGGTGTATAGTTAGACCAAATAATTCAAAAAGTGTTAATGGTAAATGATAGCTTATTATAAAAAAATTCTCACGGTTATAGAACTTTATGATTCCACAAAAATGTTTGCAGCAGATAGACAGAATATGAAAGAAACGTAGTAGAAGTTCAGGCTGGTGCCAGTAGCTTTATTTGACCATTATGTTGCAGTATTAGATCTTCAATTCTGTAGGTCCCCAAATTGTTTATGTGACCATTATAAAGCAGGATTTGATTTTAAATTTTGTAAGACCCAAAACTGATGCTCTCATTCATCCAGAGATAAACAATTTCACAATTTGTAAGAGACTGATACATAAATGAAGATACAGAATAAACTTTTCAAGGTTATATTTTATATATATATATATAATATACACATAATAAATATATTATTGTATATTACATATTATCCTTCCTTAGAATTTAAGTTAAATGACAGGAACTATCTATTTTACTGACTACTGTATCCTTGGTACCTAGAACAATGCCTGACATAAATAATAGGTATCCAAGAAATGGCATAAGATTGAGTTTACAAAATAAAAATTTCATTCTGTTCCCAAATGGAAGGTTCCTGTTTCATTGCAGAAGAAATTCAGAAACATGACGGAAATTGAGAAAGTAAAGTGAAGAGTTCTTAAACAGAGAAAGGCAGAGAGGTAAGCAGCTGCCCTGAATTTCTTTAGCATGCTGGTTATAAGGGGCATCCGACTCCGTGGGGAGAATATTCACTGGAAAAGAGGGGTTTGGGGGTCATATGTCCTAATTTACTTTCCAGCTCCACTTTCCCAAAGGGAGAAGGGATTTTTGTCCTTAGTGAGCTTTGATAAGAAGTGTCATAACATCAGTGTATGATGGGTACTTCTTATCTGTATAGCTAATCTTATTGTATTTTTATTGTAATGAGGACATAATGAAAGGTCACATTTGGACACTGGAAATTTGTGCCATTTTTTACCTTTCTTTGTCTACCTCCAGGGCACTTATCAGTCCCAAATGTGTGGTTTCCTATCAATCTGGAAACTAACTGCCCATGAGTCCTACTGTTTGCATGCTGCCCTCTGGCCCCATGCTGCCCTTCTCTGGTCATACCTAGATATCTGCCTGCAGTAACTATACTGTGCTGTAAAGTCCTTTTAACTTACTTGTGTCACCCACCAATGTTTAAAGCCTATGATGGTAGGGACTATATTATTCATGTATGTAATACTTGTTCTTACACAATGCTAAATCAAAACAGGGCATGACTTCCTACAGAAGATAGAGTTTAAATAATGATAGAGATGATGATAATCACTACAAGTCATCATCTAAGAATGATGAATCCATAGGGCATGTTGGGGAAAGAAGAAAGGTTGAGATCATTTTAGGGGAAAAAATGGTATTATTAAGGAAATATGAGAGACTGGCAGTTTAGGGTGCATTTTGAGGCTGTGGTCTTCATACTTAAGAAAGTTCATTTATTACATTTATGTAATTTTTTCCAGCAGCATTCAGCTTCTCAGCTTCAACCAAGGAAAACACAAATATTTAGTTATAACCAGGGCTGGGATTTTGCCAGTGGGAAGGAGAGAGAGAGTACCAAATGCAGAATTATCAGTGAGTCAGAAAGCTAAACAACATTTATAACAAAGAATCTGAATTTTTTGAGAGTGCAAGTGAGAAATTCAGCATTGAAGTAATAATGAGAAACAAAGGGTACAACACTGTCATCTCCAGTACTGAGCTGTGTGAGTTGACTGTGGGTTGCATATCTATTACCTGAAAAGTCTACAAAAGAAATTATCTTCAAGAGACAGCCAAGTGTCAGTTGGGGCACCAAGAAAGAAGGAATATTTTTAGGAAATATTGGAGACGGAGTGATTTGTTGATTATTGGAACTGAGTTTCTAGGGACCTAGGAGAAAGAATTGGGAGAGAAGGAGGGAAGGAGAGAGAGAAAACAATGGACAATGAAGTCAGAATGAGAAATGTACAGAAAGTACAGACATTGCCCTTCAGATGGACAATCTGATAGTGATTTCAATGAACAGGCTTGTGAGGCATGTGGGATTGTACATACATGGTGAGCAGGCCCTCCAAAGTCTTGCTACGCAAAAATTAGATTCAGGTGTCCTCAATATTTTCTTCCAAGTCATTGACAAACTGCTGACTAAAAGGCACTGATCATGTATATTTGATCCTGGCACGAGCAAATTGACTCTTCGATTTACTGTCAGTGCTTATTATAATTCCTCTTATTGTCATTCATCTGCAGCATAAAGACACCTGTTGTTCTCCCTTTGAGTTTTGTGTATAGAGAGGGAAGACACCATGAGCTAAATGTAATTCTCAGTTTAGCACAAACAGATTTAAACAACCCAGGGCTAATCAGCTGGATTAGATGAGACTATCTCGAGGTAATAACAATAAAATTGTGTGAGACTCCAAAATATTCTTAAATTTATATATACATATACACATGTTTCTTTATTTTTCGTTTTCTTTGTAAAACCCATTTATATGCAGCAATTATTTACGAGAACAATTTTAAAAAATTATTCTGGAACTTGTATCTTTTTATTTGCCTAAATATTATTTTTCTCAGAAGCATAGCTAAAGTTTAAGCATTATCAGAGGCAATTATACAAGAACATAACTAAAATCTATTTATCTACAAATGAGACTTCTCTATGTCAAATTTCAATGCCATAGTAGAAAGGTTACAATCATTTATTATGTGAATTAAGGACAAAATTTTACTAATGGTGCAATTTTCTTGCTAATTTGTTCTTTACTTAATAGCACATAATTGTTTGAATAAAATTGATGTCCCTTCAAAACAGAAAAGGCACTGTGAAGAGACACATTCAACTCCAACTAAAATTTTTTGTTAAATTATAAAGAAATTTGAGAATGACATTAATGTATTCTATTCTCGTGCCTTTTTTTTCATAGTTTTGATTTAGCAAAATGTGTGTAATGGGTGGTCAGTTTGAATATTACCAACATTTAATAACTGTGAAATAAATCAATATAATCAATATGAAGTTATTAAATTACCAAAAACATACAAAGTAACAAAAATGAAAATACAGATCTCAACATGATTCATTACTTATGATAATTAAAATATCACATTGTGATTTAATAATTGTTATAAGTACAAAATAGGAAGTATATGAATATAGTGAATGCTTAACATCAATAATATGACACCACCTTCCTTTCAAGGAAACATTCATTGCTTAAGAGCTACATGATTAATTCTATAAATAAATGGTCTACCATCATTAGATATTATAATATTCCCAGGGGAAAGTATAGGCAGAATAATCTTTGACATAAGGCAAAACAAATTTGTGGGTACCAAGAAGATAGCAAAGAGATAATTAGGAGTTTGAGATTATATATAAAACAGGTAAACAACAAAGACTTCCTGCATAGCACAGGGAACTATATTTAATATCATGTAATAACCTAATGCGGAAAAGAATAATATAAATGTATGTGTATATATATATATATATATATATATATATATATATATACATACATACATACATACAAACAAATATATATATACACACACACGCATATATATACATGTTCGTATAACTGAATCACTTTGCTATACAGTGGAAACTAACAAAACATTGTAAATCAACTCTGCTTCAATAAAAAAAAAAGTCTGCTGTTAAATGTAGTTTCCATCTGCTATTGAACACTATTTAGACATTTCTATTCTTTCCTTTTTTCCTTTTTATTACTCTTATAGGTAGTTAAAGAGCACATACCATGGGTATATACTAATTACACTCAACAGTGAAGAAAAAATCAAGAAAAGTTGAGACTGAAATGAAAGATTACTATAAAAACAATAAACCCAAATTTGACCCTCAGATATGGTTTCTTTGGAAAAGTGTTATGGCACTAATATCTGAAGGATATGGGATAATTACCTAGAAGATAATGTGGGAATACAGCATTCTGTGCATAGAAGATGTGCAAAATATGATAGTCAATTGATCTATAGATCCAAGCTCTGAAGGAGTCTGGTTTTCATCTATTGAAATTTTAAAATATGAATTGAATCTTGTCATGGTTGTAAAAAAAAATGCTAATGAATGACAATTTCCAGAAAAAGGTAATCTGATGATTGACAAATAATGCCAAAACTACATTTAAATACTTTCAAACACTCTAAAGTTTTTCACTCTTTCTAAAAAAACACAGATACCACATTCTCTAGTTTAAGTTTTAATTATCCTTCAGGCTGAAAGATTAAAGCGCTTATCCTTTCACTTCTGTTGCCTGTTATTTTTTCACCGTGTACACGTATGTATCACTATTGGCACATGTTATGTATCAATAGCTCTGTAATCATTCATTGGCTTATATATACTGTGACTTAGTGCTTTCTGCTTTTCTTTCTCTTCTGATTCTGGTTTATTTTTCAATTATTTGGTTAAATAGGTAAAAGTAGAACATAGAACTTAGATTTTCATTTAAAAAATACATTATTCCAACCCTAACTGACCACCCCAATCTGATTTGTTTAGTGTTTTGGCCCTAGATTTCTCAGGGGAATCTAACATTCCTTTTATGTATGCTTCTATCACTGTTTCCATCACACTAGGCAACTGCAGGGCCCAAACGGTCTTATTTCATCTACATTTTGCTATTATTGCAAAGAAATAGTGATTTTCTAAATGGTCTCTAACAGCCTGAGAGAGCTAATTCAAATTTCCAAAGTGCCCAATTTTAACTGTGGAATAATGCATGTAAGACTGATTATACATATCTAGCTGTGATTATTGCACTAAGAAATTTGTGATCCTACAGGTTTGGAGGCCAAACGTATATTACTCAGTTGAAGATTAAATAATTACAGAAACATCACTCATACCCAACAAATTTTTAGATATACTCTTAAGCATTCACGTTCTTATAAATATAATTGTTTTTTGACATCAAATGAGTTGATGAATATTATCCTAAAGGTTGTCAATGTAAGCTTAATGTAATGGCCACATATAAAATTTTCAGTCCAAAGAATAAAATCTTTCATCCAGATCAAATGGAACAATGCAAACAGAAAATCAGTGCATTTCCAAATTAGGTGCTGAATGCTATTTTGTACACAAAATACATGGCCTGATGTAAGACGTTTAAATAATTCCTCACTTCTCTGATTTTTCTTTTCCTACATAAATTATAAGATGTTTAAATCCTAAGAAAAAAGCATGAAAGCTTCTGAGATGGTATGACTTGGTAACCCATTTTAACATTTTTATGTATTTATTTATTTTGCCTTTTAGGGCTGCTCCCATGGCATATGCAAGTTCCTGGGCTAGGGGTTGAATCAGAGCCACAGCTTCTGACCTACACCACAGCCACAGCAACGTGGGATCCAAGCTGCATCTGCGCCCTACACTACAGGTCACAGCAATGCTGGATCCTTAACCCACTGAGTGAGGCCAGGGATTGAATACTAGTTGGATTCTTTTCCGCTGTGCCACAACGTGAACTCCCCATTTTAACATTTTTAGATGCTAAGAGAATACTCTCTGCTTACAGTAAGGACAGCTCTAGCAGCAAGAGTGGCAAAAACAACTGTGAAGAATTTTATGTTCTTACTGTGATAACAAAAGACCTTTATATCAAGTTTTTGATGTGCTAGACGTCTTCATGTCTACTATGTCAAAAACTATCAAGTTCAGTGTCATGGGACATATTTTTTTTAAATAGTCAGCTAAGTAAATTAGGAATGGATATAATTTTTTATGAGAAAAACATTATAGAGTCTGATTGGTTTTGATTTTGAAAGAAATATATAGTAAACTGATTGTAAAGTTTAGTATGGTGTGATAAATATCAGCCATGAGTTTGAGAGTTGAATTTTTCTTGTGTGTGTCCTTTTTAGGACCACACCCATGGCATATGTAGGCTCCCAGGCTATAGGTAGAATCGGAGCTGTAGCTGCCGGCCTACACCATAGCCACAGCAACTTGGGATCCGAGCCACATCTGCAACCTATACCACAGCTCACGGCAACACTAGATCCTTAAAACACTGAGTGAGGCCAGAAATCAAACCTGAGTCCTCATGCATGCTAGTCAGATTCTTTTCTGCTGAGCCACAATGCAAACTCCAAGAGTTGAAATTTTTATTTCATGTTTTTCATATTAACTCTGATACCAAACCTACTTCCGAAACAGACTTTAGGCAATTTATAACAAAACGACACAAATCTAATAAAATTGTGAAATCAGAAAAATACAAAACAAAGAAAACATCTAAGAGTTGAAACCCCATATGTGGGTAGGTGAAGATAAGGGGAAAGAACACAGTTATGTCATAAGACCAAGGTTTTAATTTTTAACTTTGCATTCGAACTTGAAACCCTTAGCTTACCTAGATTCAGCAGAAGGAAGAAACAGGCTAAGTTTCAATGCAATAAAAAAAGGATCAAACCTGCAGCTGCACAGTGACCAGAGCCCCTGCAGTTGGATTCTTAACCCACAGCACCATAGGGGGAACTCCATCTTTCTTGATGCAAGAAGGCTGTGTAGGTTCAAGGATAAAAGGATGGTTAGATCTAGCACACAGCCAGAGGTATTGTCCTTAATTGGTGACTGTGAAAACTTAGGTCTGAGTGTTTTGGTGTCTAGATACAGAAATGAAAGTCTGTGTGTATTTAGTCTTATGGTTTTAGTTTCCTTTATGAAGTAGTCTTTGAAACATACTGAGTACACGTTATGTCAAGAGGCAGTCATAGGTCTGAGAGGAATAGGATGATTTTCAAATAGAAACTTAGGTGGGATTTCAAGCCAGGCATGGTTATGCATGTTTATAATTCCCCCTTTTCCTCATGAAATCATGTAAAATAAAAACAATCACCATCAGGGGAGAAAAAATTTAAAAAAACATGCAAACTCAATTTTACGTAAAACTAGGGAGTAAGTGTAATCCAGAGTCTAATTTATGTGTAAATGCTACCAAAATATCTGAAAAAGGGCAAAAGTTATGAGAGAAAATACGGAGAGATGTGTGGATAATGACAGAATTAGGGGAGCTTATTTCAGAAAGTTTCAGGAAAAATACATTTTGTATGTGTTTATCTTGATGTCAACAAGAAATGTGAGGCCTGTGGTAAGTGAGGAAGGTGAAGAACACACTTCTGCTGGTGACTTGGCTCCAGTTCTGGAGCTTCAAAATGAATCACAAAAAAGACAGTCTCTCTGGCAGCAAAGGTGAGTGCATTTTTGATGTGACAGAAAATTCCCCTGTGTAGGAGAATACCTGAACCATTTCCTATATATAGCAAACTAATAAAAACAATTAGACAAGGTATATTTAATGTATATAATGGTGAATAATATAATAAAGGAAATTCCATGCTATTGTTATAGAAACAATATAATAAAACAAGAAGAAAAAACTTTTTTTCCCTACCGAAAGACAAAATGACAAGAAAAAAACTTTTACCACAGAGAAAACACAAATTTTGGCCATATAGTTTCACATGAATTAAAAAACAGACTTAGTAAACAAATCGCACTGATGAACCAACACCACAATGCAGGAAAAAAAAGTGTCAGGGACTAGAGAAAAATGGAGGAGACGAAACAGGTCCATAGACAGAGTTCAGGAAGGAAGCAGGGACAATTCACCACAGCATCACAGAAATGAAGACAAACTTGGAAGAAACAAATGGAAAGACTCCATAGATATCACAGTGGGAAATGTGGGTAGAAAAGAGTAAACAAACACAAGGAAATGGAATAAGAGGATAAATAATAGGTAAAGAAGATAGGAAAAAAATATGTATAATTAGAGTATTTAAAGACTTAATTCTAAATAATGTAACAGAATCAATTCAAAAGTATAGACAACCATATTCAGTGTCAGAAGAATGTGGAACAACATATAGAAGCAATATACTCACTGAAAGAGACTGTCACCAGGGACTTAATATTCAGCCTAATCTTCACCCCAAAAAGTTCCAAAGAAAGAAAACAAAGAAATCTCTAAATATGACAACACATTCTATTAATGAGGCTATAGGGAAACAGGCACTTACACTGATGGTGAAATTATTAATTGGTACAAAACTTATAAAGAGACAATTGCTAGCACTGATCACATTTAAAACGTGTACACTTGACACAGCAATTTCATTTCTAGGAATTTATTCTTACAATATGATTGCTTATATGTGAAATGATAACACTGAAGTTTATTCAGCTCATTGTTTGTATGACATTAAGATTAAAAACAACATAAATTCATAAATTATTAATAATCATATAGTGATAAAAGCATATAAGGGAATGTTTTATGTGCTGATATAGATAGAGCTCCCAAACACAATGCTAAATGAAAAATTACAGAACACTCTGGGTAAAATATGATATGGGTAAAAATAAAATGATGAAGAAGTAACTATTTGCTTCTGCTTGTGTATGTATTAAAAACTTCTAGAAGAAACATAAGAAACCACTAAAAGCAGTTATTTTGAGGGCAAAGTGTGGGAAAATGGGAGATGGGCAAGGCACTAAGAGGAAGACTTTTCACTATGTACCTTTTTTGCAATTTGGGGGTTTTAAATCATTGGAGTGCATTACATATTCAAAAAAGAAAGTGAACAAATTTAATGAAAAATGGAACTAAGTACACATATTCCTAGGCTCACAAATTCCTTATTAAGAAGTTTCTTTGAAGACAACTTAGAAAAATACCATATTCATCACATAATTTTCAATAATATTGGCCATATTCTGAGAAATAAAAAATTGCAATGTTCCACAGTTCTACCTAGGAATGCAGCTCTGATAAATAACAAAATAATGCCACTATACCTGCCTCAACTTAAACTGGAACATGTGACAAACTACTGAATAATTAAAATAAAACAAAATAATAAAAATACCAACAACAAAAGCTTGCCACTATCATTAGTCATCATTTAAGGTTTACAATTCTTAAGGACCCGTTGAAGTCATTGCTATTTATGATGCAGTACTGTTCTATTTCTGTCATCATTGCAATATTGGTGAATTTTTAGATGATATATATCATCTAAAATTACTGAATCTATTAGGCTAGGGTAATTGGAAATGATACAAAAATTACACAAAGCACCTCACTGAGAAAAAGAATTCTTTAAGTTAACCACATATGAAAATCACTACAGAACACCTTCAAAATATGATAAAAGAAAAAATTAATATTTAACTGTCATTTTCCATGTATAGATTATTCTAAAATAATACATATTTAAACTAGCAAAATGGTAATATCTGTGAGTCTATTTCTGTATTACAGAAGAGAGTGTAGAAATATCAAAGAGTCTTTCTAGTAATTTTTATAGCTAGAAAAATTATGTTTTCTTTCATTTTATTGACCAGGAAATAGAACTAAAATATTATTTCTGGACAGCCTGAAAAGTAAAATTTCTGGTAAATTCTATTGATATCCAGCCATTATAGGCAAAGTATATTTTTTAACTTTTGTGTGATACAGTGCCACACTCATAATGGATTCTGATTATTATTTCCGAATAGGAAATTAGAATGCAGGAAAATCTAATGGAAAATCAAATTAATATTACTAAATTGGAAACATGATGATTAAATATCTTAAGATGAGAATAATCTTGCCTGCTTAATAAAACCTTTCATTTATTTTAATAAGTGACAGTATTTTCTCATAAATAGGGTACTTCAAAATCCATTTGTGTTTGTTTTTAAAAACATCGTTTTTTGGACTAACCATTGCCATGCATCCATGATGCAATTACCTAGTAGTATAAAATGTCTTTTTGAAAGACTTCTGGCAAGTCAAATTATGAGTTTTGCTTTTCTTGGTTTTTATCTCAACTCAAGTATTTTAATTACCATCTAAAGTGATTCTATATTCCACATTCAAATACATGATAATTAACTGGGCTGAAATTACGTGCTACGTAAATTCCTGTCAGATGAAATTCTGTGATACATGGTATAAACCAAAGTAAATTTCTTCTTGAAATTGATGTGTCTTCAGTTTACACTGACAATAATATAAAAACTAAAGTGGCCATTTAGACCAAAGGAAGCTGCAAAGCATATTATTGAGTATGAGGTGTTAAATGAAGACTCAAAGAATGAATGGAAAGTTTGCAATTCTTTGTGACTGCTCAATGCTTCTGCTTTTAAATTAACACTTAGTTACCTGTTTATAAATCTGTTTATATGGTATATATGTGTCCAGTAAATTCAATATCTAATTACACTTCTTGTTAGTAGAAGTATATTTTATGTGTTAAAACACCTTTTTCTTGAAGTAGTAGTTGTAGAAGCTGTAAAAAGCAGTGCCTATCCTATTAGAACTGATGAATGCTAACATTCTTCAAAAAGAGGGAAAAAAAGCACAATATATTAGATCATTGACACACACACATATATCATTCAGAATACTTGCACAGCAATTGTAAAGTGAAAACTTTAGTAGTCACATCAGATATTTTTCTACTCAATTGCAGTACCTGTGGATCCCTTCCTCATGCTCACCAGAGAAATATAAAAGGCATAAATATAATGTCTTTCAAAAGGGAATAGTTTTTAATCAACAAAATTTATGAATGATTTTTACTTTCCATAGTTAAAGTTCCTTTAAGTTGTTGCTGCTATTGAAAGAGAAGACAAGTGAAGCTCATCAAAACGGTGAAAGGCAAAATACCCAGTAATGGTGCTTTTTATGGAAAATCACTTAAACAACAAAAAACCCTATTACTCTCAAGCTTTCCTATGAAATGGTGTTGGGAGCATATCAAGCAGTTGGTAACAAGTCTGGTTTCTCACTTTATAACTTTGAGAGTCAATGTTCATTATTACAAAAATTAAATAAAAATCATTTTTAAAAATCATTCTAGCTGCAGAGCAATGAAATACAGGGCACAAGATTGTCCAGCATGATCATCTAGAAGAGTTTTTAATGACAAATGGCTTTGTTCCCCACAGGGGGCTATTGGTGGTAAATGGAAATATTGTGTATTGTCACTGCTTGGGGTGGAACACATTGACAAAGACTCCCACCTTGAACAAACGTTTATCAGGCTTCTCTGAGCCCTCTTATCAATGAGGCCTTTGCCTTGGCATCCCATGGCCTTGGCCTGATGAGTCCAGTTATCAAAGAATCCTGCTAAGACAGTTTATTGAGACCCTCAGCCTCCTAACCCTTGATATCTGGTCAGATTCCTCATCTCTTACCCTTGATGTGTAAATCCTTGGCCTGTGTTTAGCATGAATCTTGTAAGTCAGTTTAACAAGAATCCTCTCATGTCTGGTATCTAATCAGGTTTCCCCTAGTAATTTTCCATCCATTGACCCCCTCATTCTATTCCTTGGCTATAAATCCTCAGCTGTCTAAGAATTGAGTTCAATCTCTTTCTCCTCTGGCAACAGTTTTGACTTCTATTGTAGCACCCTTGAGTAAAGTCCTTCTGTGTTTTTTTAACAAGTGTACAGTGTATTTTTTTTTTGGTATTGTCAGAATATTTAATAGGACACTGTTGGCATCTAGAAGTGGGTGGGGACCAGAAAAGCTGCTAAGCATCTTACAATGCACAGAACTCTCCAAAACAAAGAATCATCCAGCTAAAATGTCAATAATACCTGGTTGAGAAAGCCTGGCCTAGAGAGAGATCAGAATGACTGACAAACGTGTGAACAAAGTTGGTCTTCTATGTCTATTTGCTGTAAAGAATTAAACCAATTTGAATGTGGATTGCACGTTCTTTTTTAAGGTCTGCCTGTATTGGTAACCCATACTCAGTGCTAGAATTTGGGAAATTTGTAAGTAGGAAACCTGTTGGACCTAGCGTAACACAGCGTTTGTGCTTTGGGAATCAACAGACATGCATCTCAATAGAAGCAAAGAGATGTTTGAAATCTGAATGTTGGCAGAAAGCAAACTAGCAGGAACATCCCTGAAGTTCTAGGCAAGGGCTCTCTATGGTTCAGACTTAAAAGACTGACACTATTTGGAGCAGAAACAGCAACCTTGGACTGCTCCTACGGAGACTTCCGTGAGTCAAGCATTAGAATAACCACCTCAGCACTGAATAAACCCCTGGCATGTTAAGGTAATTAAAGCAAAGACTATGAGAGAGGCAACTCTTGAACTTTTGCTCAAAAGGCAAGTGTGAACTTGTAAATAACTGGAAAATTTCTCTAAAAGAATTAACAAGGATGAACTAAATATAACTTTAAATTGTGTGTCAATTATTAAATTGAATGGAATATGTTTTAATGCTAGAGGAGCAAGGAGAGAGAAAGATTAATAGTCACAGAAGGTTTAGCAGTAGAGGATAGAAGATGTGGAAATTAGTAATATATGGAAAGTATGGCTTAGCTCAATTCTAGAACAATTAAAGTCCTCAAAAAAGAGCAGCTATCACTGTTACACTGTTTTTCTTTTAAAGACACTCAAATGCAAGTTAGAAGAGAAGAGAAAGAAATGCCAAGTCATAAAGACTCAACTGAGGAAAATGATAGAGATGTATAGAAACAGAGTATAGATCCAGTTTAGCATGATGTTTATACAGATTGAATCTAAATTTATAATGGTAATTATTGAAAACATCAGGTTGTTTGTTAGACTTTGAATGATTATTTGCATCACTCTGAGTGCCAAGTGCCTCAGCTCTCACCATTTTAACATCCCATTATGTTTCAGTTAAATTGGAATATTACAAGACCCTGCTTACACAGTGGCCCTTGGTCCCCAACTCTCATTTGTTAAGACTTTAGTTTTTAGAAAGCAAAATGGGAGTAAAAGTAAAGAGATTTCTCATATATTCCCAAACCCCCCAACACAGCCTCCCACATTATCAATATCCCTCATCAAAGTCATACTTCTGTTACAGAGTTCCCTTCGTGGCTCAGTGGTTAACGAATCCAACTAAGAACCATGAGGTTGCGGGTTCGATCCCTGGCCTTGCTCTGTGGGTTAAAGATCTGGCGTTGCTGTGAGCTGTGGCGTAGGTTGCAGACGCGGCTAGAATCCCGCGTTGTTGTGGCTGTGGTGAAGGCCCAGAGCTACAGCTCCTGTTAGACCCCTAGCCTGGGAACCTCCATGTACCGCGGGTGTGGCTCTACATAAATGCAAAAAGACAAAAAAAAAGTCATACCTTTGTTACAACTGATGAACCTACACTGACACATCATAATCAAGTCCATCGTTTATATTACAGTTCACTCAATGTTGTACATTCTATGTGTTTGGAAAATGTGTAATGACATGTATCCTTCATTTTGGTATTATCCAGAGTATTTTCACTGTCCTAAAAATCCTCTGTGCCCCAAATAATCAGCCTTCCTCACTCCTCAAACATCTGATAACCATTGCTTTTTTTTTTTAATTGTCTCCATAGTTTTTCCTTTTCCAGAATGACATTTGATTGGATTCATATTATGTAACCTTCTCAGATTGGCTTATTATCTTAGTAAAATGCATTTAAGTTCCCTCTGTGTCTTTTCATGGTTTGATGCTTCATTTCTTTTTAGTGCTGAGTAATATTCCATAGTATCGATGTACCACAGTGTATTTATCAGTCCCCTTCTCCCATTTAACATAGTGTTCTCCCTTTCTTGAACACCCCTTCCTAATTCTTTGCCTTTAACAATTTCTCCTGGGATAGTTAGCAAGACGCTTACTCCATGGTCACCATTTTGTTCAGGTCTACACTGACTATCCTAAGTCCTTATGAGAGTAAAGCATCCTTTTTCTTTCTTTCTCTAACTCCCTGTGTTCATTATACTTATCATCTGGTTTTGTCACTCTTTGTTTCCTTATCTATGAGGACTTTCTCTTTCACTAAACTCACAATTTCTGGTACAATGCTTTATATTCAGGGAAAGTCAATAAGCATTCCTGACTGATTCTCTCTGCTTAAGAGCTTTAGGTAAAATAATTACCTTCAGTAATTACAAACACACTTACCCAAAGCAAATGCTAAAAGAAAGAAAACAAAACGAAACCCAGCAAAACTTAAATTGTTAAGGCAAAGAAGGACGGCTAAGGAAAATATTTCTTAACATTTATTGTAATCTTTAAAAAAGATTTTTAATTTATATTTTTCTATTACTAAACATGGACTACTTTATACCAATGTTTAATATAGGGTATTAACAAAGATTTTGGCATGAAGCATACTCTGTAATATACAAGCATTCAGGAACCAGATTGCCTGGTTTAAAATCCTGACTTTATTGATTATTAATAAATTACTTTCTTTCCCTGTCTCCTCTTCTAAAACAAAAGCAAAAAAGGGGAGAGGATAGAAAGGAATTTTAAAAAGTAATTTCCTGAAAAGTCTGTGTTAAAAAAAGACTTATTAAATGTGAAGTGTTTGCAAATATGTCTTGCAAGTGTAGGTATTCAGTACGTGTTAGGTATTATTTTATAATAAAACAACATATTTCATATTAAGGCATTTGTTTGTTTAAAGCATTTGTTCAAAATATGAAATTTGGAGTTCCCTTCGTGGCTCAGTGGTTAACGAATCCGACTAAGAACCATGAGGTTGTGGGTTCGATCCCTGGCCTTGCTCAGTGGGTTAAGGATCCGGCGTTGCCGTAAGCTGCGGTGTAGGTTGCAGACGCGGCTCGGATCCCGCGTTGCTGTGGCTGTGGCGAAGGCCGGCAGCTACAGCTCCTGTTAGACCCCTAGCCTGGGAACCTCCATATGCCGTGGGTGCGGCTCTATGTAAAGGCAAAAAGACAAAAAAAAAAAAAAAATGAAATTTATTTGTAATCCGGGATGTGATACTGACAACAAGTGTTCATCTTCTGTGTTTTGGGGGTTACATTAAAATTAATAGTATAGAAAAAAGTGAAAGTGTTTTCCTTTTACCCTGTTGTATTTACAGTCCACTTTTCTCTATGATTTTTACGAAATTTTTCCTTTGTATTTTGCTTTCCTTTTATTATTTTCCTCGTCAGTAGAAGGGACTTAAAAATCAGAAGGAATAATGCCATGTCACTAGGAATTAGCAAGTTCACTGAGCCTACAGCTTCTGTTGGAAGATTCTTTACTAGACACAGATAATATGTCTGCGTCCTCTCAATTTCTCTTTCCTTTGGCCCATTTAGTTTCTGCATTAGCTTTTTTTTTTCCTGCTATAACAAATTACCACAGACTTAATGACTTCAAATGGCACAGATATGCTCTCTTTCCGTCTTACAGATACATGTTTGACTGAACTAAAATCAAGATTTCAACAAGACTGCATTCCTTTCTGGAGGCTCTGCTGGAGAATCCATTTCTCACCTTTTCCAACTCCTAGTGTAACAAGGACCTGACCTGACCCCATATTGGATCTATTCCTTTAGCTCTAACCTCTGTGTCCCATTGCCAGTGCTTAGTCATGCTGGCTTTGCACCTTTGTAAAAGAATGTTTCCAATAGCCTGAAATATATACAACAGTCCATTCTCAAGGCTCTGCCTCTCAGGCTTGACTTTTAAAGATATAACAGTTTTCATTCATATAGAGATAAAAGTTGCAGAACAGAGGATAACATTTGTCTTGTAGGAGGTTTACAGGAATCCTGTGACCAGACCTATGTGGACGGGTGAAAGAAAAGAGGACTCTGGCACCAAGACGTCTTCAAAAATCAGCCATGCCCTTTCCCCTTGTAGTGTAAAAGAAGTCTGAATAGTAATGCCAGTAAGATGGTTCTTTGGGACACTAGTCTATCATCTTCTTGGTCTGCTGGCTCTCCAAATAAAGTCACTATTCCTTGCTCCAACACCTTGTCTCTCAATGTACTGGCCTCTTGTGTGGTGAGCAGTAAAAGCTTTGACTTGGTAACACCAGAAGCTCATAGCCCCCTTCCTTTGTATGACTCCATCTCCAACACTAGCAGCAATTCATCTCTATGAACATTCTTCTCTCGTTATTTCTCCCTGTGACCATAGCCAGCAAAAGTTCTCTATTGTTAAGAACCTATATGATTAGATCTGGCCTGCCTTGGGTAGCACAGACTAACCATCCCCCTTTTAAGGCCCTTAAGTTAATCACATCTGCAAAGTCCCTTTCACAATGTACAGCAAAATGTTCTGGGGACTAGGAGGAAAACATCTTTCAGGGTACTTCTTTTTTTTTTGCCTACCTCAGCTCTAGAGTGGTATGACTCCCAACTGTTTCTAGCCCTGAGGTTTTACAACTTTTCTTGATGTTCCTCTTCACTCTGCATGTACATTCATGACCGGAATCTTTATAAACAACCCATTTTGAGTGTTCAAGGATACTGACAGCTCCACACAGATAAAAATATATTGGAGAGAGGATATCAACAAAAAATAAACTATGCAAATATTTTATTTTATTTTAAAATAAATAAAATAGACCTGCATATTCTGGCACTTTAGGTCTAATAAAATTGTCTTCTCATTCTTACAATGGGCAGTCACCTTTTGACAATCAACAAGGTAATAATAAGCATGATCCTAGCATACAAGACATCATTGGTCATATTAGAGGATGAGTAGAGACCCTAAAAAGAACAGATGCTCTAAAGAAATTTCAGTTAGAGAATAATAGCCTTTTAAAATACTTTAAATTCTAAAGTATCTATAAAAGTTTTAAAGCACACTGTCATATAAAACCAATGAAATTTCCCATAAAAATAGAGCAAATGGAAACAAGGATTAGATACTTATAAGATCACCAACAACAGTCTGATAATTGCCTAATAATAACTTCAGAAAAGGGAAATGAAGGGGCAAACTGGACTAGGGGGCTGATGTTGAGTCTATACTTACTCTTTTTCCTATGTGTTGGCTTCTAAAGTACATGCATAGGAATTAAGCTCCAAGTGGTTTAGTTCATTGTAGAAGTTGCATCCATAGGTGGCAAGACTACTGCCCACAAGTAACAATGTCATTAGCGGTAGAAAGCAATACTGTTAGTCTAAATGGGCTCTTTTGCTTCATGATCTTGCTGTGTCGGCTTCCTTTCTCTGTCTTGTCTTATTCCTGCATTTCTTCTAATCTGGCTCAGCAGTCTTCACAACGATGCAGTGAGCTTCCTAGGACTCTTCACATAAATTTCTGTTCTGCTTATGTTAGCTGGATTTGGTTTTTCCTTCCTTGTAACTGAGATCAATGAATCACACAATTTATTACCCTTTTAGTACTACCTGACTTGTAATATGTGTGTAGTAATTTCAGATGAAAAAAAGAATTGCCCTGGAAAAAGGACTTATTTATAACAAAATTCTAGGAGGTTTGGATTTAATTTTTCCAAGTAGAAAATAATTTATTTACTGTTAGCTTTGCCAAGGAAGATATAGAATAGGCAGCAATAATTTTTGAAGAATCTATTCATTCATTATTGGGCTGATATGAGGTCTAAAATATCATAATCATTAACAATTAATATGCATTTATTAAACTATTTAGATAAAATATTTTTTCATTATATTTTAGAAAATTTTTTAGTTTCTTTTTGTTATTTTTCTTTTAAGGTGTAAATAATCATTCTTTCAAAAGACACCCTTTTCTATCGTTTCTTTCTGTTGGCTCAGCTGAGATAACTTGCCTCCTCTTTTTCACTGGTAATGTGATATTTTTTCCCCCTAGAAGTTGCTTGTATAAATAAAAACCTCCACTGCTCTGAGCAAGCATGATAAGGCAGGAAGGAAATGCTTAGATTTAAATTCTTAGATTTAAAGAATTTAAAGAAATTCTTAGATTTAAAGAATGTAGCTCTCAATTTTTTTCTCTTTCCCACCATTTTCTCTCTCCCTGCCCTCCTTCTTTCCTCTTTCCCTCCCACCACAAACACACAGTTACACATACACACATATGCACTGCATTTCTTCATAATTTATTCTCATTGCTACTTAATGAAGACTTTTTACATAATATTGAACACTAATTTAGTATGCTATACAATAAATTTTATGCATCTAGAAAACCATATAAAATTTAAAGACCCCAGTTTTCTAATATTCATATCTGTTACAATTTTTTTTTTTTTGTCTACGTCTTTGGCAATATGGAAGCTCCCATTGATCAAGTATCAAACCCATGCCACAGCAGTGAATCTAGTTATTGCTGTGACAATGCCAGATCCTTAACTTGCTGCACCACAAGGGACCTTCTATTAAATTAAAAAAAAAAAAAAAACAGTTTCTTGGAGTTCTTTTGTGGCAAAATGTTAAGGATATGGTCTTGTCATTGCAGTGACTGGGGTCACTGCTATGTCACAGATTTCATCCCTGACCCGGGGAACTTTCACATGCCTCAGGTGTGGCCAAAAAGAGACAATTTCTTCTACTTACATGTTTGCAGAAATTTTTTTCTTAGGAACTAATACTTATTTTAGAATACATTAATTACTAGGGAAAATGAACAGAAAAATCAGATAGGTGTGTGATTCATATTATACTATAGAGATTTCCCATCATGGCTAAGTGGAAACGAGTCTGACTAGAATCCATGAGGAGGCTGGTTCGATCCCTGGCCTCTCTCAGTGGGTTAAGGATCTGGAATTGCCATGAGACTTGGTATAGGTTATGGCTGTGGCATAGGCCGGCAGCTTCAGTTTCGATTCAACCCCTAGCCTGAGAACATCCATATGCCGTGGGTGCAGCCCTAACAAGAAAAAAACAAAAACAAACAAACAAAAAAGCACAACTTATACTATAAAATGCCATGTTTTGCTAAATCCTAAGCACAAGCTGCATAGCTTCTTTTGTACTCTGTGACTGGAATAAACATCTGAGCTGTGTACAGCATTTTATGAGAGCATATTACAATCAATCTAATCCCATTACATTGGCTAAACAAATTAGCCCTAAAATTGCTGAAATTTATCATAGATTCCAATAAATGTTCCCGCATTATTTGCTCTGCCCTCCTTAAACATGTGTTGCTAAGCTCATTTTAGGCTTCCACATAAGGATTAGCCTTTCCAATCACATTGAAAGCCAGATTGCTTAACTACAGCAGAGTGTCATGCTACAGATAATCCATGCCCTTGATTAATGCTCTTATAATCAATTGCTGTCTGGAAGTGACTCCTTCCCATCACACTCTTCACAAAAAGAGCAGATGGTATTTAAAAGGTTATGGCAGGAGGGCACTACAGAGGTCAAATGGAACATCGATCAAGTGGGCAGAAAAATTGCCTTTTTTCTTCTTATCCTAAGAATCCATAAAGGAATGTGGTATATGAATTATAGTTTGATCTAGAGTTCAAATACGAAGATATTTTCTTGTTTCAAATTTCTGTGTTGTTTTGGGTAATGAACCTGGAAATTGGATTTCTTATGTGCCAAGAAAAAATTGTACCAATATGAGATCTCAAACAAATAATTCTTAGAGTCAAGAAATTTTTTTCCCAAATGTTTAATGCAGACATATAGTTCCAACTTGATAAAAAACTTTAATATAGAGTGGCTCTTATATCAATTTTTATAGAAGTAATGACTTTATCTCTAGAAAATCAGATGAAATTTTCATTTTTATGTGAAATTAAATGTAGTGCTGTGTATATAGATTTTTTTTCTCTCTCTCCCTGTCCTTTCTCACACTAGTGACAGTCTATCATATATTTTGAAGTGATCAGTTCTCTTTTTAATTGGTATGCTTAGTTCTAATGAGGCAGAGTCTTGGTAGGGAGGCTGTATTCCTATGTGCAGATTACAAACATTGAAATTAAGTAAGCAAATGTCAGCATAAGGTTCTTTAAAAACTGAAATGTATTATTTTAGCATATGAGTACCTCCAGATACACAGATGGATGCCCTGGTCATGAATAAATTGGTCACTTCTATACAATGTAATGATGAAAAAGATATTTATTATATAAATAAAGAAAATATGCAGCTGTGAATTCATAGAGAAAAGATTTTTGAACAAGGCTTTGGCAGAAGGTTGATAACACCAGATATTTGTGTACCTTTCTACTGTTCAACATGCTATTACGTGCATTAACTAAGTAGTCACTAATTATTTACTAAGCAGCCACTCTGCATGTAAGTGTTAACATTTGTGGATGTAAAGATACTATCTTTGTTGTCAAGTAGTTCATATATATTTGAGGAGGAAACAACCTGCATACAGAAAGTAAAATAATATTATTTGATAATTTTTCAAGAAGTTTCATAAGAGAATAGTTAGTTAAATGTCAAATGAATGTCATCACAATAATGCCATTAAGATGGCATTAGAGAAAGGGATGCCTGTGGTCTAGACAGGCCAGAAAAAATTCAGATTGCTGAAGAATGAGCTTTAAGAATGAATAAGATTTAGAAACTCATTGGATCAAGAAAAGCACTGAAGAAAAGATATAGTGGAAGCAAAGACACAGAAGAGGAATGTCCTTGGCTAATTTAAGCCAGGAGAATTGCAGTGGAAATTTCACCCACCAGACATATTTGAAAGTGTACTGAGGGCAAATTACAAAGGAACTTAAATGTTATGCATAGACATTTAAACTTTATGACATATATAAATGCATTTGATTGACGGAGTTTTCTTTCACATAGGCTATGTCGTTCTAGAAATTGGCAATATTTCTAGCCTTCTAATGTGAGCTCTTACAAACATCCATGGCTTTTAGCAGTGTCTTAGCTATTACCATCAATTAATCTGAAACAAATAAAAAACTATGTGGCTTGATGCTAACTTAAATCTAAACTTGTAAAAAGGATTGGAGGACACTCACTTCATGTTTGTGACATGCATTATAATAAGAGACAAGAGAATGCACGGGGGTTTCACTGATAAAGATTCTGGTTTTGAAGGGTTTGTTGAGTGACTCCTCTATATCAGGACTGAGAAGCCCTTAAAATATGGACTCTGCTCTTTAGGATTTTCCAGTCTAGTGGACAAGGCCTCCTCTGCATAGAACATAGTGTTATAATTCCATAAGGAGGACATATGACAGGAACCCAGAAGATATCTTGGAAAAGAAGTGCAAACTGAAGTTGGATGGGAGCATGGATGTGAGCAGTATATGAGCAGTATATGAGAGAGGAAAATACCAGAATGGACTGGAGAGGTGTTCCCATTGCAAATGTTTTCACCATACCTGAATATTCTGAAAGAGCCTGAGGTCAGGGCAAGGGGCCCGTCCCTCTCACCCACTGAGAATGACTGAATTGAGCCTAGAAAAAAGAAATACTATGAAAAAAGCCTGTTTAGAAATACCAATGCAAAATGGGTGAATGGAAATAGGAGAATCAACTAAATTTTTTTGCTTTAATTCTGGAGATGAAGGTTATAGCCTTTCCTGTGTGATCCCTTGAGACACCAATATGATTCTGGCTTTTTTTTTTTTTTTAATATATGAATGATAAGTAAAAGGTAGGAAAAATACCAGAAAATTCTCAACATGATTAAATTATAAAAACGCCATATAACAGAAAAAAAATTAAGGTTGCTATCTGGCTCACATTAATTTTCTCAGAGGCCATATTTGAGCCTGTTATCCTTGGAAGATAATCCTCCCTCTCCAATCCTCCTTCTATCAGGGAAAGCAAATGGGAGATACTATGATCTGCCTCCCTGGCCATACTGATTGGTTTAAAGGTGTGCATGTGACCAAACCTGAATCAAATGACCTCTTTCTCAGCATTTTTCCAAAAGAGAAGCTTGGATACTCAGACTTCTGACTTACTTAGAACAAAGTGCTGCAAAGTACAAGCCCCATATAGGGGACTGTCCCTTTGGAACTTCCCACCATTGTTTCAGAAAATGATGGCAGCGACTTTGAAGTTAATTATATTAGTATTAGAAAAACCCTTAGGATTTGACATGCTAATGCCTTATTTTTTTTCTTTGCATACTCAGCCATACATTTGACAAATGTTTATTCAGGAACCTCTATGGGCATGAGGTGCATTTGTAAGAGTACATGGGATATGGAGAATCAGTATTATCTCATGCCTTGAAAGTCAATTTTTGCTAAAATATTTTTTATAAATAATGGTTATTCCCCATCCCCACAACTGTGATGACATGTCAGGCTGTGTTCACATTCTCCATGATCTACCACATGTATTATAAGAAGGAACACTCCAATAAACAAGTAAGTTCATGTGGAATTATTTTATGCCATACATGTGAGTATGCTGACACATTACTGGACATGAATGTGAATCTCTATGTTAATAGGTAACTTCTGATCTGCAAAATGGAGTTGAGCTCATATGCATTTCAGATAAATATATTTAATTATTTCACTTGTATTGAAGTAACAGACACTATTAATTGTTAATGTTGGAAAAAAATATTTTCATGGGGAAAAAATGGTCTCTGATCAACTTCTTGCAAGATCGTTTACCTGGCAGCTGCCAGGTATTTTAAAATTTGTGTAAACAGAAATCAGGAGTCTACACTAAGGCTTTAGGATTTTTTTCCTTGCAGCTTTAATATGGTGGAGCATTTGTCAATAAACATGAATTGCCACTAAGAATTGTAAATGAAAGTTTTCAACTCTAAATGATTTATTAAGTGCAAACTTTGCAGTTTCCTCTCTTCATTCCTGATTTGATATACAATTAAGGACATGCAATTTGTGATACTGGGTGGTGCCTTTTTTTATTTACTTATAAAAACCCTACAGACCTTGTAAACTCAATGAACTAAAGAGCTAGTGAGTATAAACAAGCTCCTACATGGTCAAGATTATCACAACTGCAGAAGGACTACCAACTCCTGTGTCCCCTGTGGTGTGGTTTGTGATGTTCCTGCACATTTCTCCTTTAATTAGAATAAACAAAATAGACATGAGCTGCTTGTGATGTGCACTGCAGGAACAAAGAGCATTAAGTACATCAGTGTGCTCCATAAAAGAATTAGAGCAATGATGCTTAAGGGAGTGCCTGATATCAAGTGGATCAAAATTTTTATTCAAAGATGTACATAAAGAAAAATGAGTTAGTTATAAGAAGAAAAACAAAGCATCTTCATTTGTATTTTACATGTAAAATAATTGTAATAATTGTTTGAAATATTTTTGACTTTATTGAAACAGAAATGTACAAAATGCAAATAAAATAATCACTGTGTTGGCTGACTTACAGTCTTTTTTTCTTAGAAAGGTTTGTACTCAGTCTTGTGGAGAGAAAAGCAGTCATGCTCAGAAGTTTGTGCTTATCTTTCACAGCTATCAGCACAGGAAAATGTTAGATTCTTCTCAGTAAGCATGGATGTTCATTACTAACTTATTTATATTTATGGCTTTATCAAAGTAGTGTATATATATATATGTATACATATATAAAGTGATCAAATAGTATAAAGGATATGCAGAGAAACTAGTGATATGAAATCACAATTCTATTTACGTTTAAGTCTTACCTCCTGGTTTTTATTTTTGTTATTAGTGACATCACAATTATATAAAATATATTTCAATTTCTATTTCATCTCCTACAGACTATATACTCTTGAAAATGAAAAGTTAGCTTATTTATATGAACTCTTTCCTGTGAATTTCTTGAGATGCTAGATAGCTATGTTACTAATTTATTTATTTCATGGTAGCTTCAGTTATTTTTTACTAGAACTACATTTAATTTTATAATGAGGGGATTGATCTTGAAATTTGGTGTCTTCCTTCAAATCATGTGTTCTCCTCAGGGGAGACTAGAAAAAGAAAAGAGACCACACTGGAGAAAGGCAACTAAGCTAAGTGGACTAATCTGATCAGGAGGATTGTCTGTAGGTGAAACTGCAAAGGATCAAAATGTTCAGATCATCAACAATATTAAATAGTATTATAAGAATTTTTACCTTATACTGTAGATATAAAGATATTGTAGATATTGTAGACAACTGGTGGGCACTAAAGTGTTATTCACTAATGGCAAATTAGTGAATTTTACTTGCATGTGTCCAGTGTTGCCTTAGAGTTGGACACTAAACAAGAAGTTCTTAGAGAAAAAAATAATATCAGTTAAGAAATACTGCAACTATTTATTATAAAGATGAAAAATTAGGTGCTTGGCAGTGAGAACGTTAAAGATTTAGAGAAATAATTAGGTATATCCTTACTTAGACTTAATAACAATTGAATATAAGGTCATAAATGTGGTTGCCAGTAAAAACAGCAATGTATCTAGGGGGTGACTCTGAAGTGCCCAACTCAAGTTTTGACTTTAAATCAGAGATTATATAGGAAATAGATTATGGTTGGGTGAGATGTGGTGATTTTTTTTTTCTTTTGGAGTTTTTCTGGCCCATAAACAAGTTTCCTTAGCCCATGGAAAGCCTTTCTTTCCCTCTCTCTTTCCCTTTCTTTCTTTCTACCTTTTTTTTTTTTCCAAAGAGCTAGAGAAGATGCTGAGACATGGAAACTTGAACTCTTCTTCTTTCTTTTGCTGTAAATTCTGAATCCCTACCTTTTTTTTTCTTCTTTGTCTTTTTGCCTTATCTAGGGCCGCACCCACGGCATATGGAGGTTCCCAGGCTAGGGGTCTAACAGGAGCCGTAGCTGCCAGCCTTCGCCACAGCCACAGCAACGCGGAGTCCGAGCCGCGTCTGCAGTCTACACCACAGCTCACAGCAACGCCGTATCCTTACCCCACTGAGCGAGGCCAGGGATCAAACCCTCAACCTCATAGTTTCTAGTCAGATTCGTTAGCCACTGAGCCACGACGGGAACTCTTGAATCTCTACCTATTATTTCTTCCAAGAGCAAATAGCTACTTAAGTTTCAGGATTTTTTGGAACTCCAGCTCTGTGAAAAACTAACCTTGAGAATAGGTGGATTTTTCACCCGTTGGACATCGCAAAAGTCCTAGGGTCACTATTGGAAAGATTTAGGACACAGATTGGAACATGGAACACTAGAGGAAAGCTGGAATGTGAGGGATTCTTTTTCTATGGAATTTCTACTTCGTTTGAACTTATTGGGTTCCTTGTCCCCAAGGAGCAGAAGAAAAGAAGAAAGAGTGGATAGAATTCTCAGTGTCCTCAGTGTTGCTTCCTCCTAGTGCCCCATTGGGGACCTGACATCTTTCATTATGTTACACGGAAAATCCACATAACAGACTGCTGTAGCTGACGGGCCTATTGTCTTCCCAGTAGACAAAAGAATAAAATGTGCTAATGGGGATCATTAGACAGGAAAAAAAAAGATACAATTGAAATACTCAGAATAATTTCTAGTGAAACTGAGCTGCTAAGAGACACAGGAAAAAAACTTGGGACAAAAAAAAGAGTGAAATCATTTAAGATAATTTTAAAAATTGCCAAAACCTGGACCTTTGATAAGACAAATAAAAATTAACTTGGTTGTAGACAAAAAAAGTAGGAAGCAAAAAAATATACAATAATGGGAATGAGAAAGGAAAACGGATTGTAGATATGGAACAGAATGAAAGAATTAAAAGAAAACTACTTCTGTAAATGTTTGGTCACAGAAACAAGTTAAGGATGAGTTTCGTCAATCAAGGGCTTTCTCAGTGACAGCAAAATCCTCAAGTGTAGAAGTATGTTACTTGATGGCAATCTAGCAAAGTTAAGCAGAACTCAACGTGGAACATATCCCCAAAGTCAAACTCAATGTGGAACATACCAATGTAGAGAAGAGAAGAAAAAAAAGAAAAAGCTATTTGAAATAACTAACTACTTTTGATAGTTACATACTAGCAAGTCTAGTGAGCCAAACAGTTGTTCTAAAATTGTCTTCTCATATTTGACCTAACAATCCCAGATAAAACTTGCTTGCATCAGTGCCCAAGACTCTCACCCACACTCACTGTAATTATAAAGTAGTACTACCCTACCAAGAATAAAAATAAAATTAAAAACTGTACATGTGGAGTTTCCAATGTGGCTTAGCAGTAATGGACCACCAGTATCCATGAGTATGCAGGTTTAATCCCTGGCCTTGCTCAGAGGGTTAAGGACCTGGCATTGCCCTGAGTGGTATAGGCCACAAATGTGGCTCAAACCCTGTGTTGCTGTGGCTGTGGTGTAGGCTGGCAGTTCCAGCTCTTATGTTACCCCTAGCCTGGGAACTTCTATATGCTGCAGATGTGGCCCTAAATAAGCAAGCAAAGCAAAGCAAACAAACAAAAACTGTGCACGTAAAGCACAGAATATAAATTGTAAGTTAAAAATGAGAGTTATTATGAATGTAAATATATAATTCAGTAAATAAAACCAAGTGTAGATTTGAGCTATACTATCACTATATGACAGGGGTAGTTTGATGACTTTTGAATAGGTACTGGTTAAAAGTCTGAATCACTGCTTATCAGTTCTTTTTGGAGGATGTCTTTTAACCCAAGGGTCTGAATTCCATGATCATGTGTTTTCCAATATTGTTTTGTTTTCTAATTTTGCAGACACAAAATTAGAAGTGCCTAGGGCACCACCACAATGGATTTCAGAAAAAAAGTCGGGATCTGGAAACATAATTTTGGAACAAAGAAGGATCCTATGAGGCTTTTCCGGAAAAAAAAACCCCACCCATGTCCTCCACCTGCTTTCTGTCTGTAAGAAAAACTTAAATCAAAGAATAAATTTAATCAGAGAAGTGAGAAAATGCAGAAAGGAAAATAGTCAAGCAAGATAAAAAAATACTTTAGCCATTAAAGAAATTCAAGGACATTTTGTTCTTCCTCAAGGGTTACAGATAATATTCTGAGCCATCATGTCCTTTGAGTCATGTCCTTTGTTCTGCAGATACTGAAACCCCCACCAAGTAGAAGTTAACCAGCATGTAGAACCCAGACCAGCTGAAACCAGAAGAGTGATAACGTTGACTCACAATTACCTCATCACCAACCAAACAGAAAAGTCCCCAAGCTGATCACACACCCTGAAGCATTTGTAAACCCCCTCCCTCACTCTGTCTTTATAATCCTTTTCCTGAAAGACTTTGGTGAATTCAGGTCTTTTAAGCTCCTTGCTTGGTGCTCTGCAGTAAACACTGCACTTTCTTTCACCACAACCCTATGTCAGTAGATTGGTTTTTACTGCATGTGGGCAAGTGGACCCAAGCTTGGTTCTGTAACAATTTTGGAATTATCAGCATTTAGGAATCACCAAAAGTTAAAGGAGTAAAGAGTTTCCCCCAGGAAGAACACAGAGAATAGAGGTAAAGTTGCCAATAAACAGAAAAAATCATTGGCCAAAGAAACAGGAAGATACTTGGTTCAGTTTCTGCTCTCAATGTTATATCCACGTTTTCTCACCTGCCAAGGCTTTCAGCCCTGTAAAAACTGTAACTGTGTAATCATCATAGAGATAGGAGATTTTTTTATTCCCCTCATAGAATATGGAAGGGTCACCCCTAGTCTCTGGTTTTCAGCTCCAATCTTTGATTCTTGGAACAATTCTTTAACTCGTTGCTTTGCAGGAGATGGAGGAGCAGCCACTTCTGCAGGCTTTCAGACTAGCTAGCCAAGAGTTTCAGCCTGGCTTGCCCACTTTAAGTGCTCTTATTTTGTTCTGTTTGTGGCCCCTGAAGATGTTTAGTCTGTGTTTTAAACTGACTTTAAAAACGTTTTCCATTATTATATACCATCTACTGTTGTTATATTTCTGGAGCAGCAGAAGAGTTTAAGGCATAAAAATCTAAAGCAAGCCATCTTAATCAGAAGTCACAGCATTTTTTTTCCAGAACATCTTGAAATCATAACTGTTAAGCATGTTATTACAACAGATGGAAGGCTAGCAAAATTCCTGCAATTTAACTAGATAGTATATGGTAATTTGACACGAGAGGGAACTGAAACGTAGAGGTATTGGTTAACATAAATAATGCTCATCTTAAGCCAGCGTATTGACTTACATATACAGTTGGAAAATGAGGGGAAAAGTAAAAGTTAAGCAACAGAGTAAGGGAAATTCTTTCTTCAAAACTCCATTCAAAAGACCCCTGAGAACAGAGTTCTCTTGTGGCACAGCGGGTTAAGCATCTGTCACTGCAGAGGCTTGGGGCTGTCGTGCAGGTTCACTCCTGGCCAGGAACTTCCACATGCCCACTGGCATGGCCAAAAACAAACAAACAAAAAGTAGAGAAAATTAGCTCAAGTTTCACCATTCTAAAAGTAAATGCCTAGCTAATGTGATTGATGGACTTTCCATAAATAACAAAGTAAAATGCAGATTAATGGCACAGCAGAGAGTGATGGGGGTGGAGGGAGGAGGAGTCAGAGGGGAGAAGCAAGAAGAGAAGTTACCTCTCATATACTGACAAAAACTAGGTTTCTATTTTTTCCACTTTGTGCAAGAGTGCAAGCGACTGCCATTTGGAACACTGAGAAGAGAATACTGCCTCATTCTCAGATCACAGATAAGGGTTAAGAGCACCAGGGGCTGCATATTACCGATTTGCTCTGTGACCCTGGGCAAAGCATTTAAATCCTCCATTTAAGTGTTTCCTCGGGTCCCTATCTTGATAAGAAGGCTGCCTCAACTAAGTTCCTCTATTCCTTTTGCTTACTTGGTATTCTTCATCCTCCCTTCTGCTTGTGAAGAAGAGCGTGTTCTGAGGCTCTTAACCATTTCATTCTTCATGCTCTGCTTCAAGCTCTGCAAGGTGCAATTGATAGCCTTGCTTTGCCCAGGCAAATGAATGGTTTTTCACACTCACTGGGATTAACATTTGGAAAGTAGAAAAAAAAATCAGGCAGAAAGGAAAAGAACCTGGATTCTTAGCCTATCTATGTAATAATGAGCTCCTTGCTATAAACCAAATGAGTTAATTACATCCATAGGAACAATTTAATTTAATTTAATTGGAATGTGAACAGAGAGAGATGTCTGAAGGCATCAAATCACACCTGGAAAGTAAAAAGTCGTAATCTTTCCCATTAAGTTAAATGAAGAAAAGGCTCATTTTAAAAATGACTTGTGATGTCTTCAGCAATTATGGCCCAAATTTTCTTTTTAAAATAACCTGTAATATAAAATTGCTTATTCATCTCCAATGTCCTGTATAGGGTTGAAAATCTAGATTATTTTATATATGTATACTAAGGTCAATTTTTAAAAATGTAAGCCTATCCCCTAATTATTGGTATTTGACATATAAATGATTAAATATATGTATTATCTGCTATCAATAATCATTTAAAGTGTTGCATAGAAAAATTCCTTCATATTTATTACATTTTTACCCTGGAAAAAATATTATCATATCATTTTTACCAATAAGAAAACATGAAGCAGAGATAACATAATTGGTTTTCCTTAACTCAATTAAGAATAAATGCCATCTTTATGGTTAAAATTTAGATTTCCCAACCTGCTTTTTGTATGCAATTATATCAGTCAATCAGAAAACATCTACATGTTTAATAAACATCTTCTTAATTTTATTATCATTAATAATTATTCCATATGGTATTTGTCTTCTCTATGGAATATTTGTTAATGATAATAAAATTAAAAGTTGTTAATTTAAAACCCACACACCTATGGTTGATTAACCTTCAACAAAAGAGGGAAGAATATACAATAGAAAAAATCTCTTTAGTAAGAGTTGTTGGGAAAGTCGGACAGCAGCTTATAAATCAATAATAGCAGAATGCACTCTCACACCATAAACAAAAATAAACTCAAAATGGCTTAAAGACTTAAATATAAGACACAATTCCATAAAAATCCAAGGAGAAAATATAGGCAAACATTCTTTGACATAAATGGTTCCAAAGTAGGTGAGTCTCCCAAGGCAATACAAGTAAAAGCAAAAATAAATAAATAGGGGAGTTCCTGCCATGGTGCAGTGGGTTAAGAATCCAACTGCAGTGGCTTAGGTCAATTCAGAAGTGTGGGTTTGATCCTTGGCCTGGGAGAGTGGATTAAAGGATCCAGATTTGTTGCAGCTGTGGCGTAGGTCACAGCTATGGCTTGGATTCAGTACTTGGCCTGGGAACTTCCATATGCTGTGGAAATTAAAAAAAGCAAGAAGAAAGAAAGAGAAAGAAAGAACAAAAGAAAGAGGTCACAATTACACTAATAACCTTTTGTATAGGAAAGGAAATCTTAAACAAAATGAAAAGATAACTTATGGACTGGGAGAAAATATTTGGAAATGATGTGGCTGACAGGACTTAATTTCCAAAATATACAAAGAGCTCATATAACTCAACAATAAAAAAAAAATCCAATCAAAAAATGGGCAGGAGTTCCTGTTGTGGTGCAGCAGAAATAAATCTAACTAGTATCCATGAGGATGCAGTTTGATCCTTGGCCTTGCTCAGTGGGCAGGGGATCTGGTGTTGCCGTGAGCTGGTGTAGGTTGCATACACGGCTGAGATCCCACGTTGCTATCGCTGTGGTATAGGCTGGCAGCTGCAGCTCTGATACGACTCCTAGCCTGGGAACCTCCAAATGCAGTGGGTGTGGCCTTAAAAAGCAAAAACAAAAAACAAAACCAAAAAACAAACAAAACAAACAAAAATGGGGAGAAGACTTCAATAATCATTTCTCCAAACAGGACACACAGATAGCCAAAAAGCACATGAAAAGCTGCTCAACATCATTAATTATTAGAGAAATGAAAATCAAAACTACAATGGTACCAACTCACATGGGTCAGAATGGCCATCATTAAAATGTCTACAAATAGCAAATGCTGGAGAGGGTATAAAGAAAAGGGAACTCTCCCCTACATTATTGGTGGGAATGTAAATTTGTACAACCACTATGGAAAACAAGATGGAGTTTCCCCAAAAAAACTAAATACTGAACTACCAAATGATCCAGCAATCCCACTCCTTGGCATATATCTGGAGAAAACCATAATTCAAAAAGATATATGCACTCCAATGTTCATTGCAGCACTATTTACAATAGCCAAAACATGGAAGCAACTTAAATGTCCATTAAAAGAGAAACAGGTAAAAAAAGATGTGGTACACACATACAATGGAATATGACTCAGCCATAAAAAAGAACAAAATAATGTCATTAGCAGCAACATGGATGAACCTAGAGATTATCATCCTAAATTAAGTCAGTCAGAAAGAGAAAGACAAGTAGAATGAAGTCAGTCAGAAGGAGAAAGACAAATAGCATATTTGTGAAATACAAAATACAGAAAGTGAAAGACAAATAGCTATCACTTACATGATAAAATGTTGCACATATGAATTTTTCTACAAAACAGGAATGGATTAGGAGTTTGAGATTAACAGATGCAAACTACTATATAGAGAATGGATATATACAACAAGGTCCTACTGTATAGCCCAGGGAACTATATTCAGTATCCTATGATAAACCATAATGAAAAAGAAGGTGAAGAAGAATATGTTTGTGTGTGTGTGTGTGTGTGTGTGTGTGTGAGAGAGAGAGAGATGGATATATGATATATATCACTTCACTGTACAGACGAAATTAAATTGTATTTAACATTGTAAATCAACTATACTTCAATATAATAATTTAAAAAATGTTAACCTAAAAGAAATAGTCTCCAGATACAACTATAGCAAAGACAGGTTTATTTGGGATCAGAAGAGAATTGTAATGTGGGTTCTGCAACAATGCTGAACCACATTCACGCCCCCGCACAGCAAAGAAAGGATAATACCTTTATAGAGAAGAAGAAGAAAGTTAGGAGAACTACAGTAAAGAGAGACCATGGCTTTTCAATGGTCAGCATTCTTGCCAAGAAAGTAGAGGAGTCATTCTTACTTCTGTTGGATTCTTCTATTATCACAGGCCTCCCGCTCCCTTCTGTTTTCCCAATTCTATTTATTCATTTCTATTTAATTTCTTACATTTCCCCCCTTTAATCAAGACTCTTCTCTGACAGCATCACTGATCAAGAGTCAGGTTTCCTAGTGTCAGTGGCTTTCTGTCATGGGTGTAATGTCTGACATCAGAGAGAAAATGTAGAGATTGAAAACCTGAGTAACAAGGAGACTAGGAGGAAGAAATCTCAAGTACTTTTTATCTGAAGTTTTTATTTTGTGTTATTAAGATCATAGACTTTGAGTGTCATCTGAAGAATTATCTAATCATCAGATGTTTGGTAACAAACTCCCAACGGACCTGGTCCAAATATCTTGGAAAACTGCCTCCTCAGATGCTTTCTACTTCAATTCTGAGAAATCTTTACTTTCAGGTCAGCAAATGATATGCAGTTCCAGTCAGGTTTCAGCATTTTTTTAAGTGTTTTGTGTGTATCCAAAGTCTGTTCCTTAAAAGTTTGGTGGCACAGGAGTTCCTGTCGTGGCTTAGTGTTTAACAAATCTGACTAGGAACCATGAGGTTGTGGGTTCGATCCCTGGCCTCTCTCAATGGGCTAAGGATCTTGCATTGCTGTGAGCTCGGATCTGCGTTGATGTGGCTGTGGTGTAGGCCGGCGGCTACAGTTCTGATTAGACCCCTAGCCTGGGAACCTCCACACGCCGTGGATGCAGCCCTAGAAAAGACAAAAAAAAAAAAAAAAGTTTGGTGGCAGAGGAGTTGGTTAGCAGTACCTGATATGAGCCTTTCCAGAGAGGATAAAGACAATTTTTCTGGAGGTGTTTGTTCCAGTGGATATCATCTCCACTTTGCATGATACTTAAGGTCTTTGTCTCCCAAGGTTGCACTGTGAAAAGACTGCTCTAATTTATGGTTATTTTTAATATAGTAATTAGGCTTTTGTAATGTTGGGGGGAAAAAAAAAGAGGTAGGAGTCAAGTGCAAGGGACATCCTGTGACTATTTCAAAGGATGAGAGTTTATGAGTCCCCCAGGTGGTGTATAAGAGATTTAAAAGGAAAAACGAACAGCACTTCTGGCCACAGTAATTGAAGGTCCTCTACCAAGCTTGCCAATTGAGGCTTAATGCCATTAGTGCATTTGACTAAATGGAGGATTGAAGGTAGTAAGCCCAGTGAGTGGACTTACCACTCACTGGGGTGGTAAAACCAGTCAAACAGTGCTTGGTTATTGACTTATAACCAAGACTTATTGAAGTACCTAACCACTAAAATGAGTTTTTCAGTCATCATGATATTTGAGATGAGTTCCCCAGGTAGAGATCATCTTTTCCACAAATAATTTAGTCCCAGGAGAGGCACTAGCCTGTCTGTAAGAGAACATGACTACAACATAGTTATAGCCATTAGACAGAGGAAGTTCTATGAAATCCATTTACTAGGGTTTGAATGGTCCATTAAGCAGTTTTAAATTTGTAGGAGCAGTAAGTACTAACAGACTTCTCTGGGTTGTACTTCAAACAAGTGGGACAAGTGAGGCAGAAAATTTTTGTGGGTTTGTCAA
>PVHT021183696.1:21295481-21365414 GCA_004024745.2 Catagonus wagneri | reverse complement strand
AAGTTCGTGATTTTCTTTTCTGTTGAGATGTTCATTTGTGCAGTGTTTTAGACTCCAGTTATAAGAGATTTCATATGACATCTGTTTTTCTCCTTAATGAGAACCAAGGGGTGAACCATGAGAAGTCAACATTACCAATGACATTTCCTTTGGATCACCATGAGAAGTCAGGAGGTGATCCATTAGCGTTAAACATTTGTGAGGGACACTTCAGTGTCAAAGGGGAGAAAAGGAGCAGGGTTAAGATTTCTACAGTGTAAAATAATTATGTGAAGAGCAATTAAAAAAATGATTTCATGGGAGGTGAAATGGTTGACTGAGAAATGCTGAGTGTGGTGAGGATGATTCAGGAGAGTTTCTACTATGAGGTACAAAAAGGATTAAAGGGAATCTCACAATGATTTTCTCAGTGTCTTAACCAAAAGGACAGTGGCTATAATGACTCTAAGGCAAGGATGGTATCCCCATTCCATAGGGTCCAGTAGTTGGCTACAGCATCCTGTGGGTAAATGGTGGTCTCCAGGTTTTAAGGTGAGTACCCCAAAAGATTTCTCTTTCTTTTCATATGAAAAGAAAGAGGGAATGTTATAGCTAGGATACCCAAGGGAAGGTGGGTTCATCAAACTCTCCTTTAGAGATGTGGAAGCTGTATTGTCTGGTTCATCCCATAAAACTGAGCTGAGGTTCTTATTGTTTAATAAAACATACAGCAGGAGTTTGGCCATAAGAGAGAAATTTGTAATCTTATTTCAGCAATAATCAACTATGCCGAGAAAACTTGGCATTTGGCACCTAGTTTGGGGTTTTGGAAAACTTAGGACACTATGAAGTATAGTGAATCTAAGTATAGTCCCTGTTTTGACATTAGATAGCCTAAACAGCAAACCTGGATTTAGACAAACTGTAATATTTCTTTGGTGATCTCATGTTGTTTTAAAGCTAAAAGCTTTAGCAATTAGATGCTGTCTTCCAGTGAGGAGGCTTGAGAATAAGAGCAAAGTAAATCATCCATATACTGCAACAAAGTAGAAACTCTCGGGAACTTTATGCCTTCCAGATCACCCTTCAGTATTCCTGGGAAATAAGAAGAACTCTGTAAAACCCTGAAGCATTATTGACCTAGTGAATTCTGTTTCCTCCCAAGTGAAGACAAAAAGATACTGGCTACCTTTATCAACTAGAATACTAAAGGATGCACTGTGTGAATCAATTTTAGTAAAGAATTTTATTCTAGTGGGAATGGATGTTAGTAATACATGACGGTCAGGAACAAGAGGATGAGGAGGGATAACAACGCTGTTTATTTCTCAGAAGTCCACAAGCCTCCGCCCTCGCCTCTTTGATCTTCTCACCATTTAAAATGGGAATGTTACAGGGCATAATGAGATCATAAATCTTGTAATCTGCTACTATGGGCTTTAGGGCTTCAATTTCTTCTTTACTTATACGAGGCTAATTAACTCTAAGAAGTTTTGAGGAATCTATTTGAATCTTGATGGGAGATGTACAATGAGTTTTGCCAATATTAGTTGGAGATTGTGCTCATATAAAAGGTGACTGCTGATTCAATAGGAGGCAGAGAATTGGGATGACAAGTGAACTGGCATAGTTTCAGTGAGGCACCCCTTGTTCTCAAATGAATGGGCCAAAAATCTAGCTAGCTTCAGCTGAAACAGTCTGATATTAAAATCAAACCAAAATGCCAAATGGATACTTGCACATTGGACAAAACCTTAGCCAAAACCACAAAACCTTGAACTAGATTTCAAATGAAGTCTGAAGAGCTTCAAAGTCAAAGAGACTGTGTGTTGGGATCCAGGAGTAAGAGGTTCCTTCAAGCTCCAGAGTTGGCCAAAATGGCAGCGGGCCACAATATGCGCGATTGTGAGACTGTATTTGTTTGCTCACCAGCCCTGGAACTTCTGGGGTCAACTCTGAGGTCCCTATGGGCCACCAAAATATTGGCTTAAACAAAAGAAGTTACAGATATTTCTACAGTAAAAAAGGAGCTTATTGGGGGTCAGCAGAGAATTGCAATGCAGAGTCTGAAACCATGGCCAGTCACGTAGGAGCCTCTGCATGGCAAGGGAAGGAGAACCCATATAGAGAGGAAAAGCTGTTGAGAAGACTGTAGTAAGCAAAGAGTCCTGGCTTTTCTCTGGCTGAGTCCTTGTCAGGAAAGAAAAGGAGTCATTCTTCCTGTTTGGCTCTGATAATATCTCAGGGCATGAGAGCTCCTCCTTCTGATCTCCCTGTATTTATTCTATGTTTCTATTTATTAATAGGTTACAAAGCCATCCTGGTTGAGTTGGCTGGCTCACTGGTATGATTCCCATATGTAAGAGAAAGGGAAAGTAAAGAAAATACCAGCAACAGACTCTTGATTCCATTTGCACAGGATTTTAACAATAATGCATGACTGTCCAGTTTGCTTCAAAGATATTTCTTAATCTTTTTAGAGAAAAAAAATTATTCTTTAGTAGTTCCCTTCGTGGCTCAGTGGTTAACGAATCCGACTAATAACCGTGAGGTTGCAGGTTCGATCCCTGGCCTTGCTCAGTGGGTTAAGGATCCAGCGTTGCCGTGAGCTGTGGTGAAGTTTGCAGACGCGGCTCGGGTCCTGCGTTGCTGTGGCTGTGGCGAAGGCTGGCAGCTACAGCTCCTGTTAGACCCCTAGCCTGGGAACCTCCATATGCCGCGGGTGCGGGCCTAGAAAAAGGCAAAAAGACAAAAAAAAAGTTATACAGTAATTGACTATATAGCAATAGAATCCATATGGTTTCCAAGATAAAGGCAAAAAGCCAAAAAAAAATTTTTTTAATTTATTCTTTAATTTTGTTCTGCCCTCTAATTATTGCATTACTCTTGTACAAAGTTAGCTACAAAATAATTTTTGTATTTCATTTTTTTAAGAGCAGGATGTGGGTATCTTCAGAACTCATCACCTCTGTTTTCTGTTACTGCTCCTCTTGAGGGCAACCTTAAATTGTCCAAGTCCTTTCTATTGCCATCACCAAACTCCCCTTGCATATTATAAAATTTTGCAACATACTATGAATTTCAGTTGATATGATGTTAAATATCTGTGTGGTTTAGCCTTGTTGCTAATTACTGAGTATGAATCCTTCAAATGTCCAAGTAGAATGAAGAGTTTTGATCCACCAGCAGATTAGATCCACCTACAAAAGACATTTGATCTGTAGGATGATGTGCTTATTCAGTGTTCTAAGTACTCACAATAAGACCAGCATTGTACTGATTTATCCCTGCATGTTTTTTTTTTCCTTTAAATAATAAAAATACAAATTAACTATATTCATGTGTTTAGATATTACATTTATGTATACAGTTTATGTTTGTCAAGGATGGTCATTCTCTCTCTCTCTCTCTCTCTCTCTGTCACACACACACACACTTCAGGCCTTCACAGCAATACATTGCTCACTGTCCTTGAAAAGATAGATGGATAACTTATAACCGTAATTATATGTACTCTCTGGTGTAATGAAGAGAATTAGAAATGTGTACACAATAGCAGTGCAGGAGAGAGGAATCATAATTAGCAAATATTAATCTAATGGAGAGAAAAAGAGATGGCTGGAATAATTAACACATGCCACACAGAGTGATGGTTTATGATAAGGATGACTGAAAAGACAGCAGCATTACTCAGCTTTCCCCACTGGCAAAGAAAGCCAGAGTGAAAAACAAAATGAATCTTTGGCCCAGAGAGCATCCAGCAGCCATCATGCTTGCTGAGCTTTGGTGAAAGTAACCTTTTTAGGAATCCATTTGGTAATTCTCTGCCTTTACTAATAACGAATCATATGATCTTGTCCTTTTTCATAAAATGTGGTTAGTAGCACACAAACACTCAAATTTAAAGCAGCCTATCGTTAAGAAAATATTTACCTCTGGACATAATTTGAAGAAATGAAACAATCACGCATTTAGGAAGTTCATGTGTATTTGCTCTCTCTTTTGGCTTTGGTTTAATTCTAAGATATATATCCCTTCAAAAATACCACTACAAATAGTTTAAATAGATAAGGCATGCAGCCCTCATTATTAACAGGTAGATTAAATCTATTCACATAGTATACATAGAAGGGCAGAGACCAGAGATAACTAAAGAAGGCCTCATGTGGTTGAAATAATGAGCATTTGCTTCTTCTTTTCACATTCTTTCCACATACAAGTAAATAAATTTTATTGAAATTCAGTTTTGACTTGTTTTTATTTCTAGTTTACTACTTTGAATAAGAAATGAATGGATCATGAAAAAATATGAGATAGGCTTGAGAAAAGCATTATTAGAACGCTTTAAACTAATCCCACAAAGAAACAATCCATATATCATCGGATGAAAAATAGTCAAATATATCTTCAAAAGTCTGCTGCTGCCTTTTAAATGTTTTCTTTAGCTGTATTGAAATGCCTAATGGCCACAATGGCTATTTCCCAACAGGTCCCCTGCTAATGCTGTCCCCAGTATTTTGTTTCCAGGAATCAATTTATGAACACTGAAAACTAGAATTATTAAGTAAAAAAATAAATATTTAATTTTGTTATCTGAAAAAAAGATTTAATTCTTTTCTCAAGAAGTAGACTTCACTACTCATTATGATTTTTGTAACTATTTAATCATATAATATAAAATTCAGAGCATGTGCTTTTATTTGCTTTGATATTTCTATCCACCTTAGGCTCCACAATTTTATAACTCCTGACCAGTTTATGTACTTGTTTGTCTTGTCTTGAGCATAACTGTTGTACTTTTGTCCCTCTGGTATCAGTAATCCTATTTTATTTTATTTTATTCTTGTCTTTTTGTCTTTTTAGAGACACACCCACGGCATATGGAGGTTCCCAGGCCAGGGGTTCAATCAGAGCTGTAGCTGCCAGCCTACACCACATCCACAGCAACGTGGGATCCAAGTCGTGTCTGTGACCTACACCACAGCTCATGGCAAGGCAAACATAACCCACTGAGTGAGGCCAGGGATTGAACTTGTGTCCTCATGGATATTAGTAATGTTTGCTAACCACTAAGCTACAACGGGAACTCTAGTAACTCCTTTTTTTATTTTAGATTATTTAGTCTTCTATCCACCTTAGGCTCCACAATTTTATAACTCCTGACCAGTTTATTTACTTGTCTGTGTTGTCTTGAGAATAACTGTTGTACTTTTTCTGGAGCTCTTTTCAGATTATTTGCTCTTTCTTCACCATGGACAACTGAATATTGAACTTAAATTATGCAAGAAAAATAAAATGGACATTTAAAAATCTGCTTGTGCATTTTATTATATGACTTTCCAATTTAGAAGAAAGATGAAATACAGAATCAAGTTCATGTACTTTGTCTCTCCCAAAAAACCTAGCTTTTAATTTATATTGTCCCTACTCATCAATGTGAAATGCTGTCCTCCAAACACAGTGCATTATTTACCGTTTTTCTGCATAAAACCCATTGATTATAACTTATGTTCCATAGCTATTCTGTGCTTATCTGAAAATTTTAGTTTCCTCAATGCCTAAATACCATTCATTCACAGAGATTTTCTTACTTCACTCCAACAAGGTATGATGCATTTCTAGTCAGCTCTCCCTAAAGCAGTTTTCTGTGTAATCATTTTGAAACTTCTAAAACTTTGTGTTTTGCTTTTTTATTTACTTGTTGTTCTTTGCTTGCTTGATTTTTTTCCCCTTTAAGGAAAAAGGGAAACAAGTATCCATATGTATTTCGAGATTCGGGCATACCATTACCCACTTTGATCCTCGGTTTCTTATCTATAAAGGAGGATCAATAATAATTATTATAACTTATTGAATGTTTCTTATAAGCTATATACTGTGGTAAATGTATATAATATTACCTCTTTTATTCTTTACAAATATCCTCTGACATGTCATTGCTTCTGTTTTACCAAAATAAAAACAAAAACAAAAATTTCTCAAACTTTTTTCAGGGTTGAAATTCAGGTCTTTTTGACTTCAAAGTTGCTGACGTTAACTACTAGGTCACATATTCCTACCTATGGCACAGATTCTATATTGAAACATGAAATAACAGTTTATATATTAATTACTTTTGTATTGCTTGAAATAGTCAATAAAATTACTTATGCAACTTTTCAAGTATACCCTGTATGTAAGTAAAATGTGGGCAATAAATATACATATAAAAGAGTTGCACTACAGTTATAGGTCCATCAGAGAGGACCGGTTTTGGAGGAAACCGCCAAATCAAAATCTGGAGAGTCAGCCATATCCAGAGAGTTACAGCTGATATGTGCTCACCTGAGGCAGAAACAACCGGATCCATAAATAGGAAGGAAAACTTTAGTGCAATTTCTTATTAAATGCTTGGGGCTGAGTGTGGTCTTACCTCAGCATGAGAAACTTTAGGGGCTGCAGGCTCATAATAACCCTTCTCCTCTACTTACCCACCCCCCACACACATATCTTGTGAGATTTTCCTCCACGAATCCCATCAGATTCTAACTGTAAAGACTGAACAAGATCCCCTCCTGAATTTGATGGGTAAGGAAGTTTGTCCTTTACAAAATATAGCTGAAAATTTCTTCATAACTAAGGTCTACTCTCTAGGAGATGGGACTTGCCAAGTCCAATGCTGAAACCTTATTATGGCTGGAAAAAAAAAGGATATTTCCCTATTGGAGTAGGAGATAACAAATAAAGAGAGAAGACTAAAATGATTCATGTGGTATGGTTAAGGGTTAGCAGTATCAATATAACCTCGTTCAATAAAGATACAGAAGATACACAGGGAAATAGTAATAAACAGATGTATTTACACACAAGTTAATATACACTCCTTTTTGTCTGCTGAGATGGCGTAGAAGACCCTGGTAGCAATGAACATACCTCTTACCCAGTTATTGTTCTTTACTATTCCCAAATAAAAGAAACTAGGACTCCTTGAAGATACAGCCTACTTTGGGATTGGACAGAATGTACACAGGACAAACCTAGAGCCTTTTAGAGTGTCAGAAAGTAAAGAACTGCTCAAAATACATCCCACCAAGCAGGGACACAGGAACAGCTGAAAGAGCCCCTAGTGGCCAAAGCTGGAAAAATTTTAGCAACCAGACTGAGTAGAATTGGATTAAAACCCACAAGATGAAAGAAATATCCACGAGTCCATACTGATATAAATGAATGGTTGGATAACTAAGTAGAAGAAAAGGGACAAATCTCCTTTTCAGAAAAATTCCAAATAAATTTTACAGGCATTCTGCCCCCAAATAAGTGGAAGATAATTGCCCACTCTTTAAGTGTGGGCTGCGCTTTGTGATTTTCTTCCAATGAGTATAGTGTGTAAGGGCCAGAGGGTACATTTACAGTGGAGAAACTTGTGCAACTCTACCTTAGCAGGTGATCAAAATTAGAACCAACAGTGATTAAGTAACGATATTACGTACCACTGATATAATGTGATGAAAATATCACTATTTCTGTGGTATTCCTCTTAAAAAACATAACTCTAGTACAATCAGGAGAGAAATGTAATGCAAGCCAAAACTGAGGGATAATTTATAAAGTATCCAATAAGTATGTTTCAAAATTGTCAAGGTCCTTAAAAAAAAGAGAAGTATGAGAAATTTGTCACATGCCAGAGGAGCCCATAGAGATATGAGAACTAAATGTAACATGATATGATGAACGATATTCTGGAGCAGAAAAAGCACATTAAGTAAAACTGGGGACATATGAACAAGCTACGGACTTTAGTTAATGTATAAGCATTGGTTCAGTAATTACGACAACTTTATATTGTTAACATAAACTATTAACCAAAGGGAAAATGCATATGAGGTATGTGGGCATTTTCTGTACCATATTTTCTTTTTTACTTACTTATATTTATGTATATAATTTATGTTTGTATTTTATTTTTTAAATTTATTTTTGGCCACACCCAAGGCATGTGGAAATTCTGGGGCCAGGGATAAACCTGCACCACAGCAGAGTCAATGCTGGGTCCACTGCTCTGCTAGGTAACTCATTTTCAACTTTTACATAAATCTAAAAGCATTCTAAACTCAAACATATATTTTTAAAATATGTGCAAATCTAAGGAGATGTATGAATGGCAAAAAAGGACCTTCAACGTTCTCAACTGTATCGGTCATTAAGAAAACATAATTAAAACCATGATGAAAAATTACTACATACTTACTGGAATGACTAAAAAAAAAAAAAGAACATATTATCTAACCATAAGAATGTAGAGGATCCAGAGTATTTATAACCTGATAGTGGGATTTCAAATGGCACAACTTTGGGAGCTCTCAGTGTGATGCAGCAGGGTAAGGATCTAGCATTGCCTCTGCAGTGGCTCAGGTCACTGCTGAGGCTCAAGTTCAATGCCCAGCCCAGTGCAGTGGGTTAAGGATTTGGTGTTGCCACAGCTGTGATGTAGGTTGCAGCTGCAGCTCAGATTTGAGCCCTGGCCTGGGAACTTCCATATGTGGCAGGTGCAATCCAAAATCAATCAATCAATCAATCAATCAAACAAACAAATAAATAAAATGTCACAACTTTGTAAAGTAGTTCAGAAGTCTCTCAAAAGTTAATCATTCACTATGTTATCCAACAATCCTACTCAAGTGTTCACTGTGTCTCTGCTTTGCTACAACCAGTATGGGATAACAAGTTAACAATTCTGAATTCACTGTCTCTATCTCTTCCTTTCTGTTCTCTATCTGTCATATTATAATAGTTCTGTGACAAAAATATTGTTGGTTTCCCTTATTTATAAACGAGTAAACTGAGGCATACAGAAATTGAATAACTTACCTAAGACCAAGAGTAGAGCCAGTATCATAAGTTGGTTTGTTCTGCTTCCAAAGTATATGGTCTAAAGTATATCATTTTATTTCTTAGTTGTACTAACAAGAATGTGTAAGTCATCTGAAAGATTTCCCATGCAATATTAAAACTAAAATTTATTAATTTTTAGACCATCCAGGGTTTAGTCACAATATTTGAAAAGATAAGGATTTGTGCTTATTTTTTAATAAGCCAAAGGTATTAAATTGGAAGAGCCAGACAGTAGAATTCAACTTTAAACAATTTTGAAATTTCAGAAGTAAGGAAAGAAAAGAAGGAAGAAAAGTTGAATGAGAGGGAGGAGGAAGGCAGAAAAGAAAACACTTAAATGTTTCAATGCCTACCTGAACTACATATACATATTCTGAATTTATTCCTTGTCCAATGAACTAGCATCAAAGAGAAACTAAATCATACTTAATTTGCTAACAATAGCAACCTTAACATGGAAATGGTATTCATTTCAGTTAGAATTCTGGTGATGAATTATGTGTGTGAAAGTGCGGAATATGTGATAGTCAGTTTCTCTGGATATTGATGGCCTACCAAGTAAAACAAGGAGATTGACTTACATTGTTTTCAGTTCTAATATTCTATGATTTTTTTCCCACATATCATGCTAGAGGTGGTGGAGGAGGAGAAGTAAGAGACTGACACAAAGAATGTTAAGAAGATAAATGAACTAGTGAATCCATAATTATTTTCCTGACTACCAGAGGGCATAATGAAGAATCACTGTGATTTTTACTCTGCAGAAATTTAAATGCTGAACATTAAGATAAAAAAAAAAATATATATATATATATATATACACATATACAAAATGTCAGCTCCTGCATTTACAAATCTATACAGACATTAGCAATTAAATAGAAATTTTAATAAATGCTATGAATCAAGCCTAATTGTATATTCTGTCAGATAGCTCTGATATGAGGAATGCCAATCCATACTTCTCCTCTATTACTCTGAAAAATTGAGGGTAAAGTGGGTGTGAATTGCATAATACTTCCTCAGCAAGTACTTCAAAAAAAATCAAGGAAATTCACAACCTTTCTATTTGCTATGAATACACTAATCAATTTACACTTTCATAGATATGAATATGAAACCAAGCAGTTGATAAAAATGTTTGATTTTGAAATGTCACAGTAAACTGAATATACTTTCTATGAGAACAGAAATTAGTCTTCAACTGTAACATGTTTATGTTCATGCTCCATGCACCCTAGACTATATTCCATGTGGCAGTAGCAGTAGCAATAATAAAATAATAAAATATAAAAACACATTTTAACATGATAGATTATACGTCTGAATCCCATTTTGTATTGCAAGGTATTGTGAATCATGAGGATAGCATTTGGTAGACAAATTTAACCAAATAAACTGATGTATCTTACTGAGTCAAAGAGGCTATTAACACATAATATTAGACATCATTTTGCAAATTGCTATTATAATTTCTATTTGGCATTATTATTTTGTGGTCAAATTTCTGATATGTCTGTCTATAACAAATGCATTTATAAATATTTAGTGTAGTTGAGGAATTCTGTGTACCCAAGTACAAAGATACACGTGCATTAACAATTTTTAATATTAAAATTATGCATGGGACACGCAGTATTTTTACATCCTGAATCCCTTTATATAAATTTAATGTAACTTATGTAAATTGACCTCAGTGAATTTGTAAAACAGAGCTCAAACTTTGTTATCCTTTATATTTTCTTAATTTCCAAATCATCTTTTAAGACAGAGAAATTTCTATCATTTTAATGATTTTGATGATTTGTTGTTTTATTACCAAATATTTAGGTCAGATCCTTAGCTTGTGCTAGTATAAAAAGACCTGATAATAGTACAATTTACCATTCTACAGTAACAAAAGTATAACATAAAGTTTCCTGAACCATTGAAACTCCTGCTGACCTGAAATAAATTGACTGCCAGATATTTCTCCAGCAAAAATGGATTTATTCTGTATCAACAGAGAATTGTAATAAGGGTCTGCAACCCGGTTGAGCCACATGTAAATTCTCTGAATGGCAAGGGAAAAAGAACTCTTGGGAGAAAAGGACAAGGAAGTTGGGAGAACTGTAGTAAACAGAGCCCATGGCTTTTCATTGGCTGAGTCCTTGCCCAGAAAGATGAGTCTTCCTCCTTTTGGAATCTGGTATTATTTTAGGGTGTAAGTGCTTCCTTTTCTATTCTCCCAACTCTATTTAATTGAAGTTTCTGCTTAATAATTTTTTATACTACTCTAATTACATTGAAAGAGAGAAGCATTAAGTAACATTGGCTCTTAATAAGAGGTGTTCTGGGGGTTTCTGTTGACTTTACAGGGTGAGAGACAAACACAAACAATATACAGTGTGACCAGTAAAATATGGCATAAGAGAAGTCACTTGTTACTTTCTGAAGCTTGGTTAAAAAGATGTTGCTGGTTCTAGGATGCTTTCTTATGGATCATGGGCTCTAAACAAAGCCAAAAGTCTGTTTTTGAGGACCTGCAAACAGCCCATGGGAGAAATCTGTGATGAAAAAAACTGAAAGCCCCTCACAGCTAGCACCAACTTGTTAGCTAAGCTACTTAAGTCAATCTTTAAGATGGTGGCAATAGGGCTGATAACTGTCTGCAGTTTATGAGAGACTTGGATTCAAAACTATCTTGCTCAGCAGCTTCTGAATTCCTATAGAAACGATGAAATAATAAATGTTGTTTTAACCAACTAAATTTTGAGATATTGGATATGCAATACAGATAATTAATAGAAGAAGCAGTGTTTTAAATCATTGTTTTTCATGTATCATAGAATAATACTTTTATAAAGTTTGATTCCTCATACTGAGATGTGTTATTTCTCAGATTCCCTAATAATTCATTACATGTGAAATAGTATTTTCTTGACTTAGCAAATATGAGGTAACACTCCTGGATTTATTAACATTTCCAAATGAATTTTTTTTCATTTTTATTTGTCAAAATTACATCGTTTCAATCAAAGTTCCCAAGGCCATGCCATTTCCACTGATACTCCCATTTCATTTGCACATTTTAATACACTATAGATGTACTAAATTGATTGGCAATCTCATTATTTTTGACATAAAAATTTGCCTATTAAACAAAAAGCAGGATTTAAAGGAATTTCTATTAATGCCTTTGTTTTAAAGGGATAAAACTGCAAAACACTTTAAAAAGATAAATAAAAGAAAAAGGAAAACTAAAAACATTACCTCCAAAAGCTTCTAAAGTCTTTCTAACAGAAATTGGTAACTTCACTCTTCCTATGATATTGTTTAGTAATTATTAATGGGTTTTTCCCAGTAAATCCATTAAAATAATGTATTTTCTGAATTCAGCATAACTTGTAATTTAAAAAAAATAACTTGTTGTCTACATTAACTAGATTAAAATTAGCAGGTATTTTGGCAATATAGATTTTAAAACATGACAAAAATAAATTAAATTTTTTATTATGTTTCAGTGATCATTATGGTATCCAATTAATCTTTTTCAAAAAGGATGGAAAATTTTACTTTTTCTTGAACAGAAATTAACTAGAGATAATAAACTTTTTTCTTTATTTTTGAATCAAAGACCATTTTGTTTCTCAAATGGAATATTTTGCTAATATAGTAGATATTGCAACAGTTATTTTAGAAACTTTCAAAGTAAAATTAATTTTTGCTCAAATGAAAATAATTTAAAATAAAATCAATATGTGTTCAACTTCATTTTAAAAAGAAAGATACCCTTTAAAACTATAATAAATAATTGTTAAACAGATGAAAATTAAAATGTTTGTTTTACTAAGTATTAGTGAAGATAAGGACCTCAGATTCCTCATGGTGGAAGTGTGGTGGATGAAATCAATTTGAAAATGATCTTAGGACATTAGTAAAATTGAAACAGTAATCATATTCAGTGTCCTTGGGGAACTTTTTTTAATTCAACTATACACAGAGATATAGCCTAAAATCCTTGGTAACATTCATAATACAAAAACACTGGAATTACTCAAATGTCTGTCAACAAAGAATAGAAAAATCAATAAAGGAATACCCATAAAGTGAAGTATTAAATAGCAGTTAAAAAGTATGTGAATTGGAGCTATGCAAATCAATGTGACTGATTTTCATGAACACAATTTTGAACGAAAGAGCAAGTTGCAAATGGTCTCATACAGTTAAATTCATGTATTGAAATTTCAGAAACATGCAACATTAGACAATGTATATTATATATTAGTTACAAGTATTAAGCAGAGGAATGACAAAGTAATTTAAGGATCATTTTCCGTGGGTGTAATAAATGAGTCTAACAAGACATAGACAACATACACCAACATTACCGGTAATGTGGTGTTTCTTACGCTGTGTAGTATAGACATAGATATTCTATTATTTTGTCATTTCTACTTACATATTTAAATATATATCTATATGCACAGATGGAAATAAATAGGAATCATGAGTTATAAATGAATATGACGTAAAAGAAAGAAGATGTTGACAAGTAATTAAAGAGGAAAACAGTTTAAATTGCTCTGCTAAAACACAGAAGGGCATTCACACACAATCAAAGTGATAACACAGGACACAGACATGAGAGAAATCAATACAATGTTAGATTACATTTAATAATGACTGATGTGTGTTGGCTTATACGACTTATTATGATAACAGCCAAGTTGCTGGAAGTGAAGGGAGAGGAGAGAGAGGAAGGGAAAGTGACTAGAGAAAAAGAGGACAACTCAAACTCGTGAAGACAGGTAGAAATTCAATATATGAAGAATAAAGTAAAATTAATTTACTGTAAATTTTGCATGTATTTATTGTTAAAATTTAATTTATAAATGCAACACTAATGGTGATTTATTTAGGAAACAGAGGAAATTACCAAATTACCAATAGATAAGTATTTAACTCAGAAAAACTGTTATATTACCACAATTGAATCTAAAGTCAAATTACCGTCAGACTCACCAAAGTAGATGTTGACCCTCTTGTCTTGGTAGAGCGTGAAATTATTGTCCTGTACCCTTTTTCTCCATAATTCTTATTGCTTCCTTAGCCAAGATCATACATGAGTATGACTGTAATAAAATGTTCAAGCAGGACATTTATCTTTGCTTTAGGAACATAAATCAAGAGTACTAAAAGAAGCTCTCTTAGGAGTCATCTACATTAAACAATGCACCACTATTTGATGGTTAATATGCTATCGTAGTCACAGATCATAAAACACATCCACACTTAGCAGAGTTACGGTTATCTTCCCCAAACCTTGAAATATAAATGGCATATGCAGCAGTAACCCTTGAACCAGATCGCTTTTAAATGGGTCAAAGATTTTTTTAAATATTTAACTTAACATTTATCCAAATTGCTAAGTATTTTTTAAATTGCATAACGCTTTTGTATCTATGGAACATGTATCATTTTGCTGTTCGAATAGGCTTTCTGCTTTGGCCATCATTTTGCTCCATGGAACACAGCTTTTACATAGAACACTGCTGTTCTTCTGAGAGGCATCCCGAAAGGAATGCAGGGCCAAGATAAACAACCCTTGTGAGCCTGGAGCAAAGTAATTACATCATTCAGCCCTCACTGTAGTCATTTTTTTGTTAAGTGACTTGGGATAATGCTAAAAAAAAAAATTCGAAAGTGAACTTTAATGATGTTTACAACAGCGAGTGCTAGCACACCAAGCCCTGCCTCCAGCAAACCTTGCCACTCTACTCAGCTGCCTCAGGGGCTTCTACTAGATATATCAGAAACACTGGAGAGATTCTTAGAAGATTTATACATTTGACAATTTTAACATTTCTGTCTTCAACATCTTCCAAAGGAGCTTATATTCCTGTCCTTTCAAGAAGCAGTAGTAAAAATTTCATCGTATTTCATGAAACTTGTGGAGGGAGGCTACTCTTTCTCTTTTGACAATGCCTTGAACGTGTTATTTTAACATCTTTGAAGTAAGTCATCCACTCTCCTCTTAAGAAGCTATCTAGGATATATAAAGCATGTGTTGGCTAATATGCAAAATGTTGACATAAAACATATCACTAGGAGAGGTAGCAGCATAAAGATGGCAGAGGAATAAGATGTGGCACTAACCTTTCCTCACAAACACATAAAAAAATCTACATATCGAATGATTCACACAGAACAACTACTGAATGCTGGCAAAAGACCTTAAACCTCCAAAAAGGGGAAACATCCATTCACATAACTGGGTAGAACAAAAGATAAAAAAAGAGAGAGAGAGAAAAGAGAGAAAAAAAAAAGGAATCGGGATGGGACCAGCACTCCTGAGAGAGAGATGTGAGAGAGGAAAGGAATCTGCACTCTGGAAAGCCACCCAACTGACAGGGGAATCAGCCAAGATGAAGGGACCTCAAAGCTTTGGAGAAAAGCGCAGCAGCTGGACTGAAGAGGGAAAAGCAGAGAGCTGCACAAACCATCGGTACCACTGCTTCCAGACACCTCAGCCTGAGATGCTCAGGTGTGGCCTGGGTGCTAAGACTCAGGTCCCAGGGGTCAGTTCTGGGGAGAAAACTAAGGTTGGCTGTGTGGAGAAATTTTGAGGGGCTAGGGAATGATGGGCTATAGCTAGAGAGTGGAGTGCTATGGCTGAGGGAAACTGGGAGGAGGCCTGGGCCCACAGAAGAAGCAAGGCGCCACTGTTGAGCAGTGCTTCTTACACAGGCTACAGGTATTGGGGTGCCTCTTGCATAGGCTATGGGCGACAGGGGAAAACCACAATGGCCATCTCAGACTCCAGAAGTGACCGTGGCCTGCCATCACCAGGGTCCATGAACAGGCATCACCCATGGCCCCAGTCACCTGTTTTGATTACAAAACTTCCACTGGAAAAAGATACACACACCCCTATGTTTATTGCAGCACTATTCACAAGACACGGAAACCAACCTAAATGCCCATGGACAGGTGTGTGTATTAAGACAGACGTGGTACATATACAGTGGAATACCATAAAAAAGAAAAAAATAATGCCACTTGCAGCAATATGGATGGAACTAGAGATTCTCATACTAAGTGAAGTATGGCATAAAAAGACAAATACCCTATGATATCACTTATATCTGGAATCTCACATATGGCACAAATAAACCTATATATAGAACAGAAACAAACTCATGGACATAAAGAACAGACTTGTGATTGCCAAGGGTGAGGGGGGAATGATATGGACTGGCAGTTTGGGGTTAGTAGATACAGACTATTGCATTTGGAGTGGATAAACAATGAGGTCCTGACATATAGCACTGGGAACTATATCCAATTACTTGTGATGGAACATGATGGAGAATAATATAAGAAAAAAATGCATATATATGTATAACTGGGTCACTTTGCTGTACAGCAGAAATTGACAGTACATTGTAAGTCAACTATAATAAAAAATTAAAATTAAAAAATAAATTTATGTCTCAGTGGTAATGAATCCAACTAGTATCCATGAGGACACAGGTTTGGTCCCTGGCCCTACTTAGTGGGTTAAGGATCTGGCATTGCCATGAGTTATGGTGTAGTGGCAGACGTGGTTCAAATCCCATGTTGCTGTGGCTGTGGCATAGGCTGGCGGCTACAGCTCCCGTCCATCGCCTAGCCTGGGAACTTCCACATGCCTCGGGTTTGGCCCTAAAAAATAAAAAAGCTAAAAACTTTATTTAAATATTTGGAGCTCTTTCTGTGAAGTAGCTCCCTCCTTTATTGAACTCTGTCCCACAGTTTCCAGTTGTATTAGCTCACCCTTCTCCTAACCACAATCTCTACCCTCTCAACTCATCTAAGTCTTTAGCTTCATTGAGATTTTCCTCCCCAGCTCTCTCCTCCAAATATTTATCCAGGTATTAAGTTAGGCTGGTCATTTGGTCATATTATTTGTTTCTTCTTCTCAGTTCACAATCATGCTCTGCTTATTGTTCAGTTTTCAAAAACTGTCATTATATATATTTTGTTCATTTTATCATATTACAGCACATATTAAGTCTGATCTTTTTACATTATTGTACCCTCCCAAAAGAAGAAATTTTCTTAGTTAGTTTTTGATATACTGAAACAGAAAAAATAGTAGGCACATATGTCTGTTAGTATGTAGAATTTGACAAAGGATCATTAGTCTCCAAGACATAATGATAAATACTTAATTTCAAAAAATAATTTAAATCAGGTCTAGGTAGATGAGTATCCAGTGTAATACAGGTATAAGGTGGGCATATTTAATTTACTAGTTTCCTGAGATCATCCTTATTGTGAATGTTAGTCTTCACATTAATCAGAAAATGAATCCTATTTCAAGACTATTTCATGAAAGTTTTCAATAAGAAAATTAAAAATAAGTCACAGAATTTTAAAATCACATTTTAATATATTTGCAAGTATATCACAATTTTTTGTGGTACTACTCATGGGATTAAAAATAAAAATCAATCAAATATGCCAAGCATTTCCTCATACACACATGGAATATTAGATGTGATGATAAATTATAGATATGATTGAATGTGGAGCTGAATGATTAAACTTGCAGCCAAAGAGCAAGCAGTCAATAAATACTGCTTGACTGATTTATAGGCAAGGTTGTAATCTTAAATGCATCTAAAAGTTAAGAAAAAAGCACACAGTAAATGTTAAAAAAAATGCTAATACTACGTTACTATAAATCTCTTCACCTAAAGACAGCACATTTTCTTTCTTATAAAAGGTAAACCAAAATATAGGTTTGCTTGTCTCTGGGATCAATAAACTCATTTTCTAATATATCAGTTAGAAAATATTAGAAAAATAAACCATATCTGAATATTTGTCTATTTTTTGTAGCTTTATGATGCTAAATCCTAAAAAAATACTGAAGAGTCTAACTTAGAATGTGAACCATGAGATGTGGATATTTGTAATTTACAAGTCCTGTGATTCAGAGCTATCCTTAAGAGAATTAAAGGATATAATGAACATTTTCACTTGCTTCCATATACTTCTTTTTCTTCATCTCTTTTGCCCCTAAACTGTGCATGTGATCAGAGTTTTCCTTTTGTAACTAAGTACAATACACCCACCTAAATGTTTCTCTCTTTTCTTCCAAAGAAGTTACTGCTGTTTTACATTTTTTTAAGGTCCTTTTTTCCCTTTTTTAAATGGTGCATTAACTTATTTGTGGGATAAATTAATCTAGGAGTGTTACTAGTATATCAAAGACCTACTACCTCTAATTCTCCAACTCTCTTCCACAATGGGAAGCATCTCTATTTAATTGCAGTCTTCATTGCAAAGACCTCATTTTGTTTTTAACTTGCAGAGGTTAAGAGTTAACCCAGAGGTAAGAAGTTTATGCTACTAAGCAGAACAGATTTTGTCATGACAGCTCAGCAAAGAATGTGTTTGAAGAAACAAAATCTTAGGGAATCACTTCACTGGCCTTGTTCCAGAGGGCACATTTTTTTATCCTGTTCTCATCTTGTAATGTTAAACTGGGTAAAATAACTTATTTCCTGCATATAAAGAGCCTAGATTAGAGAATTCCTTAACTCTCCTTTTGTTAATTTTCACGAATTTAAAAAGGAACCTCCAACATATGGCATTAAGTGTTCATGATGTCTCTGAAAATTTTCAAAGTACTGTAAGCAAGTGTATTTTCCTACCTAGTTATAGAGTCACTTTGCTAGTTAGAGCTATCTATTTGATACTAAAGAAAAAAAATCAAAAGACCCAAAAAGAACAGAAACTAAACTTATTTTCAGAAGCTGCACCACTCATCTGGAATGCTGCTTTTTTTTTTTTTTTCATGGAAGAAAATTGCACGTCAATGATTTCCAGAGTTGTAAGTCTTCGCCTTTTTCTGGCTTTATTAACATCAGGGAGCTTTTACTGAAAGGTCTGATAAATTTCATTAGGTCTTGACTGGTGAAACAAAGGCACATGTATGATTTCTTAAAAGGATTTGTCTTACAATAAGAGCAGATAAATGAATTGACCTAGTAGATGTCCCCAAATGACTCAGAGAATTAAATGCCCAGTTGAGAACAATTCCAATCAATGGCAATATCTTGGGTGCAGTCAGATCTCACCATCTTGGATTACTGTTCAGCCACAAACTTCTGATTGTCAATTAAGCAAAGGAGAGGAACTTCAAATTTCAGTCGCGATCTGGGAAAATCTCAAAGCCTTGTTGATTCTGTTTTATTTAAAAGAATCTTAATTTATATCATAATTACAGCATAGGTTCAAAATGGTGGGAAAAGAGAAAAATACTTTTATATACAACTCAATAAATCCCTATGCAAGAAAAAATCAAATATTGTATGTTAACTCTGTGGCATTAATCTACATTTTTGTTTAAACAAATTGAAGTTCCCTCCATGACTTTTCAAACACACTTGAAACAATAACACTGCAGAAAGTCTAAAAGGGGAAAAAAAGAAGTAACACTGATGCCAGGTATCTGTAATATGCCTCATTCTTATTAGGTATATTTTAACAGGTAAGGATTTTTTTGTGCCATTTAATATGATTATTAAGTTAGGCTCCTTCCTTCTTTTGTGGATCTTTGTGATAAAATAACACCTGTGTGCTCTTCAGCAGTTCTCCTGAGATGATATTGTCACAATAGGAAGACCTTTATTTAGGTGGCTGTATCTTTCATCTTTCCTTTTGGCATAGGTACTTAGAAATTGCTATGGCAAATGCCTATTGCTAAACTTATAGAAAACAGATGGTGTTTTAAGATTTCCCTTTGTAACAAATAGCAGTATATTTCATAACATTCTGAGTATGTTTTGACAATGAAAGTATGAAGCAAATCTTTGAATTTTGTATCACTTGATTTTAGACTAATAGATTATTTCAATGTGGGTTGAATCTTGGATTTATTATTGGTAATGATGGAATGTTAAACTGCAGGATTTCCCAAGGTTATATTTTTGTTCATTAAATCCATAACACAAAACTTCTTTTCAAAAATACCTTAAATTCTGCTGAATTAAATATGGATACACAGTTTTTAATTCCCTATAATTTCAAAACTCTCATTGCTGCAAGAAATTTTATACATGAGAATGTATTCAAACTTATAAAAGACTAATGTGATCAGGAAATATCCTTCATGGATTTCTTTACAAAATATTTTCATAATTCCTTTTCTTTAAAGCTATAGGTACATGTGATATATTTCAGATGCATATCCTGGAAAACATTATGATATATTGAAAACCAAAATGATACATTGAAAGTCAAATAATTAGTTTTCAGCTAATATCTTCCTAAAAGCAATTCCTTGGAAATTCCTCTTCTGGTGTTACTAAGATAGTATAGTATCTATTTTTCCCTGTACATAGTAAGAAGATCACAGGATCAAAAATCATAAAGATAGAAAGAAACAATAGCTTTCACTTCATTCTCCAACATCAGGCTTACCAAATGAGAATAGGAAACAGATTAGTATCTTCATACATGAAATAGGAAGATTCCTGCCTGGTTTACAAGTTGAAATGGACTACAACCTCTCATTGAGAAATTAGCTAATGAGGAAAGTATGCATCATCTTTCCATCTTCTCTTGAACTATAGATTGCTATACTATACAATGATTTACTATAGATTAATGGTTGCTTTAATCAGTTTAGTTCCATATTCACAATTTTCAGTGAAATGTCTCTGGAATTAAGACAACGGCTCATATTTCATCACCCTAGTAAGCCTTTATCCTCCTGGAAATTAGAAAGAGATTACTTCTTGACATGATATTTTAGCCAGAAATCAACCATATTTTATTTTCATTTTGCAATGCACCAAATGTGATGAATAGATTTGAAGATTATTCAGTCAAAGCACTAAAGATTTTAGTTTAAAAAGTTGTGAGGATCTAGTTAAATGGATACAAGTACATTTTTTTTTCTTTTTTAGGGTTGCATCTGCAGCATATGGAAGTTCCCAGGCTAGGGGTTGAATCAGAGCTACAGCTGCTGGCCTAGACCACAGCCACAGCAAGTGGGATCTGAGCCACGTCTTCGACCTATACCACAACTCACAGCAAAGCTGAATCCTTAACCAACTGAGCAAGGCCAGGGATTGAACCCACATCCTCATGGATACTAGTTGGATTCATTTCCACTGTGCCACAACAGGAACTTCCCAAGTAACATTCAGCATAACTTTGTCAACCAAGGCCTTAGTTTTATTCTACAGAATCCATTATTCATTCATTCTTTCAAAGTCTTAAGCACATGATCTACATGCCAAGTAGGAACGGATATTGTTTCTACATAGTAAGTAACTTTTCCCTCACTGTAGGTAACATTTCTAAGTCTTTGTCACTTTCTAATTTGCTCAAGATGCTCAGACGACAATACCTTATTGTGATTCTTAAAAATAAACATTTTTGGCAATGTCAGATTATTTGAGATGCCTTAGATCATTATCTCTAATTGCCTGTTTTAGCAAAATATACCACTGCTACTGGTATGTGGGTTGGAACTGTCTATATCTCACAGCTTATTTGGGATGGAGTGAATATCCTATGCATTTATACATGTTGGAGCCATTTATCTACTTTCCCCACAATTCTATTTTTGTAAATTCTACAGCTATTCCTGGGTTGAAATTCACAACTTTCTTTAACTTGCTTGTTGATTAGGAAAGAAACAAGAGGAAATGGATCTACCCTCTTCTCAAGTCTGAACACATTCAATAAAGCCGGTGTTTGCCTTCAATAAAGCTGGTGTTTGTCTGCTTTACACAAATCCTATGATCTTATTTTGTGAAAATACTATATGATAACTCAATCTTCCATATAGCTTCATTCCTAGTGACCATGCTTTATCATATTAATACTCATGCAATTAGTAGAAAATTGTCACAAATTCTGAAAATTTTTATATTGATTATTTTACATTTTTTAGATTTTTGGCAAGCATGCATACACATCTGTGAAGATTTTAAGGCATATTAGGAGATGGTTTATTAGATAATTAGCATACCATTTGCTTTGCCCATTCTATCAGAAGATTTTCGATATCCACTTAATGTGTGGGCTGAACTCTGCTAAACAGAATCACTGAACATAGATAGAAATGACAGGAAATGTTATTTTAAAATATCCAGTCTGGCAATTCAGAATAAATAATACATGTTATACTCTTTGCTATAAATTTTTTGAAAGAACTGTTTCCAAAACCTTGCTGTGTACAAGAAAACCTTAGTAAATTATGAATAGGCAAAAGCAGTTCTTTCTGCTTGATAAACATTTAGAAATAATTTTGGCACTAAAAAGCAAGTCAATTTGTGTATAGTATAAATAATAACATAATAGTGTATCTATATAGAACTTTCATCCAGGGGATGCCAAAGCAATTTGGGGCTTGGATGCATAATTTTGAAACACAGAGGTGGAGAGCTGCCCACCTTCCTTCCATTAGCATTTATATTGAGAACCCAGCAGAGTTTGGCTAACATAAGGTTTGAACACCAATTGCAAGTTTGTTGGTTTCCATAGAGTTGCATGAGTGCATTTCATGTTGTCTTGGAAACTAAAGTATCTATAAACACAACTGTCCCCTGTTTAGGTTGTGAGAGCAGCTATGAATACTTTCTTGGATTATAAACTATGCAAACTGTAAATTCATATTCATATTACCATGGTAACAAGGACAAGCGACCATTAAAAAAGATGAAAATTATAAAGAATCTGATTCTTTGAGAACAGACTCATATCTAACTATTAATTTGTTTCATTTTCCTTAGTTTCTGTTCTTTATAGAACACTTGATATAAATATAAATAACAACTATGACCACAGAGTACATATTCCATATATTTCACTTATTTTCCAAGGACTTAATAAAATTCCAAAAAAGTTGGTGATTCAATAAATAAATACCTGTAAATTCATTGATTAATATTTACTTAATCATGATTCTGGCTTAACTGAATTACTGATATATGATTAAGGTTTATTAAAATAAAACAAAAAAGATAAATTATAAGAACTAATTATAATACTTCTATCTGAACCACGATTGATATAAAATTAGTGTATTATCTATATATTTCTTTCACTCCCTTCTCTACATTTATTGTAGTTAAATCCACATTATTAGTATTTTTGTTAGAGTAAATAAATTTTCTTGTTATAGAAACTAGGGTATTAAAATAAACTGTTAAAAATTGAATAATTTAGATCCATAAGTCCTTTAGATATATTTAACTTTTTATATCTTTTTCTATAGCAACTGAATTTTTTAAATTGTGCATACTGCCCATAAAATTTTTATTTTTTACTTTTTATTTTTTATTTTTATTTTTTTGCTTTTTAGGATTACACCCATGGCATCTGGAAGTCTGCAGGCTAAGGGTCAAATCAGAGCTGCAGTTGCTGGCCTATACCACTGCCACAGCAACGCCAGACCTGAGCCACATATAGTCTATGATCAATTTTATATTTCTGTCTTCTCGTTCTGTAACCAATCCCACCACATACATCATAGTAATCTGAAACACTGGGAAAAACAATTCTTCCAGTTTCTGTTTTCTCCAATTTCCTTTTCCCCTATTCACACTCCACTATATATCAAGAAAGACTTTCCTTACTCTCCATTATGAACATTTTACTATAGACACCCTGACTAAGAATATCCAAGTGCTTTCCTATTTCTGAGCTTCTGCACTTGCTTTCCTAAAGTATGTAGGATTCCTAAGTTGAACCGAAGCACTTTTTTAACTCTTGATACAGTAAACTACTTTCATATTTATTTTTATTTTCACTTCTCAGCTGAAATATCAGGTATTGAGCAGACTTTTTTAACTAGCCTGTGAAATAACAATTATTTCTTCAATACTTTTTTTAATATTTCATTTGTATTTGATTCAAAAAAATCATCTGATTTTATATTATTCATGCATTTTATTTTTTTTGTTTTTCACGTTTCTTGTAAGCTTTTCAAAGGGATGGTACTTTGTCTCATGCCTACCAAAGTGTTCCTAGAATTAGAAGATTGTTTGTAGACAAATGTAATTTGCTGAATAAATTAATAATAAGTCATTAATATTTAAGACGACAACTCGTTTCTAAATTACCTGGTACAGTGTCTCAATAATTGATGTTATATCTGACCTTGAATATTTTGAAATACCTGTGTAGCTCTTCACATCTAACATTGCTGGTCCAATCAAAAATTCTGCACTGTAGGCTTATTTTTTGTTAGTAGATTCTCCATAAACATTGCTAGATTTAGCTAAAATTTGACATTTGGGCTCTTTCTGAATCTTAACTGATAATCATATCCAATTCTAAGCAGGCTTCCCTCTCCAGGTGTGTGTATTTCTGTCCATACTATGTCTCTCTTGAATATGCGCCTCTCTCCAGGAATAAATATCCCGTTGTTCATAACCACAACATCTAAATTAATCATTTGACATAGCCCTCCAAAATCTGACAACCTAGTATGATTTCCAAAATCAATGACTTTACTATGCCTTTGGGCATTTATTTGCCTATAAATTTTTGACTATCCTTGGCAAGTCTTTGACTATGTGTGCGACATTAATTTTCTGTGTCCACCTCGATACCTGTTTCTTCATCTGTCCACCAGTCATGCTTCCAAGTCTTTATTTACATTTTGTGCTTAAGTTCACCAGAAGTATGAGTCAGCCCTCATTTATATTAACAGTATGTATTAAAAAAAGTCATTTTTTTTTTTTTTTTAGAGTTTCCGTCGTGGCTCAGTGGTTAATGAATCTGACTAGGAACCATGAGGTTGTGAGTTTGATCCCTGGTCTTGCTCAGTGGGTTAAGGATCTGATGTAGTCAGGAGCTGTGGTGTATCTTGCAGACACGGCGCGGATCCTGCGTTGCTGTGGCTGTGGTGTGGGCCGGCCGCTACAGCTCCAATTAGATCCCGGCCTGGGAACCTCCATATGCCATGAGTGTGGCCCTAGAAAAGGCAAAAAGACAAAAAAAAAAGTCTTTTTTATATCCATATCTTTCTCATATTTAGGACACCTCACTGGGATTGTGTTAGTTTAAACTGAATATGCAGCTACCAACACAGTATAGTTTCAGGGATATAGAAAAGTGACTCTACTTCAAAAGTATTTTTCTGTTGGTCTTCATTATGTTCAAAATATTCATATGAGGATTATTTTTTAAAGTGGATGTGAAGAAGGAGTAACCTGATAAGATTTAAAAAAAAGTTCTACCTGAGAAGGGAAAGTAATCCTCCCTGCATTAATTCTGGGTGGTTGGGGGCCACACGGAACCACAGGCTTCTCTAAAGTATGTAGGATTCCTAATAAGTTCAGCCAAAGACTTAGCTTAGTTCTAATTACAGTGGACCTAAAATTACTTTTCACTCATTTTCATGAACAGCGAAATATGAGTAATGGACCAACATCTATTTTAAATATCTACTGTCTATATTAGATATCTCTTTTATTGCTCTAATTTAAATACTTACCATAGTAGAAATTTAGCAAATTATGCACTCTTGTTTCCTTAATTTTTAATTTATTTTATATAAATGCTGATCATTCCAGAATATGAATTATTAAGAAATATATACTTACACTTTTTTATTTAAAAAAAAAGACGTTTTCCTCTGTGCATCTGAGATTCCAAAAATTCCAGCTGGTGCTGCCATTTGTTATGAGATTCTTGCTATAGGCCTCAGATAAAACATTTTTTTCATGACTTTTTTTGTTGTTATCACAACAAAGTGAAATTATATCTACCTTCCTATCTATCTATCCATATCACAATTTTTTTTATTTATCCATTGATGGACACAGTATTTCCATGTTTTAGTTACTGTATATAATGCTGCAATGTACATATGAATGCAGATTCTCTCTTCAGATTCTCTCAAAATCAGGACAGTGATTTTGTTTCCTTCAGATAAATACTCAGCTGTGTGATTGAAAGATCACATGGCAGTCCTTTATTAAATTTTTTGAGGAAACTGCACAGTGTTTTCCATAGAGGCAATACTAATTTACATTCCCACATCAGTGCACAAGTGTTTACTTTTCTCCATATCCTTACAAGAGTTTGTTATCTCATCTTTTTGATGATAGCCATTCTGACACATGTAAGGTAATATCTCATTATAGATTTGATTGGCATTGCCCTGATGATTAGTGATATGGAGCATATTTTCATGTACATGGCCATTAAATATCTTCTTTGGAAAAAATGGGTATGTTGCCCATTTTTAAATGGGATTAGTTTTTTTTTTTTTTTTTTTTTTTGCTACCTAGTTGTATGAGTTCCTTATATATTTTGGATATTAACCCCTTATCAGATGTGTGGTTTGCAAATATTTTCTCCCATTCTGTAGACTGCCTTTTCATTTTGTTTTTCATTTTTTATGCTGTACAGAAGATTTTTAGTTTGATCGGGGCCTCATTTATTTTTTATTTCATTGCTTATGCTTTAGGGCTTATATCTAAAAACTCATTGCCAAGATTGAATTTAAAAATAAAAGGTTACCTATATTTTCTCCTAGGAATTTTATGGTTTTAGCTTTTATATTTAAGCTTTTAATCCATTTGGGATTAATTTTTGTGGGTGTTGTAAGATAGGAAACTTGTTTAATCTTTTGCATGTGAATATTCAATTTTACCAGAACCATTTACTGAAAAGACTGTCTTTTTTCTATTGAATATTCTTGGGCTCCTTGTTAAATATCATTTGACATGCATTTAAGGCATGTGTGTTTATTTCTGGGCTTTCATTGCTGCTCCATTGGTCTATGAGTCTGTTTTTACACCAGCTCCATACTATATTGATTCTTATAGCTTTGTAATGTAGTTTGAAATAAGCTTTACACTTTAAAGAAAGATAGAAATATGATTTCTTTTACACTTAGAACAATTTTTTTTTTATTTTGCTTTTTAGGGCCTCACCTGTAACAAATGGAGGTTCCCAGGCTAGGGGTTAAATCAGAGCTGTAGCTGCTGGCCTACACAACAGCCACAGCAAGGTAGGATCTGAGCTGTACCTGTCACCTACACTACAGCTTAAGGCAACGCTGGATCCCTAATCCACTGAGTGAGGTCAGGGATGGAACCCTTGTCCTCTTGGATACTAGTCAGATTCTTTTCCACTGTACCACAATGGAACTCCCTAGAACAAATTTCTAATAGAATCATAATCTTTGCCCTTAAATCTTTCAGGCCAAACACTCATGTATACATTTATGAAGCAATATGTAATACTTCTAAATTGGAAGAAAATAAGATGATTGATATTTTCTAATATCCATTCTTATTTTAATAAGCAAAAGATAGAAAAAATGTATATTGCTCTGGAAACGTATGTTAGATCAAATTATCAAGGATGTTTTGTTCTGGAGTTAAGCTATCATCAATCAATTAAGTCAGACAACATAGAGTAAACACTGAGTGTGAATTCTTAAACATCAAATGCCTGTTGGTTAAATGGTAGACATAGGCCAAATACAATGAAATGAAAAAAAACTAAGTGTACATAAATATATATATGAATGTTTATGTAAATATATGCATACATATTTTTGTATGTATAGATTTATATATTTTTTAGGAAAACTATATATTTTTAGTTGTGGAATTGCAAACAGATGAGTATAAACTAGCTTCATGATTAATTATAATGATTTTAGTTAAATGACTTAAAATAAGCCCTATCTAACCTTGAGCAGATAAACCTTCAGTGGCATTTTTCTTTTAATAATATTCTGTAAAATAAACCTTTATCACAAAAAGGTATGTTCTTTGAGCCTAAATTATTGTATTTTCTTGTGGAAAGATTCATGGAAAAAATAGTGATCATATAAATTTTAATGTTATATATTATGTGTAATATATATATAACATATATTACTTTTATACATGCATATATATACATATACACATAAATGTGTGTATGTGTAGTCTTTGTAGACCACTCATGAATGCAAATTTAAAATATTTTATCCTAATGATAATTTTAAAGCAAAATGTATTCATTATATGACAATTTTTCATTATATGAAAGGTCTTTTAGTCTTCCATAATCTTTAAGGATTAAACCCTAGAAATTAGAATATGTGTAAAGCTTTACTCTGAAAAACAAGTATGATTGTAAAAATCTAAAATAATGATTCTTCCATAAATGTGTTTGTAGTAGATTTGTAGAAAAGTGATCAAAAATCAGAAAAGAAGAAGCACGATAATGCAGAGAGACAAGGCAGATTAAAGAATTACTGGTAGTTTAAAAAGAACATAAAAAATGGTATTCTTATAGAACGTCAAGAATAAACAAGAAGAAATAGAGAACTTAGATGCCAGAATTTTTCATTAAAGCATAGAGATGCTCCTAATTAATGTTGACTTAATTATGATAAGGCATTTTATTGCTTTTTATGGAGGTTCCCAGACTAGGTATCGAATTGGAGAAATAGCTGCCGGCTTACATCTATACCACAGCAACACAGGATCAGAGCGCGTCTGTGACCTATAGCACAGCTCTCGGCAATGCCAGATCCTTAACACACTGAGCAAGGCCAGGGATTGAAACCACAATTTCAGGGTTCCTAGTGGGATTCGTTTCCACTGTGCCACGACGGGAACTCCTGATAAAGCATTTTAAATAGCTGGTTTAGTATTTCAAATAATATATCCATATCATTAATTACACCAGAAAAAAAAAAAAAAAGACAAACTTAGCAATCATTTCTAGTTTACTTAGTGGCTTTTTGCCAGAAAATTTTATTTTTTAACTATCAAATACCAAATGTGTAAATCAGAATAAATTTGTGCTTTTTGCCACATAAAATTCAAAGCCTGGCCTAAAAGGATACGTAAAATTAAGGGTGACATATAGATTGCATTTATAGTGAGGATGAAAATGTAATGCTTCAGACACCACATTAGGGAGAAAAAAAGAATCCTTCTGAAGACTTTTGTGATTCCAAGTAGCCAAATAAATCAGGATTGTGTGTTTACTAAACTGAATTATATGCATATCATGGAATAAATCTAGAATGTCGGCTACAGTAATGAGTATACCCAAACTACATCAATATTTCATTTACTAATAGTAATGTATAGCACAAGACAGGTCGTAATGTGTTTGCAGAACCATTCAGGCAAGGAACTCAGGCATGTAGGCTTATTCTGCAGAGCAGAGTACACTGATTATGCTCAAAAATTGTGTATCATGTTTGTTTGAGCCTATAAATCTATGTGGAAAAATTGAAAAGCAGATTTTGATAAGGTATTATTGGAATTAATAGAGTTGCAAAATATATAGCCTACATGCAATCTTCAGGAAATAAAATCGATTTTTCCCCATCCAAAAGGAAAGTGATATTTTCTTTACAATACATGTTGTGGATCTTTGTTAGAAAAATATCATGTAAAATAATTTGGAATACATTTTAAAAATCAATACACTTTTGTTATATTTAGGAAAATTATATTTTAAATAAAACTCATTTATTTAGAAATTACATTACATAATGATTTATTGTTAACCTGTGGTAGTTAGCACTCTCTCCATTTTCGAAATTAAGGAGGAACAAAACGATATACCTTATCATTATAGAAGAATGAATGTTCTAGGAATAGAATATTCATTGATTTTATCAATACTGAAGAAACAGAATTAGGTTTTATAACTCTAAGCCAGTAAGTTTCATTTTGTGTCATACTTTATCTTTCTTCAATGCCAAGTGTTAGGATACTACTTTGCACTATAAAATTAATCAAGGGTAGTCCAATCTTAGGAAGTGCATTCTTTATCTTATCTGTAAATAAAGATGCTGGAATAAGTAATATTCAAGGGTGCTTTTTTGCAAAATCCTAAAATGCTATGAGTTTGTTAACACAGCTGTGAGAAAACTGGCACTCATACATTTCTGGTCCAAATGCTAATATGTAGAAGAAGAATTTGACAATATCTAACAAAATAACTTACATGTTTATCTTATGACTTTAAAATTTCCTTTCTTGGACTTTATGCTGAAAATATACCTCCAATAAGATGAATATACATAAATGTGTATTTATTAACCACATCATTTTTGTATTTACAAGATATTAGAAACAGTGTAAATAGTCCATACATAGAAGAGTGGTTAATAAACTGGTCATCCAGTTGTAAAATGGAATGAAAAAGATCTCTAGGATCTGATATAGAATGATTTTTAAGAAAATAGAAAAAAATCTATTTATACAAAGAACACATTTTGTGATAAAGGAAGGGAAAATAGATTACATATATATTTGCTTACTTATGCATTAAGAGAGAAATACAGAAAGGACGAATCAGAAACCAACATTACTTATATTGAGATGAATGCATACAGGGTATAATGAATAGAAATAGTAGGGATTAAGGAAGATACTTCTTTGAATATATTTTAACCCAATTCTCATTTTAAAAATTATATTTATTCTTTCACATATCCCCAAGATAATAAACTCAGAAATCAAAAGGATTGTAAAAAACACACATATAAAAATGGGTAGGAACACATAAATTCAAGTAGATTTCAAAAGGACAATATAACTACAGGAAAGGAGGAAAAAAAATAACCGTTATTGGACATATGCTCTTAAGCTAAACTCAAATCCTGTACTTCAGTTACCATTTCATTTTCCTGTTTTTATGTGCTAGCAATTCTCAAAGTACTTTCTGTGTATTCTATGAGTGAGTAAGTAGGTTACTATCTTGTGATAATGAGATACCAATTTGTTGCTGTGTTAATTCAAAAGCTTCTCAATAGCTTCCCAGGCGTAATCTGAAACTGGTCCTATAGGAGTAGGGAAGGGCCAGACAAAAGAAAAAGACTACTCTACATTGGTGGGTGGCAGGTTTGGAACTGGCAGATTTAGATGGATTCATAACAGACAGATATTTAAATAGGAGAGATGTTTATGGAGATGCGTGAAAGTATGTATATGCATTTATTTATTTCCTAACCCTGTCTTCTGATATAGTCAGGAAGCCATGACCTTCAGTAGCACAGAACATAGTGTCCAGATTTTGGTTTCTACATATGTCTCTACCAAGACGAACCAGGGATCCTTCATGAAATGGTGATGCCAACACTAAATCAACTGAGCCTAGAATAACTTTATGTGGTAACAAGAAAAGAATGCTTAAAGAATGAGGGAGATATTTCAAAAGAACACAAGAGTCAATATGCAGAAGCCCATCCTGGGAAATTTTGGAAAATTTGAGTATCAAATAAAAAATATAAATAGATAATTATAATTTAGTGAACAAAATAAGAATCCATATTGACATAAACAAATTAATAAATGCAAACAAATAACTAAGAAGGTAAATTTCTTCCTTACAGTAGAAAGACAGCTGACATATGTAAAAGGGAAGGCAAAATTATAAACATTGCTAATTGATAACCATAAAAATAATAATTGACTTAGGCAGGGATTTTCAAATTAGCATTTGAAAGTTTTATGATTAATAGTAGATAATCTCAAAGTATAGCACAATGTATTTATTGATTAAATGGGGAAAATAATAATTTCACAGCAGATAAAGTTGGCAGTTACCACCTTAGCCGAGTGATTAAAATTAAGATCTACAGGAAGTTCCCTGAGTGGTTAAAATTACGATCTACAGGAAGTCCCCTTGTGGCACATGGGGTTAAGGACCTATCATTGCTGCAGCTGTGGCACAGGCAGCAACTACTGTGTGGGTTCAATCCCTGGCGGGGGAATTTCCACATTCCATGGATGCGGCCAGAAAATAAATAAATAAATTTAGATCTACGGTAGTGGGACAAACAGGCACTAGGAGTACCTTGATTAGGATGCACTGAGAGAAAAATACAACCTATGTTGAAAGCCCTTAAAGAGACATTGTGCCATTCATGAAGAGAAAAAATCCATCTGCTGGCTTTGAAGAAGTGAGCTGCCATATTGCACAAGAACCCAATGAGGTGGTCATTAAGGCAAGAAGTGCCTGGGGCCTCTAGGAGCTGAAAGGGACCTTGGCTGACAGCAGGAACTTGTGGGACTTAGTCCTACAACTTTAAAGAACTAGGTTTTTCCAACAACCATATGAACATGAGTATTGGAGAGGCCCTTAAGTTCTAGAGAGAAACAAAGCCCAGCCAATAACTGAATTGTATCATTGGGAGTTGCTGAGCAGAGGATCCAGATCTATAGAAACCATGAGATAAATGTATGCTAGTTCAGACTGTAAGGTTGATGATTTTTACATAGCATAGACAATTAGTACATACATATCATTAGTATAATTCATCATTTTTAATTAGATGATTAAAGCATTTGACTGACACTATCATGTTGTTCTGATCATACTGAAATTACATCTGGCATTTAGTTAAATATTTTATACAATATAAAATGTTCTTTATATATTTAAAAATTTATATTTTTAAGTTCTTCCATTCTATATTCTACTATTAGATTTTTTTTACAACTGTTAAATATGAAGCCTATCACAGAGTAGAATTTTAGCTGTCAAATGATTTATTACTAAGAATAATTTTTAAAAAGTATATCTTTCCTGTAAGAATATCTTCTATGACATTCCTTAAATAGTTAATGTCTTCTTCATTTACTTATGCACTGCAATATAATTATTGACAACTGTTTGTGTAAGCATACTGTGAAATACATTAAAAATTCTTTTCTAAAAATCTTTTTATCAAATTTTACTTTTTAGAAAAAATTTAGATTTACTAAAAAATCAGAAGAGATAGGACTGAGAGTTCTGTTTCCTTTGTTATTAACATCTGATATTCATATGATGCATTTGCTACAGTAAATTAATGAACATGACACATTATAATTACTAAAGTCTAATGTTTATTTTAGATTTTGTTAGTTTTTATCTAATGTCTCTTTTTAGTTGCAGAATCCCATCCACACTGCCGTATTACATTTAGTTGTCACATCTTTTTAGGCTCATCTTGCTATTGTACCTTCTCATTCATGTTCCTTGTTTTTAAATTTTGAATATTTTGAAAGTATTCAGGTACTTTGTAGAAGATTCCTCAAAACTGGATTCTCTCTCTCTTTTTTTTTTCTTTTCTCACAATAAAACTTGTGCTATGGGTTACTGCCAGGAAGAACACAGAAGTAAAATGCCATTGTCATTACTTCATATCAAGTGTACATATTGTCAACATGATTTATGACTGTTGATGTTGCTATTCATGCGATAATTAAATGAGTAGGTGACAGTTGATGGGAGCCAGATTCTCTTTGTTGGTGTGGGAGTTTACAGGTAAGCAAGGAGAAGAAGCTAGAATGATGCAGATGGTAATGGATTGGAGACTTATGAATATAAATACAGATGGTTACATAAAGAAACATTTATAGATATGTGTATATGTGCAAGTTTGTATAAACACATATAATTTTGCTCTGCTAGTTGAGAAGGCTAAAAACAAAGAAACATCCCAGTAGCAAGGAGCACATCTGGTACCCATATCTCATTTACCTTTACCATTATCCAATAGAAGGTACTAGGGCTTCCTGTAGAAATGCCTGAATCTAAGATGGGGGCAAGAAACAGAAAAGCTGAGCTTATAGCATCTTGCAAGACCGGAAAGTAAGAAAATGCCCAAACACCCACATACATACACAACACACACACACACACACACACACACACACACACACACACACACACACACACAGGTTCAGCCAAAGCTGATCAATAAGAACAACTGTAAAATAGTATTATAACACAAAATATAAAATAAATATCCATAAGCCCATACAAGTATTAATTAATTAATTACGGGGGGGGGACAGATGTCTCACGCATAATTAGCTCCAAATAATTTATGTAGATACTACACCCTCAAGGTGGGAGAGAATGACTCAGGATGTCCTAGGTGGACATAGGGATTTCCAAAGTATATGCGTGTAAAGGTGGGGAGGCAATAATGTGAAAAAGGAGTGACTCTATAGTGAAGACAGTTTACTAGGCAACTGAGGACAAGAAAAAATCATAAATCCTTTGTTATTTCAAATTACTTAGTCTACCAACCAATAATAGTATGTGAAATGTATTCTGAGTTTGTTGTCAAACTTGACAGCAAGAGGGTGTTGTAATGGAGAATGGGTGCTTAAAAAGGTCTTAGAAAGTGGCTGTATTTCAAAATTCTATCTTGCCAGGCACATTGCCACATTTAGGGATTTAGAAATATATAAAATTGTAATAATTTAGAGTTACTTAAAGTTATAAAAATTGGTAACAAATAATTCTAAAGCAAATGAAAGGATCTACATCTAACTTGTATCCTAGCACTGTGTATATGTACCTTATCACTTTAATGCTATTTAATTTCAGTGGTTAATAGATTGCCTTGTAACTATAGATGTTTAATAAATAATTTTATTTGATTTCATTGTGACTTCATAGAACAGAAAGAGTGCTATAAAGTGATCCTTCACTTTGGCATATTATTTTCTGCTCTTTAAACATGGAGATTTATGTATATGACAGTTGCGTAATTTGGAATGATACTTCTGTTGATGAAAACCCAGTTGGTCTTTCAGAAAAAAAATGAAAAAGCTATCTTTTTTACCAATTAAAAATCAAGAGAATATGCATTTTAATAAGCCTCTTGGGAGACTTATCTTTTGTATCTTTGATAAATACATGATTATAAGGACAGGTTATATGAGAAGCAATAATTTCCCAGTAATGTGATCATTAAAAGACCTCCCAACTGCAATATATCAGTGTTAATTGGGGACAGATGAGGATTTTAGTGACATGTTCAAGTCATTATCCATATTTCAATACTTCACGAATACCTGAATATTCTTAATGAAGTGATTTTTTTCCAAAGATTTTCAAAACAATGATCTTAATAGAGTTGTTTATTTTAAAACTAGGAAAATGGTTTTAAAAAAATAGAATTAAGCATTGTTAATTAAGACTATTTGAGAAAGATATTGTGGAAAGTGAACCAATTATTAACTTTTTGTCATTTTTGAATGTAGAAAGACTTTAACATTTACTATAATTATGATATGTATTATCAGATCTGATACGTAAACAAAATCAAACAACATAAATGCCTATTTTCTGAATCATTGATCCAAATTTTAGGATATAATTCATTAATTTAAATAGATATTCAAAATATGAAATAATTTATCACCCCAAATTCCTACAATAATCTTGTATTTCTTAGTAATCAATTTTTTCTTATATAATTTATTTAATACCTGTATCTACCTTTCTCTGTGAAATGTGAGCTATAACTTTGCTTTTTAACCTTGCTTTTATGGGTTTCCAAAATAAACCTAGTTTGTTCATGTCTTCTCACTTTACACAAATAATTGTGTATTTCCTATTTTTAACATGATATCGCAATCACATCCTGCTATTAAGCTTACCAAAATGTCAAAAGAAATTTTTACTACAGAATTAGTTTCAGAGTTTCAGCTAGTGCTATTTTTACTGATAAATTATTTAATGTTATATATTTTAGTACAAATCTAAATTTTGAAACATTATGATTATTTCCTCTCATGCAATCAATAATCTTTTTCTGAATTTTGCAAATCTGTATCCTCTCCATTGTCTTCCTTTGCACCTCTCTGTTCTGATTATTTTCTTACTTCTTTGACTACATTTTCCTTTTTAGTTTATATACTTTTCTTTTTAATCTGAAATTCTTAAATGTCAGGATTTGACAAGATCTGTTATTTCATTTCTGTTTCAGTTCCCATTTCTAGTAATGCCTTTTCCACATTCATTAATTCATGAATCTCAAAGTGATGCTTCCCCTGTCTTGAGCTTCTGTCACTCTTTCAAATGTTACAATTCTATTATCTCATTTAATCTTTACCAAAACTTGTGCCTGACTAGTGCAATTATTATTCTTTAAGATAAGCAAACAGAGATATGGGAAGTTAAGTAACTTGCTCAAGGTAACATAGATAATGATGGAGCAAGGTTTTTCTATCAAAGTAATAGGACTCTAGTCATTGTATTTCCTGCGTGTTTTCTGTAACCTAAATTTTAACAATTCTGTTATTGTTCTTTTTTTCCTTTTTTTTTTAAGGGCCGCACCTGCGGCATATGGAGGTTCCCAGGCTAGGGGTTTAATCGGAGCTGTAGTCACTGGCCTATGCCATAGCCACAGCAATGCCAGATCGGAGCCCTGTCTGTGACCTTTACCACAGCTCATGGCAACGCAGGATCCTTAACCCAATGAGCAAGGCCAGGGATCAAACCCACAACCTCATGGTTCCTAGGCGGATCTGTTAACCGCTGCACCATGACGGGAACTCCCATTATTTTTTAATAAATGAGATTTTTGTTAGTCAGTAACCCATTCCCACAAGCTAGAATATTATTCTCTTTTTTCAGACAATTTCATTAAATTCTATCACTTCTCAATCACACGATTATCACATCTGACCTCTCCATTCTCACCCCAATTGCTATAATTTTGGACTTTATCTTGTTTATATTATATTATTTTTCTTAAAGTTTGGCTAATTTACTGTGTTCTTTCAATTTCTGCTGTACAGCAAAGTGACACAGTTATACATACATATATATATATATATGTATATATATATATATATATACACACATATATATACTATTTTTCTCATACTATCTTCCATCATGTTCTACCCCAAGATATTGGATATATTTCCCTGTGCTGTGCAGTAGCATCTCATTTCCTATCCATTCTAAATGTAATAGTTTGCATCTATACCAATGGCCAAACTCTCTGTCTATCCCACTTCCTCCCCCCTCCTCCTTGGCAACCATAAGTCTTTTCTCCATGTCCATGAGTCTGTTTCTGTTCTATAGATAGGTTCATCTGTGCCATATTTTAGACTCCACATATAAGTGATATCATATGGTCTTTGTTTTTCTCTTTCTGACTGCACTTTGTGTCAGGATCCCTAGTTGTATCCATGTTGCTGCAAATATCATTATTTTTTATGGCTGAACAGTATTCCATTGTGTATATATACTGTTTCATCTTTTATCTTCAGCGTTCTATCCTTGTCATTGACCTCTTTTCCTATTTTACTTCAAATTAATCTCCCATTACATTGATAACATTTTAATACCAAAGATAAAATTGGCCATGCCACTATGTCTGTAACTATTCAAATTATTTTGTCTAGATTATCACATTAAAAAATTTCTGTGTACATTAAATTGGCATCATGGTCAATGGAAGGATATGACCAGACCTACTGTATTAGTCCCAATGATATACATTAAGAGACAAAATAAAAACAAATTTAACTGTGCTACAACGAGCAAAATACCGTATGGTAATTGGTAAGCTATTGTTGACAGGGCCAAACCTCCAGCCTAAGGGTATCCTCAGTTTCTTTGACTTGACAGATATCTCATCCTCTGTAGTCTTTATCAGCTATTTTCATTGGAGGCCTTCTTGAGAAATAGAAGAGAGAATTAGACGTGACATTAACTGACTTGTACCCTTTACCTTGTGAGTAAACATTGTATGACGTGTTTATTAGTTACTGAACAAATCAGGAGCCACTAAAAACCAATCATAAGCCTCCATTCTCAATTCTCATCTGCTCTGAAACAGGTCCAGGTTTCATAATGGTCCACTCACAGACTTTCAAAACCTTACCCTGGCTTAACTTTTCCATCTCCACCATGTCCCTAACATATCCTATGTGAAATTCTCTACATTCTGTAGACACATTAGATTTGTTTTCCCCTTTTTCTGTAGCATTCAATTCTTTGACAAACACATCTGAAAAACCGACAAAAAATAGTCTCTTTAATAAAGTCTGCCTCCCAACTTTCCTAAGCACCTCTCTGAATGTGGGTTTTTCATGACTTTCCATATTTTATTGTAATTTGTCTGTTTCCTATTCCCATTTCCTTCCTTGATAGAGCCTTAAGAGCAAGAATTTAGTTCGTTCTTTCACTTTATATATCACTTCCTCTTTTCTATAACCATTATCACTTGATCTATGGAGAGTTACCACTCTCCTCCTCTAGATAGATGCTTCTTGATTTTTACACTTACAATAGTTATTTTATAGTCATTTTTTTTCTTATTTTCATCTCATCACCTTCTGTCCTAATCATTAAAATAGCAAGTAATGTGAAGATAAGGATTTTATCTCACAGATTTTTATTCCCTCTAGAGGTCTTAGCATATTATTAGATATTTAATAGGCTCAGAATAATTGTCTCTAAAATAATGTTTCTACAACCAGTCAAAATCTGCTTTAACAGATTGTTGATGATCTTCATAATTTAGACTCTGTTAGCTTTTGTTATAAATGATTTCACCACCAAAGAAAATTGTAATTATTGTCTGTGGTGAAATCTGTCTTTCAATCAAACTGCATTTTTATGTACAAGTTAATTTGTAATTAATCACATACATATAAAACTGATCATTAGAGTTGTTATTAATAAAAAATACAGTGTTACCGTATTGAGCTGAAATAATTCCTATCAAAAGAAAGCAAAGAAATAAGGAAGCATTCAGTTGGTTTACGTTACCTTTTTAAAGGTAAATACATAGACTTCATTAAGTATAATTTTTCTTTATTTCATCCGATAATTTCCCAGAGTCTAATGGTGCTGAAATTAAGACAAAGCATCAAGTGATGCGCTAATCAATGGTTATAATTTAAAAAGTAATTATTTCTCCAGGAAGGGTAACAGGTTATTGTCCTGTTTCTACACCCTTTAGATTCTTTTGATTAAAATATAAGTAACCTTAGCTAAAACTTGTTTGTGTGTTTGCTTGATACATGGATTTTATGAGTACAATTAACAAAAAAGAGACTATTCAGTTAAAAAAATTCTATTAAGATTGTGATTAGTTTGGGAGGGACAGAAGAATGACTGAAAAGGGATACAGATAGATGCAAAACAGAGGTGCGGAGGCAGTGTGCTGAGTTACAGAAATGGGACCCTGGGTGACTGAAAACAAGTATCACAATGCTGGTATGACATTGAAGATTCTACTGGAATTTTTTTAAATGTATATTTTAGAAAAGTTTTTGATTTACAGAAAAATTGGGATGTTGAATAGGAATAATGAGAGAAGACATCCTTGCTCTGTTCCCAATCTTGTGTGGGAAGGGTATACATGTTTTCTCACTAGGTGTGGTATTAACTGCAGATTTTGTTGAGAAGTGGTTTATATAACTGAGAAGTTTGCTAGCCTTAGCTGAGAGTTTTGATCATGACTAGGTTTTAGATTTTCTCGAATGATTTTTCTAAAACTACTGATATGATAAGAATTATCTTCTTTAGCATGTTGATGTGGTGGATTATAGGGATTGATTTTCATATATTGAATCACTCTTGTGTTGTGGAATAAATCCCACTTGGTCATGGTTATTATTTATCCTTATGCGTTATTAGATTTAATTTGCTAATGCTCTGTTGGGGATTTTGTATCCATGTTTCTAGAGATACTGGTCTGTGGTTTTCTTATAATGTCAATCTGGTTTTGGTATTAGGGTATATATAATGTTGAACTCATAGAAAGCTGCTATATTTTGGAAAAGTTTTTAAAGATAATGGTTTCATTTCTGCCTTTTTTATTATTTCTATTTTTACTTCTTTATTATAGTTGATTTATGATGCTGTGCCAATTTCTGCTGTACAGCAAAGTGACTGAGTCATGAATATATATACATTCTTTTTTAAAATAGTATTTTCCATCATGGTCTATCCCAGGAGACTGGATATAGTTCCCCATGTATAGACCTTATTGTCTATCCATTCTAAATATAATAGTTTGCATCTATTGCTCTATTAACCTCAAACTCCCAATGCATCCTACTCCCTCCTCCCTCCATTCATCTGTTAATGGACATTTAGGTTGTTTTCATGTCTTGGTCATTGGGAATAGTGTTGCTATGAACAGAGGGATCCATTTATCTTTTTGAACTATAGTTTTGTCATTTTTATCTTAATTTTTAGTAGATTCCATTAGTGAAATTGAAATTAGCTGGTTCTGGTTCTTTATCTCTTGAAAATTTATTATTGATTCAATCCTCTTTTTAGATACTATCAAAGTGATATGATACTATCATAGTCTATTTCTCTTTAATTTTTCTTAAGATTTTTATCTTTAACTATGTGTTATTTGAAATTTTTTTTTTTGACCTCCATATATTTGGGATTTTCCAGCTAGCTTTTTGTTTTTGATTTCTAGTTTGATTTCATTGTAGCCTCAGAACGTAACTTGTATCTTGGCAAAGTTTTCATGTAAATTTGAGAAGAATGTGTATTCTGTGGTATTGGATGGGGTTTTCTAGAAATGCCAATTAGATCAAGTTGACCGATGTTCAGGTCAACTTGTATCTTTACTTATTTTCTGCCTGATGGATCTTTCAATTACTGAAAGAGAGAAGCTGAAGTTTCAACTATATTAGTGTATTTACCTATTTTTTCTTGTCAGTTACAGCAGTTTTTGTCTCATGTGTTCTAATACTCTGTTGTTAAGTGCATCATGTTTAGAATTGTTACAAACATGGATAGAATTGACACTTTAATCATTGTGGAATATTCCTTTTCATCCCTGATAGTTTTTCTTGTTCTGAAGCCTATTTTGTCTATAATTAACTACTACAGAGCTCTTTTGATTATTGTTGGTATGCTCTGCTTTTCTCCTTCCCTTAACTTTTAATCTACAGATCTTTATATTTAAAGTGGTTTATTTGGAGATGAGTTGACTCTTGTTTTCTAATTCTTTGTGATAATCTCTGTGCTTTAACTGCTGTATTCATACTAAAAAGTGTATTTATAGCTTTTTTGTAATATATACTGTTTTGACTATTTTATATCATTGCAGTTGTTCTTTGATTTATTTTTCACTTCTTTTTCTGCCTTCTCTAGTTTTTTTTTTTTTTTTTTTTTTTTTTTTTTTTTTTTTTTTTTTTTTTTTTTTTTTTTTTTTTGCCTTTTATCTAGAGCCACACCTGCGGCATGTGGAGGTTCCCAGGCTAGGGGTCTAACTGGAGCTGTAGCTGCCGGCCTACGCCACAGCCACAGCAACATGAGATCCGAGCCACGTCTGCAACCTACACCACAGCTCACGGGAATGCCGGATCGTTGACCCACTGAGCAAGGCCAGGGATCAAACCTGTAACCTTGTGGTTCTTAGTCGATTCGTTAACCACTGAGCACTCCAGCCTTCTCTAGTTTTAATTGGCCATTTGATATTACATATCTTTTTTATCATATCAGTTATACTTCCTTGACCCTTTTTAATAACTTCCCTAGTTTTTATTGTATATTTTAAATATAAAAATTATTTTCAATTAGTCTTTTCCATCTTTTATGACTTTCAAATGTCTATATATCCTCTTTCTTATATGATTTCTGGATAAGAAGCCTGCTATAATTCTTCATTATTGGTGAGAGTCCTTGCCCTCATCCCTCTGATTTTAACAAGATTTTCTCTTTGATTTTGGTTTATTTCCGTTTTAATATGGTATGAAGATGTTTTGTGCTTATCTGGCTTAGTTTCCTCTGAACGCCTTAGATCTGAAATATGGTGTCTCTCACTACGGTAGGAAAATCATTACTACTTCAAATATTTCTTCTTCATTTTCTCTTTCTTTTCCTTCTGCTATTCCAATTACACATAAGTTATACTTTTGGAGATCATCATCACACAATTCTTGGGTGTTCAATTTTATTTTTTTACTCTTTTTGCACATAATTTGAGAAGTTAAAATTGACTCATCTTCAAGCTGATTCCTTCCCCAGTGATGTCCTGTCTAATGATAAGCTTATCAAGGCATTTTTCATTTATCTTACTATGTTTTTATTTCTATAATTTTCTTTTGACCCTTTATTAGTTTCCATTTATTTGTTTATATAGCTATATTTTCTTGAATGTTTCCTACTTTTCCATTAGAGCCCTTAACAATATTAAATTCTTTAATTATTTCAATGTCTATGACATATTTTGAGTCTGGTTGTGATACTTGTTTTTGTTCCACCCCCTTCATTTTCTTTGGCATGTGTTGCATTTTTTGTTGTTGTTGTTGAATATTGAACATGATGTAGAGAGACAGAAACTGAGGTTAATAGTCCTTTAGTGTTAAGTTTTATGTGAAACTGCCTAGGAGGGGGGCTGTGTTATACTGTTGTAACTGTAGATGTCAGAGATTTATTTTCTAGGGTATTTTTTGTTTGTTTGTTTGTCTATCCCATTTTCTTTGGGCTTCTCTATGTATTTCTTCTAAAGAGAGTATATGCTGCGCAACACTTTGGGCCATTATCCATTGTTATTTTATGTGAATTTTGTTGGTAGAGTGGTAAAATGTGGAGGGGGAGCACATTTACAAATTTATAATTAAATATCAGTTTGGGGGAAGTCTATGTTCCCAAACTGCAACCTTCACAAGTATGTTTTTTCCCCTTCCTAGATGAGAGAGGAAGGGTATCAGAGGCTAGAGTGGGAGAAATGCCCTTCCCATCTCTGATAGTCCTTACAGAGTAAGTCTTTGTTAATAGAGTTATCTGGGCATATTTCATGAAAGTTTTGAGGTGGCGGTATGTCCTATAATCTCAGTTCTTTGATGGTTCAAGAAATTATGTTGAATTTCAGTTTGTTCGCTTTTTCATGTAAGGATGAAAGTGATAACTACAGAGATCTTTACGTGTGGAAGTTGAAATCAAAAAGTCCTAAATATTTTAGGTAAGAAAAAAAACTCAAAATGAAACTTACTCAGCTTTTAGCTTGTCTATTTTTTTTTTTTCAGAGATGTAATTACCAATGACAAATACCTTCCAGGCATGTGTCCCATTATTTTTGGAGTAGTCTCAGCCTAATATCTCCCCAAATCATTAAATTTTGAAATTCTGCTAATATTTTTAGTTTGATGGATCTGGTACTCTTTACAGAAAAGTGTCAGATGAATGTACTCTTCTGAAAAATGATTTTGTTTCACTTTTCCTTATTGAAATAGCATTTTTCTCTCCAGAGAAGACATCCATTAAAGCAACAACCAGTGAGATTTATTTTTCAGATATGAAAATCAAGGACTGCAATTCTTTCTCTTGATTTTATATAAGCAATACACAAATGCATAAATTTAAATACAAGTGAAATGATGCTCTTCAAATAACATAACTATGAATATGATATCACCAATGAACATTTAAAGATAAAATCTGCATTTATGTGACACTCAAAAGTAACTGGGATTCATGAAAGACATTAAAAATTTCATTGACCACTTGCACACTTTAAGAAAAATTCTCACCACCACCAACAACAAAATTCACAAAGCATTGCTAGGAGTCAAAGTAAGCCATATTTTCAGAATCATACTTTCATTTTTAATAGTGAATTCGTTTTCTATTGCTATATAACAAATTACCACAAGCTTATCAATTTAAGCAACACATATTTATTATCTCACAATGTCTGTGCATCAAAATTCTGAGCATGGTCTATTCAGTATCTGACAAGGTCTTACAAATCTGCGATCAAAACGTCAGTTGGGCTATATTGATTTCTGGAAATCAGGGTCCTCTTTAAACATCACAAGGTCGCTATTTTGATTCCTTGTGGACTGAGGTCCCCATTCTTTTGCTCTCTGGTACTTTTAGCCCCTAAAGGTCACACAAAGTTTCTTGCCACATTGCCCCACTCTCCCCCTATAGGCTCTTTCATACTTTGAATCTCTTTTTTCAGGAAGAGCTGTAACTTTTATAAGGACATACCTGATAAGGTCATGGCCACCAGAGTAATCTCCGTTTATATTTACTAAAAGTCAACTTATTTGGGATCTGAAGTACCTCTACAAATCACTTCTGTTATATGATGCAACATAGTTATAAGATAGAGATCTCATTATAATATTCACAAATTCTGCCTCATTCAAGGGAAGGGCATTATACAAGGTATATATACCAGGGGCCAGAATCTTAGGAATTATATTAAAATTATTCCTCCATAAATGTGTTAGTGTTGTAGTTTTTGTTTTGTTTTAAATATTTTTTATGTTAAAATCAAGTACAAAATAATGAATGAGTATGGAACAGCTTCTTCCTATAATCTCATTTTCATTATGATATGCGTTTCTTAAAGTTGGGAGTAGGTTGTGATAGGTTATTACTTATTTTTGTTTTCAGCTTCAGAATATAAGCAGCATTCTGCACTTTAAATAAACAAGATATTCTACATAAAGTAATTAAACACCATATAGTCCAACAAATTATTCTCTTATTTTTCTCTAAATTTGTCCCACTCCCATCCCTACTGTCAGCTGAAGTTAAGAGACTGGTTCTTGAAATCTTGAATTGGGAAAGGATCTATTTCTATTAATACTCTTTGTAATGTTAGGTCCACTTTCTAATAGGTACTTCCTGATGGCACTCTAGAAGTTTCTCACTCATTTATATTTCTGTAATGATATTTTACTACATACTTACATAAAATCATTGAAAAAGTGAAGTGAAAACCACAGTCACAGATTCTGAACTTGACATACAAAGAAGAGCTAGTCAAAATATTCATCAAATTTATCATTGTTTTATTTTGAATAATATGTATTTTTCAGTTCTCATAGACATCATATTGCTCTAGATCAAGTTATTTTGGCTGTCATTTACTTGCATTTTAAGAATAACATATAAATTTAGTGTTTAGAGCAGGGGTCGGCAAACTTCTGAATGGATCAAGTAGTAAAGAGTTTTGGCTTTAAGGTCACATACAGTCTCTTTTTGCATAGTGTTCTTTGTTTTTTTTTTTTTTTTAAACAAATATTGTATATACAAAAATGATTCTTGTCCCTTGGCCTGTACAAAAACAGATTCTAATCCACATTTAACTCTCTGCTTGTAGTTTTCTGACCCCTGGTTTAGAGAAATAAGATTACAAAATAAACGTCTCCTCACCTTTGCACCCTACTCCCCACAGTCTCTGAGTACTCAAATATAGATAATTTCATTGCTTAAAAGAAATACAACCGTAGCTTCCTAACTTTTTCTTTTATTTTTATAAAGAATGACATATGTGTGCATGAATGTATATATGTGCGTGTATATATATGTATGTTTATAGGTGTATTTATTTATGTTTAGATTCTGATTCTACACTGGAGTTAGTATAATTTGTATAGGACTTGAAATTCCATTCCTCTCTCATTTAAAACAATTTGTCTAAAAAACTTATTTTGAATTATGAGTAAGGGTAATATTTCTTTAAGAGTAGTCTTGAAACCACTTATTTACTATATATATTTTATGCAAACGCATAATTTTATAGATTATTGTTCCAAACAGAATTATAAAATTCCCCATGACCCCAGCTCTTACTAATTTGCCTGGGGTTGTGCCACATTAGTGCAAGCAGAGATTATCCAGGGGGCCTTATCTAAGCACAAGCTCTTTTGCAAAGAGCAACTTTTTTTCTTTTGCTGCAGAAGAGAAATTGAGAGATATTTAACGCAAGAGAGACAGTCTGTTCTTGGCTCTGAACTGGCAAGGACATAAGAGCAGCCTCTGAGAACTGAGAGTGATGCCTGGCTGGCTGTCAGCAAGAAAACAGACTTCAGTAAACACAGGAAACTGGATTCTGCCACAGCCTGAATGTCCTTGGAAACCATTTTCCCTCAGAGCTTTTATTTCTTGTTTAGCTCACAAGTCTGAGGGTCAGCAGTTTAGGCAGATATAGCTGGGTAGCTCTTCTGATTTCTGCCAGGCTCTCTCATGAGAAAGTGATTAACTGTGTTTAACTTGTCAGTTTAGTTTCTGAGTGTGGCTCCCCACACCTGTCTGTGCCCCTTCTGTATGCTGTCCCCAGGGTATGACAGGGATGTAGGAGTAAGTGAGAGAAACAGAAGCATGAGAAGCCAAGCTTTTTACAGCCTAGACTCAGAACTGGCACATTATAACTTCTGTCCCATTCTATTGGATGAATCAAGATACAAGGGAAGCCCACTGAAAGCCTGGGGAGGAGTTCCCCCTTCGTGGCTCAGTGGTTAACGAATCTGACTAAGAACCATGAGGTTGCGGGTTCGATCCCTGGCCTTGCTCAGTGGGTTAAGGATCCGTCGCTGCCGTGAGCTGTGGTGTAGGTTGCAGACGTGGCTCGGATCCCGCGTTGCTGTGGCTGTGGCGAAGGCCGGCAGCTACAGCTCCTGTTAGACCCCTAGCCTGGGAACCTCCATATGCCGCGGGCGTGGCTCTAGATAAAAGGCAAAAAGACAAAAAAAAAAAAAAAAGCCTGGGGAAATAAATCACCTCCCAATGAAAGGGCAGCAACATCATAGGGCAGTGAATGTGTGATGAATGGAGACTCAATCACTCCTTTTTTAAAACTGTCTACAAAATAAATAAATGAATGAAATGCACAGTGTATCAAACTATGATATGCAATCTATTCTCTCACTAAAATGAATGTGTCCTTCATACATAGCTTATTTTCTAACCCAGAAGGAGACTGAGTTTCCCAAGCATGAATATGAGACAGCCCGTACCCTCGAGGCAGCAAAGACCAGAACATGTTCCAAATTAGAGTACAGAGGTTCATGGTTTTTGTTTTGGTTCGGCTTCTTCCCTAGGAGAAGGGGAGTCTCTTGACTAATTAACAGTGGATTTAAATTAATAGTGCCAATTCCTCAGAGCCTTTAAATAAGAACCCACAGAGCTAACACCTTGATTTCAGCCTTATGAGACCCTAAGCAGAACCCAGCCAAGCCATCTCAAATTTCTGACTTACTGAACTTTGAGTTAAGAACTAGGTGCCATTTCAGTTGCAAAGTTGCAGTAATTTCCTGGGAAGGAATAGTAAACTGATATGGTTATCATAACTAACAAATTACTCACAATACACTACAATTGTGCTGTCACCTAGACCCACCAATCACCAACCCAAGGTCCTTTCTAATCCATCACATATTTTGATAACAAATACCATATAATCTTTAATTTCATCCATAATTGTTTCAACGTTTTGGTCTGTGATGGCTAATTCCATGATGGGCTATAGGGTGCTGAGATATTTAGCTAAACATTATTTCAAGGTGTGTCCAAGAGGGTGTTTCTGTGTGAAATTAGCATTTGAATCTGTAGACTGAATAAAATGGTTGCCCTAGGCCAGCCTCCCATCTCTTGAGGGCCTGAATTAAATAAAAAGACAGAACATATTAGTCATAGTTTTCTAGTGACAGAATCAATACATTATAAAAGTAGTAAAACTTGTTGAATTCAGTAACCCCTTGATCATCATTTACTAAACTGAGAGTTAAATAAATGACAAGCTTTGTTTTTTTTTCTCAAATCATTAATGGATAATTCTAGGTCTCTCATTGGATCTACATGAATGAATTTGGTTTATTGATATAACAAGTTTCAAAAAACCAAAACATAGTTCCTAGTCCAAATCCCTGTTTGCAAGTTTTCTTTTTTAAAAAATTATCTGTTCTATTCAGTGAATGGTCTTCTTTAATCTACATTTTTGCTATTTTAGTAATTTAAATTCTTAAAATTCATGATACATTAAAAAGTGGGAATCATTTCAAAATATACACATAAATCATTGTGTTATTCATATTAAACTTATACAATGTAACATGTCAACTGTATCTCAGTAAAACAAGAGAAAAAAGAAAAGAAAAAAAACACGTGTTTTTACAGAATAAATATTTGCTTGTCCTAACAATGTGTGTATTTTATTTACAGGGATGCCAAAAGCAATTTTCTAGGTACTAATTCCATGTTCAGCTATCTCCTAAAATATGCCGGTTCTAGAAAAGATGGAGAGCAAAACCAGGGAAGAAATTGAGTGGAATACTACTTTGTCCATCTTATTTTTTTTTCATCAAATGTACTGAGTATATAATTTTAAAGACTTGTATAGAATGAACGAGACAAAAATATCAGTACTCTGAAGGCAATTTCCTTGAGAGGATTTTGTGTGAATGGGAGATTTATCAAACTAAACATATAAATAAACATCTAAAAGTCAAATTGCAAAAGTCAATTTCTGTACAGTAAAATTTAAAAAAGCTTAGTGAAGGGCCAAAGACAATTTCTCTGACATCGTAACTAGTGAGTTATGACCTGCAATATTAGGTAGATTAGAGTTAGGCATGTAGTTGCTATTTCAGGCACAAATAAACATATGCGCAAAATCCCTAAGGCAGGAATGAGTTTTAAATGTTTGAAAACAGAGAGAAAACAACATGTGGCTCAGACCCAATGAATAAGCCGAGAGTTGCTCTAAGGATAATTCTGATGGAGTTTCACAGGAACAGATTAGCTAGACCCCTGGGTTAGGATAAAGTGAGACTGTGGACTTGATTCTCAGGTCACCATAGACATAAAGGATTTTATCAGGGGCAGGCCAAAGACTAAGGCAGTGGCTTTAAATACATATCTATTCCATAAAGTACTCAATTCTCCTCTTTAGTTCACTTGCTTTCCTGAATTGGAGACTCACAAACAAATGTGTAGTCGTTTTCCACTTTGAGGTCTATTAGATATTTCTAACCTAATATATCCCCAATATTGATCACCTCCATGTGATAGGTAACTATATCCTGCAAATGTTCTGTTCTTGAAGGCTTTCCCATCTCATTTCAAATATGTTTAGAAAAATTCACCCCTTTCTCCTCCCTCCTCTATTATGCCTAAACAGGCCACTGTCAACCTAATCAAGGCTACTATCAAAGCCTCCTTAAGAGTGTTCCTGTTTCCATCATTGCAGTCATAGTGATCCTTTAAAAACATAAATTATATCCATTCATGGTTTAGCAGAAGATTTTCCAGCACTCTCAGTGGAAGCACCAGATAAACTGTAAAAGACTCACCACTGTCTACACCACCCTGGTTGACCTGTTCCAACCGCATCATCTTCTAAATACCTTCTTTGTCACTCCACTCCAGCTATACTCTTCCTTTAGTTACATCAGAAGCATGTTCCTCTCTTAAAGCTTCACATTGTTGTTCCCTTTGCTTGGCAGAATCTTTCCCCAGTTATCCACATGGCTCACTCCTCATTCCTTCATGTCTCTGATCAAAGTTCACTATATATAAGAAGCCTTCCCTGACTTATTTTTAGCTAACACCAGATTCCATGCCTTCACCGTAACTCTGCATTCCCTTTCTTGGCTTTTTTTTTTTCTTCATAGCTCTGATCCCCACACAACATGTTATATATTTCTCTGTAATATCTTACTCCAGAACAGCTTGTTGAAATCAAGGTCTTTGTTTTGTTTACTGATGTATAGTCACAACTGAAGGTATCTCTTGAAACACAGTAGATAATCAGCACTTACTTGTTGATTGGATATGGCCTTTAAAAAAATTCAATATGCCTACAATGAGAAGAATATATCATCACTAAGAGATTAAAATGCTGGGAAACTGCTTTAGAAAGATATTAGAACAGTAGAGTAGTCTAGAACAGAAATGGTGTTGGTTTGAACTACAGTAATAATAATATAGATGAAAAGATTTAGAGATTAGAGATATTTCTGAAAAGTACGTAGATATCATTCTTAGAGCTGAAAAAAGGGAGAAGGGAATTGTAAACTTTGGGCTCAAGGTGGTACAAATTACTAACAGACAATAAGTTAAGGTTGAGTGGAGTGTAAAGGTAACACTGATTTTTGTCATTTATTTCAGGCGCATATTACATAGCACAGTTGGGTATTTGAGGTTATTTTTTCTCTTTTTTTTTTTTTTAGGGCTACACCCGCAGCATATGGAGGTTGTATCAGAGCTACAGCTGCCAGCCTCCAAGCTAGGGGTCGGATCAGAGCTACAGCTGCCAGCCTCCAGGCTAGGGGTCGGATCAGAGCTACAGCTGCCAGCCTACACCACAGCCACAGCAACGCCAGAACCGAGCCGTGTCTGTGACCTACACCACAGCTCACGGCAACGCTGGATCCTTAACCTACTGAATAAGGCCAGGGATCGAACCTACAACCTCATAGTTCCTAGTCGGATTCATCAACCGCTGCACCACGATGGGAACTCCGGTTATTTTTTTGATTTTAGTAAAAGATATACATTTGGAGTCCTGGTATGATAGATTACTATGATTCTTCATTCCCTTCTTCTTTCATGTAACCTAGAAGACTAGATTAATTAAATACCCCTAAACCAGTGACTTTGGACTTTGTCAGTATGGCATACTGTAGCCAATGCAACATTAAGAAAGATGATATAAATTGATTCTTGCTGAGACTGTCACATTGCATTTCTGCTGTCTTCCAGCAGAGGACAATACCCCTAGCAGCTGTCAGTTCAAGGAGAATGAAAAGATACATGAAGCGAGCCAGCACAATGCAGGCTGGAGAGGAAACTAAATGATCCCAGGAGAAGAGAGGTGTGCAGCAAATTGCACATTCATGGGAGAAAAAAAAAAAGCCTAGTGAATTTTTGGGGTTGACTTTTATGAAGAATTACTGCAGTAGGCCCTGGAATATACGATAGCAATTGACTTGTTACTGGTAGTGAGAGTCAGTGTGAAGTTAGGTCTTCCGGGAAAAGAGGAAACAGAAGTGCAAGTCTAGAGCCAGTATTAGGGCACTGAAGCATTCTGAGATTAGATTAATTGAGAGAGGAGGAAAAAGGAGATGTTTAATTCTGTGTGTATACAGGAACCCAAGAAAGAAGGAAGGAATATTTAACTGTATTAAATGAGGCTAAAAGGTAAAATTAGTTGATATTAAAGAATTGTTTTTAATATTTAATATCATTGAACATAGAGTAGCACCAATGAATATATGTGAAAAAAGCTGTTTGGTTCTCTTGATACTATAGTTCTTTTATCTTTGATCTAAAGAATTGATCAAATAAGAATAAAATATCTGTCTTTTTTTACACATTCTGTAAATATTACGAAGTGAAACAGGCATTTGATATGCTGAAGCCTGGGTAGTTTCCTTTTTCTTCTACCAGTTTTAAACTATATCATTTTAATGAATGACATACAAAAATTCATTATATAAAAAATTAGTGCTTGTATGGAATTAAATTAGGTAAAAATTAGATAATCAAATTGTATCATATTATGGGATTACATTTTTTTCTGTGTCTCCATGAGCACTTGACTGAGAAGTAGGAGATATTTGCCCTAATACTATGGTCTTACTATGGTCTTTAACCTCCTTCACTTTGGAAATGTTCAATTCTGTTTAATATTTTTACTTTTCTTCACATAAGGCATATTACTCATGTCACAATGTAAACTAATTTGAAAATAATATATTTATAAAGCTATATTCTATATCTCTGAATATATTCTATATTTCTCTAAAATTCAGCAGTGAGGACTGATACATTAACCATTATTTTATTTCCATAATTTCAGTTACACACAATTTTAATTTTAATCAAATCATCTTAAAAGTATTGAATTCATTTCTAGTATTGTGTTTCTTAAGTCTTAATTGATCATCATGTTTCTGTATTTATTTACTTACTTACTTACTTATTTATTTATTTATTTATTTATTTATTTATTGTCCTTTTGCCTTTTCTAGGGCCGCACCCGCGGCATATGGAGGTTCCCAGGCTAGGGGTCTGACAGGAGCTGTAGCTGCTGGCCTTCACCACAGCCACAGCAACGCGGGATTCTAGCCGCGTCTGCAACCTACACCACAGCTCACGGCAACGCCGGATCCTTAACCCATTGAGCAAGGCCAGGGATCGAACCCACAACCTCATGGTTCTTAGTCGGATTCGTTAACCACTGAGCCATGATGCAAACTCCATTATTATCATGTTTCATTATAATTATTTTTCTTTTTCTACTCTCTGAACCAATTTCTTTTTAGCTCCTTCCCTCTGGGCTTGCTCACCTTATGCTTTTCTTTATATCCTCCTGCTTCCTTTTCTCTCTCTCCCTCCCTCTCTCTCTCACACACACTCATGCATGTGCACACACAGAGACACACACACTCCAAACACTTCTATGCATATCTTCTAACAAAGTGAAAATGAAAAGAGGATTTACAGGTTTTTGTTGTGTCACTGAATATTTTATAACACAACATGGAGTTTAATCACAGGACACTTCATTACTGATAAGAGACTATTATTATTCTTTAAAAAAAGTACTATGGAAAATTTTTCCTGAAGAAGCTGTGAAATACTCCAATTTTTATTATATTATCTTGAAACAGATTTTAAAAAAATCACTCCAGCAAGCTTTCTTCATTTTATCATGTGTTAAAGTAATTTTTTTTTGAAACTTACTGTACCTTGATGTAGTAGTGGAATGGGAACTTATGAAGCATTTTGTGCTTGGGAAAGTACAATTTCTTTAACGTTTGTTGGATATGTTCTGTTCTTTAGTTATACTTTAAATTTTAAATTGCTTGTTTTTAGAAATTATTCTCTGTCCAAAGTAATACCATATAACTAGTGTTTTCCATTGTTAATGGAAAGGGAGAGAAAAGATGGGAAAAGTGCATAATCTGGTAAGCTTGTTTTTTTCTGTTACTTTTATGCTGATATATCTAGTAGTTATGGTGTGAGCCACACAGGAAGTCCTATACTGACATATCTAAATCCTAAGAATATACTATAATTTTAATGTTTAGACAGGAGGGAAGAATAAGAAGCATTTTAAGTGAGATGGCAGGGATTGTCAATTTTCTTGATAGCAAAGAACTGCAAAACTTTTCCTTCTCTAAGTGCTTTACCAGGTTATTTTAAGTCTCACTGACCTACTCATAATCACGGTTTTATTGTTATTGTGATTTTGTTGAGCTGGATTAAGTACAGTTGTTTGTCCTTAAAGGGTTGTAGCTTACATCTATTCTTAACCCAATTTTTATGAATGAAGACACCAAGATTCAGAGACAATATAAATAACTTACTCAAAGCCAATCACTCAGATGTATGCTCTGACACACACACATTACTATTGGATTCCAAAGCCTGATTTTGAGCTGCCACACAAAAGTTGTTCTTTTTTTTAATGTTTTCTTGACTGTTTTTCCTGCTGGTGATTTCATTTATCCATTAAAGTCAATACCAGCTATAAATTAAGCCTTAATCCTAGTCTCAGTGATCAATTTGGACCTGATTCACTGGGAATAAAGTAGTCTCAGTGATCAATCTGGACCTGATTCACTGGGAATAAAGTAGTCTCAGTGATCAATTTGGACCTGATTTACTGGGAATAAAGTATATTTAGGACTCTAACTTACTGAATCAACATTAAACCAGCCTTGGTGCAGGTTCTTTCCTGACTGTGCTAACCAAGTCCCAGTAACTGGAAACCTGCACCAAATCCTTGGGCTGCTACTCCTTCCACTTTCATAGCAAGTTTCTCCAAAATGGCTGAATCCTGGACCTGAACTCCAATCTCCCAATAAGCCTCTCTTTCTTCCTAAACTTCATTTTCTGCTATAAGAGGCACTGGAGGTGCAAAACTAGAGAGACACAATTTCAGTTCCTTGCATCTACATTCTCTATTGGATGGGGATACCCAAATGATCTGTCTCTTTAACACTTGCATACCCATTCCACATTTAATACACTCATAAATCCTTTACAAATTGCTACTGGAAGTAAAGGCACATATCTCTTATCCTAAGAATGAAAAATTTCCTGGCCTTTTCTTACTTCAGTTTAGGAAGTATTAACTCCCCTAAACTCCAAATCCTGGCCTTGCTTTATTTTGCTTTTTCTGCATACCACTTATTTAATATTCTTTACAACGACGCAGTATAATGATGTACTGCTATAATATACACTTGAATGAAATCACTGCAATGCTCCAGCCTCCAGCTATCTCTAATTATTAGCATACACTCCATCACATATTTAACTGTAACAATAATGGGCATGTGTAAATATAAAAATATATAAAAATATTGATATTCCTTAAAAATGAATACACATATTTTCTAAAAAAAGTTTATGTGGTATTTAATAAAGTTTAAAAAAAGATTTCCTTCTTCATTATTAATATGATCCATAGAAATATTCAAACATTACACTAATTGAAATTAATGGCCAATCATTCCTTTTCTCTTAAAGTCCTTAGCATATTTTTAATTTTCTCTGATGTTTTAGGAATTTTCAGTTGCATCCTGGTGTCCAAGCACATGTATATACATATATTCATTTTTCCAGTCCAGAGATCATAAAAAATGGTAATAAAAGCTGTCAGATATCATATTTAAAGCAATTTTTGAAAAAGCCAAGTTTTATTTGCTGTTCCATCTGCTGAGATAGTTTTCTTCATTATTCAAGAAGTCAGTACTATAAATTTTTAATGGGACAATTTCTCAAATTTGGTATAACATCTGGGAAGAAATTATTCAAATAATATTTTCAAGTATGTGAATTTATCACTGTGAGTTAATGTTTAATCATGGATTCCTATTTGTTGAAGAAAAAAGAATCTGACACTTCATATTTGTGTGTTTTAGGTTACATGATCAAGGCATTTAAAGAAAAGCATGTGTTAAAATGTTCTAGAAAATACTACTCCAGATAATGCATCTATCGAGTATTATGATGGCAGATTGAGAAAAGAAATTAAATAGAAATAAGTTTTAATTTGATTATTTCTAGCCTGTTTATCTTATTTTTTGCCTTTTTCATTTTGGGTATAGAATAAAACATCCCTGAGGTTTATAAACTTATCTAGGATGGAATTATTCAGGATACTTCTTCAAATGAAAAATATAGTACTTTCAGTTCATTCAAAGATGTGTAGAGAGAAAATTCTGATTGAAAAAATACATGTATACATATAAATATACATATATATACAGTCTATGATCTGACATGGACAATAACTGAAGAAAATAAAATGGATTTTAATAATGAATTTTTGATGTGAATTTTTTTTGGAGCTAAACTATATGTTTTATGTTTAGTTCACTTTTATTTCTTTACACAAGGATAGCCACTGACATAAAAGTGAAAAAGAGATTCATGTTACTGAAGTAAAAAGCATGAACTTATAGCTACATTGAAGATATATGAAACATCTAGGTATTTTGAACATTAGATTAAGATATTTTCCAACCTAACATCTACAACCAATATCAAGAAAATGTAGAAAATGACACAGATAGATAAACTACGTAATATAAATGTAAGCTTGTATTCTTAATATATCCTTTCTGTGAAACCTGAAAAAAAATTGTTTAAATGATGAAAGGTTTAAATGAAATTTTTTGCTTGTTTTTCTCATTCTTTATTATATAGAAGCAGTAAGATACTTGATAAAGTTGAAATCCAATTTTCTTGGGAAAAATAAAACACATACATTTTCCTTAAACGGTTTGCTTTTGTGTGTGCATGTCAGAGAAATAAAATAAATCAAACTTAAGCCACAAAAATATATTAGTGTAGCTAGAATTTGTCTTATCTAGAGCTCATATCTTGGAGGAAAATAAAAGGCAAGGAAGAAACAAAGGAGCGGGAAGAAAGGAACAGAGACACAGAGAGAAAGAGCAAGAGACAGAGACAGAGTGAGACACAGAAATGAAAGGAAAATTTTATGTAAGGTTAGTCTTTGTATGAAAACTAATTTATGAAAAAAAAGTTGATTTAACGTAGGAAAATTCCTAGTCCTAAATAAAGACCGACTTCATTAATTCAGGTGTTTGATGATTACAGGTTGTTAATGCATTATCTGGTTAAAATTGTATGGATTCAACAGAATTTGGTTGTTAAACCATAGTAAAGTAGAAGCCATAATCCTGATTCGTAAGAGGCTTACAGTCTGGTAGCAGAGAAAAAATTAGTTAAGTCATGTATAATACCTAGATCATAAATCATCAAAGTATAGAACCTCATGAAATTTTCTAAGGTTCAGATCAGATGCTTAAAGAAATTAAATGACAGTAAGGTTATCATAGTGTGGGATGAATGATAGCCTCACTGATGGCTCAAAAAACTGTCTAGGTTTTAACCTCTGAAACCTGTGAATACTACCTTGTTTAGCAAAAGGAATTTTGCAGATGTGATTACAATAAGAATCCCGGAATGGGTGGATTATTTTGGATTGTCTGGAATGGCTCTAGATGTAATCACAAGAATACTTTTAAGAAAGAAGTAGAGAGAGATTTTATTACATAGGTAGAAGCACAGGGAAAAGGCAATGTGATGCAGAGCTATGGACCATGTAATGAGGACAGTCTTCAGAAACTCAAAAAAGCAGGAAAACTGCTTCTTCCCGATAACCTGCTAAAAGAGTACAGCCCTGCCAATACCATGATTTTGACCCACCGAAACTAATTATGGACTTCTGACCTCAAGAACTACAAAAGAACATAATACGAAGCCTGTGTTAATTTTTTACAGTAGCCACACAAAACTAAAGGTATAAAAAATTATCTGCAAGCATGAAGCTTATATTTTTGGGGAGTATAAACTATAAATAAGTAATCCTATAAATAAAAAGACGATTTCAGAAAGTAGTATGCAAAAAAAGGACAGAATAGGAGGAGAATAGCTTTTAGGAGAGTAAAAGACACTACACACAAGAAGAAAACACTTTCAAGTTCATGTGCCAAGGACAGCTGAATAGGTGGAGTACAGAGGGTCTTAGGACAGTGAAATTCCCTATGCTAACAATAATGATGGCATGAGTCTTTGTACATTCGTCCAAACCCACTGATTTTAAAACAGGAGTGAATGCTGACCTAAACTGGGGACTTTGGGTGGTTACGACTTGTCAATATCAGTTCATTCACTGTAACAAACACTATCACCAGTGAGGGACTTTGATAATGGGAAAGGCTCTGCAGGGAGTTTGTGGCACTTCGCTGCACTTTCCCCTCAATTTTGGTGTGAACTTGAAACTGCCTCCTCCTAAAATAAAGTCTTAAAAATAAATAAATAAATGAATAATCTAAAACAAAATGAACAAAATTTCTAACATTCTCCCTATCTGAAACACTTTTACTCTGAACCTTTTTAACTCCTCTGTCAAGATCTCTGATTTGGCAAGGAATTTACACTGCCTTGGAAGTTCCTGTCATGGCGTAGTGGAAACGAGTGAATCCGACTAGGAACCATAAGGTTGAGGGTTCCATCCCTGGCCTCACTCAGTGGGTTAAGGATCCAGCATTGTGAGCTGTGGTGTAGGCCACAGACATGGCTTGGATCCTGCATTGCTGTGGCTCTGGTATTAAGCCGGCAGTTGTAGCTCCGACTGGACCCCCTCAGCCTGGGAACCTCCATATGCCATGGGTGAGGCCCTAAAAAGCAAATAAAGAAAAAAAAAAAAAGAAATTTACACTGCCTTGATGGCCTTGTTTTCTCTCCCCTTCTTCCCAACTTCCCTCCCTTTTCCTCTCATTCCTTTCTATCCTTGTATGCGATTCTTATATTTTTAATTGTATTTTTACTTCTCTCTGCCATGTCACCATTATCAAAAACAAATACTTTTTTTTACTATTATTTTTTTTCCCATGGTGCCTGCAGCATGTGGAAGTTCCCAGGCCAGAAATCTAATCAGCACCATAGTAGCAACCAAAGCCACTACAGTAACAATCCTAGATCCTTAACCCACTAAGCCACCAGGGAACTCCAAAATACAAATACTTTAAAAGCAAGAATGTGTCTAAAACTTATTTGAAGATTCATGAAGATACACAGGATAATGTCTTCAGCATAGTAGACACTTGGTTGATATTGGTCAGATTTTGTTTGTTTGCTTGTAAAGAGTTTCCTAAAATTTATATTTTGTAGAAAGAAATGTGATATAAAGTTTACTTTCAGTAAGTTTCCTAGCATATCAGAAATTCAAATGCTTCTAATATATTTTGTATTTATCTCAGTAGTGCCTTCTGTACTTTGACAGGAATAAGAAAGTCACATAGACTGTATATATATAAAGTTATATATGAAAACTTGTAAAGAGATATATAGATCTTGATATATATATGCATATTTAAAGTGGTCCTATGGAAAAAGTATAGAACAGTAGCATATACATATTTACATTAGGAAATAGAAGGTTAAGGGGATAATTGACACCTGTTTTCAAGTGTACTAAGCTTGATTATAAGAATCATGTTGACCATGTTTTTCAAAATTTGTAAAGGTCATGTCAAAGATGAAAGCATCATCATAAGCTGCTGCAATACAGCTAATTAGACATAAAGATGAAAAAAAAGTATTTAACCATGATGGTAATTAATTAGTCAAGCAAGCTATCATGGGGATTGTAGAATTCTAATCCTAGAAGATGATAAATACATATGTATACTCCCAGATTATTTTTATTAAAGTGAAAATCTTGTTCAGATTAACCCTTTAGGATTATAGCCCCTGTTTCAGAGAAAATAAAGCTCGCTTTAAATTAGAAATCCTTTGTAATATTAATAAAGTTGCTTAACTTAGAAAGTCAGTGTATTAATATGTAAAATTAATATAAATGATTTATATTATGATAGTTTTATTAATGAAATATAATGATGTTTCTGAGTGTTTTCTAAGTAAATTGAAAGTAATAAAAAAGTAAAATGACTTTATATTAGTCTCTATTTCTCTTCTATATATTTGATATTTCCAATTAAGTATTTTATATAAGCAAAGGGAGCATATTTTAACTTGTCTTGGAGTTTAGCACAAAATTAGGGACAAAGAGAATTGTACTGGACTGCATGTATAAGGTCATATCTATATTCTAAATATTGATCAATAGTAATTTATCACAAATGCCCAGTATGGTAGTAGGTTCTGTAGGGTATATAGAAGAAGTATAAAACAATGTACTCTATCAAAAAAGAAAGATAAACATTATAGGATATGATCTCTGACATGAAAGATTCATTTTGTAAGAACTTATGCCATTAGATGTAAAATTATAATTTAGATCTTCAAGGATGGAAAGGTCAGAAGCAAGTGAACAGTTGTGGAAGTCTTCATTTACTTATTTATCAAGTATCATTCAGGTTTTACATGGTTTCTTCTGGATTGGAAGTTACCAAAAGAGACCCCTAGCCTCTATATAAAAGGTAAGAATGGGAAGTGATGGATATTGTAGAAAGAAAAAAATATAAAGTGATAGACTGGACAAGTCCGTGGTGTGATTCCAGGAGTTTTTGGTAAATTTTGGAGGTCACAAGAAAATATGTTAGCTAGGCATAATGGTGCCAGATTTTAGAGGAGTTTAAGAGCTGAACAATGCAGTAAGGAACAGAACAGAAAATATTATCTTAGAAAAAGGAAAATTATGTTGTATTAATGCTCATTACTTTATTAAAGACAATGAATTACTCTAACCATTAGGTGCTTGAAATCTAGTTCACAGTGATCAGAAATTTTATTTTAACCCGTGACATATTAACAGCATTGCTTGAAAATATTTCATTTTGGGGGGTGGCAGAAGAGGAGAGATATAAAAAAAGGTGGTACAAAATATTAAGATAACGTAAGAAGATTTATCATACCCAGAACAACGCTTTAGAAGACGAGCAATTCTATTTTCTATCAACTAAATATTTTTATTAAAGATTATTAGCAGTATTAGAGAACGACTCTTACACTCCGAGTTCTTATTTATGGACGTGTTTTTCCCTGTAGGAAATGCTCATAAATAAAACATTATCATATAACAGCCACTGACAACATTTTAGAGACTTCTCTTCCTAAATATCAACTTTAGTTTCCGTCTTAAAACTTCTCTACATAACTTATAAGTATCTGCTTGAGGAACTCTGACATTGCCCTATTCTGACTCCAATAACCACACATTTACCTGTCTAGTTTAAGACTAAACATGTACAAAAATCTATGGATAAGTTATAAAAATTCCCGCTGCCTAAAAATCACAGCCTATTAGTTTAGAAACGCAATGATTGACTTCATTCAATAAAATCTAACGTTTCCATAAAACACACCCTCACACCATGCACAAAAATAAACTAAAAATGCCTTAAAGCCTTCAACATAAGACATGACATGTTAATACTCTAGAAGAGAACATAGACAAAACATTGTCTGTCATAAACTGTACAAATTTTTTCTTAGGTCAGTCCCCAAAGCAATAGAAACAAAAAGGAAAAATAAACAAATGGGGCCTAATCAAACTTACAAGATTTTACCAGCAAAGGAATAAAGAAAAGATAACCTATGGAATGGGAGAAAATAGTTGCAAACAATGCAACCTACAAGGGCTTAATCTTCAAAAGATACAAACAACTCATACAACTCAATAGCAAAAAAATAAACCACACAATTGAAAAATGGGAGGAAGACCTAAACAGACATTTCTCCAAAGAAGACATATGGATGGCCAACAGGCACGTGATAAAATGCTCAAAATCACTAATTATTAGAGAAATGCAAATCAAAACTACAATGAGGTACCACTTCACACCAATATGGCCATCTGAATGTCCATCCTGAATAAGTCTACAAATAACAAATGCTAGAGATGGTGTGAAGCAAATGAAACCCTCCTACACTGCTGGTGGGAATGTAAATTGGTACAACCACTATGGAAAGCAGAATGGAGATTCCTCAGAAAACTAAATATAGAACTACAATATGATCCAGCAATCCCACTCCTTGACATATATCTGGGCAAACATTTATTCAAAAAGATATGGGTAGCCCCATGTTCATTGCAATACTTTTTACATCAGCTGAGATACGGAGGCAACCTAAATGTCCATCAACAGATGAATGGATTAAGAAGATGTGGTACCTATACACAATAGAATACTTCTCAGCCATAAAAAAAGACTGAAATGATGCCATTTGCAACAACATGGATGCAACTAGAGTCTCATACTAAGTGAAATAAGACAGAGAGAGACATACAAAAACTGTATATCTCTTATATATATGGAATCTAAACTATGGCACACTGGAGTTCCTGTTGTGGCTCAGTGGATTAAGAACCCAAAATAGTGTCTACTATTGGTTTTATCCCTGGGCTCGCTCGGTGGGTTGAGGATCCAGCATTGCTGCAAGCTTTGGTGTAGGTTGCAGATGTGGCTCAGATCCTGTGTTGCCATGGTTGTGTCATAAGCCAGCAGCTGCAGCTCTGATTCGACCCTTAGCCTGGGAACTTCCATATGCTGCAGGTGCAGCCCTAAGAAGAAATGAAAAGAAAAAAAAAAATACAGCACAAATTAACCCATCTCCAGAACAGAAACAGACTCACAGACATAGAAAACAGACTTGTGGTTGCCAAGGGGGAGGGGAGGGAGTAGGATAGACAGGGAGTTTGCGGTTAGCAGCAAGCAATGAGGTCCTACTGTATAGCACAGGGAATTATATCCAGTCTCTTGGGATAGACCATGATGGAAGATAATCTAAGAAAGGGAATATATGTATGAGTGTGTGAGTATGTGAGTGTGTGTGTGTGTGTGTGTGTGTGTGTGCGCACGCATGTGTGTGTGTGATCACATGCACATGCACCTGGGTCACTTTATTGTACAGAATAAAGTGACAAAACATTGTAAATCAACTATATTTTAATAAAGAAACATTTAAAAAAATCTTGTTTCCTTTTAAAATGCAAACACTCCATGGATTAGTCATACTCTGAGGCATCATTAATTTATATCTGAATCACCAGTTAAGATCTCAGCAGGTACTAATTAGCAACCAAAACCAAAATAGATTCCAAAATAAGTTCTGGGTTTCTGAGAAGATTCTTAGAGAAAAAGAGGGCAGTCTACAAAAAAAGAATATGTTGTTTATTGAAAGAGTGAGAATCATCACATATTGCATGCTTCACAAGTCTGATGAGGTATGCTATAGAGTCTAACTTAAAGATGTTATTATTTAGGTCTATACAAGAAAATTTTTTCTTTATTCTCTTATTTAGGCGATTCTTAATTGAATTAACATCATTATTGTAAATTTTGCTATAAAATGTTCTGGACAGTAATATATTTTCCATTTTGGGCCAGGACCAAAGTGTTTAGAGGGAGGGGGCCAGTTGAACACATTAGCTGGTACCAGGATGAACCAATTGTAAATTGGACTAAATCAGAGTGTGGGCTTATGTGAGGAACTGGAGACATATAGCTACTGAAAGAAGGGGTATATAAATACTAAACTTTCAAGATCTGGTGACTGTAAAATATTAGTTAATCTTCAGATTCATAGGAGTATAAATGAGGCACCGGTTAGATAAAGCAAATGAAGACCTGAAGAGATGAAGAACCAGTTTGTGAGAAGACAAACTGGAACGAAGCTATCATTCCAAAAAATAGTTCTTCAATAACCTCAGGTCCCAGGGCCCTCGCCATAACAATGTACGCAGGCTGATGGGGTGGGGAGGAAGGGCAAACTCGTTTCCAGACATGACACAAAACCAGCAGAAAGAATATCACACTAAGAGAAAGGAGACAAAAATGCCTATTTTATTTTTTTTTCTCTCTTTTTCTTTTTGTCATCAGCCTCATGACCTTAGGCACGTTTTATTTCATATTCACACAGACCTTATTCAACATTCCAAGCATGGCCAGGAGCTGTAGGACACTAGGGAAACAAAAACGAATAAGGCATCGACATAGTCATACGGAGCATGCCTAGAGGAAGCTGATAGACTAGAAGGTACTATAAAATCCCTTTAAGTCATTTTGTTAGAGATGCAATAAAAATTATTTGTAACTTGTTTCTGTATCCTTGGTTTGATTTGTTTATGCTGAAAAGCTACCTCGATAAGTTAGAAAAAATTATTTGCTAGCAGAGAATCTAAAGGAAGTGTATGTATATGTGTGTACCCATTGGAACTGTTTTCTATTTTTTTAAATAGCGTATTCAACTTCCTGACTAGGCAACATATCCAGGTCATTTTCTAACAGCAACTAAGGCATATTATAGGGACTGAGAACCACATCCTAACTGAGATTCTGAGGTTTATTTGATTTGATTTTTTTTTCAGTGAGATATGCCTTATGTTAAGCAAAATTTATAATGGGAATTTTCCCCCTTAGATTATACTACAGAAAGTCTATTCTTTATTTGATTTATGAGAAAAATCCTTGACAGTGTCCTCCTTTTGTCCCTATATTCAATCATCATCAAAATCTATCATTTCTACTTTCTATATGTATTTTTCTTTTTTTTTTAATTTTTCCATTATAGCTGGTTTACAGATTTTTGTCAAATTTTCCAACTGCACCACGTGGTGACCCAGTTACACGTACATATATGGATTCATCACATGTGATTAGACATAGTTCCCAGTGCTATACAGCTGGATCTCCTTGCTTTTCCATCCCCGAGGCAATAGTCTACAACTGTTAACCCCAGACTCTCATACCATCCCACTCCCTCCCCCACCCCCTTGATGATGTATTTTTCAAACCCATCTACTTTTCTTCAAGCTACAGGACAATCAACAACAGCTTTGGCATCCTGTCCAGAATTCCCATGTCTTTTCTAAACTAATCCATTCCTCAAATGGCAAGCAGAAGATCTGCTCACAATGTAAGCATGATCATCTCATACCTGTGTCTAAAATCTTTCAGTAACTTCCTCTTCCTATTTATAAACATACATAAACGGACAACACACACACACACACACACACACACACACATATACACATACACAGTGGTCTGCTATAGTTCTTCTATTTCCCCAGTTTCCTTCTAGGTATAGTCTTCTATCAGTTCCTCTGAAGCGCTCATTTAACTCAGGATCTTCTCTTAGGCTAATTTCTTCTTGACATATCTTCCTTCCTTTTCAGTACTAAGCAAATCCCTCTTTATTCTGTGAGATTTAGATTAAATATCACTTCCTCAGGAAGCTTCACTCTCATCTCAAACTGGATTAGGTATCTCTCTCTATATATAGCTTAATCATTCTCTATATATTTACCTTATATATCTATCAAAAACGACCATTATGATGCATTCATAAGTAAATTAATAATATAGTATTTATTTCCATAGGAAGAAACTTCAAAAATATTAAAAGGAAAAAACAAAACAAAACAAATAACACCAGAGCTAGGCTCTAGTGTTTTAGGGGTCTAGGTTCACTTGGAAAAGGGAGATTATTACTTTGTATGTATCACAAATGTCTAATCTTTAAAAGAAATCCATGCTGGCCTTGGTTTCTGATACCTGTGTCTTTTGTAAGCATTTAAATGGATCTATTCCCCAAAGAAAGAAACAGAGCTTTGGTGTTTCCACTACAAAACCAGGAAAGTACTAGATTCCTAAAATATTATTTGTATTCAATTTCTTCCACTGGATATTATGCTCTATGAGTGCAAGAATTATGCTGATTCCCAGACTCTGGTACTATATCTCACATACATTAAGAATTCATCACGTGTAATAAACGGATAAACAGGACTTATTATTCCAGTGCTGCTTCTGCCTAAGCTTTCTATCCTACTCTCATCCTTAGATTCACCTTAGTTAATCCTTAAGGATTCAGATATATATTTACATTCTTATAATAAATATATTTGCTTCAATGAATAACATATGCATGTATAGATTAGAAGTCAGAAGGTTTGTATATCCAAGTGTTTTACATTCCACAGTTCTAATATATTTTGAAACCACTAGCAGTTTTTAACTCAATAACGTCTAATTAGTTTTTTGAAAAACAAAAGAAGCACTGAGAGGTAATTGAATTTATTCAATTTAAGTATCCACATCTCAAGAGACAGAGTGGGAGCAAATACTAAAGAGAAAATCAGAATAAAAACATTAAGAGAAGAACCATGACACCACTGATTTTTTTTACACTGGAGACATTTTATGGCATAAATCTGTTTTCACACAATATGTTCAATAGTTCTCATTCCAAACGAAAGCACATTAAGTTTTAATCATACATAAAATGCCAGTTCTTAGCCAAAGAACAGAAAAATTCTTTACAAAACTTACCCTGAGAAATTAAAGCCCGATGTTAGCTCTGCCAAACTCTAACAGAATTACTTTAATGAATTTCAACAAAACTGTGGGAAAAAATTACAGTTGAAAAAATTGGTGAAAGATGTTTTAGGTTTGAGTGTTCTCCTTTGTGGTTTAGTGGGTTCAGGATCTGGCACTGTCACTACTATGGCTCTGATTACAGCTGTTGCATAGGTTTGATCCCTGCCCGGGAAATTCTACACGCCATGGGTGTGGTCACAAAAAGAAAAACTGGAAGAAAGGGCATCTCTACAATTCATTGCTTTGCAAACTAAAGCTTATCCTAATATTCAAATAACTGATAGATGACAGTAAAATAGATTTTAAAATATGTTGTAAAATGTTATTTTTTCTGTCCTACTGTGCTCTTCTATTTTAAGTAAGAATCTCACTAAAAATTGAAAATTTTATTTATGGTATAAACTGAAGGATTTACAATTTCTGAAGGGAGGCAGGACAATGATGTCTTTTACTAAGAAGCTTAGAAGAAAGACATTTGGCTCATATTTCACAAGTGTTTACTACTGTTTCTTTCAAAAATGCTACGTATGCAAATGGGTTTGAAGAATCTTTAAAATGATCAGAAATTAATTAGAATCATAGAATAATATTCACAGAAAATAATCATTAAAACCAGAACTGTTATAAAGAGTGAACAGAATAGTTTGCAAACTAGTAATTTTTATTTTTCAATGATCTTAATTTGTGTGAGGCATAAATACCACTGTAACCATCTCATCACTGAGAGTTTAACACTGATGTATGGGTGAACACCAATGCATGAGTGTTCCCTTTGCCCAAACTTCTCTTTTCTTTCTCATGTTCTTTAAAATTACAGTTCTTGAATATAGTTTAAGCATCCCTGGCACTATCAAACTTTGCTTTTTGAACATCCTCACCTAAATTCCTGCCCCAAACCACATACTCACTTATGCATAACAAACTGCTTTCTCCCCGAGTGTCCATATTCTACTATCGCAACACTTATAATGTGTTTGCATGAGCTCTTTTCTTCTTTAGCCCCACAAACCATCAAAGTCAGATAATTTGATTTTTACATTTATGGATAGGGTCTGACCTACCCAGGACCTATTCCAAAGTAGGCACTTCAGACCTGTTGAGCATTTTAACGTATTACGTGAAAATTAAGTTAGTGAACAGTTCACACACTTATAGTTAAGAAAATCTTCCTTTCTGTCCCATAGACTATTTCTCTTGGAGTACTTCATTAGTTTTACTTTGAACAGATTATGTCACTTTGACACCAGGGTGATTTTTCTTTAATATCCACAAGGATGACTTTAAACCAGGGGCAGGAAAGTCATGAACCAAAAGGAGTAAGAAATCTGGTACAATTGAATTAAAATAATAAAAAAATAAATGAAACAAGCCTGGTATGCAATAGGCAGTAGTGGGGATTATGGCCAAATAACATTTATTTTTGCCATCCTAAAGGAGGTAGATACTATTTATCTCCAGACAATTGTTGCACAGAAAAAGTATATTTTCGCATATCCTGATTTTTTATGAGAAACCAGATTTTACATAAATTAGTTTGTATATCACTCATGACCTATTTATGACAATTCTCCCTTCATTTATTTTTCTTATGTACTGTCTCAAATTTAAGCATTTACTAGCTTTTATCTACACTATGACCTTAAGAATGACTCTCTTAGCTATCGATGCTAAAGTATGAAAGAGGTAAATATCTTCAGTCTCCAATGTCATACTTCTGCTGAACATCCTCTTACTTTCTACTTCCTATGAGATAAATGCAAGGGGTCTCATCTTGGGGTTCCAGGTCTGACCCTAGTCACCTAATTCAAAGTTACACTTCATAATTTGGAGTAAACAATCAATCAATCAATCAATACTTCATAATTTGGAGCAAACTATCAATAAAAGCATTGTGTTGTGGTAGAGGTGAAAATACATTTTTTTCTTCCCTTCAAGGCTCTTGGGTGGATGGAATAATTAAATTGACAAAACAGATTAACAGGAGAAAACACATCATGTACACATGGGAGACCCATCAAAATATGAGACTCAAAGGCAGTCAGGCAACTGAGGCTTCTGTGCCATCCCTGGCTAAGGAATGGATAGGGGCCTTCCCTTAAAGGAAGAGCAGTGGAAGAGCAGTTTGGTAATCAGATGTTTGTGGGCCATGTATATAATACTTTCAGATAAAGAACTATCTCTGATGATAGCCCTCTCTCTGGGATAGGCCCCCTACCAAAATTTTTTAGGCAGTTAAGTAGAGGTAAAAGGTTTTCCTGACTCTGTTGGGCTCTGATCCTTCTCAGCTTGAAATAATCTACATGGCCAAATGGCACATTCTGGGAAGCTATATTCTGCTCCTGGTCACTGTCTTCATGTTTGCGTTTGTGAAGCACTCTTTTAAATGCAGTCTGCAAGGGGGTTTAAGGAATCTGAGTTTCTTAATTAACTTAAGATCCCACATACTTGCTTACTGGAGGGTCTGATTTAACACATTTACTATTTGATTAACAAATTACTTTTCACATACCAAACACATTCATTCTATAGACTAAAAGAGCAAACATATTTTCCATTTCTAGATTGTTTAGCTTCAGTGATAATATGTCTTTTTAATAATTTAAAAAATATTCCAAGTAATAATTTGCACTGAATAATTTTAGGAAGGGGCTCAACAAATAGACTCTAGATTTTCCTTACTGAAGAAAAGAAGAATCAGAATTTTATACATTCAAAGTGAGATAGATCTTTTATTCATATTTAGCTCTTTTTTTCCTTGCTTTCTTATAATTATTGGAATGGAAATGTTCTACAGCTCCCTGTACTCTGTCTTACTATTTTTAGCCCAGTGCTCTGATAATTCATAGCATTTGACTTTATAAAATTTTGACATTAAAGTTTTATTATCACTGATAATTTTATTAATTATATTCAAAGCCAACTCATATTTTATTATTTTCTATTTATAAAATGAACAGCTTTCTCACTATTCTTTTTTTTTTTTTTAATACTGATTTTCTCGGCCATGCCTACAACATGTGGAAGTTCCCAGGCCAGTGACAGAACCCGTACCACAGCAGCGGCAGCAGCAACCTGAGTCACTGCAGTGACAACGCTGGAAACAACCCACTGTGACACAAAGGAATTCTTTTGTTCTTCTAACATGCCTTGTAGGTATTCACTTACTCATGCTTCTTATTCCTAACCCTAACCTCATTAATTTATACACTATGAAACATGGAAACTCCTAACATTTTTTAAACCTCTTCCAGGTCATAGTAATTCATTTCCTGAACCCTGTGCATTATGTTGTATTCTATTGCTTGAAAGTTTTAGACATTTTCCCCCTGAAACTTGCTCTAAGCAGCACAAGAACAATTTTTTTCTCCTTATATATTCCACAGTCAGGACAGTATTTGAATATTATGATTAATCAATCATCTTATAGAAAGAGGTAGCAATAAAATTTGGCTGGAATTGTAACTTGGAACACAAAATTTGAATAGGGCTTCCAGTAAATCAAAACAGAAATGGAGAACAGTTGTTATAATGTTTTCATTATCTAATAAAAAGAAGTAAATGAATTCATAAGGAAAAGGAAAATACACACTGACTCTAAATGTAAAGAGAAATTCATTATGTAAACCTTTTTGGAACAACCTAGTGGCATGCCTTTAAAGCAGTATCACAACATATTAGACTGATTTTTCATCTTGTTTCTTATGTCTATCCACAGTTAAAACAATAATCATAGTGCAGAATCAATTTTCTAGGAAGAAATCTCTGTGGGATTAAAATTATATTTCAGTAGAAGTCTGAAGGGTTCTTGTGAGAAAAAAGAACATTCAATAATTGTATATTCCTGAAAGAATAAAACTGTAGGTAGGAGACTGAAATGCTAGACAGGTTGAAGTAAATAACGTAAAAGTATTTTGATTTAACTATGGAGATAAAAAAATCAAAGGACTATGATGTGGAAGACACATGATTAGACATGTTTTAGAAAGGTAGCTCAGATTTTTGTGTACCGCCACCTCAAGGTGCATGTATTTATCCTACTGGAATAATCACATAGATATATTTCAAGGACTTCTATAGAAGCAATGCTTGGCTTAAAAACATTAAATAACTGTGACCATCAGTTAGGAACTGGCTACATAACATGCTATAAATCCATATTAAGAAATACCCTATAGCACAGCAAAAATGAAGAAGATTTATATTTACAGGTAGAGAAAGATCTGCAAAAATACGCTAACAAAAAAAAAGAGGTTCAATCTCAGATTTTTGCCCCAGGACAGAATTCTGGAAGCAGAATCTTTCACACACTAACTTTTCACAGACTACGTTTTTCAATTTTTTTAACCCCATTGGGAATCTGAGTTTACAGAGTAACCAAATGACCCAACATCTGAAGAGAGCTGCTGCCTGTAGAGAGAGAAAGAGAGAGAGAAGAATAAGAAGAAGAAGAAAAAGAAGGAGAAGGAGGAGGAGGAGGAGGAGGAGAAGGAGGAGAAGGAGGAGAAGGAGAAGGAGAAGGAGAAAAAACAAGCACACACATAAGAGCTGAGCTAGAAAATCTGACACACAGGTGAAGACTGGGTGTGGGCAGACAGGGCAGTATGAAACCTTGGACCCTGCAGAAATTGGGAGAATTCATAACTTCTTGACAGTTCTTTTTCCACACTCTAGAGATGCCAAGAAAAGCTTGGAAAGAGACTTACAATCTTCATAGTGGTGCAGGCTTGTAAAGGACAGCAGTAACCACTGAGGAGGGGAACAACTCCCTCAGGAATTTTCTCTCCCAGTCTATGCTACGGAACAGAAGCCTGAATGTATGGAAAAATGGTAACAAGTGCTAGTGCCCTTAGGGTGTTGGTGGAGAACTCATTGCAGATAGGTGAAAGGAACAGGGGCAAACTAAAAAGGAAAGAAAACACTTTTGAAAATTGTAAACAATGTAGCATTTAAAGAAACTTTCATTCAATTAGAAAAAAAATGGGAGTTCCCATTGTGGCTCAGCGGGTTAAGGACCTGACGGCTCTGTGAAGATGCAGGTTCGATCCTTGGCATTGCTCAGTGGGTTAAGAATCCTGAAAGTTGTGGCTTAGATCACAAATGTAGCTCAGATTTGGTATTACTGTGGCTGTGGAGTAGGCCGCAGGTGCAGCTTGGATTTGACCCTAGCCTGGGAGCTTCCATATGTCACAGGTTCAGCAACGAAAAT
>PVHT021183696.1:21246342-21288941 GCA_004024745.2 Catagonus wagneri | reverse complement strand
ATGAATTTTATTTCAGTTATAGGTGTACAAAGATCATAAGTCAATACGATAGATTTTGTGTCCCAAACCCACAGTGCATCCCCCCACCCCCCAGATTGTCTTATTTGAAAAACCAAGGTTTTCCAAAATCTGTGAGTCATTGTCTGTTCTTCAAAGAAGTTCATTGTGTCTCTTTAGTTTCCACATGTAAGCAGTAGCACTGGGTGTTGCTGTCTAATGGTCTGACTGGTTCCACTTCATATGATAATTTCTAGATTCATCCATGTTGCTATCAATGTTATTCCGTTCCCTTTAATGGCTGAGTAATATTCCATTATGTGTATGTACCATATCTTCCCTATCCACTCCTCTGTCGATGGGCATTTAGGTTGTTTCCATGACCTGGCTTCTTCCCTCTCTAGCTGCTTTGGATGTAAAGTTAGGTTGTTTATTTGAGCTTTTTCTTGTTTCCTGAGGTTGGCCTGTATTGCTATATACTTTCCCCTTAGTGCTGCTTTTGCTGCATCCCAGAGGTTTTGAAGTGTCGTGTCTTTGTTGTTATTTGCTTCTAGGTATTTTTTAATTTCCTCTTTGATTTCTTCAGTGATCCATTGGTTGTTTTCTTGTTTTTGTATCCATTTGGCTAGTCTATGTCTTTTGGTTGGGGCATTCAGTCTATTAACATTTAAGGTAGTTACTGATATATATGTTCTTATTGACATTGTAATAACTGTTTAGAGTTTTTGTTGCTTTTTTTTTTTAACCCTGAAGTTTTGATATAAGTGTCTACATACAAATGAGATTTTTAAGTTGTTGGTTTCTTAATTGCACATGCATCTCCAGTGACCTGCATTTGTGCTCTCTTCTCACGATTTCTGATTTTGGTAGCATAGTTGTGCATGGATGATTTAGTATCTTTATTGTATATATGCCTTTACTGGTGAGCCTTGTCATTTGTGGTGTTTTTGCTTCTGGTTGTGGCCTTTGCTTTTCTGCCTAGAGAAGTTCCTTTAAGATTTGTTGTAAAGCTGGTTTAGTGTTGCAGAAATCTCTTAGCTTTTGCTTATCTGTAAAGGTTTTGATCTCTCCTTCAAATCTGAATGTGAACCTTGCAGGGTAAAGCAATCTTGCTTGGAAGTTTTTCCCTTTCATCACATTAAGTATATCATGGCACTCCCTTCTGGCCTGTAGAGTTTCAGATGAGAAATCTGCTGATAACCTTATTGGGGTTCCCTTCTATGTCATTTGTTTCTTTTCCCTAGCTGCTTTCAATATTTTCTCTTTGTCTTTAATTTTGGTCATTTTGATTAATATGTGTCTCGGGGTGTTCCTCATTGGGTTTATTTGATATGGTACTCGTTGCGCTTCCCGAATTTTACTGAGTGGTTCCTTTCCCATATTAGGGAAGTTTTCGGCTATTATCTCCTCGAATATTTTTTCTGTCCCCTTCTCTCTCTCTTCTCCCTCTGCCACCCCTATAATACGGATATTGGTGCATTTAACATTATCCCAGAGTTCTCTGAGACTCAGCTCATTTTCTTTAAATCTTTTATCTCTTTTCTCTTCTTCATTAGTGATTTCCACTGATCTGTCCTCCACCTTGCTGATTCGTTCTTCTGCCTCCTGTATTCTACTGTTGGCTGCTTCTAATGAATTTTTTATTTCAGTTATTATATTTTGCACATCTTCTTGTTTAATTTTTACAGCTTGTATTTCTCTGCTCAGTGTTTCCTGTAAATGATCAGTCTTTGCCTCCAGTTTATTTCCAATGCCTTGCATCATCTTCAGCATCAACAGTCTAAAGTCTCTTTCTGAGAGGCTGGTAATCTCCTCATCACTGAGCTGTTTTCTGGGCTTTTCTCTTTCTCCCTTATCTGGGTTAGAGTTTTCTGTCTTTTCATTTTTATATGTTTTTGGCGTGGTGACCTTTTTGCCAACAATAGAGTTGTAGCCTCTCTTAGTTCTGGCCTTTGCCTGCCCTGTGACTAAAGCTGGTATGGGCGGGGCTTGCTGTAGGCTTCCTGATAGGAGGGAGTGATGCCTGCCCACTGGTAGGTGGGGTTGATTCCTACTGATGGGTGGGGTTTTGTTTCTGGATGAGATTAGAGGCTGGCTGTGTGCCTGAGGGGTCTTTAGGCAGCCTGTTTACTGATGGGTGGGGCTGAGATCCCACCTGGATTATTGTTTGGCCTGGGGCTTCTCAGTGCTGATGGGAGGGACCAGATTTTCCCAGAAATGGCCACCTCCAGATAAATGCAGGCTAATGAATGTTTTCCAGAGCTTCACCTCCAATGTCCTTCCCTCACAACAAGCCACAGTCACCCCTATTTTCCCAGGAGATCCTCCAAGAATTGCAGTAAGGTTCTACCCGGATTCCTATGGAGACTGCTTTGCCCTGGGACCCAGTGCACGTGAAAGTCTGTGTGTGCCTTTCAAGGATGGGGTCTCTATTTCCCCCAGTCCTGTGGAGTTCCTGCACACAAGCCCCGCTGGCCTTCAATGCCAGATGCTCCGGGGGCTTTTTCTCCCTGTGCCCAATCCCCAGGCGTGGGGTTTTGACGTGGGGCTCAGAACTCTCAGTCCTGTTGCTGAGTCTCTGTGATGCAGTTACTTTCCAGTCTGTGGGGCTTCCCACCCAGGAGGTATGGGGTTGCTTCTATCACATAATGGTCCCTCCTACCTCTTGATGTGGTCTCCTCTTTGTCTTCTGGAGTAGAATATCTTTTTTGGAAGTTTACAGTCCTTTTGGAAGGCTGATCAGCATTTGGTTGTAGTTTTGCTGTTTTTCGGGAGAGAAGTTGAGCTCCAGTCCTTCTATTCCGCCATCTTAATCCAATCCATCTGATAATTTGAGTCTTATATCCAGTTCTAAAATTAAAGTTCAAATGACTTTTGCACTCTAAAAAATATCCCTATAATTTTACCAATAATTTTATGACATTCAATTATATTCTCATTTTTTTTATGTATGGAGGTATTCTTACTTATGGCACTGAAAATCTATTTTATATGGATAATGAACTATTTGGAATAATCAGTAGTTATGCCTTTTTTTTTCTGATTGGCCTTGTTTAGTCTACTTCCAACCATGAATACTATTTGGAAGACAGAGAATTTACAATGTAGATTAGTTGTAACTGATATTCCAAAGGAAGTAATAAGAAATAATGAGGTTATCAAGGTTAATTTGTACTAATTTATATTTAATAAACTACCAGAGAGAAAACTACATTATCATAATAAACATAATATAATTGCCTTGTATCTATTAGCAATTGTTCAATAATAATGCTCTAAATTAGCCATCAAGTCATGAATTACTTAATTTTAACCACAAACCCTTAACAATTTTATATTTTGTCTTTGAAAATAATGCCCCATTATGGTGACATATAAGCATGCATATATGCATATATAAAGTATTATGAAAACTCACTCTCTGAACCCTTATTTGTCATGTGGAATCCTTTTTATTTATGCCATTTTAATATTGGTAAGTGTTAGCAGTGAGGACACTGAGCATCTGATAAAGCTTATATCTGGTACAAAATGAGAGGAGCTATCCTATAAAAATATTATATCTTTGGTCAATTGATTATTTTTGTCAGCACATTATTAAAATTTAGTGCTTATACTTCATTCTCCAAATATATGTTGAGGGACTATTATATAATAGCGATTCTGCTATTGCTGAGAGTACACTGTGAATCAAATACACATGAAGTGAGCCTCATTGAGCATACTACCCAGTGAAGGAGACAGACAATTAAATAAACAGTTTTAATGTGAATATCATTATATCATACAGATTTTAGGGCACTATGGGAGCACACAGAAAAAAAAAAAGAAAGATGAAATATAAAAGAGACTGGAAGATATTTCCTAAGGCTGTAGTATGAAGTACAAGTGACCTGGTGGTGAAAGATGAGGCTAGAGAAGAAAACAAATTCCAAAGCATGAAATGGCCCTCAGTCTCTGAAGAAGAGTTTATCCTTCACACTTTCAGAAAAGCAGGAAGTCACTGAAGGACTTTAATTAGAGAAGGGCCATGACCCTATAGATTTCTAAGTCTTTCGTAAGACCCCTCTCTGTATAGCATAGAAAATACTTTAAGAAAAAAAAAATCACTTCCATTTTTTCTTATCTTTTAGGTTATTAAATATACTGTTGCAAATATACGGTTCTATTTAATCTAATAATATGTTATATGCAGATAAATGCACAAAACTTTATACAATAGAGTATTTTAAGTGCTATGTTTCCTGGATATACTTTTCTAACCCCTCCCCATCCCTTTCCTTTCATAAAAGTAAATGATCTTCTTTGTATTTTCTAGTATATCTGTTGGACTGAAAAAATCTTATGAGGAAGGGCTTGCCTGTCTAACCTTGGATGTCTTAGTTTTCTTGTGACAAGGTTGAACCACTGCCATCATAGATCACTAACAGAAACTCAAGTAAGGATTGACCACAAATCCTTGGCCACAGTAACTGCAGCAGGGAAGGAAGCCTGACTCAGAGTTGGTCAGTTGGACTCTCTCTCATGCAGCACTTATACTCCTACTAATCTTAATGACTGTGTAGATACCTTAGTCATAGAATTGGTAGAGGTAAAGATGAATGTTCTTCAAAGGTGTTATATTAAGAGTCTTTGCAAGTATATAGTTATGTTCTTCTTAGGACCAATTCGTCAACTCTTCCTTGGATTTGGTATGATACCAGGTATCCTTAAAATAAATATATTTTCCTTGAGCTATTTTGACTTCCGTTTCTTAGAAACAAAATGTTATACCTTCTATATTATCAAAGGAATCATTTGAGAGACTAAAGAACTGGTCTGCTATTATAAAGATATCTAACACATTGGCAGACATGTTCTTTGTGCCATCAACCTTTTTAACAGATACCTGTTAGGTTTTAATAACTGTTCAGATGATTTCACCTATATAAAAGTGAAAATCTTAATTCACCAAATTTCAAAATTCAGGAAACAAACTGCCATATTACTAGAAGCTCTGAGATAGGATGATAGTTAATTCAGTGGCTCAATGGCATGGCTAACACTAAGAGTCTATGTCTGTTTTTCTGGACTCTAGATTCTCAGAATACCAACTATATCCATGCATGGTTCCAACATTGTTGCAATAGCTATAATCATCTCATCCTCCCACAACAAATATTATTTCTGGAATATATACTATAACTTAGAAATACCTGTATTTAAAGAGGTAACTTAGAATTTAAGATAGTGTCTCAAGGCATTTTTGAGATCATTAAATATAACCATTTCATTTAAAGATCTGAAGTTGTATCCCCCCAAAATTTTACTTAAATTAATGTCTCCTTGGCCAATAAATTATTGTACACATAGAAAGTGTGAAAGGGATCTGGCTGGAGTTTGGTTCAAGGAATGAAAAGGTGAAATGTGCATTGAAAGATCTGTCCTCCAAGGTGCTGGGGTGGGGGTGATGATTGTGGGTCATGGAGTTGAAGAAGACATGGAATGGAGGAAGGCAACAAATATATTTAATCAGCTTAATGATTCCAGTTTGCATTTGGCACCATGTTGTTTTATCCCAGGTGTTCATTTCTAATTTTGACATGTTGAATTCATATGGAAGTACTCTCAGACTTCTAAAAAAACGTTTCATTTGGAATTCAGATTCTATGGGTGTTGCACATGAATTCTTGATTCCTGTTTGTAGGAAATTTACAATAAAATTGTAGATACAGAGCAAACAAAAACAATTTATTGCTAAAGATTAAGGGTTAAAATGAATTGGTATAGAATTATTAATATTCAAACTGTGCCCCACAGAATTTTAAAATTTAAAAGGTCTTTGTGGAGATAAGGCTAAACTGCCAGTCACAACATCTGAGTACTGATGTTTCAAAGAAAGTGGCATTTCCCCTAATTTACATACTGAGTTTCTATAAAAGATTAACTTTGAAGAAAAAAGAAGTCACAAAAACTTGCAAACAAAGAATTAGAAAGTCATAAAGAAGTGGTATTTGAAGTAAAGCACAGAAAGTTTGGTACTATAAATGTTATATTTAATTTTTCTACCTTTTTCCTCATGAAAATATATGTGTGTATCTTTTTATCTGAAATAATAAATACGAGAACAACTTGCTTTCATATTATTAACAACATCTTCATCATAATAGCAAATGTCTCTCATGCTATATACTCTTAGGTTTTTAGGAAATTGAGTTTATAAATACTCAACTTTCTTTTTCTATACTTTAAGTTCCCTTTTGTGGATTCTTCTTTATACAAGTGGAATGTACTACATATACATATAATATAAAAGAAATCTTCAGTACACATTTCTTTTGATTTTCTAGCCATCTTTTAGGTTTGACCACAACAAGGGTAATGAAATCAATTTTGAGAGGAATTTCAAACTAAAGTAGCCAATACAATATGCTCTCTGAGATCAATAGAAGCTATCCTTCACTGGTTCTCACTTTCTATTTCACTTTTACCTCTTTGTTGTTGCTGAACTGAATCATAAGTGTTGATTCGGAAATATGCTTTTCATTTTTGAGTGTTTCAGTATAAGAGCAGTCAAAACTGGGGAGAGAAATACTTATTCTATTGAATGCAGATGTTCAGTTTACTGCAGTTAATACTTGTTTAAGCAATTCGAAATATTATTTTAAAATACCATTTTGATTAACTGATTTTGTAAAACCTGACTTTAAGAGCAGTTTTAGATTCACAGCAAATTAAAGGGAAGTATAGAAATATCCCATATTCTCCCAGCTCCCACAGATTAACAGACTCCAGCATTATCAACATCCTCCATCAGAGATGGTCCATTACAATGGATGGGATCCATCTGTTACAGTGGATGAACTTACATTGATACATCATAATCATCGCAAGTGCAGAGTTTACATTGTGGTTCACTCTGTGTTGTACATTCTATGGGTTTGAACAAACATATAATGCCATGTATCCATCATTATAGTATCATATAACCTTTCAATGTCCTAAAGATCTTCTGTGTTTCACCTGTTCTTCCAGCTCCCCTCCTTCAAATCCTGGCAATCTCTTATTATGTATATGGTTTTGCCTTTCCCAGAATGTGAATATGATTGGAATCACATACTATGTAGCCTTTTCAGACTGCCTTTTTTTCACTATCGATATGTATTTCAGGTTATTCCATGTCTTCTCATGGCTTGATTGGTTTAATGGCACTGAGTAATACTGCACTGTCTTGGTGTGACACATTTTATATAGCTATTCACCTACTGGAGGACACTTTGGCTGCTTCCAAATTTTGACAATTATAAATAGAGTTGATATAAACATCATGTGCATGCTTTTGTGTGGACACGAGTTTTCCATATTTGGGGTAAATACCAAGGAGTGCTATTGCTGGATTTGTACAATAAGAATATATATTATTTGGGGAGTTCTGTGGCACACTGGGATTTGGTGTTGTCATTGCAGTGGCTTGGGTCGCTGTTGTGGCATGGGTTTGATACCTGGCCCAGGAAATTCCACATTTTTTTTTCTTTAAAGAGAGAGAGGAAGAGCGGGAGAGAAAAGAAAAGGAAAAAAATATTATGAGTATGTATTATTTTGTAGGAAACTGCTAAAATGTCTTCCAAAGTGCTTGTAATATTTTGCATTCCAGACAGCAATGCATGAGAGGGTGGGACATTCTACCACTTTGTCAGCATGTGGGGTTGTCAGTTTTCCAGATTTTGGCCATTCTAGTAAGTGTAGTGGTATTTCATTTCTGTTTTAATTTGCATTTCCCTGATGAAATATAAAGGGAAGCATTTTTATATGTTTATTTTCCATCTGCATATTTTCCAAGGTGTCTGTTAAGGTCATTGGGTCATTGTTTTTATCAGTTCTTTGTTTTCTTATTGTCAACTTTCAAAAGTTCTTTGTATATTTTGGATAGCAGTCCTTTATCAGATGTCTTTTATAAATATTTTCGAGTCTGTTGTGGCTTGCTTACTCATTATCTTGACACTGTTTTGCAGAGCACATGTTTTTAATTGTAATGAAGCTAGCTTATCAATTATGTCTTTCATGGTTTTGTGCCTTTGGTGATACATCTCTAAAGACATCACTGTATCCAAGGTCATCTAGGTTTCTCCTATGTTATCTTCTAGAACTTTTGTACTTTTGCCTTTTACATTTAGATCTGTGGTCCACTTAGTTAATTGTGAAGGAGTAAGGCTTGTGTCTAGATTTTTCCTTTTTTTTTTTTTTTGCATGTGGATATCCAGTTGTTTCAGCCACTTTTTTGAAAAGACTATCTTTACTTCATTTTTTTTTTTTGCCTTGCTCTTTCATTATCAAAGATCAGAATTCCTAATTCTTTTTATAGGGGAATTGTATTCAAAATCAGGATATCTCATGGAGTTCCCTTCATGGCTCAGTGGTTAACGACTAAGAACCGTGAGGTTGCGGGTTCGATCCCTGGCCTTGCCTTGCTCAGTGGGTTAAGGATCCGGCGTTGCCGTGAGCTTTGGTGTCGGCTGCAGATGCAGCTCGGATCCCGCGTTGCTGCGGCGGTGGCGAAGGCCGGCGGCTACAGCTCCTGTTAGACCCCTAGCCTAGGAACCTCCATATGCCGCAGGTGCGGCTTTAGATAAAAAGGCAAAAAGACAAAAAAAAAAAATCAGGATATCTCAGGTCTGGGTATGCTCAGTGACCATTAGTTATCACTGATTCCAGGCCCACTACACATATACATCTAGGAATATTGATATGTGTGTGTGTGTGTGTGTGTGTATGAATATACACATTTACTTCTTGAAATATTTCTCTGTCTATACTATTTCTGTATCTATACATACACTTTTTACCCCAAACTGACATCTCCAACTCTAATCATATGCCAAAGGTTTCATTCTAGCCTTCCCTTCTTGCTAATCTGTAACTTCCCTCTCTGACAGTTACCAATTTAGCTCCAACCTTTCAGAACTCATCATCTTATTAGTTCATTCTCAGTATATCTCTAAAGCAGTTTCAGAATTACTAACTCAAATCCCTACAAAAATTTATCAGACAACAGTGCTATATGCCATTCCTTTTGTATTTACTTTTACAATTTCCCATCAAAACATCATTTTCAGAAGTTAGTTAAATCAAATCCTTTTTCTTCCCCACTGGTTTCCACCTTTTTGCATGAATAACTCCATCTATCACAAAGCGTTTTCTTTAATTATGAGAAAGCTTAAATCTGATTACTTCAAACAATAACAGAATGTGAAAAAATTATTTTAACCAAGAGGGCTTTAATATCATTTCTCTATTTTCCAGGTGAGAATGAAGTAATTTTCATCAAAGCACATACTTTTGACCAGAACAGATGGTGCTATGTGGTTCAGGTACTGACTAATTTATACACTCCAAGGAATAGGTGACAGTCCTAGTCAACTATGGCTAAGCTACGTGAGTGTTTCTGATTAATCATCCACTTCTATTCTTCTATCATCTGATTCCAAACTGCACTGAGAGAGTTAGTGCCATATTCTAGGATTTTTATTCTATTGCATGCAATATTATTTTCTTTAAGAATTTCCTCAGTGGTCATTTGACATAAAGTGTCATACTGATGTACAATTGATAGATTATTACATAATGATATAAATCTAGTTTTCTCTAATATTACTATTTTCTTATTTCACTAATATTGGTAAGTTATGTGAAGTGTACTGTTAGGTAATATCAGTTTTCTATTGCCATGTAGCAAATTACTATAAATTTAACAGCTTTGAAGAACATCTGTATACTATCTTACCGCTTCTGTGAGGCAGGTCTTTTTCTCAGGGTTTCACAAGGCTACATTGTCATCTGGACTTTTTTTCATCTGGAGATTTAACAAGGGACGAGTTCACTTCCGAGCTCATATAAGGAGTTGATGGAATTTATTTCCTTGTGGCCATATGAGAATGGGGGTCCTTACTTTTCATTGGCTGTTGACATGAGGTCACTCTCAGATCCTAGAAGCACCCCACATTGCCTTACATCACGGTCCTCTCCAGAGGTGGTTTCATCTTCAAGACCAGCTAGAGAATCATTTCCTCCCTACTGCCAAGACTGAGCCTTATATAATGTAAAATAATCATGGTGTTGTCATGCATACCATTGCCATATTATATTGTTGAGAAGAAACAATAGGCCCTGTCCCTAATCAAGGTCACTCATACAAACAAAGAGTGACTTAGGGGGATCACTTCAGCATGTAGCTATCTCATGGGTTTTGCCAGTGTTAGAGTAAATATTAAATATATGTTGCCATAATTGTAATTTCTCTATCTAGTGCAGCCACAGATAACAACAAAGTAAACACAAAAATAGTTACAAATATCAATGTGTTATGAAGCAGAAATAAAGAGACCACCAAGAAAGAGAATAGAGAAAATAATTTGGGTGGACTTTTATGAAATTGTATTTTGGAGGTCAAGACATCTATACAAAAACTGAGACCTACCTAAAGGATGAGAAAGAGCTAGCCATGAGAAGAATAAGGAATGGGGAAGGGTCAGCTTATTTAAGAGAGAGGAAATAGCGTGATCCTAGAAGTAGGGGGGAAAAAAAGTGACTTGCTTGAGAAGCTGCAATAAGAAACGTTCAAGGTAAGTATAATGAAAAAGGGATATGGGTATCGAGTGTCTCTTTATAGAATTTTAGGACAAAAAAAGGAGCTTATGTTTTAAGAGTGATGGGTGTTAGTGTGCAGGAAAAGTAGTATGATCTGATTTGTAACTGAATAATCTTACCTATTAAATAGGCCACATTTCAAGATTGGATCAAAGATGACCTTTTAGACGGTTATTACATCATCAGTGATTGAGGCTTGGCCAAGAGTGGTGACTAAGGACACAAGTGAGTCGTATGGTGTATTCTACTAATATATGTATTTGAGTATATATTCAAAATATATTCTTGAAGTAGAATATACAGATTGAGTCTTGAGATTGTGATCCAGCTAAATTAAAATATTGAATGCATATTCCTGGACCTCAGGAGAGATATTAACTGATATTTAAAGTCATGAGGAATGTTACTATCACTTAGGAAGATTTTTATGGATATGTATAAAAAAAGACCTAGTATCCTCATATTAAATGCTCCATGGATTAAGAATACATAGCACTGGGATATCAATAATCAGTGAGTTTGGAAGAGAAAAAGACGCAAATGTGGAATCATGAAAAACAGGAAAAGGTCAGTTTTCCCACTGAAGGAAGGAGACATCCATGGCTGCTTCAGCCAGAAGTTGCGTAACGTGAGGACAGACAGTACATGATTATGGATGCTCTTAGTAAGTCTGACAAGACCAGAACAGGGAGTAGGAAACTGGTATTGATGCACTAAACAGAAGCAGAAGGCAGATTACAGTTGACTGACAACTGAATTGGACATGATGATTTGAATGTTCCATATAACACTGGATTATGAAGAAGAGCAAAGAAGTAAACTTAGAAAGAACCTGTAAAAGATGAAATAAAATATATAGAACACAACGTTGTGTGACTTTTATTTGTGGCTTAAAATGTGAGATCTTTTCTTGTCTTTAATAGATGTTTGTATTGTGTTTATAACCATGGTATTTGAATATTTTATCTCCTTGTGGTAGAAAAAGCCCAGATTGAAGGCTTCTTGAAACAGACTTCTTCTATCCAGATAATTACATTGGTCCCCATGTCACATAAGCAGAAAACCACAGGGTCTAATCACTGCAATGTTGTAGTAGTTTAACAATTTTAAACTATACAAGTTATGGAGAACAGGTAAAGTGATGATAATAAAAAGAGATCTTCGAATGATAACTTCCTTACAATGCTACCTCTCTCTTTTCCCTATTATAGATTCACAATATTTGCTTACACACGCTGTTTGGGAAGACATTCCTCTAAGCCCCAAAGTTCTACTTTCAGTGCTGTCCTGAACTAACTCTAATCCTGGGAAAATCAATTAAAACTCTCTGGACCTCAGTGTACTCGCAGAAAAGATGTAGGGTGTGATTTGATTTCTTAAAGTTCTTTTTAAGTTTCCAGATGTTATGATTTTACTTCTTGAAGTCTCCTGTTCTGGAGAAATACTTTTAAAGAGAGAAAATAGAGGAAGCTCAAATCTATTTTTATTACACCACTTTTCTGCTTCTAACTGCTTCTATGATGTCATTATATGTAAGAAAAAACAGTTACTGTGAAGAAAAAATAAAGTGTAATGTTATCAAGAGATTAAATGCAATTAGTATTTCATATTGGAAATTGTTGCTCTGCATTATTTTAGTATGGGGCAGAATGGACTCTTTTTTAGCCTACTGCTTATTCAAAATCTGCATGTTTCACTTCTGGATTCAACAAAAACATATTCCCTGAACTTGACAGAATGTCCTAAAACAAGGCAAGCAGTCTTATAAGAAGGAAAACAATAAGTTTGATTAGAACTTTCTCTTCCAATGAAATCAGTTTCATTCCTTACTATCATTTTAATTATTATTCGTCTGTCGCATTCTCATCAGTAAATTATTATTATTATTATTATTATTATTATTATTATTATTATTATTGCTTTCTAGGGTCACATCCGTGGCATATGGAGGTTCCCAAGCTAGGGGTGGAATCAGAGCTACACCTGCCAGCTTATACCACAGTTCACAGCAACACCAGATCCTTAACCCACTGAGCAAGGCCAGGGATCAAACCTGCATCATCATGGATCCTAGCTGGATTCGTTAACCGCTGAGCCATGAAGGGAACTCTGTCAGTAAATTATTTTAAAGAAGAAAGTATAAGGCTGCTGAGTACATATAGCATCTAGTGGATTTACTTAGGTTTCTGACAAATTAATATGGCTTGTGTACACACTGAGTGAAAGGAATTTACTTCTAAAATCAATTCTTATATATCACTATATTTGAATTACATAAATCATACTATTATTAGCTAGAATAATTATGATTTAATCATTCTTCAACAAGAGATAAAGTTAACAATACATAATATCAGTTTCTAACATGATGCACACTATTTTACAAAATAGAGACCATATGTTTTTTTTTATATAAAAACACTTTCTCTGGCTCAGACTCTAGCTTAAGCCTGAAATGCTATGGTTAGGCTTCAGGTCCCCTTCAGGGAGACTGAACTCAAAGTCTCTGGCCAAGACAAGAATTACCAGAATCTATCATCACCCCACCCATCTCATTGCAATGTCTCTTCCCCATCTTTTGCAACCTGGCCTGCTCCTTCCTATTCCCTACTGGGGAAAATGTGTAGCCCACTCCTCACCCCACCTCTATATAAGCTGTTCCCCGTAGAAATAAGGTATCCTGACAGAGACCAATCAGTAGATCAATATGGGAGTTCCCAATGTGGCTCAGTGGAAACAAACCTGACTAGTGTCCATGAGGATATGGGTTCAATCCCTTGCCTCCCTCAGTGGGTTAAGGATCCAGAGTTGCCCTGAGCTGTGGTGTAGGTCACAGACATGGCTGAGATCTCACCTTGCTCTGGCTGTGGCTAGGCTGGCAGCTGCAGCTCTGATTCGACCCCTAGCCAGGGAACTTCCATATGCCTCAGGTGTGGCACTAAAAAGAAAAATAAAATAAAATAAAAAGATCAAATATGCCCTATACAGAGACCGATCAAGACTCAGCCCTTACTCACATGCAGTGGGCTGGGGCGGAAAGAATCAGAGGGTCAGGGAAGGAGAAATCACACCCTCCCTCATGTCCGCAGCATGGAGATATAGGGAAAATTCACCTGTAAAGTGGGACCACCAGTTCCCTACTCCCAGAGCAGTTCCTCTCCCTCTAAGAGTGTACTTTTGCTTTAATAAACCTGCTGCAACACTGTTCAGGTGAACTCCATTGGACTTAATTTTGGTTTCCAAGGCAACCCTGAGGCAGTTGCAGTTTCTGTTCACACTGTAACTGCTTGCTCCTAAAAGAGCTTGTTTACATTTTGCACCCACAGTTTCAATTCTTTGCTGTGCCTGGGCAAGAACTGAAAGAAACAATGAAGCCCTAACACTATTTGTTTTATTTGTTTCTAAATTTACAGTGAAGGAGTTCCCTGGTGGCTGAGTGGTTAAGGATTCAGCACTCTATCTGCTGTGGCTTGATTTCAATAATCTTAGCTCCATTTTTAAGCTAATACATATAATAAATTACCTTACATACATCATTTAGTACAGTCCATGTACATAACTTATCTACAGATAATGAATAGCTTTTTACACTAAAAATAACCATAACAATGCATCATTTAAATATTTATGGTGTGCTTTAATTTTACATCAATTATTATTAACGGAACTCTTCCGAGGATTAAAATAAAAGGACAAATATCTTTAAAATCACATATTGCCAGCCTTTTCATGGTTGCTTTTAACTGGTTAGCTAAGGAAGAGAACACTTAGGTCTAATTAATAGAAAATTCTGCACAATATGAAGGCACTAGCCAAAAGTAGATACACTGCAGCATTTTGTTTCTATCCTAGGGTTCACCCTTCAAATAAGTAGGGAATAAAATCCTAGTGGGCAGAATTTTGAGCATCAGATATGACTATATACACTTTGTCAATGTGTCGATGGCCAGTGCTACAGATAAATAATAAGAAATATCTGATAATTTTGCCAAGGAGTCAAGGGTAAAGAAAAAGAAAACTGGATGATTGATGACAAAAGTGTTTGATGAAGAGCAAAGTGGATAGACCTCTGGAAGGGGCATGTGGTTAAAGCTCTGTGTCCCATATAAATATTCATTATAGGAATCCTCTAAAAAGAAGGGTATCAACAATCATGTGGATACCGTGTCCATTTATCATCCAGTCTTTTTTATCAGGCCAAGCAGTGTTTGGTCAATGTGCTCATGTGAAAATTAGTCAGGGTGGCATGAGTAAAGGTTATATGGAGCCTATAATTTAGCTCCTCAATACAACACACCTAGTTTCAGAAGTGATAAGTACCTAAAGCACGAATAGCAAAAGCCTTTACTGAACCATTAACATGGTACCATTATTTGAGTAAATAGCTGGTAGGCTGATCACAATGGAATATCTTCATCAAGGAGAAGGTATCACTGGATCCCCAACTTAATAAATGATAATTCAGTATATAAAATTGCCTTCCTTTCATGCAATGTATTTTTCCCTCCCCATCCTCAGTAAATTATTTAAATTCCTTATTAATTACTATAGTAAGACAAACTGCATTTCTTCTTATTAAATTATTCATTTTATAGCCAACAAATTTCATCTAAAAAGCATAGCCAATGGAATTTTTGCTTACTATGTGCCTCATTAACCCAAAACAGCTGGCTTGATAAAACAAAGGAATCACCTCCTGAGATTTTATTATGGTTAGAGCATTGTCTTATAGGAAGTGCTTATATTTTTCATTATCTTTCACCTAAACCAGAATATATTGGTCCAGAAGATTCAGTAGAACTAACTGTTTTTCTCTATCATGCCAAATTCCCACAAGTTTGAGTTTTTAACAATTGCTCCCTTGAACTGTAAGTTAGGACTGCCGCCTTGCCATTGAAGTATTTTCATACTTCTGAAGCACCAGATAAAGAAGATAATTTCTGGCTTAATCCTGATTTTTAAGGAAAATATCAGGTTGTTCCCTACATAAGATAGCAAGGAGAACTATGTGTGAGTCACAGAATTTTCTGGGGGTTTCTCTTAAAACTTTCATTTCAACAGTAACCATTAAAGAAAGCCTATTACAAGATTAAACAAGGGTCATTAAGCTTTCAAATTCTCCAGAAGAAGAACCTCACCTAACTGAGGGAAAAGGTTCATGCGGTATTTAGTGGGAAAAGGATTAGTGTATATCAGTTAAACTTTCATGATCAGTTTTAAAAACAACCATTTAAGTAGATATCTGTATTTTTCTTGATTGTTAATTTTACATTTGTATTTATATAACCTTTTTTTGCCCATTTCTTTTCCCTTATTACAGTCTATTGAGTGTATTGATTGTGTTGAAATACGGCATGCCATTTTTAGGTTATAGATTTTCTAGGTAATAATTCTCATACTTGAATAAAATACAAAAAATACATAACAGGAAAAATATTCCATGTACTCTTTTATATCTCTGTGCTAGGTTAAGTTTTCAAGGATAATCTGATTTTAACATACTTTTTCTATCTCCTCCTTCCCACTGATCTCATGATGTTGCATATATTTGTCTCTAAGACTGAATCAATGATATTACAATTGGGATTGCATACCCTATTCCATAAAAAAAAAGCTTTTGAGGTTTTACAAGTGCCTATCACATACAACCCACTATTGCTTATCATAGCTGAAATGTGCTTCAGCTTGGCTTCAGTCTCCCTTTCTAACCTTATTCCCATCACAAACCTTCTCACCTTATACAGTAACATCTATCATCCCAACACACCATGACCACTTCCTTTGACTGCCTGCACTTCCAGTTGTCATCAAATCCATTCTTTCACTCTTGAAATTCATGCTAGAAACTCCAGGTCAGTGCATATAACTCAAAGGAGACTACCTGATTCTTCAACAAATTAAATAACTCCTTCTTTGGTCTTCTGTAGTACATTTATATTATATAACTATAAAAAGATTGTGACTGAGAAGATTGGACACACATCATCATCAAGGTTTCTCCTCTATTCACGATTTTATTCTCATTTTTTGACATATGTAACATAGACTGGTTGAATTAATGAACTAATTTATGATTATGTTGAGTATTGTAGCATAGTTAGTGTCTAAACATAAATAAATATCACAATGATAGAGCAAAGTTAGTGATTATGCGTGGTGAGACTTGGTGGAAATTATGAAATCTACATAATCCTCAATTTGCCTAACTGCAAAATTAGTATAATAACTGAATCTACTTCATCATTTTGTAGTGAGGATGAAGTGAGAAAATCTGTATATAATTCTGAGCAATGACCCATCTATACAACAGCGATTTCTCAGTAAATATCATCCATAAATGAAATTACTATAATGACCAAGTTTATCAGCAGTATATAATTGTGATTAACTGCACAGTTCCTGGAGCCACAGATCTGGATGAAAGCCCCAACTTTGTCCTTTACTAGCTGAATAACCTTGAGAAAGTCAGTTGGTCTCAGACCTTTATCTCTGGCAAAGCATAAGCACCAACTTCAAGTTTTTGTGACAATTAACATACACAAGATGCTCGGATAGTATCTGAAAACAACCAATATTAAATGAGTAGCTCTTATGAATTTGCCCAGAATTGATTAAAAATAGAGACTAGAATAGTCTACTACCATACACTGCTTAAAAGATTTTTACAGTCATTTCTAATCGGTACATTTTCTAATTTGAACTAAATATTGACAATTGAAAATATGCATTTATTTCATGAATAAATCCATTATGCTAATTAGTTTTTAAATTTTAAAACATAATCACCATGCAGACAATCTATTAATATTTCATTAGAACCTGAATTAAAGGAAAACATGGAGTTAACACTCATAAACAACAAGAACATTTTCCCCAAATAAAGCTTTGCCCAAAGTAGAGTAAAAATCCACACAAGCACAAATTCTCTGATCATGGTGTTGACTGTACATTGAATTTTCTGTAGATAGTGAGCTAGATGTACTTGTTATGAAGGCAGAACCCATATTTACTAAACATCTCAAACAAAAAATGTTGAACTAACAGCTTTTTAATTGTTTCCCAAGTACATCAATCAGTAATAACACAACTACTCTAAACAAAGCCCTTTTTAAGGGGTAACTATCAATTCCTTTGATTGCTCTCTTTCTAGAGGATTTGAATTGAAGTCTTTGGAGGGCACACTCCCCAAAGCGGGTGAATTTGCTTCATTTTAAAAAAAAGCCTCTTATTGTTACAGTTAAGCATAAAACTAAGCTCTTCCTGATGGCTAAAAAGCAAACAAGTAAAAAACGAAAGAAACAAGAGTGAGAGATTGTTTCAGGGATGGAGAGTTGAAGAGCTCACATATTCTTCTATGATTTTCTCCAGGGTTAGTTCTATGCTTATTTAGTGATAAGGAGTCCAACATGCTAACATACCAGCTCTAAAGTAGCATTATCACTGTGGATGACTGTTAAGAATTCAACAGAGTTGTCATTCATTGAAGTCCCTGAGCAGTAAAGAGTACACTCCAGAGTAAATGCATGAAGGTTCATTATTAAATATTTAGCTAATATCATTTATTTGCACAGTAGTGCAAAGATTAGTCTACCCAATAACTTTAGGGGATAGCTTCCACTTCAAATATGAGATACTTGTGATATTATTAAAACAGCTGATTTACACAAGTACATTTTGGGGATATAATTAGTGGCATCTGAACTATACCCACTATTATTTCTTATGTGACAAGCACCAAATACGAAAACACTATGAAACAAATAAGCCATGTGTTTTGTTGTTTTTTTTTTTCCTTCCAAATTAGGACCTAAACATTCAAATTAAATTTGTTCATTCTACTGCTCTTTTACTTCTCATATTTAAAAAAGTTATTTTAAAATGCATGCTTTATCATGTGACAATTGGAATCTTTATGTCTCAATTAAAAGAAATCACAGCAAGAAGTTATGTCTGTTGCTGGGAGGCCTGTGAAAGCCATGCATAATTAAAGCTGCTAAGATCAACAGGGTGTTTCACACTCTATAAACCAATTTTATATTCAATTTTATTTGCCAATGTGAATGCATGTTTTAATATGTGCCTACAACATCCTTGTTTCTAGTATATCTATCTTTCAAAATGTGAAAAGTGAAGTCTGGCAGCATTAGTAACATTTGAGATGACACAGAAAATGTATCACTTCTGACCTGGAGGAATGTTTTAGCTGAATACCAAGTCATCTGCGGACATATTGTATAATTCACCCTCAGGGACATTTTCCCTTGTACTTACATAGCATGTAACCTCAGCTTCAAATGAGGGAGGTGAATTATGTGCAGCATGGGTAGGAAGGACAGGAAGAAGGAAATGGCATTTCTGCCTTCAATGATCTCCAAAAGCTCAGCAGCCTTGTCAAGGATGATTTCAGTATATACAGCTTTGGTAAAGGAAGGGGACTAAGGAAAAAATAAGTCAACTGAAAAAAAGTCACTATAAACTGATCATTTCCTTCTCTTACAAAAATATCTGTTCTCTTCATCTTTGAACATTCTCCAGATCATGAGTTTTGCATGTGGTGTACATATAGAAACTGATTTCATAACAACTGATAGCAAAACATTGTAGAGAATAACAGTTATTTCGTTAATGACTTTTTTTTTTTAACTTCTACTTTGAAACAATTATAGACTCACAGGAACTCACAACTAGAGGGTCATTTTCTCTTTATGTCTTGCCCCTGGCTCCTCTTCAGAAGGCCCCTAGTCATTTCCAGTCTGATGTTGCCCCACTTGAATTGATTTTTGCCATCTTAGTTCTAGGCATCTGGCTCATTTCTTGCCCAGTCCTCAGAAGTAGGGTCCTGCCATGTCAGGTGAATTATCCAGTTTCAGTATTCTGCTTAGAGGGTCTGCTTTCTAGGGCCACTGCTAGTATAAACAATCTTTATTTAGGTTCCCCTAAAACAGGGCTCGAGACAAGACTTGTGATCAAGTGTCTGCTTTGGGAAAAGATTCCAAGAAGCAGAAGTGAGAGAGTGGGAAAAATGAGAGAAGGTCAGATGAAAACCCAATAAAGTCTGTATAATTAATTTGTTTCTGCTCTTGGAAATCAATCCCACTGGAAACACCCTGAAGAACTTTGTAGAAAGTACCTCAGAATTGTCCTTCTGAAGGGGCAGAGGCTGTGACACTCTCCCTTTGTGGAATGTGGAACACTGACTCCTGTTCCCCATTTGCTGATTACAGTTTCTCGGAAATTCAATAATCATGGACTTCTATCTCCTAGTTCGTGCAAGCTCACGGCTTTGGAAAAAAGCTCATTGGAACAGCAAATATGAAAGAGACATGGGAGCTTGGGAGCAAAAAACTGGAAGGGAAGTTGATCGAGTGTCTATTTTGAAACATAAATAGGAGATAGGGGAATGTGGTATGGTCACATCTGCTAAAATGTGGATTTGGGAAAAGGTGATGCTGGACAGATCTTATATAAAAGTTCCTGTGTTTGGGAAGAGGTAGGTACAATAATGACTTCTTGGAAGTAGCTACTGAGAATAACTCAATACAAAGGCTTCCCATTGCTGACAGTGGAGACAGAACTTAACCAAAGGTCATTTGCTTTGTTCCCTCCACTGGGGAAAAGTTGTATAGGAAAGGGAGCTGCTTTGATAGAGATTACTTTGAATTGACTGGATTAATTCGAGGTTACTTAACTGGTTATGGTTAGTGTCATTCAGTGGATATAGAGCTACAACTAGAAACCAAGATTTATATTTGAAACAAATAAAAAGAAGCCACATCCTTTATATGCTGATGGATTGATAGTCATATCCACTTCACACCATTGGGTCCTTCTGAAATTTTAGAGTCCTCTTCCAGTACATAATAGCAACATTGACTGTTTAAAAGCCCAGTGCTGGAATTAAAGGCACTTCGCCTTGAATTGAGGGCTATAACCCTGTATAACTCTGATGTACACAGATGAGGTGCACTCATGACAGTCATTTGTGATTTTAGAAATACAAGTAGAGTGTGATGAGGTTCAGTTTGCTAGAGTACGATAGAAAGCTTTAAACTGTCATGTAATTTAGGTGGTCATGAGGGAAAAACCCTTATAAATAGGGTTTTATAGTACTATTAGTAACAGTACTAATTAGTGCTATCATTTAGAGTTACCAATAATACTGTTATTTATTTATTTCATAACTAGTACTATTATGAAATAGATCCCAGCCAGAGAGTCTGTCACCCCTTCTGCCATATGAGTACACAGAAAGGAGAGGACAGTCTATGAACCAAGAAGTGGGCCCTCGCCCAATGCTGAATCTGCAGATGTCTTGATCTTGGAACATTTAGCCTCCAGAACTGTGAGAAATAGGAGTTCCCTTCGTGGCTCAGTGGTTAACGAATCCGACGAGGAACCACGAGGTTGCGGGTTCAATCCCTGGCCTTGCTCAGTGGGTTAAGGATCTGGCGTTGCCGTGAGCTGTGGTGTAGGTCGCAGATGCGGCTCGGATCCCGCGTTGCTGTGGCTGTGGTGAAGGCCAGCAGCTACAGCTCCTGTTAGACCCCTAGCCTGGGAACCTCCACATGCCATGGGTGTGGCTCTACATAAAGGCAAAAAGACAAAAAAAAAAAACAAAACAAAAAACAGAACTGTGAGAAATAAATTTGCATGGTTTATAAGTTATTCTGTTTATGGTGTTGTTTCATGTTTCATAGCAACCTGAATGGACAATGGTACTACATAAAAAAAGAAATTTTTAAGAACCAAGGCATTTATTACTAGGTAATGCCCTAGATCCAGCTCAAATCACCAAGGCAGAGTGATCCATACTGTGCCAAGCTGCGGCATTTTCTTGTTATGCCTCTCTTTAGTCTGCTATATAGATACATCGATCTAGAAGATTGGTTAAGTACCAAGGAAAAGACTAGTGAAGGATGTGTTGTTCCCTCCAGATCTCCTGTCTTAGCCTTTGGTGCTAAGGCTAACCTTGGCCTTCTCACCAAATCCCAGATGCTACATTAATCTCTTTTCTGGAGAATTACCCATAACCAGGTACATGAAGCTAGAAAAGTCCTGCCTTTTTCCTCAAGGTTTGACTAACTCTCTGAAGAAATTGTGCTCCTGGGCTTTCCTTGTTAAATATAACCATATTCAGCTGAGAATACATCCTTGCTTAGATTTTCCTCCTACCCTATATTGTTTCCCTCACTCTATAAAGGACATTCTTCATTAAAGCAGTTGAGTATGATTCCTAATTTCAGGCTTTGCTCTTAAGAAACCCAACCTAAGAGTTCCGTGGTGGCTCAGTGGGTTAAGGATCCATTGTTTTCACTGCTGTAGCTTGGGTCCAATCTCTGGTCTACGGAGGTCTTGCATGTTGCCAGTGCAGCCAGAAAAAAAAAAAGGAAGAAACTGAACCTAGCGATACACTCCGGGCTGACTACATAGGTATGTAGCTTATACATTCTCATAGAGTCCTGTGCTTGTTTTATGTTCTGATGTTGTCATGAAATTCTAAGTTTCTGAACAACGTGTCCTTAATTTCTATTTTCACTCAGCTCTGCTGACAAAAAAACTTTAAGGTCTTGAAAAATACTATACAGCCCTACACATGGAAAAAAAATCAAGATATCACCTAAGAGTCTGGTGCATTTCAAGTTCCTTTTTCACTTAGTTTATTTTTAAGAAAACAAACAGTATAAAACAAGCAGTATTCATAAAGAGAACTTACAAATTATAACACAGCGATACAAAGTAAGTACTGGAACACCTCAAGAATCTGAGGAGACACTGTGGGGACATAACATCTAACCTCTAACATCACTTTGCCAGCCCAATAGAGACATCTAAATTATCCAAGTTCTCTAATGTCTGTGGAAGAAGAAACCACGGTTTGACACATGGGTTGGGGTAGAAATTTTCCTCCCATCAAAAAGCAAAGATAGCTGTGTACTTCTTGTTAGTTAATGAAGCTGAACACCCCTTATCTCAGCCCAGGGTAGGTTCCCAGGTAAGAAAAGTCAAGCTCCTTTAAGAGATGTAACTGCAATTAAATTAACACAGACATTTCTGGAAGAAAAGGTACCAGCCCCAGGTAGAGGATGTGAACTTCAGTAAGGGAAATTTAAAAAGTTCACCACAGAGAAATTTGGAGAAAAGACACACTCATAATTAATGCATCATATTACATTAGGAGGTAGCATCTCAAAGTAACCAAATAAAGTCATTAACATGGGCTTTCTCTCTTTCTTAGAGATAGGTATATACAGAAAAGAAATACAGTGACTTGATAGAGAAACATGGAGTCAGGTTTATCAGGTAGGCAGTATGGAGAAATGTATGAAAATGTGTATCTCTGACCTTTTCTATCATCCCAGGGTCAAGAATATTGTACATTTTTCATTCCACAGATAGAGAAAATGTGCAGATTCAAGGGATCACCTTTTCTTTAAAAAAGAAGACAGTGTGAAAAATTTTATTAAATACAATCTGTTTAATTTTATTCTATTACAGAAAGTATAAGCATTCCCTGGTGGTTCATCAGATCAAGGATCTGGCATTGTGACTGCTGTGGCTCGCATCGCTGGTTCAATCCCTGGCCAGAAAACTCCACATATGTCAAGAGTGTCAAAAAAGAAAAAAAAGTTATAGTCCATATTATCAAATGCTGCAAAAAATTTGAGTAAGATAAAAGCTATAAAGAAGCTATAGAATCTGCAATCAATCAAGGGTGAGTTTCTAAGGCCTGGACACTCACCAGTGAGCTGAACCTTGAACTACTTGTTGTCCAGTTTCTCTCCAAATCCTTACTAGATCATTGATGTTTGAATACACCAAGCTGAGAAACACAATGGCCACTCATTTTATAAAGCTAGTCCATGAATCAAGGTTAAGATTGCCTGGTTTAACAGAAAGGGTGTGGACTTCCCGTGTGGCTCACAACATAACTACTCGGCGTTGCTTCTTCAGTGGCTGTGGCTCGACCCCTAGCTCGGGAACCTCCATATGCCGCAGGTGCGGCCACTTGAAACAAAAAAAAAAAAAAAAAAAAAAAAAAAACAGAAAGGGTGTGATGATTCCATCACCTACTAACTGTAGTAAAAGGTGATAATAACACCTATTTTACTGGCTGTCAAAAAGATTAGAGATAATGCATGCAGTATGCTGGCACCATGTCTGACATATATAAGAGTTCAAAAAAAGACATGACTTTCATCACTAGAAAATTATATCCTAGTCCTCAGCAGCTTCGTTTCCAGTAACTGCTTACTTTAAGCGATATTTTAATGTTTTCATATACATTTTTTTATCAAAGATTTCACCTAGCACATGATAGACATGATATTTTCTCCCATGGAGAGTATCATCAATGTAGAGGAAAAGATATAAAAGTGGGTAATTACAAGTATATGAAATAGGGAATGCTGAGAACTACAATTGCTTTTAAAGAGATGTGCTAGCATTTAGCCGTCTCTTGAAAACTCTGGAGAAATGTTATGATCTACAGAGTGAATAAATAAGCAATTGTGACCACAGAGAGTTTAGTCATCATTTCCCTCAATAATACAAAAGAACAATCACGTTGTTATCAGAACAAGCAACTACTAACAGTCAAATGTAAAAAATAGGCACACCTGAAGCAGTCAGATATTTGTCAGTAGGTCTTTCCCTTGAATTTTATCTACATTCTTTTTTCATGATTAGGTATCAAAAAAACAAGTAAACAAATGGGATCTAATAAAACTTAAAAGCTTTTGCACAGCAAAGAAAATCATAAACAAAACAAAGTCGACCCACATAATGGGAGAAAAGCTTTGCAAACGAAGCAACCGACAAGGGATTAATCTCTAAAATATACAAACAGCCCAATATCATAAAAACAACCCAATTAAACAATAGGCAGAATACCTAAGTAGACAATTCTCCAAAGAAGACAGATAGCAAAAAGCACATGAAAAAATGCTTAATATTATGAATAATTAGAGAAATGCAAATCAAAACTATAATGTCAGAGCAGCCATCATTAAAATGTCTACAAACAATAAATGCTAGAGAAGGTGTGGAAAAAACGGGACCTGTTCTTAAACAATTGGTGAGAATGTAAATTGGTAAACCATTATGGAGAACAGTATGGAGGCTCCTCGACAAACTAAAAATAGAACTCCTGTAATTCAGCAACCCCACTCCCAGGAATATAGCTAGAGAAAACCATAATTTGAAAAGATACATGCACCCTAATGGTAACTGAAGCACTATTTACAATAGCCAAGACATGGTAGCAAACTAAATGCCCAGCAACAGAAGAATAGATAAAGAAGTTTGGTACATATATACAATAGAATGCTATTCAGCCATAAAAATAATGAAATGATGCTATTTGCAGCAACATGGGTGGATGTAGAGATTATCATAGGAAGTGAAGCCAGAAAATTCAAATATCATATGATATTACATGTGAAATCCAAAAAAATGATACAAATGTAACATAAAACAGAAAGTCACATACTTCGAAAACAAACTTACAGTTAACAAAAAGGAAAAGTGTAGACAAGGATAGATTGGGAGTTTGGGATCGTGGTATGCACACTATGACTGTAAGGTCAATGGGGACCTGCTGTATAGCACAGGGGACTCTACTTAATATTCAGTGATAACCTATATAGAAAAACAATCTGAAAAATAATAGCTATATGTATATGTACTACTGAATCTCTTTGCTGTACAGCAGAAATTAACACACAAATCAAAAACATTTAATTAGCATTTTTAAAAAATGAAAACTATGAAGTATACTTTATAAGAAATATTCCTTAATGTTCTAAAAATTAAGCTTAGTTAATCTGCCCATCAATTTTATTTTTTAATTTTTTTTGCCTTTTTGCCTTATCTAGGGCCGCACCCGCAGCATATGGAGATTCCCAGGCTAGGGGTCTAACAGGAGCTGTAGCTGCCGGCCTTCGCCACAGCCACAGCAACGCAGGATCCGAGCCGCGTCTGCAACCTACACCACAGATCACGGCAATGCCAGATCCTTAACCCACTGAGCAAGGCCAGGGATCGAACCCGCAACCTCATGGTTCCTAGTCGGCTTCGTTAACCACTGAGCCACGACGGGAACTCCTATTTTTTAATTTTTTAAATTTATTTTTTGTCTTTTTGGGGCCACACCCGAGGCATATGGAAGTTCCCAGGCTAATGGTCGAATTTGAACTGCAACGGCTAGCCTACGCCACAGCCACAGCAACTTGGGATATGAGCCACATCTGGGACCTACACCCCAGTTCACGGCAACTCCAGATCCTTAACCCACTGAGTGGGGCCAGAGATCGAACCCACATCCTCATGGATACTAGTCAAGCTTGATACCACTTTGCCACAGCAAGAACTCCTGCCCATAAACTTTAAATAAACTGTGTATTACATTCCCATTATTTGTAAATTAACAAAGCAAAATTTATCTCTTCTAAAATCTGCCACTGCTCTTTTTCCCAATCCCTTTCTCTTTCTCCTCCTCCTTCTTTTTCTTCTTCTTTTTCTAAATAGGAACTGCTTCAGAAAATAAATAATTATCACAACATAAACAAAGCTAAAGTATTAGGATATTTAATGTACCTATTCAGTATATTTTTTTCTCCACCAGATATAAATCGAGCTGAGTTAAAAGCTGCTTTTTCTTTTTTTAAGGCAAAAACTTTAATATAACTGTTACTTTTCCCTAGAGATACACTATTCAACCAGATTTTTAAAAATCAAAAGTTTTTTAAAAAAGTTATTTTTATGCTTTGCAGAGACTAATGTACTTCAAACAGTCAAAATAAATATCTAGCAAATATAAGGCATAAAAACGTCCACCATTGAAAATCCTGTTCTTATTTACTATAGAAAAGGTAAATACGCTCTCCTTATTCAAAGCAATAGATATGAATCTGCTAGTGGCAGATTTTAGTGTATTTTCTAAATAAATTTTCACTATCTTCAGAAAGAAGTACTCTTAAGGACTTAGTTTCTCCTTAAAAAAATTGTTAGGCAGAGCAAAGAAAACTTTTAAAGGACCAAAAATCTTTAAGTATAAAATTTAGTTTTTAAATAAAAACAAGTATTTCATATTTTAGGCCTATGAAATAGTTTTTCTAGAATAATAACATTTCCTATCATCATCAGCAATTCCCCTTTTGACATGTGCTACTTCTTGGAAATTTTACTTGCCATGGCTATTATCTTTTTAGCATCCTTTCCTTTGTTTTCTTTGAGAGGTTTTTATGTGCTTTCTCTTATAAATGTATATGGAGTGTTAATCTAAGTAAATAATTTAAAAATAATTTATATTGTTACAGTCTTCTAAGAAAATCAAAATGGTAAATTATATGTGTATATATATATGTGTGTGTATATATATAATATATATGTATGTGTATAATTAGTATAAAATACTAAGATAAAAGTACTCAAAAAAAAATGCCAATCCTGAATTTTTCTCCTTCTCTTGCATGTTACTAAAATGTTGCTTTTGCCTTAATTAAAGCAGGATTTGAAAACAAACAGGTATTTTCCAATATTTTGTTTTTGACACTTTCTTGGGTTAACAACTCATATTAAGAGAGCTTCTTAATAATTAGTATTAAGTCCAGGTTATATATAGTACTTTATGGAGCAGTAGAAAACCAATTTACTTAAGGATTAGAGATCTAATTTTCAAAGGAGGTTTTAAATAGAATTATTTGGCATTATTTTATCCTCAAATAGTTTTGACTATCTGCAGTTTTACATGAGAATTATCTACATTCTCAGTTTTTGATCTGCATTATAATATGCCATAATTTTAATAATTAATATTATCATGTATAATTAACTATTATGGTAGACATTTTGTTGTATTTGTTTGCAGCTCCATATAATTATCTCTACTAATGTATCAAGATAATAATAATTTTAAAATTTTGGCTTATTAGTTTATTTTCTTAATACAGAGCATTATTGGTAGGAGAGAATGTCTAATAAGATTTCAGGAAAAGTAACAGCAATAAAAAATATGTTGGAAATAGATTTTTTCGAATGGCAATGTAGTTTATGTTTAATTCTGAAGAATAATTCTTAAACTATCCCCAAATGTCATAGTCATAGTACTAAAGCATCCTGTTATGTTTGTGTTATCTATTATCTAGCTCACAGCCTAGAAGATAGACATGATAAAAAGAATGTATATATTCAGCCTATATATTAAATATGGTTTAGAATTTTGCTGTTGGTACAGCAGAGTCTGCTTAAATGAAATAATCTTAGGTTAGAGATTATGACTTATGAAGGGCAATTATTCTTTATTGAAAAGTACCATATCGTAATATGCATTGTTCTCTTTATGAACCAGTTTTATGATTATAAATAAGAACTAAACGGTACGCCATTGTGTAGTCCATCTTTTGTCACAGCATGTTGTAAAAGAGGAATAGCAATCACAGATGAAAATCATGTCCCTTATGTTTTTGAAGAAACTAATAGCACCCTTTGGAGTTACTAATTGGCAAAAATCTGCAACCACAGGCTTTTGAGGTACGGTTACCATGGCAAATTTGCTTTGTAGTTGGCACTTGTGAATATTTGACTTAATTTTCTTTCCAAGTTTAGGGACTGGATGAAAAACATTGTCATTCTTCCACAGACAAGTCATTTTTAAGAAGTTCAATAAATGATTGCCATCACTGTAGTTGTGGGCATATGTAGAAAGAAAAGTGAATTTATCATATAAACATTTCTAATGTTCCATTGTTATTTTCGATCTCTATTCTTCCTGGCCCAGAAAAGATAAGGGAGGAATTTTTAAAGTCGTTCTCCACTACTGTAGAAAATGCAGCAATAAGGTGATTCAAATTTCCTTAAAGTAAAAGGCTAAATATCTAGTTCAAAAACACAGTTTTAGTGGTAGAGTCATAGTGTTTAATTGTTATGTGATTTACAAAGATAAATTTTAAATTTTTTATGCTTATTAAGATCATTTAGATTTCTATTTTAAAACAGTTATTAGATTTCCTTCCTTAAAGTTATCATTATAGGGTACATAATATGAAATATCTGGAAAAACGTTCAACTCAGATAGACTAATAGAATAATTTGAAAAGCAGATATAAAGTAATGTATGTCAAAAAAAGAGAATTTAAGAAAATAGCAAGTAAATAAAAAAATTAAGGGTAAACAAAATGCTGTACTACAGTAATTCTAATGCAATCATAGTAAGTCAATACACTAAGTGTATTTCTCTATTTTCTGTTTCCTCCCTTCCCTGCCTAGGAGCTCTTTTATGTTGTTTCTCAATAACAGCAACCCAAATGATATTTTAAAATATTATATACAAAGAGTGTCTAAATTAATCAGACTAAGGGATAGAAAACTTTGAAAATAGATTACTAAACAGAAGGCTATATTTGTCTTAAGAAAAATAAGTATATGTCGGTATAAAAGAGTTTTAGATTTGAAGATGCCTTGTATCCCTTGTTTAACACATCGATTGTATAATATTCACAAACTACCCAGGGGATTTGAATTGATTTTTTTTTTTTTTTGTCTTTTTGCCTTTATGTAGAGCCGCACCCGCGGCATATGGAGGTTCCCAGGCTAGGGGTCTAACAGGAGCTCTAGCTGCTGGCCTTCGCCACAGCCACAGCAACGTGGGATCCGAGCCGCGTCTGCGACCTACACCACAGCTCACGGCAACGCCGGATCCTTAACCCACTGAGCAAGGCCAGGGATCGAACCCGCAACCTCATGGTTCTTAGTCGGATTCGTTAACCACTGAGCCACTAAGGGAACTCCTGAATTGATCTTATAAATGGAATAGTCATTACTTAATTACCTTTTTAGTATTTTTTCTTGATTTTGTTTCTTTAAAATAGATCATAACTGAGGAAGTAGTATCTGATATTCATTATGGTAGTTAACTCCCAAAAAAGGAAATATAAAATAATTTCCTCTTATCTTTCATTAATTTTTTCACATATTTCTTTTTTATAATGATTTTTATTTTTTCCATTGTAGCTGGTTTACAGTGTTCTGTCAAATTTCTACTGTACAGCAAGGTGACCCAGTCACACATACATGTATACAATCTTTTTTCTCACATTATCATGCTCCATCACAAGTGACCAAACATAATTTCCAGTGCTTTACAGCAGGATCCCTTGCTTATCCATTCCAACTGCAAATTCCCTGTCCATCTCACTCCCTCCCTGTCCCCCTTGGCAACCACAAGTCTGTTCTCTATGTTCATAATTTTCTTTTCTGTGGAAAGTTTCATTTGTGTCATATATTAGATTCCAGATATAAGTGATATCATATGGTATTTGTCTTTCTCTTTCTGATTTATTTCACTTAGTATGAGAGTCTCTAGTTCCATCCATGTTGCTGCAAATGGCATTATTTTGTTCTTTTTTATGGCTGAATAGTATTCCATTGTGTCTATATAATACATCTTCTTAATCCGATCATCTGTCAATGAACATTTAGGTTGTTTCCATGTCTTGGCTATTGTGAATAGTGCTGCAATGAACATGCAGGTACATGTGTCTTTTTCAAGGAGAGATTTGTCTGGATATACGCTCAAGAGTGGGATTGCTGGGTCATATGATAGTTCTATGTATAGTTTTCTAAGGTACCACTATACTGTTTTCATGTACTTCTTTATACTCAGTGACTCAAATTACAGTGTTTTCAAAAAAATAGTATAATTTTAAAATTTATCAGTAACATTAGAAATAATTTACTAGAAACATTTTAAAAATACTGAGTTAAACAGACTAATAATTATTGTTGTATTAGACTTTCTGACCAATAAAATATTTTTATAAACTTCTTAGAGCCATATTATAAATAAGTGGAAAAAGTAAATTAAGAAAGCTGATAAAAAGATTAGACAAGTGCTTTCCAAATTATTACTCAAAAACCAAAAAAAATAATATAACTAATTTGTAGCATTATTCTAAAAATCTTGAGAAACCAAGAAATAATCTTGAATAAAAATAGTAATGATCATGACATTGTATACCTAATGAAAACATGGACAATCTGTTACTTATTTTTTTACCCTACAATGTATATACTCTAGTGCCTTCCTACAAGATCTTTAGTAAATATTTTTGAAACTTACAGTCCAGACAAAGCATTCATTCAAAAGATAAATGCACCCCTATGTTTACTGCTGAGCTATTCACAGTAGCCAAGACATGGAAATTTCCTAAATGTCCATGGCAGATGAATGGATTAAGAGGATGTGTTATACAGGCAACAGAATATTACTCAGTCATCAAAAAGGACATGATAATGCCATTTGCAGGACACAAATGCAACAAGAGATTCATACATTAAATGAACATAAAGAGAAAGACAAATATCATATGATATCACTTATACGTGGGATCTAAAATATGGCACAAATGATCCTATCTAGAAAACAGAGACAGATCATGGCCATGGAGAGCAGACTTGTGGTTGCCGGGGGGAGGAGGGAAGGAGTGGGATGGACTGGGAGTTTAGGGTTGTGGATGTATACTGTTACATTTTGAATGAATGGGCAATGCAGTCTCTTTCTGGGTCAACAGAAATTGAGGAAACATTGTAAATCAACTATACTTTAATCAAAAAGTAGCTTGGACAGTATTTCATAGTTTATTTTTAAACTACTAAAATATTTTAGAGTGTTTTAAATTTATATATCTATGAGGTCATTACTGAGAAATAAGTTCCTGCTTCAGTGACTTCACATTTAAGAAAATAAGTGAGATTGAATCTGGGCTCTATTTTTTTCCTGAAAATAGTAAACTGTCCATTTATATATTCTGCAATCTCTTTGAGGGTTAGGATTCTAATCTATAATTTCAAAGAATAAATTGTACTTAAAATATTAGATTGTTGTGTGGATTAAATAAGTCACTAATTCTAAAGAGTTTAAAGTACAAATGGCACGTAATTGCTATTCAGTGAATGTATCTTCAGTTTCTTTTATAGTATTGAGAACACGTGCTGAGACTGAATTTTTTCCCAGTTTCCTGAAAATAAACCTTTCTCTTTAGACTCTAGGCCTGTGTCCAACACATTTTACTTAGAAGCATTACCTCTCCCTGATAAAAAATAGTAAGTACTTAATTTATGAAATATGGTAATTATTTCTGGGGTTTTCTAACCTTAGAATAAATGGTTTTTATAATAGACAATTTCTTGGTCCCATGCCAATTGACTTCTGTGGGGGTAATTTCCACAGAATATGTCCAGCAATGTCTGCCTCTGAGATGCAGCTTGATTTCACTTTCAGGAGGGTCCTCAGTTTCCATAAGATACACTAATGGTTGGGCCCATGACATAAATTTACCCTGCCCAGGCTTGTTTAAATTCCAGTTACATTCAAACCAGAACTCTGATAATAAATGAGTTAATAATACATCAAAACCATCTTTCCACCTCACGGTTTTGTGGTTATATTGAATAGAACATTATTTTTATATTTATCATTTATTTGTAAAAGAAATATATAAATTTAAGACTCCTTAACTTTGCCAATGAGAGTGAATCTATGGCAGGTGATGGGCCAAAGAACCTCACCTTTCTAGATGACTGAACTGCAACTTTAAGCTACTAATAGCAATGGATCAAGTTAAATTTAGTGTTCAAGAGACTGAAAGCCACAAAACCACATCAAATGCTATTGATTTTCCTTAAGTGCTGAAGCTTTTAAGGGGATCTTACAAAGAAATGTATTGTATAGGATTTTGTACCATCAATTTTGCAGAATTTTGAAAGTGGAATACAGTTTGGGAAAACTAAACAAATGAAGAGACCTTTGGGGTTAACACGAGTAAAGTTCCCAGAGAATTGTTCAGTAGGAAATTGGAAAGACATCATCACCATTCAGCCTTACTGCAGGGGAATAGTAGAAACCAGAGATTCTATTAGATGCTGTTATCAAAGAAAACAGAAAAAGGCTAAGACAGCACATGAGTAGTCAGGCTTCACTACCCTCCAAACACAGGGGACCTGACTGGCTCACCAATCAGGTTCATGTGCTCCAGAACAGCACCAGACATATGCATGACAAAAATGACATACACAAGGCTCTTCATTTACAAATACTGTCACCATGCTAAATGATCTGTTTCAGCTTGCTGTTATATGAGTTCCCTCTATCCTGACAATTTACTTTATACATATTACCCCATCCATTGCACGGGCATTTCCAAGACCAAGAACTAAATCATCCAAATGTAAGTTAAAGACGCTTAAATTGCTATCTGCTGATGTCTTGAGTTAAAGTATATTTTTTGTTTCAAGAATTCAAAGTCAAGAAAACATTCAAACCTACTGCATAGCACTGTGAGCTATATCTAGTCACTTATGATGGAGGATAGTGTGAAGAAAAGACTGTGTATATATATATATATATACATATTACCTTTATATTAGTTTCCTAGAACTACTCCTTAGTCCATATGGGCTGCTAAAACAAAATACCATAGCCTGGGTAGTTTATGAAGGACAGAACTGTATTTCTCACAGAACTGGAAGTTGAAAAGTCAAGATCAGGATGCCACCACAGTTGAGTTCTGTGTCAGTTGGGGCATGCTTCTTGATTCATGGACAGTAGTCTTTTTGCTGTAACCTCACCTGACAGATGCGGCCTGACAGAGCTTTCTCAGGGCACTTTTATAAGATCACTACTTCCATTCATAAGGGATCTGCACTCATGACCTAATTCTTTCCATTAGGCACCACCTTCTAATACTACCACCTTGGGGGTTAGGTCTCAACATATGAATTTTGTGAGGATGCAACATTTAGACAATAGCAACCACCACAACAAAGTACCACAAACTGGGTTATTAAATAAAACAATGGAAATGTATTGTCTCAGAATTACATAGTCTAGAAGACTGAAATCAAGGGGTGGACAGGGCCATGCTTCCTCTGAAACCTGCAGAGTTGCTTCCTCTGGGCTTCTGGGGTTTGCCAAATGTTTTTGGCATCCCTTGGCTTGCAGCTGTAACATGTCAGTCTCTGCCATGGTACTGCACGGTGCTGTACGTTTATGAGTCTGTCTTTGCATTTCTCCTCCTTTTCTTGTAAGGGTACTATCCTCTTCCAGTATGACTCATATACAGATTTCTTTCACTAACTATGCAGTACATCACTACACCATCTACATTTGGTTGAACTCCTGGATACGGACCACAAATATAGAGGGCCGACTGTAAAGTTATATGTGGATTTTTGACTGCACAGAGGGTAGGTAAGCCTCAGTCCCACATTGTTCAAGGTTAATTATAAGACTGTGATAAAATCCACAGATAACTAGGAATTCAACATATGTTTTAAGAAATACAATGGAATCCATAACAAATTTATAAAACTATTTCTCTTTAAAGAAATAGAATGTGCTCAGTTATTTGGAATTAAGTAATAACAGTCACATATTAGAAACAGCTCAGTGTTGGAGTTCCCTTCATGGCTCAGTGGATAACGAATCCGACTAGGAACCATGAGGTTGCGGGTTCAATCCCTGGCCTTGCTCAGTGGGTTAAGGATCTGGCATTGCCGTGAGCTGTGGTGTAGGTTGCAGACGCGGCTCGGATCCCGCGTTGCTGTGGCTGTGGCGTAGGCCGGCAACTACAGTTCCTGTTAGACCCCTAGCCTGGGAACCTCCATATGCCGTGGGTGTGGCTCTATATAAAGGCAAAAAGACAAAAAAAAAACCCCAAAAAACAGCTCAGTGTCTACCTGTATACCAAGACCCTAAATCCATAGGGGTTAAGGTGCTTTTGGATATTAAATTGGCTCATGCATGTTATTCAAATTAAGAAACATTACTTTTAAGATATTTGCTAGCACTAGTTATTATTATTTTTTTATGTAAGCACAAGTCAACATTTCTAGCTTACCAATCCAAAGCTAATCATTTTAGGATTGGTTGGTTTCTATGTTATTTTTAAAATCATAGCTTTTACTTATAAAATGGTTATTGAGAATCTACTATGCATCAGGTGTTATGCTCAGTAAAAAGGATGATGATATGGATACTATCTCTTACTAACTTCATCTGATAGGCAAGATAAATGCATAAATAGCAAAAATATAATAAATCAAATATCATCACAGATACATCAATACATAGCAACAGGATAAAAAAAAACAAAACAAAACACTAACTGCCTCTCTTTCAATGTGCCCTTCTTACAGCAGCTCCCATCAAATCTTACTTTTGAGAATCAATTCTAATAGTTCAGCATATGGGAAAAAAGCTATACAAAGAAGTATCTTTATTGCTGAGTTGTTTATCATTGAAAAACAGAAACAATCTAGAACAAGGGTATCATTAAGTAAGTATGACACACCTAAATGTTTATCTTTCATACCAAAATGCACAAGCATATATAAAATGTGAAGAAACACAATTTTTTTGTTCCTTGAATATCATTGACATTTCTTTTTACTTTTTAAAAATTTCTATAGTATTGAATTATTACTCATGTGATTAGAAAAAATAAGTTCAGTTAGAAATTTTACAGGCATATAAGATTTTATGACCAAAAAAATACAGAAATGCAATTTCTGTATAAACTTATAAAAATATTTTGAAAATAAAGTACTACAGGCTTCAGAGATATAACACTGTATTTAAAATATTTCCATATTGCTCTGGAACTCTAGCAGTACATTTAATGAAGCAAAATGAATCCTAAATAAAGATGATCTTTTGTTACTAGAGAGCTTGAAAGACATGGCATTTATCAGTGCAAAGCAATCACTAATGGAAATTTACCATTTTGAAGGTGAAAAACGTTTACTATTTTCCATCATCTTTACATTAATTAAAAAGCATTTAGATTTTCCCACCCACTATTCCTTCCATTATACATATAACTGAAGAGATAAAGGTGAACTGTGACGCCAACATGATAAATGTTTAAGGTTAATATGTCACTTTGTATATTTATCTCTATCATTCTTGATCTTTTGTATGTGATTTCATTGTGCTGATGTCTGTCTGTCTTGAAATACTACTACTCTCAATCTCTTTAGAATACAAGTGGCAGGAGCATAGCATTAATATCCTTTTGTGTGATACCATTAAAATATGCTAACTAAGGTAAATTTCAGGAAGAATAAAAAGACACTTTGAAAGGTTATGATCTATGACAATTCACAGCTTTTGAGTTGGCTTAATTTAATTAATTGTTGCTCAGAAGACTGGGGAACAAAGAACTCAATGACAACATTCTCATGGAAGAAAAATTTGACCTTTTCAATATTAGTGCTTTGATTCACAGATTATTCTTTCTTCCATGACAAAAGAATTTTATAAGGAAAAGGTAGATGTGATATTTGAAACATAAAAATCTATACAGAAAGGGAAACTCCCATATGTGGTGGGAATCAGATAGCATTACTAACATATATTTTGTGAGACTTGTTACAACAATACAAAATTTTAATGTATATGTGCATCCTTTAAATTAAAAATATTACATTGTACTATATTCTTCATTTACATTAGTTTATACTAAGATTATCAGAGATGAGCTTCATTTTATTCAGTGATATCACTGATCTAAAAAGTGATTAAATTTTTCTTTTCCTTCTGTTTTGTAATTCCAAGGAACCATTTTATGGATTTATAATTTTTTAACTTGGTTACCTTAATCTATGTGTTCAACAAACACATTTCCTAGATAATCATAAGACAAAAATCAAACTGCACCATATGAAAGGTGACAAGAAAATACTCAGAAGATTTATTCTTGCTGAACTGAGGAGGGGAGGTTATATAAGTCAATCAAGTTGAGTGGAGTTGATTATAATTCCAAAAACACACCATACATTTTTATAACTCCTAAACTTGACAATGGCTATTGAATCCTGGAATTCCTAACTACCAGTGTCTTGTATTCTAGTCAAACCTATACTTCTATTTCACAGCCTAAGCTGTCACCTTCCCCATGAAGTTTTTTCTAATCTTTTCAAATCAAATTAGACATTCCTTCTTTGCACTTTTCATTGCCAATTACACACAGTAGCCTTTAAATAGAATTTACCGTATGTTTGATAACTTTATCCTTGCCTCTGTGACGGAATGTGCTCTTTCTGTCAGGGTTAATAATCTTCAGTATTATATTTTTTGTGGTGTAGTGCGTTGTTTGAATAAAACTGGGGGAAAAAAGAAATGCATGTAAAGATATTCAGTTAAGATTTAACAAGGTATTTATCCTTGTTTTTCTTTAAGTAGACAATGCTGTTCATTGTATAGGTGAGAATTTTTATTCTGAAAAGGGTATTTTAACTATCTAAGTTACATGAAGTAATTTGATTCGATAACAGTAAAAGGGAAATTCATAACACAGTACATTACACCTGAAGTACCCGCAAATCAGTAAATCTCTTAGTTGTAAAAAGAGGAGAGAGTGTAGAGAGATAACAGTGAATGCTTCAAGGAGCATCTCAAATGCCAACACTAATTCTAATGCATCTTGAATGCAAACTGACAGGTAAATCTTGATTTATAAATGAAAACAGAAACAGTAACTGGAGATGGGCAGTCAAAATCCACCTGGCATGTGGCATTTCCAATTAATGCTGATTTTTAAGTCCTACGTAAAACTGCCATAAAAATAATTGCAAAGAGTAAAAATAAATACTGTATATATTTTATGTATCCTATATTTAATAAATCCTAATAATCAGATGGCAGTAAAAGTGTACTTACAAAAAGATATCTCTAAATGTTACTATTTATATAGATGAGTTGATTTTTTTCTTAGCAGTAGAGGAAGAGGTTACCTATTTTGATACAATTATATTTTAATCAATATTTCGACCCCAAACTTAATTATCATGCTTGTTAAGACTATCATTTTTCGTCTAGCAAAAAGGGATAGAAAAATATCAGTAAGAAAATAAAATATTCCATAAATTAAAGAACAAGTACACAAATATGTCAAAAAGAAGAGGGAATAAAGAAAAAAAAACCCATATAATGGAAAATAGGACACAGTCACAATCGTAATTCTCAATAGCTCAAGATTCTGGGCATTATACATCAAGATGCTCTTTCTATATGTTATTCAAACATAAAGAAATGACTACTAACAATAAAATATATTAATGTTGGATTTTGAGGGAGGGCACTAGAAACCTGAAAGATAAATTCATTTTATTGTTCAGGTTTTAAGTACAAGTCAACTTTTACTTTACAGTTTATCTGAATGCCCTGATTAGTGCATTTTAACAATAAATTTTTCTTCAATATTTTAAGTCTAGATATTCAACTCCTTAAAAATAAAGACAGTTTCTACATAAACGTTATCAGCTCTATTTTTTCAAACCTTAGACATAGAATTTCTGATCAGCTTGCAGTCTCTTTCGCTATAAAAGTTTACTGAGCATCTACTCATTTCAGATGTGCTCTATCAGATGGTATGGATAAAAAAAAACACACCCACTTTCCTCAGGAATTCCACAACTTGCTGAATAAGAGATGTGCATAGCCTCAATTAGGGCAGATTGTTGTAACCATAAATCAGAGTGGCTTCTTCCTTCTTGACTATGTGTTAATTATTTAGAAATTAATCCAGTGGCTGGGGAAATTCTATGAATACCCAGTTAGCAAATGCCTAATTTTGGCCATGCAGTATGCATTTATTACTAATTTTAATAAATCCGAGAAACCTTGCTTTAAATAAAATATGCTTTCTTTTTATAATACAGGCACACTTCAGAGATATTTTAGGTCACTGCAATGAGGTAAATATCACAATAAAGTGAATCACACACATTTGTTGATTTCCCAGTGCATATAAAGTTATATTATGCTGTAGTCTATTAAGTGTGCAATACAATTGTACTTTAAAACACTAATGTGATACCTTAATTTAAAAATACTCTATTGTTGGAGTTCCCATTGTGGCACAGTGGAAACGAATCCGACTAGGAACTGTGAGGTTGTGGGTTCGATCCCTGGCATCGCTCAGCGGGTTAATGATCCAACGTTGCCATGAACTGTGGTGTAGGTTGCAGATGCGCTAGGATCTGGTGTTGCTGTGGCTCTGCCTGGGAGCAACAGCTCCGATTAGACCCCCTAGCCTGGGGACTTCCATATGTTGCAGGTGCGGCCCTAAAAAGCCAAATAAATAAATAAATAAAAATAATGTTTAAAAATAAAACGCTATCATCTGAATGGTCTTCTGCAAATCGTCATTTTCCAAGAGCAACATCCAAGACCACTGACCACAGATCACCATAACTAATACAATGATATGAAAAAGTTTGAAATATGGGGAGAAAAACCAAAATGTTACAGAGGGACAGAGTGAGTAAATGCTGTTGGAAAAAAATGGCACCAATAGATTTGCCTGAGGCAGAGTTGCTACAAGCCTTCAATTTGTAAAAAATACAGTGTCTGTGAATAGCAATAAAGGAAAGTAAAGGGAGATTGGATTAAGATGGCAGAAGAGAAGGACTGAAGCTCAACTTCTCTCCTAAAAAACAGCAAAAATACAACCAAATGCCCAGCAACCTTCAACCAAATGGACTGTAAACTTCCAAAAAAGATATTCTGCTCCAGAAGACACAGCGGAGACCACATCAAGAGGTAGGAGGGGCGATTATGCGATAGAAGCAACCCCATACCTCCTGGGTGGGAAGCCCCACAGACTGGAAAGTAATTGCATCACAGAGACTCAGCTACAGGACTGAGAATTCTGAGCCTCACGACAAATCCCCACACCTTGGGATCAGGCACAGGGAGAAAGAGCCCCCGGAACATCTGGCATTGAAGGCCAGCGGGGCTTGTGTTCAGGAGCTTCACAGGACTGGGGGAATCAGAGACCCCACTCTTGAAAGGCACACACAGACTTTCACGTGCACTGGGTCCCAGGGCAAAGCAGTCTCCATAGGAATCTGGGTGGAACCTGACTGCAATTCCTGGAGGATCTCCTGGGAAAACAGGGGTGACTGTGGCTTGTGTTGGGGGAAGGGCATTGGAGGTGAAGCTCTCGGGAACATTCGTCAGCCTGCATTTCTCTGGAGGTGGCCATTTCTGGGAAAATCTGGTCCCTCCCATCAGCGCTGAGAAGCCCCAGGCCAAACAACAATCCAGGTGGGATCTTTGACCCACCCATCAGTAAACAGGCTGCCTAAAGACCCCTCAGGCACACAGCCAGCCTCTAATCTCATCCAGAGACAAAGCCCCATCCATCAGAGGGAGAGGAATCAACCCCACCTACCAGTGAGCAGGCATGACTCCCTCCTATCAGGAAGCCTACAGCAAATCCCCTCCATACCAACTTTAGCCACAGGGGAGGCAAACACCTGAACTAAGAGAGGCTACAACTCTATTGTCCACACAAAGGTCACCACACCAAAAACCTAGAAAAAGGAAAAGACAGGAAACTCTAACTCAGATAAGGGAGAAAGAAAAAAAGCCCAGAAAAACAGCTCAGTGATGAGGAGATCATCAGCCTCCCAGAAAGAGACTTTAGACTGTTGATGCTGAAGATGATGCAGGGCATTGGAAATAAACTGGAGGCAAAATTGATCATTTACAGGAAACACTGAGCAAAGAAATACAAGCTGTAAAAATTAAACAAGAAGAGATGCAAAATACAATAACTGAAATAAAAAGTACATTAGAAGCAGCCAACAGTAGAATACAGGAGGCAGAAGAACGAATCAGTGAGGTGGAGGACAGATTAGTGGAAATCACTAATGTGGAAGAGAAAAGAGATAAAAGATTGAAAGGAAATGAGCAGAGTCTCAGAGAACTCTGGGATAATGTTAAATGCACCAACATCCTTATTATAGGGGTTCCAGAGGGAGAAGAGAGAGAGAGAAGGGGACAGAAAAAATATTCGAGGAGATTACAGCCGAAAACTTTCCTAATATGGGAAAGGAACCACTCACTCAAATCCAGGAAGCGCAACGAGTACCATATAAAATAAACCCAAGGAGGAAACCCTGAGACACATATTAATCAACATGACCAAAATTAAAGACAAAGAGAAAATACTGAAAGCAGCTAGGGAAAAGAAACAAATGACATACAATGGAACCCCAATAAGGTTATCAGCAGATTTTTCAGCTGAAACCCTGCAGGCCAGAACGGAGTGGCATGATATACTAAATGTGATGAAAGGAAAACACTTCCAACCAAGATTACTTTATCCAGCAAGGCTCTCATTCAGATTTGAAGGAGAAATCAAAACCTTTACAGATAATCAAAAGCTAAGAGAGTTCTGGAACACTAAACCAGCTTTACAACAAATCCTAAAGGAACTTCTCTAGGCAGAAAAGAAAAGGCCACAACCAGAAACAAAAATACCACAAATGACAAGGCCCACAAATAAAGGCATATATACAGTAAAGATACTAAATCATACATGCACAATTATGCTACCAAAATCAGAAAACATGAGAAGAGAGCACAAATGCAGGTCACTGGAGAAGCACGTGCAATTAAGAACCCAACAGCTTAATACAATCTCAGTTATATATAGACTCCTATATCAAAACTTCAGGGTAAACGCAAACCAAAAATCTACAATTGATACACAAACAAATAAGAAAAATCAACTCAAATACAACATTAAAGATAGCCATCTTGTGAGAGGAGAAGACAACAAGAGAATAAGGGAAGAAAAAAAGAGCAAACAAAAACCCCAAACAGTTAATGCAATGGCAATAAGGACATATATATCAATAATAACCTTAAATGTTAATTGACTGAATGCCCCAACCAAAAGACCTAGACTAGCTGAATGGATACAAAAACAAGACCCATATATATGCTGTCTTCAAGAGACCTACTTCACTTCTAGAGACACATACAAATTGAAAGTGAGAGGATGGAAGAAAATATTCCATGCAAACGGACATAAAAAGAAAGCTGGAGTAGCAATACTCCTATCAGACAAAATAGACTTTAAGATGAAGAACATTTTAAGAGACAAGGAAGGGCACTACATAATGATCAAAGTATCAATCCAAGGAGAAGATATAACAATTTTAAATATCTATGCACCTAACCTAGGATCACCACAATATATAATGCAACTGCTAACAACCTTAAAAGGAGAAATCAACAATAACACCATCATAGTGGGGGACTTTAACACCCTACTTACAGCAATGGACAGGTAATCCAGGCAGAAAAACAATAAGGAAACACAGGCCCTGAATGAAGTATTAGATCAGATGGACTTAATAGATATTTATAGGACATTCCATCCAAAAGCAACAGAATACACATTCTTCTCAAGTGCACATGGAACATTCTCTAAGATTGATCATATCCTGGGTTACAAATCAAGCCTCAGTAACTTTAAGAAAATTGAAATCATTCCAAGCATCTTCTGTGACCACAATGCTATAAGACTGGAAATCAACAACAAGAAAAAAATGGCCAAAAATACAAATACGTGGAGACTAAACAACATGCTACTAAACAAACAATGGATCACTGAAGAAATCAAAGAGGAAATTAAAAAATACCTAGAAGCAAATGACAACAAAGACACGACACCCCAACACCTCTGGGATGCTGCAAAAGCAGTGCTAAGAGGAAAGTATATGGCAATATAAGCCTACCTCAGGAAACAAGAAAAAGCTCAAATAAACAGCCTAACTTTATATCTAAAGCAGCTAGAGAGGGAAGAACTGACAAGGCCTAAAGTTAGTAGAAGAAAAGAAATCATAAAGATCAGAGCAGAAATCAACGAAACAGAAACAAAGAAAACCATAGAAAAGATCAATGAAACTAAAAGCTGGTTCTTTTAAAAGATCAACAAAATTGATAAACCCTTAGCCAGACTTATCAAGAAAAAAAGAGAGAGGACACAAATCAATAAAATTAGAAATGAAAAAGGAGAAGTCACAACAGACATCACGGAAATACAAAGGATCATAAGAGACTACTATATGCAACTATATGGCAATAAAATGGAAAACCTAGAAGAAATGGACAAATTCTTAGA
>PVHT021183696.1:21122755-21240489 GCA_004024745.2 Catagonus wagneri | reverse complement strand
AAATTATCATGCGAAGTGAAACCAGTCAGACAATTAGACAGCAACACCCAATGCTACCGCTTACATGTGGAAACTAAAAAGACACAATGAACCTCTTTGCAGAACAGACAATGACTCACAGACTTTGGAAAACCTTGGTTTTTCAAATAAGACAATCTGGGGGGTGGGGGGATGCACTGTGGGTTTGGGATACAAAATCAGTAAAATTGGCTTGTGATGATTTATGTACACCCATAATTGAAATAAAATCCATTAAGAAAAAAAAAAAAAGAAAGTACAACACAATGACGTATTCCTGTACAATTATCAGGTTTTTATAGATAGTAGCTAATGATTTTGTTTGGCTGAGAAGTGTTTTAGTCTCTGTGGAAAAGAAAAAATTTTTGCTTTTATTCTTCCTTTTTCTATTGTTGTTTCTGTATTTTTTCTTTTTGTTTCCCAATATTTTGTATATCCCATGTTAACTGATATGCTAAATCTTAGTACATATAATGAACACTATTAATATCCAATGTTTAACTCACAGAAGGATAGAAAATTAAGCTTGTGGACATATTTTTGTTGAGATTATGATGAAAAAAATCCCAAGGGTATTAATAACATTTTAATATAAGTGCATAATTGTGAGCAAAATAAACCTCTGTGGAATTTTTAATGGATCATTGCCCTGAGCCATTTGTTTCTTAAGAAAAACTGAAATATCAAAACTCTTAAAGCAACTTTTTTTTAACTTTCATCTTCATCTTTAACAAATTATCACAAGTTACTGCCTGAATTTATAAGATTTTTCTGTAGAGTCATCCTCATTTTCGTTTTAACCACAGATTCCCTAGTATGTTTCTTTTGGCCAAATAAGATCAGGGTAAATAAGAGAATTCAAGTAATAGAAAAAACAATATATCTTTTTTTAATTAAAAAATCTATAATTTGTAGTGTCTAAACTTGAAGTTTTATATTATTAAAATATTTTTATAAATATATTGGCTATTATATGACTATACTCATATATTGGGATCAGTGATTAAACATTTCTGTTAAAAAGTCAAAAGAGTGGGTTTTTTTTGATTCATGGATTTTATTTTTTTTTCTTTTTCTTTATTTTTTGATGAATCTCACTTCCAACAATTCAGATTGAATAAATATACTCTGTAGTACTTTTCATGTGAGGTTTATGGTGGTTTACCTCTCAGATATCCCAGAGCATTCTAAAAATGTTAATATTTATTTAGGATAACATTATTTGTTTTAAATCAAAAGCCCTCCTGAACTCTGTCTGGAGGTGGCACAACTGGAGAAAATGAGAAAGAATAATTTTTCATGTCAAAGCTACAAAACAAAAAATAATACACTCAAATATACCTGTACTAATTTTATAATATCAAATACTATGCCTAATGTTAAAATACAAAGTTCAGACAAGTTGAATGCTAATGCATTACAAAATATGATATGGTGAAAAGCTTTAAAATAATATGAATATTTTAAAAAATCAATATACAAGAGATGCAGTTAATAACTAGTGTTCACATGTGACATTTTATTAACCCCAAATTCTGCATGGTTGTATTTGTTTTATTATTATTATTTATCACTAATCCCTTTTTTAGACACAAAAGCACTAAACATCAAATGGATTAAATAACTAGCCCCCAATAACCAAAGTAATGTTTGTAGCATAATTTAATGAATAAAGATAATTTTAATAAAGCACATGTAGCTTTAAATCTCTATTTACTACCTAGAAAATACAGTCCAGAATGACAAGGGTCTGTGTTGCTTTTGTTTATTTGTGGTAAGCATGTGCCTTGAACAGCCCAAGCACTAGGGAGGTACTCAGAAGACATTTGTTGAATGACTGCACCTGTGTTGGTTGGGCATGTTAATTGCTCTCTTTTTGTATTGGAGTTATTAATGACACTTTCTGCATTGAGTTTTATACGAATTAAATAAGGCAATACAGAAAATGCATCTAGTTCTACTCTGTTAGTGGAGTTGAAAATACTTGATATGTTAGACCTGTATCTTGTATTTTCATAGGAGATCCTTGATCTTATCTAAAGGACTTACTGAAAATAAATCTATGTTGGCTGCTAGACCAGAATAAATTGATGCTTTCAAGGAGATTTTTTTTTTTTATCGGTAACCTTCAAGTTCTGGAAGAAAATGTCTTTTTTGCCTATGATATTAGATGGATCCTGGTGAAATTCATGAATACTAATGAGTCAACTATGTGACAGGAAATGCTAAGATCCTACCATCATTAACTCTGTTAATTCTCTGTTTAAAATTTCCAGAATCCACATTAAAAATATAAAAAGAAAACTGGTGTAATTAGTTTTAAGAATATATTTTATTTAAACAAAAATCCTAATTATTTATTTAATATTTAGTCAATAAAATATTATTTTGGTATATTATAGTATTTTTGTATTGTCTCTGAAATCCAGTGTGCATTTTATATTTATAGCACATCTCAATTAAGATGCTAAATTTTCATAGAGAAATAAGTAATCCATATTTAGACTTCCTAAAATTGAGGTGAAAAAGTAGACTCACATATTCAAGATGTTGCAAAAATATTTGAACATTTCTCAACAGTTGAATAGAATATCACCTTTACATTTAGCTTAAATTACAATTAAATACAGCTCAGTTGTACTACTCATATTTCAAATGCTCTATCTTACATGTGGCTAGCGGCTACTGTACTACAAAGTTCAGACATACGTCACTAATAGAGAACAAGGAAACTGGGAAAGAGTTGATTAAAAACACATTCTGAATAAGTACATGAATATATGACTTTAAAAGATATCTGAAGCTTAATTGAAATAAAATTTCTCAATTCATTGGTATTTTTCAATGCAAGCTATGCACAATAATTTCTAAAGAGTAAAAATTTTCCCTTATCTGATTTATTTAGCCTAAAGCTCTGAATCCTTCACCAAATTATACACAGAAAAATATTTCAGTGATGATTGTTAACTCACTCTGCCCCAAGCTAATTTAGTATTTTTTTAATAGATGGATACATTTTTCATACATGTGAGTGTATTTGGAGGTACTTATTAGTGCTTCAAAAAATTAAAAGAAATGAAGACATTACACAGGTGCTAAAATTTTTAAATTAACTTGTTGCATAAGAAAATACAGATTCATGTAGATATCTTTTTTCAAGTTAAAGATTATCTTTCACTGCTGTAATTTAGGAGCAAATGTTATAATAATTTATGGACATGGAAAAGTGAGCACATTTTTTAATCTGTCAAAAAGAAAAATGATGAAAGTTAATCTAGGAAGCACAACTAATTCACATTAATTACTTTAGACTTTGCCTTTATTGATTAGCATGGTCTGGGTACTTTTGAATCTAGCACTCAATTGCTATGGTGTCAAATTTGCTACTGAGCCAAGTTTGATCTCACTCTTTCTGGCTTTGCATGACTATATCCTAGACACATTTGCTCTGTTTGAATACCATAAAAACAGATGATGAATTCTGAAATTTGAGTGAGTACAGTATGTAGTTTTTGTTGATTGACAAGTAGAGGTTTAACTTTTAACAAGTTCTCTTTATAATTTGGTGAATTTGTTCAAACATTTTCATCAGTTTTTGCAGGGAAACCAAGAACAATCTCTTGGGTACAATTGATTCTTCTTGGTCACTCAGCTGGTGGAACAGAGGAGTAATTTACAGAAAGATGATTGTTCATATACTTACAAATTCCCTCATTCTTAGGCAAGTGAGCATTCCAAAGGCAATATAACTACTACATTTCCAAAATAATTCAAATTGTCTCTGGAGTAGTGACTTTCTGTAGGATCCAATTATACACCTTTCACTTTTTATAAAACTCTAAGTGAGAAATTTAAAGATCAATATAACACCTAGGCAGAACAAAATTCAGGTGAAAACCATTATTTTAACAAAAGACACAATAATAAAATACAATAATAAAATACATAAAAAATTATGATTTGAAAACTCCTGTGCTTAATTCTGATACTTGAAATGAACAATACCCTTCATTCATATCCCCCCGCCCCTGCCTTCCCAAATAGACTATTAAAGAATCTTTAGATTTTTTTTTAAAGGTACATAAAAACAGAACATAGTCTATAGTCAGAACCCATACTATTTTCTTTAAAAGGAAAGATAATATCCTTAGGAACTGCTAAATCAATTAAACAAGGAGGCCATTAAGACTAAGGCAGTTTTAATGCTTTAGCAGCCTATTAAGCAAAACCAAACCTAAGCCCATAAATACCTCAAGGTAAATAAATAAAAACCTAAAGAAAACAAATAGCAAATAGCCAACTCGGCTTTCTCAAGTGAGGCAATTCTTAAGTTATAGCTAGTCTTTAATTTCCTTGCTTTGCCTCTGAAGCTTCTCCATACAAGTCTTGCCCCTAGCTCCTGTCAGTGGAGCTTGCTTCTATCACCTCTGGTTTGCTGCTGCCTTGTGAGAACTCAGCTTTTGCTCAAATAAACTCTTAAATTTGTTAATATACTTCTGTTCATCTTTTAACAGAATTGAAATTCTTTGATAAAGACAATTATGTATTCTCATTCAATCCTCCACTTAGGCACTTCATAAATATTTGTTGAATGAATGAACAAATTAATTTGAATTAAGTGGATTATCTATAAATGCAAAACTTCTTTATATAAATAAGATTTTAAATAATATAAAAAAGATAATTTAGAAAAGCATTTGTAATATGTATTATAGGAATTTACTTTTTTAAATCTGAGGATGTCTTTGCAAAGTAGTAAGAAAATATCAACAATTCAGTTGAAAAAAAGAACAAGAATCTGGGCAAAGATAACTTATGGATTATGTAGGAATGACAAGACTTTCATCCCAACCAATAACCAAAAGAATGGAAAAATTAAAAGAACAAAATGTGCACAAATTTCATTTAGTTTATTGTGTAATAAGGAAACCAAATGTTTTCTTGTGCCCTTTAAAATCCACCTGTTCTTTCCTCTCCAGCCAAGGGTAACTTCTGATCTGTTTCTTATCACTAAAGATGAAAATGTATTTTCTAGAATTAAGAAAAAAAAATTATCAGCATTCCCATTGTGGCTCAGTGGTTAACGAACCCAACTAATGATCACGAAGTTACGGGTTTGACCCCTAGCCTCGCTCAGTGGGCCAGCGTTGCCGTGAGCTGTGGTGTAAATCACAGATGTGGCTCGGATCTGGCATTGCTGTGCTGTGTGTGTGCCAGCAGCTGTAGCTCCGATTTGACCCCTAGCCTGGTAACCTCCATATGCTATGGGTGAGGCCCTAAAAAGACAAAAAAAAATTTTATCGTACAGTATATTTTCTTTCGCTGTCTGAATTCTTTCACGCAGCATAATAATTTTGAGGTAAATTTACCTTATATATTTATTTTTCTTATAGAATATATTGATACATTTGAACATTATACACAAATACTCTTTTTCAAAACACTATTTGACATAACAATATATAGGCAAATATATACATATATTTAAATATGTATATACAAATATATACATATATATACAAATATATATACACAAATACATGTGTATATATGTTCTCATTGACTGTCATCCGCACTAGAGCATAATCTCAATGGATTTAGAGATTTATTCAGTACCATTCACTATTTGAATACCAGTGGCTAATGTTGATTTTGGAACATAGTAGACAATAAACATGTGTTAAGAAAGAGTCATTGATATTTTATATAAAAAACTTTGTCTCTATATCTGATGGTTTTCTTAAGATAAATTCAAAATAGGAATTATAAACTTGAAAAGGCAGGCTCAACTCTTCATTAACAGGTGAGTAGTGGAGTTCCCATTGTGACTCAGCTGTAATGAATCTGACTAATATCCATGAGGATGTGGCTTTTATCCCTGGCTTTGCTCAGTGGGTTAAGGATTCAGCGTTGCCATGGTGTAGGCTGCAGACACAGTTCAGATCCTATGTTCCTGTGATTGTGGCTAAGGCCAGCAACTGCAGCTGTAGTTTAACCCCCAGCCTGGGAACTTCCATGTGCTGCAGATGCAGCCCTAAAAAGCCAAAACAAACAAATAAACAAAAAACAGGTGAATGGATAAACAGAATGTTTATTATGCTCATTCACTGGAACCTTTACATAAAGCCTGGAGTTTAAGTAGATAAGTAACATGACTTATGAGTTTATAATACTCTGTATTAGCTTTGAAGAATTTGTTACTGTGGTACATGAGAGAGATTATAATCTACTACCTGTTGTCTATCTTTCTAACTATCTATATCTCCATCTATCTATCATCTATTTTTGAACCAAGAAACAGGGACATGAAATTGTGTACGTATGTCAAAACACCAAAAAAACATAAAAGAGCATATTAGCCATGAGTATATTATTTTTACAATAGATAGTAATTGCGGTTTATTACTTTATTTTTTAGCTGTTTTATGTCCTTTAAATTTTCTACAGTGAAAATCAGTTACTTTATAATGTAGAATATAGGCCATATAAATCAAGTTACTCAAGTACACAGTTGTATTTGTACTTCCTTGAAAACTGAGTATGTCATTGATAATTATCTTAGTTTGATTGGGACTAAACCATCTGGCAGGCTATCTACAAAAGTACAAATAACCAATAAAAAAGAAAAATGGTCAGACTCCCTAAAAATCTAAGAAACACAAAATTAGATTAAATAACAATGAGCTACCATTTAAATTTACCAAGTTGGTAAAAACAAATGTAATTTTTTGATGTATGACTGTTATTTCTGTGATTTTTATAATACTTGTAATTATTAATAAGAATGTTCTTAAAATGTGGTAATAAAAACAGAACTCATTTGCTAGAAATGTTGATATTATTTAATAAAGAAAGGAAACAAAACGTATGTGTAAGAGTATTCTAATAGTGGCAATCTCTGGTAAGAGTGCCGATTATTTCATTTTCTTAGTATGATTTTATTATTTTGTGTAAATTTAAAAAAATGCTTTGTTGATGTAGAAAATGGTATAGTTTATTTATGTCTATTTCTTTTTGCTTTTTAGGGCTGCACCTGTGGCATATGGAAGTTCTCAGGCTATTGGTCCAATTGAGGCTACAGCTGCCTGCCTACACCACAGCCACAGCAAAGCACAATCTGAATTGTGTCTGTGACCTACACCACAGCTCAGGCAACGCGAGGTTCTTAGTCCACTGAATGAGGCCAGGGATTGAACCCACACCCTTATGGATACTAGTTGGGTTTGTAACCCACTGAGCCATGATGGGAACTCCTGGTATGCTTTATTTTAATAGCTGCTTCCCTTTTATAAATCTCATCAATATATTATTCTAAGACTACTACCACTTTGTATCATGGCTTCAGTGTCACCAAAATTTGATTCTGTCTCAGATTATTTTCTATTATGTATCAATATTTTTTCCAAGCTCCAGATATTATTAGATAGTCTACAATATGACCATAAATTATTTCATCTTCTATTTAATGATCTGAATATCAAAATTGCTTTGTTCTTGTCATTTCCTCAAAGTTAGCTATCTGCTATCTCATTTTTCTCACCTATAAAATGAGCCCAGTGCTAACACTATTCATTGCAGTAGGCTGAATGCAAAAACAAACAAATAAATCTTGAACTAGTTTTAATTACAGATAGCACCTAATGAATAATTACTAAATATTATAAATAAGTTTAAAGGCTTTGCGAAGATTGCTTCATTGAATTCTGACCACAAATATTTTAGCTAGGAATCACATTCTACAGGTGAAAATACTGCTATAACAAAAACATTTGTATTTTTCCAAATCAGAGTCACTAAAAGATAAATCCAGGATTTAATCTTGCATAGTCCAGTTTGAGTTCATTTGTTTTAGCCTCTCACTTGAACTTTGACAAAGGTCAGACTCTGAATGTACATACAACATGTACCCATTCAGCCTGGTAGTCATTTCTAGTGCTTTTCGTACCTCTTGGTTTGGAGTTTTTCTTTCTTTATTTGACTTGTTATTAAATCATAACTGACTCGATGGAAAAGTAGTGATAATGGTGCTTTAACATAGAAAATAATAGGCACTCCTATGGTAATTCTGCTTCTACTGATGGAAAATAATTCAAACCGGAAACTCACAAATGATACAGGCCTTAATAAAAAATCAGAAGATAGTTTTACTAAGCTAAACTCACCTGAGCAACTAGTTTTTGCTTGACGTTACAAATATTTTGCATTTTTCCTTTAATGGGTGTGATGGTTAATTTTATGTGTCAATTTGGCTAGGCAGTGTTGCTCAGTATTTTGGCCAAACTAGTCTAGACGTTTCTCTGAACGTGTTTTGTAGCTGGATTAGCACTTACAATCATGTGAGTTACTTCTCATTTAAAAGTTATATTGAAGCACAGCTGATTTTACAATGTTGTGATAATTTCTGCTGTACAACAAAGTTATTCAGTTATACACATACACATATCCATTATTTTTCAGATTCTCTTCTCATGTAGGTTACACAGAATACTGGGTAGTGTGTCTTTAAGTTAAGCAGATTATCCTGCATGTGGAAGGGCCCCACTCTATTTAAGGCCTAAAGAGGAAAAACTGAAGTTTTCCAGAGAAGAAAAAATTCTGCTTTAAAATTATAATACAAAAATCCTGTTAATTTCACAGCATTACTAGCCTGTCCTGTGAATTTTGGATGTGTTAGCCTTCACAATGCTGCAAGCAATTTCTTCAAAATAAATCTCTTTATCTCTCTACATATTTCTCTATGCCTCTATCTCTATATCTATCTCTGTATCTTTCTCTGTCTTTATTTCCATATACCTGTCTATCTGTCCATCTATCTGTTGATATGTCTATCTAGCCTACTAGGGTTCTGTTTCTTTGCAGAATTCTGACAGATACTATCACATAAGAACATTTAATATACAAAATTTTTTATATACAAAATAATAAATCTATTCAACAATAGACCAAGCTTTCCTTGATAGGAAAAATAATACCACTAAAATAAATAAATAATAAAAAATAGTGAATGGAAATTACTCAGCTTTTTTATCTCTGACTTATGTTACATAATGTTATAAGTTTTGGCGTTTTTTCCTTCATTCTTTGTCATGGAGTGTCAGGGGAATCTGATCAAAAGCACACTAGCTCCATGGTTTTTGAACATCACTCTTCACTCCTGAACCATATTTTTCTTACCTTTGAAATGAAGGACATTGCCCTAGATAACTCCTAAAACTCTGATCTTATTCTCTGATAACTGCATATGAAAAAAAGCAATTGTTTTGTATCTAGCCTTGCTACTAGCGCTGAATATATGTAAATGCTTACCCTGTGGATGTCTGAAAAAAAATTTACTTCCTTGGAAAAGTAATCACTTTAAAAGAAACAAATTTCTCTTTGAACTAAAGCCAGAAATGTTTTAAAGATCATATAAAAAATATCTGCTCATACTTCTCATTCCAGATTTTTCTGTTTCTATCGTGGTGAACTTTGTTACTTGAATTGAAACCATGTCAGGTCATTTCAGAAATCCTCATTCATTTTTATTCAACACCAAGGAAAATAAATGTGAAGGATTTAGACAGAATTAATTCTTTATTACATTTCCAACTGATAATCAGATCTGAGTGTGATGTTCTTAGGGGTTCCAACTTTTTTCCCTTTTAATTTTTATTCTCTTAAACATTATTATTAAGGTGTTAAACAGTAGGTATGATATGTAGAGGAAAAAACCTTAAATATTAGGAATAATGCCATAAAAGCATCAATTTATGACATCAAAGATTCACATAGTATTACCACGTATTAAGTGAGGATAAAGAGCACTATATGTTAAAAATGCAACATTGCTTTAAATGGTCATTATACTTAATGGTGTGTCACCACTTCATTATAAATGCAATAAATGAGATGTATATAACTTATTTCAATCATTCTTGAGTTGAAACTTATTAAAACTGTTAAAAGCTATCTCCCAGATAGATGCAAAATTTTTCTTCCCTTTGAGAGGCATTGCTTAAAAATTAAATTTAAAAAGACCATAAAACCATGTTCCTAATATACCTTAATTATCATCTAGAGATTTTTAAAGCACAGAGAGTGTTTTTTAAGAAACATGGCTGGAGTTCCTTTCGTGGCTCAGTGGAAACGAATCCGACTAAGAACCATGAAGTTGCGGGTTTGATCCCTGGCCTTGCCCAGTGGGTTAAGGATCTGCCGTTGCCGTGAGCTGTGGTGTAGGTTGCAGACGTGGCTGGGATCCTGTGTTGCTGTGGCTGTGGCATAGGCCAGCAGCTACAGCTCCTATTAGACCCCTAGCCTGGGAACCTCCACATGCCGCAGGTGCGGCCCTAAAATGACAAAAAGACCAAAAAAAAAAAAAAAAGAAACGGCTATTATTTGATTAATCAGGTGATCCTGTTATAAAATACAAATTAGAGAAGAAAAATACAAACAGTGAGATTGAAAACTGGGACAATCACTGCAGAGGTAACTTAAGAACTATGGTGTTCCCATCATGGCTCCGCGGAAATGAATCTGACTAGCATCCATGAGGATGCAGGTTTGATCCCTGGCCTCATTCAGTGGGTTAAGGACCTTGTGTTGCTGTCAGCTGTGGTGTAGGTTGCAGAGATGGCTCAGATCCGTGTTGCTGTGGCTGTGGTAGAGGCCAGCAGCTACAGCTCTGATTAGATCCCTAGCCTGGGAATCTCTATATGCCATAGGTGCAGCCCTAAAAAGACATGAAAAAATAAATAAAAAACTAAACTAGAATTAGCATATAATCCTGTAATCTCACTCTTGCGCATATATCCAGTGAAAACAATAATTCGAAAACAATATTTCAATAATACAAAAGCACTGCAATGTTCATTAAAGTACTATTTGTCATAACGAAGATATGGAAGCAACCTAAATGCCCATCAGCAGATGAAGGGATAAAAAAGATGTGTTATATGTACACAATGGAATATTACTCAGCCATGAAAAGAGTGAGATAATATCATTCCCAGCAACATGGATAGACCCCGAGATTATCATACTAAGTAAACCAAAGACAAATATACTGATATCATTTATATGTGGAATCTTAAAAAAAAAATGATATAAATGAACTTATTTCAATAAGATATAGATCCAAAGACAGAAAACAAATTTATGGTTGCCAAAGGGGAAAGAGTGTGTGTGTGTGGGGGGGTAAAATAGGATTTGGGTATTAATATATACACATTACTATATATAAAATAATCAACAAGGACCTACTATATAATACAGGGACTACACTCAATATTTCATAATAATTTATAAAGGAAAAGAATCTGAAAAAGAACAGATGTGTGTGTGCTTCTGTGTGCTTGTATGCATATTGCACCTCTTTGCTGTACAGCCGAAACTAACACAACATTGTAAATCAACTATGCATTTGTATTAAAAAATACAAATGAGAATTTGCTGTCCCTTTCTAGGGCCTTCTGTATGCACACTTTGGCCTATAGACAAGTAACAGATGACTGTGTTTGTACAGATTGAGAAGATACAAATTCAGTGAAAGTTTTTATTTACATTGTCATATAAAATATAAAAATATAAAAAACAAACTGCTGAGAACCATACATGAACAGTCTGTTGTTTTGGTAGAAATGTGCATTTGAAAGAAAGAAAAATATTTTCAATTCATATATTTTGAAGTAAAAATTTCTGTTAATGAGGGTATAGATTTATTGATTTTCATAGAAATATTAGTGTCCATTTAGAATGAAAATGCATTTTCCTAAGCTCTGTTTAATAAAATTAAATTATCTCTTGCTCTAGATCTTCAGTTGCATATTGAAGATTTGTTTTCTAAATTCAAATGATTATTATAAACTATTCAATTTTATTTTTCTGAAGCCAATATTTGTTACAAAGCCTAAAAATATAAGCTAAAATGAAACTTGCATTTTTAAAACATTATAAAACACACTGAGTAAACCAACTCTATAGGTTCCAACAATTATTTTCTCCCAGTTACGATCTTTCTAGAATAGCATCCATTTAATTCTACATGATGCTATAGTTATGTCCACCTACCTCCAATGATTTTTAGCTGATAAAGATTTTAAGGGATATGTTTAACCAATAATAACATGGTGAAAAATTAATAACATGATAATATGCTCAGAATTATTTCATTAAATAAATGCATGGGTAAATGCATTTTTTTTTCGATAATTGTATCAGCTGCATCGACAACCAGGACTTAATGGTAACCCTTAGCAATCATGTAATCTTTCCTTTTACTCAATGCTCTTCTGTAGTTATTTTGACTTATTTTCCTGATGCTTGGGAAATAACATCCATTACACCAAGACACATTTCATGAGTAACTGCATTTAGGTGAAGACATTTTTATTTTAAAAATTTACATTCTGGTTTATAATTCTTCTTTATTCAATGTACTGTCACATTCTTTTAAATCCTATCTCTGAAAGATCTCCAATTTGTCTGTCTGTCTCCATCTCACAGCACCACTGAAATTCAGGATCTTAAATGCCTAGCTTAAATTTCTAGGGTATATTCTTCCTTGATTTCCCTTGCCTCTAGAATATTTACTTTTCTAATTCTATCCCTCAAAAAGCTAAAAATTATCTTCATAACACATACCTGTAACCATTTACTCTCTATGTAAGGACAACACAATAGCTATCAATCACTGTATGAGAAGATAGTATCAAATTACCTTTCCCTCCTAACTTAGGAAGATATATTGTTTTGAAGATGGACTCAGTTCACTAAACTTTATAGCAAGGCTTTTTTTCTCCCTAATGTGTTTTAGCATACTGTACCCTGTAACTAAAGTTCACGGTTTCTTATTCAGTTTCATTATATTTAATATACTCTTATGCAGTAAAATTTCAAATTATGTATTTCTTTTATCCCTTTACTTAAACTGCATATTATTGTTGACACAGAAAGAGTTTGTGGCCAGAAAGACATGGTGTAGATTTTATTTCTTCACAATTTTCCATCTTAGCTTTGCTATGACTCACATTTATCAATTTTAAGATGATTACTTCAATCACTATATATTTGGTGAGAATTATTGCCACATAAAAAAGATATATAAATAATGACCACCATTATTATAATTAGTTTCTAATGTAGGACAGCTTCCTTTTTTAACTACATAATCTAGTGTCTATTCTTAGATGAGTACATGAACAGGTGAGACAGATTTTGTACAAAAATAAAGACTTTAGTTTTATTATAAACATTGTGCAAGATTAATTATACAATAGATGTATTACTAAACTCTAAATGGTACTAAGCACTATATTCACTAATTTAAAGAATGACGTTGTTTCAAATAAAGCTTCACCACCTATAAGCTATTTTAAGTTTGGCATTTAATTGTTCTTTTATTTTGCTTTTTGGGGCTCACTTGTGGCATATGAAAATTTCCAGGCTAGGGGCTGAAATGGAGCTAGAGCTGCAGGCCATAGCCACAGCCACAACAATACAGGATCTGAGCCACATCTGTGACCTACATCAGAACTCATGGCAGGGCCAGATCCTTAACCCACTAAGCAAAGTCAGGGATCAAACCCACATCCTCATGGATATTAGTTACATTCATAACCTGAACCACAATGGAAACTCCAGCATTTAAGCATTCTTATTTCAATTTCCTTATCTAGTAATATGTGTGTATCAATACTCACATTTTGGAGCTATACCTTTCAGATGGCATGAAATAATTTTATTTAGAATGCATAATGCCTTGCCTGGCCCACACCGAGAACTCAGCCAGAGTAGGTTCCCTCATCTTCCTCCCTGAAGCCATGGGCTCAGCAGTCCAGGGCCCCTCTTCCCAGGCAGTGAGGTAGTGCTCATTCCTTCCAGTCAGTCCCATACTTACTGAGCTTTGCTGTATGGCTTGCATAAGGCAATGAGACATCAGCAAATCTGATGAAAGGGGAGATAAGCAATGTATATTGAGGCTTGTCCTTTTTTGGCAATGTGATCCTCATGTAAAGAAGCCCTGGGGCAAACCCACTGGAAAGGCTCATTCAGTACTAACTTCTGGATATGTGAATGAAGCCATCTTAAACTTTCAGCCTCTGCCAAGTCACTAGCTAAGTATAGCTGAAAAAGTGACCACAGATGAGACCAAACAAATAACCCAGCCCAAACTGTCAATCCAGAAAACCATGAGCAAGTAATTAAGGGTAATTTTAAACCACTGTTTCAATGTGGTTTGATGCATGGCAATATAAAGTTGATATAGTCTCTATCACATTGTTTTGTTTTGTTTTTTCATAACCATTACTGTCTGGAAATGCCAAGTTTATTAATGTATTTATTTATTTACTTCATTTCTTCACTGAGTCTCCTCAGAATAATAAAAGCTCTATAATATGAGAAGCCTTATCTATTTGATTTAATATTTTATCCCCATGGTCTAGAATATCTGGAGCACATATTATATATTCAAGCAATATTTTAGCTTATTTTGAATGAGTAGATGTATATAATATATAAATACATAAGTGCCTTTATTCCAAAGGATTCCTACTAATTTATTTCTGTAGAATAAAATTTCCACTGACATAATCTCCTATCCCTCAACTCCAGTGAATATTAAAAATATAGAACATGAATTATGTTTAATAACTCTTACAGCAGTTATAAAAATTTAACTTGAAGATATTAAATATAATAATATATATTATGCACATGATATGGTATATAGCATATGGTATATATATTATATAATGATAGTATATGAAATATGCTGATCCAACAAATGACATAAAAAATTAATAAGCAACAATCTACCAAATAATATTTTAAAGACCTTTAATTTGTTTATATTGAGATAAGATAGAGGGAATACCTGATTATATTTTCCCTGCCAGATTCTTTGGCTAAATTTCTGATTGAGCTTTTGCCTTACTCTACATCCCAGGATTATCAAAATTTGTTATAAGGTTATTTGGAAAGTTGCAATAAATAGGACCACTTAAAATTACCTGAGTTTTGATTAAATTAAAAATAAGATTGGGAGTTCCCATTGTGGCCCAGCGGAAATGAATCCGGCTAGTATCCATAAGCATTCGGGTTCCATCCCTGGCCTTGCTCAATGGGTTGGGGATCCTGTGTTGCTGTGGCTGTGGTGTAAGCTGGCAGCTGAAGCTCTGATGGGGACCCTTACCCTGGGAACTTCTATATGCCACTGGTGCAGCCTGAAAAATAAAAAAAATAAGATTAATTTGTAGCAGGTGGAAGTCAAACAACAGGGTTATTGATAAAAGCTGTTTGAGGATTCAACTTTTATGTGAGAAAAAAATGTTTTATATAAAAATACTGTAAGAATTGTGCATTGCTACACATGCAGTACAAAAACACGCACACACATTCAGGTGTTCCGCTGAGTTAGATGTGTGGTCCTAAATAAGAGAACAGAACCTCTCCTCCCCATAATTAGTCCCTCCCATTAGGGAAAAACGAAGAATCTGAACAAAGCATTTTCAATTTTTTCCTTTAAATAGGGAGCCAGATGTCATTCAAAATACTGTGGGCAGAAAGGGGCAGAGAGAGGACAGTTGCCTCAAACTATCTGATCTTCTCTCCTATGTAAAGAAAAATCAGCCATGAGGAGAAGAGATCTCCTCCACATACTTCAGTTATTTTCCTTTAGAAATATTTAGTTTACGGTCAAATAGGAATGGGATGATGCTACCTATCTATGGCAATAATTTTGTTCCCTGCTACATAAAGTCAAATAGTGCATTAATTGAACCCAAATCAAACTCTATTCACACCCAAGACTGAAAGTTTACCCAATTTGTTCATTACTTAATACAAACTCTTTTTTATCAGTTTTAAGCAGAAATGAAATGCGAAATGTCAAATGCCACTGTAAGTTCAAGTCCAATAATGTTAATTTTTGAAGGAATTAACATCCAAAACTAAAGTTTTGTCCCTGGTCAGGTATATTTCAAATAAATTAAATTATAAAATTCATCCTCACCTATTCACTTATTCTTTTGACTCTGAGCTAGAAGAATTCTTGATGCATGAGAAGAGTCTTTTAGTGATTAAAGATAGAGAGTAATAAGCACTGCAATCATTTCTCAGGAACACAAACTGTACCCCAGTTCCAAATCCCTAGTAATTTTAAGTGTTATAATGAGTTACTCAGACACACAAAATTATTAAAACCTAGATCTCCACACCCACATTTAGGAAACAAAACAATCTTCCAAGTTCTAAAACAGGTGTCTCAAGAAAAATTATATTCCTAGAATCCAGTTTTAACCTTAATTATAGTTTCACCAGGATGCAAAACAATCTTTATATTTGTCTAGCATCTATGAGTTAACCCACACACATAAACTTAATTGGGAGAAATCTCTCAGGAAAATTTTGTTATTGTGCATTTACCAACATTTTTGGGGCCAGGAGGAAGGGATACTATTCTGAGTATCTTTTTTTAAGAAAATGATATCGGATGCTCTATTGTCTTTTTTCAAAATTTAAAAATCTAAATTTCAAGATTTTTCAAAATTTAAATACTGGAAATCCCAATCACCTATATTGTATTAAAATTTTATACAGCCTTTTTGAGCTTTTCAGTTTTGCATTTCAATGAGCCCTGTCTGGTGAATATGGCCACCATGTCTTGTGTGCTGACATTTCATGTCCTGTGCTGGAGTTTCTTCATAAAATTTTATAATTTTGCATATACATCAGCAATTTGTGCTTATTCCTACACAGCTCTACCAATAAAGTAGGTCATCACACATTGGATTTAATGAAATAATTGATTAAACACACTCTGTTTGATGTTGCATTGCTTTTACAGGTAAGATTAAAGGTCTTTTATATATGTGTGTATATATATACACATACACACACACATAGAAGTGTCTTTTGTATTTCTATTTTCCATGTCTGTTCATAGTTTTTGCTTAATTATTACCAGGTTTTTTTTTTCAGATTTTATGAGCACTTTCAGTTTTAGAACTTAGCCCTTTGTGATTTAAACTGTGAATACTTTTGCCTCTGTTTTCGTTTACTTTGTTATTGTTGTCATTGTTATCACAAAAGGAATGTTTAAAATATTTTTGTGAGTATATATTTACCTGTAATTATATTAATACTTTTTAGTGAAAAAAGTCTGTAAATTCTATTAAATGCATACAGACATGTAACTACCACAATTAAAGTTAAGAAGAGTTTTATCACCTTTTGCATGGGTAGTTTAAGATGTCTCAACCAAATAAAGTAGGACTTTATAAACTGAATATTTTACGATTCTAAAATAACTAAGGTAAAAATATCCTTTCTCCATTTTAAAATCTGAGACCAAATGTCACATCCTGGCCTGTCAGTCTCACTAAGTTTCATTATTCTCCACAAATAGCACCTTTTTCCTTTGTTTCTCTTATTCTTAGCCCATGAACTAGAATATGTGCTGTTTTGGGGGAATATAACCTTTCCACTGTCTTGACACCCAGTGGTGGTACACTGTCACTATCACATCTACAACTATGAATGTCTTTAACACTGAAATCTGCCACAACTATGACTTTTACGATGACGAAGGGGATAAAAACGAGATATCATATTCTTGTATCCTCTTCCTTCATATTTCAGGTACACATTTTCTCCAATACTGACTTAGCAGCCCTTTACCTGTGGAAAGTGAGTCAGAAATATTTTCTCCTCATGTGATATTTAAGAGACTGGGCTTTTTTTTTTTTTTTTCTTTTTAATTTGCCAGGCAAGAAGATGATTTAAGTGTGAATTTAATGAATTTATTTAGGAATTTTGAAACCAAGTTCATGAATTGTTAGGGTTTTTCCAGTTGTCCTAGTGAAAGTTTGTCTCCTACAACTATTCTTACCTGCCAGCAGATGTACTTACCTAATGTCATGAGATGAAGATGTGGGCCAGGAGTCAAACAGCAGTAGCAAGATGTTCTGTTGTAACAAACATAAGAAAAATATAAGTACTAGAGGAGATGCAAAGTTTGAGTTATCAGGATCCAGAAGTTAGTTTACTGAAAATTATAACAGAAGTGTCAGGTGGTCAATAAAAATAGCATTCTACTTTTCTAGATTTTATGGTATTTATGGGTTTTATTATATAGTTCAAATGTAATTGGTGGTAATTTATTTCTCATTCTAAATTAACCATTCCCAGGAGTTCCTATTGTGGCTAGTGGCTTGAGGACCTGACTGGTATCCATGAGGATGCTGATTTGATCCCTGGCCTCGCTCAGTGGGTTAAGGATCTGGCATTGCTGTGAGTTGTGGCATAGGTTGAAGATGTGGCTTGGATCTGGTGTAGCTGTGGCTGTGGTGTAGGGTCAGCAGCTTCAGCTTTGATTAGACCCTTAGCCTGGGAACCTCCATATGCCATGGGTACAGACCGAAAAAGGCAAAAAAAAAAAATTAAAATTAATTAAAAAAATAAATTTACCATTCCCTTGCACAATTAATTTTTATTTTAAAAGTCATATTCATTTTCTAAAAGGAAGGACTCAAAATATAATCCTTGTACTCCCCCAATCTGGATATCCCCTTGCAATGATCTGACTGCTTGTGCCGTGCCAAAATTTGTATGTGGAAGTCATAACTCCCAAGGTGATTGTATTAGAAGACATGGCATTTGGGAGGCGATTAAGTCACCAAGGTGGAGCCATCATGAATGGGATTAACAGCTTTATAAGAGAGGTCCCAGAGAGATCCCTTGCACCTTTTTTCTGAAGGTGCTTGTAAAGAAATAAGCAAGAGATAGATAGAGGTCCTGGAACAGGAAGTGAGCTCCCTGGCAGCACCTCGATTGTGGACTTTCCAGTCCTCGGAAATGTGAGAAGCAATTATGTTATTTATAAGCCACCCAATCTGTGGTATTTTGTTAGAGCAGCCCAAGTGGATTAAGATACTAATTGCTCTAATATCAACATCTCTTCACATTTCCACCTGACAGGAAGAAAGTCATAGCCTGTTTGATCCTCTTGAGGATTTCTTTTCCCACGATTCTCTAGTTACTTTTTTCCAATCTACTTTGTGAGCTGTAATAATAATTTTAACATCTATGTAGCACTTGCTGTATGCCCTGTTTTCTTCTAGGCTAATTTAATTCTCCTAAGTACCATTTTCATCACCATTCTACAGATCAGAAAACAGGGAATGGAGCATGTTCAGTCAATATCTAGGTCAAGTTTACATGGTTAGTTGAGGGTGAGTGTCTTTGTGCTTAATCTCTGCATTACCCTAGGAATTTGAGTTTAATTTCAAATATAAGAACTATGACTCCATGTTGGCAACTTATTATTTTATGCCCTTTATGTTTGAGTTATGCATCTAAAGCATCCTTTCTTCCTTTCCTGTTATTCTTTTACCAATATCTTCTCAAAAATACAATGAATAATGTAATAGATATGTTCTATTGAATAATATCATGTCAAAACTTTGTCTTAAAAGTACCTCATAGATCACTTAATATAATTGAAGACATTAGAAATAGAAACGATCTTAGCACGTGCATAACCTTAGAAAATAGGATAACACAGGAATTCAGGTTTTGAAGCAATTAGCAGGTCAGGATATCCACTAGGAAATAAATATTTTATTATAAAAACAGAATGGATTCAGGGGATTTGGTTCCTTCACACATCTTGTCAGAAAATAATGAGATGTAATGCTTCATAAATTATAAAACAAGAGCTGGTTTCAGAATGACATTAGTTTTGAAATGCTTTTGTGGCATGTATGTAGTATGAATAACACTTTGTCATCACTTGTAATCAAAACGGAGGTGTAGTCAGATCAGTTTACTGTGCCTTAAGCTGCAGTTGAGACTTTTTTATTGCCCTCCTTCTGACTAGACCATATCCTCTCCAGTACATCTCAATAATACCAAAAACCAGGTTAATATATTTGACCCATATTAGAATTATCTCTTGTTGAGTCTACATATCTTCTTATCCATTAAGATCTAAATTAATATTGAAAATGCAAAGCAAGATGAAACTATAAAGAAATGCTGATGTCTTGTATTTCCAAAACCATATATTTGAAACAGTTCTCTGAAAAGGGTTTATGTAGTATATTTTAGGCTTGATATATATTAATAAAGTCAGCAGCCAATGTCTTATTTGGATAGACTAAGGAAATGAGCCAGTTATAATAATTTACTTTTGCATAACAGCTTGAGTGTTGTAAGCATTTTTGTAGATCATATCTTATTTGCACTCTTTACAAAAAGTATAAATATCTGATATGCTATGTATAGATATGTCTTTAATCATTTTATAGTTGAGGAAACTGAAATTTGGAGATGTTTAAAACTATGCCTATGAATTTATGTCTAGTTCACTGTAGGGAGGGTCCTCTTTATGCATCTATATATACATATATATTATATATATGTATAGATTCAGGTACTCTTCTGTCATCACAAAAGCTTATATCTTAGCCATCCTTATAGCTTGTAAATATTTTAGAAATATTTCTATTTATATGAGTTTTTAACAACAGTTTTTAATTGTTGAGTGGATGAGATATTAGTGTTAAATCTCCTGTATTTCTTAGATTTTATGAGGATTTTTTGGCAATTATTCTTTTAATGGTATCAAGATTTATACATTTCTCTTTGTCATTTGTCATATGTAAATAACTCACTGAAAGCCACCTCATGTAAAAATTATCATGTAAATTCAAGTATATTTGCCTCTGATTGGTACATGTCATGTAATCACTGTGATGTATCTGGATACAATTTTTACAGGAATCCAACCTTTTTTCTTTGGATGTGTCTTTAGCTTCAAAATATTATTATTTCTTTTACTTTTGTAGTGGCTTCATTTGTTTGTTTTATGTTAATGATAATAGTTCATATGAGCTTAACTTTCATCCTTAGTACTAACAAAAACAAGAGGGCAGCTTCTATCGAAATTATGTAATTTAAACTCCATTTATATGTGTTAATACAAGTATATACTGCATATTATTTTATTAATATACATGCATTTACTAAAAGTAACACATGTTCATTATAATAAATGAGGGTCACATGTCAATTCTTCACTCATAAGTGCCCAGTATTAAGCAGGCAACCCTTACTTTTAATGATGTTGCAATGGTCATAAAAAAGACCATGTAAGCTGAAAACACACAAACTGATTTTAATGAAAAAATTATGATTACTTTATGACTTTAAAAAATTTTAATCAGAATGTTGACTTATTTTTAATTATAAAAATGGAATAAAATAGTAAAACTAATACTTAATACATTGTTATTTAAAACAATAGAAACACTAAGAAGAACATTTGAATTTTTTGCAAAAAAAATTCTGAACAGTGTTTGCCTTCACTGTTTGATATGCTGTGGATATGGAGTGATGAATTTTCCTATGTCCCAGCAAATTATTATACTGTTTTTAAATTTGAGTCAGCATCCAATTTTGACTTTTTGTGTTGTAGTATTGTGCAAAATCTCCAAAAGTACCTTTAATGTGATTTTTTTCTGGTATCACTTCCTCTGGGACAGCTTTTTCTTTTTCATTACAAGTACTTTCCTCTTTCCTATCTATAGGTTTTCCTTCAATAAGTTTATCTGTATTCATATTGGAGTCCCTTGAATGATAACAGTGTCAACATTCCAATGATTAGCTATTTCTTCTATAACACCCCTTCACATTTGATGCACATTTTACTACTAGAGCTTTTACTTTTTGTTTCTTTTTGCACTTTCATTTTTGCTAGCCAGTGTTCTCTTGACTATTCATTTTCGAATAATACCATGTGGGTTTATCACTAAGAGACAAGAAGGCAGCGCAACTAAAGGCTTTATGTTCGTGTGTAAACTAAATAACAGACGTGCAGACTTTGAAAGGTCTGACATGTCTGTCATTATGATGTATATCTGTTTTGACATAATGACTTTTGGTCTGAATAGCTCACAGCAAAATTTGTTCTTCATGGAATTACACAGAGTTAATATACTGTGGTAACAGACATTTAGATCTTTTTGGTTGGGAGATTGGTGCTATTTAACTAAGCCACTAAACCTTGGTAATGGATATCTGCATGTATCAGGACCATGAAAAGTGAGGTTTGCTTGTATTACGCTTTTGACATACACTTTTATATTTGTGCTCTACTCAAATGAACTTTAGATTCTGCATATAATCTTTTGACATATGCCCAAAAGCCTATATTATGCCAAATTTCCCTCTGAAAATGCATACCTCTTTACATGTTTAAAAATTTCACGAGAGAGTCCCAAGATCGTCCATTTGTTAGGCAAGTGTTATCTAGTTTAACTTATATGAAAAAAATGGTTCAAACCTACTGAAAAAACATAATCTATAAAATATTCAGTTGGTCAAGGAAAAAGCATGTCTCCTTTTTTCCCCAACCAATATATTTCAGCACACTGAAGTGTACAAAATACCAGTTCCAGTGGAGATATGCATCTCTCTTTTCTTTTACTTATACTTAACACTGTTTGCCTTATATTTTAAAACCTTGTATTCTAATAGATTTGATTGCTATATAATATTGTGACATTAAAAAAGCTTTTGAGTACACCTATAATTGAAATAAAATTCATTAAGTTATAAAAAAAAGCATTTGAACTAACATCTCAAAATTAAATGTCTTTTACACTCAGGCTCCTCTTCTGAAGGTACTACTAATTTCTTCCCTGAGATAATTTTTATTATATAACTATATAATTATGTTGAAATATTTAAAATAACATTACCATATTATTATATATAATATATATTACATATAATATATACTAATAATACATTTTAATTATATATTATAGAATTATTTTTTATCCTGGACATGTTTTTAACATATATTATTCCCCAATATAAGTGTGTAAAAAGTTAGTAAACAAAAACTTCAGTTTGAGTTGGGGGACTAGATGGAAGAGCTCTCAAATATTGCAACTTGGCAGAGCCCAAAATGAAGAAAAATTCCTGACATGGACTCAGGCAACGAAAAGCCATGGACTCTGTTTTCTGTCTCCCTCCCAACTTCCTTTTCCAGCTATAAAAATATTTTCTTTCTCTTGCTGTGCAGAGACTTACACAAGTCTCACTGTGGTTACAGACCCTGAATTGCAATTGTCTCCTGATCACAGATAAACCAACCTTTGTTAGAGAAACATTTGTTTCAGGTCAAGATATTGGTGGCCTGAAGGAGACCAAAGAGGACCTCCTAAAGCTCAAGCACTGGTGAGCAAATAGGTACAGTACTCACAACCGAGTTCGTTGTCACATTGCTTTCCTGACCTGAGCTCAAGCCTTCTTTGTGCGTAAAGCTTCCCAGATTTTATTTGGGATCTATCTTAACATTTCATCTTTCTGGTTAAAGTCTTGCTCTGAATATAAACTCCTGTCTGGCACTTTGGTCTGATTTTGAGATCAGAGTTTTCAAGGAAAGCTGGCTAAAAACACCTTCAACTCATTCCTTCTGGAATAGGGGCAATTTTCTGACAGGGTGCTCATTTTTCAGTCTTTGTAAATGGATGTTCTCTGAACTGGCCAGGCTCTTCCAGGACCAAATTGTCTCCTTAGAACTGGCTGGGATTCATTTATAAACTAATCCCTTTGAATTGAGCTGTTTGTGCTGTAAACTACTTCAGCTCTGTTTACTCCAGAGGAAAACATCTGAGAAATAGGATCCCAGTTATCCAAATATTTTGAGTGCACCCTTGCCCTCTGCAAAAGAATGGCCAATTTTATGTTTAAAAACTGTGTTTTTCTTTCATGTTCAGTTTCAAGTATAAACGCACTTAAAAAAGGCAATTTAGAATATCAATGTCCATTATGGGGAACTTTGGAAATCCTCAAACTTAATTTTCTTAGAGCTGGACTGGATGATAACAGCTCAAAAATTTCCACAACTGAGTGGGATACTAATTTCGATTGGCATTTTGTGGCTTTCCAGTGTTACCCAGAGCCTAAAATTGCCTCAGTGCAAATTAAGACTTTAAGATTAACTGAGGTAAACAAAGGATTAAAGAAAGATGAAAGGCTCTCAAGGCCTCAGGTTCTTCTTCCTCAGCTTCTTTGTCTCAGGCTCCACTTCTGGTGCCATACTGTCTCTCTCCCTTGCTCTTCTTGAACAGACTCCACCTCAGATGCCATCTTCCTCCTTCTCTTCCATGACCCTTTGCCTCCCCTACACCCTCAATTCCCCCATACTAATTCCCTCACCAAACTTCCCCTTACTCTGAAGCCCACTGCCTTTTTCTCTGAACTTGTCAGAATCCGTCCCTTTAAAATCGCCTTCTGAAGATCCAGAGACAAAACTCTTAATTTCTTATACTCACTTGTACTGAACTTGAGCTGTTAGGTAGTTAGGAAAACATGAACAGGTCCTTCCCCATAGAGAGTCATCTCTCTCTTTCCCTTCCTCACCTTGCCACTGACCAGAACATGTTCAGAGATAGATACTCCCTTTTGTGGTTAAGGACCACCAAGTTCCCAGCCTTATCAAGACCAAGTAGAAGGTCAAAAAATACAGCTGAGCTTTCCAAATGGTCAGCACCAGTTGATGCATGTGCATCAGCACCTAAGAGGTGATCCAAAATTACTCTGGTTCATTATACCACATTTATAATAAATTAGCATTGCGGTTTTTGTACACATACCCCCCCAACCTCACCCCACAGATTTTGCTTGGGTATTATGGGTAAATGTCTTCACAGAGAAAACTTATATAACCTAAAGCTGTCAATCACCTTATTAATCAAGTGACACAGGACACAGGGAGGGATTTCTCACTACCCTGGAAAACCTCAGCCCTCCCTTCACTGCAGGGCTGCTTCTGATTTCCAGTCAGACAGCCCATTTTCTTCTCTTCAGGGCTTACTTTACCTTGCATTGCTTAATACAGTTTCTGGTGCTTGAAACTGCTCTATGCCTCTCACATGAATTCTTTCTTTCAAGGGGCAAAGGATCTAGGGATTGTTACAAAACCACAGTCAAAGATTTCCCCAAAGTAATCAAATATCCTCACAGATCTGCTGAGGAATTTAATTTGGTCATTCAAACTTACCAGCCTGGTTTCCCAGGCTTCTATGAGCTAGTTTATATGATCTCCAGTGAAGAACAGGCCCAGCATTGGATGAAAAACACCAATTTGGAAAATACTGAAAGGTCTCTAGAATTACAAGTAGGAAACCAGGATGCTAATTTATCATATGATTAGACTTTGGCAATCACTGGGTGATTTCATTGAGCAATTATTGAAACGTAATTCATTCTTGCACACAAAAATCTGATAAATCTTTTCATGACTATTATAACTGGCTTCAGATTGTTTTTAAAGAAAATTCTGGTCTTCCTTCAGTTCTTGATTTCTCTCGAGTAGCATTTAACTCTATGCATATTAGTGTGCTGAACCAGAACCTTTCCTTTCAAGGAAAGACTACGATGAAATGAGAAAATATTTTCACTCCAGATTTAGCTAATCTTGCAAACCAGCTTTATTCCACTCTAGATGAGTTACTTCAGTGGAAGACTGCAAAAAACTCGTCTTGACTTCAGCAAATGAAGGCTTCTCGATGAAACCCAAACCCTCCTAGTTTCTTCTATTACTGCAAATATCCAGGATGTTGGAAAACAGAGTGTTACAAATGTAAGCATTTTAGAGGTTTTCTGACCTCTAACCAGACTTTCTAACATCCTCCCAATTCTCAGGGATGGGCTCTGATTAACAGCAAGTTATTGTCCCAGTCCTCCCTCTTAATCAGTTTACAGAAATATTTCTTCAGATTGGGTTGAATGTCTACAGTCCTAATTGACAACAGAGCATCAACCCCTCAACTATAAACTAGCCCCTGCCTCTGTACTAAAACAATTCACTTATGGGGATTTCTAACGAACTTCAAGAGTTCCTGATCTGAACATAGGTCCCTTAGTTTAGGCCTTTTGAGAAATATATACCCTCTTCCCTCTAGTTCTTCTTCTCCTACCCATTGATTAGGTTGAGGCTTCTTAAAGAACTATCATGTTGGGATTTATTTCTCCCAAAAAGGGAAAATTATTCTAGAAATTAACAGTAGTCATAAAAGTAACCTACAAGGTGAATTAAAAATTACCATTTGACATATTTTGTTTGTTTCATCCCTGATGGTACTAGAGCTGATTCTGGAAACAGTGATCATTTTTTTTTAACTCCAAGAATTTTCTTACATTTATAGTTGTACAGTTATGATCACAATTATGGAATCTCCATCCGAACCCCCCAGCTGTCTCCTTTGGAAATCATAAGTTTTTCAAAGTCTGTGAATCAGTATCTATACTGCAAAGAAGTTCATTGTGTCCTTTTTTATTTTTTTTATTATTTTTTTTATAATTTATTTTTTATTTTTTTTGCATTATAGCTGGTTTACAGATTTCCACATGTGACAGCATATGACATTAGTGTCACACTGTCGACTAACCTCACTTAGCATGATAATATCCATGTTGCTGCAAATGCCATTATTTCTTTCCTTTTAATGGCTGAGTAATATTCCATTGTGTATATGTACCACATCTTCTTTATCCACTCCTTTGTCGATGGGCACTGAGGTTGTTTCCATGTCTTGGCTATTGCATATTGTGCTGCAGTGAACATTGGAGTACATGTATCTTTTTGAGTCATGGTATTCTCTGGATAGATGCCCAGGAGTGGGATTGCTGGATCAAATGGTTATTCTATTTTTAGTTTTCTGAGGAATTTCCATACTGTTTTCCACAGTGTTTGCACCAATTTATATTCCCACCAACAGTGCAATAGGGTTCCCTTTTCTCCACACCCTTTCCAGCATTTGTATTTGTAGGCTTTATGATGATGACCATTCTGGCCTGTAAGGTGGTACCTCATAGATGTTTTGGTTTGAATTTCTCTAGTGATTAGTGATGTTGAACATCTTTACATGTGTTTTTTGGCCATCTGTTTGTCTTCTTTGGTGAACTGTCTGTTCACCACCATTTTTTTGATGGGTTTGTTTGGTTTTTTTTTTTTGGTATTGAGCTACAGGAGGTTTTTATAAATTTTGGAGATTAATCCCTTGTCAGTTGCTTCATTTGCAAATATTTTCTCCCATTCTATTGGTTGTCTTTTTGTTTTGTTTAGGGTTTCCTTTGCTGTGCAGAAACTTTTAAGTTTAATTAAGTCTCATTTGTTTATTTTTCTTTCTATTGGCATTATTATCATGTTTTTATATTGAATCAGCTATCACTTTCTTTATGGGCAAAATCTCCAACTTATGTTGGCAAAATTCATAGTATACCTCCATCAAGATACAAATAGACCCCTCAAAACATCTTCCTAGAATTAATCAATACCCTATAATTAAGGAAGCGCCTAAAGGCATAAAGTCTGTAATAGAAGATTACAAGGCTTAAGGCTTCATTATTCCTTGTATGAGCGCCTGTAACACTCTTATTTTACTGATAAGAAAACCTAAGAGCCAAAGGTGGAGGTTGTTCAGTATCTCTGAGAAATAACCATTGTTATCCCTGGACATCTTATTATTACTGTCATATGTTGTATCCATTTCCTCCAAAAGAAAATTATTTACAGTAATTAAATATTAAGAATACAATGTATTCTGTAGTATTCTAGCAGTCAGATATGTATCATGGGGAATATTTTCCCAAATAATAATTTTGAAAAACTGACTAGAGAAACCCAAAACTGGCCTCAGAAAAGAAAAGAAAAAATAGAAACTCAAGAAGAACTGGTTTGTAAAAAGAGAAACTCTGGTTTGAACCAGATAAAAACCCATTCCAACTGCAGACTCTAAAATTCCCACTGTTCAGCACTGTATATGCACTAAATCATTAGTCTACTGACCAAATGACAGCCTTCATGAATCAGTATTGGCAAGGAGACATTAACAAGACCACAAAGTGCACCTATATCCCTTGTCCCACTTGTCTGAAGTACAACCCAGGGAAGACTGTTAGTACTGTTCATGGACATTTAAAATTGCCTAATGGATCATTTGAGGCCTGGCAAATGCATTTCATACCACTACCTCCATCTCTTGGACATAAATATGTTTTAGTTATGGTCTATATGTTTTCACATTGGATTGAAGGCTTAATTTGTAGAGAACTATTGTCTCTTCTGTGGCTAAAGTGTTTTTGGGGAAAATTATCCCTATCTGGAGAACCCCTCTCAAACTTCATAGTGATCAAGGAGCCTATTTTAAAGTCTAGGAACTTCAATACATCTGAACTTTTTGGCTGGCTTTATAACACTTTCACTCTGTTTACAATCCTCGATCCTATGATTTAGTGGAACACACTACTGGCATTTTAAAGACTCAAATGGCAACATTTATAGAGGTTCTCCAAACACCATGGCCCAAAGCATTGCCTGTTGGTCCTTCTAACCTCAGACTCATTACTCTGGGAAAACATAAACATTCACCCTTTGAGATAAACACAGGATGCCCAATACACTTGGCTCCTGCTTCTTTTTGACTTGCAACTAATAAAAGGAGAAATACTGCAAGATTACAAAGGCCTTGTTTCTTCTATTTAAATGACTCTGCTTCAGTACAGAAATCTTTTCACAGTGCTCCCTTAGGAGATGAAGACCTTAAGTATCACCCCTTGCAACCTAGATATTCAGCCTAGTCTGGAAAAGACACCTCCAGAAAAGCCCTCACTGGAGAGACACAAATCAGACAATTTTAACCGATCCTTGTGCTGCTAACCTCTAAAGAACAGACTTACATTCATGTGATGCACCTAAAGAAAGTGCCAAACTCTGACTATATGTCCTCTTGTGTCCTGAAAGTAAAGATTTCCTGAAATTGAAACAGAAGTTACTTGATAAGACAACTTTCCCAAGATATCCTGACCAGGCCTGTTGGAACTTTGTCAAACCTTTGATGATAACATAACACTTCAGATGATCTCCAGTGCCTATGAGCTTGGTAACGTGGTCTTCAGATAAAAAGTGCCTGAGAGGTGAGAGTTCTCCCACCTACCTCTCCTTGTTACTTGGATGTGATCCTTGGAAGTTTCCAGTCTGTGCAATTTCCCTCCAACATGAACTAGTACACACAGGAAGGGTCCTTCCTAACACTGAGGAGCAAAAAGTCACTGGAACTAGAAAACTAAGTCTTAGTCAGTGATGCTGTCATAGAAGGATATTGATCAATAAAAGGAAATATAAAAAATTAATAAGCAGAAGCCTCAATTAAATAGAGTTGGGACACCAGAAGGGAGAGCTCTCACACCCTGCGACTATAGTAGAGTCCAATAAGAAGAACAAAGACCCCTGGCAAGAATTCAGCCAATGAGGAGAAGCATGGCTTCTCCATCTACTATGGTCCTCCTACGTTCCTTTTCCCCTCTATAAAAGCCTTTTCCTTCTCTTGCCACATGGAGACTTGCAGATAGCTTGCCATAGTTGCAGACCTTGGAATTGCAATTCTCTCTCTGTCGATCCTGAATAAACCTATCTTTGCTGGAGTAACATCTGGCACTTTGTTTATTTAGGTCAATAAAGGTGAGGAGGAAAGTTTTCTTCCTGCAGATATACATGTTGAAACAGTTTAAGTGGATGATTTGATAACTGCAAAAGGCTGTGTAATAACAGCTTCCACTGAAAAGTCACCAGTGTATGAAGTGCTCTTATAAATGCTTTATTCACTATGATTTATATAATGTCCACAAGAGTGCTCTGAATTGGGAGTGTCAGTATTGTTCTTGTTTTACATTTGAGGAAACTGAGCAAAAAACCATTAAGTGGCGTGACTGAGGGCCTTAACGTACTAAACATGAGGGTATTCATTTGAACTGTGGCTGCCTGACCACAGAGTGTGAGCACTATGGTGTCTTGTCACTAAGTTGTGTATTGTGACAATTTTATTTTGACACTATTATATTTAATCAAAACTATTCTATAGCAATCAATTTTACAACCCTCCCAAAAAATCACTTCTAGAACACAGAAAATAGAATATTTAGTCTGGGTCCCCATCAGAAGAAAATGAACTATTAAAAATAAACTAATAGAACCTTACTGATATGAATGGAAAATGGAAACATTGCTCTTCATTATGATCATCTTAGATATTCTACTTTTCTCCCAATATATGTTGTCTAAGTTGCATAAGGTACTTGGTATTCATAAATTAAAATATATAGCAATTACCACTCAAATTAAAATTAGTAAATTATATAAACTTTGATTTTAAGTAAGTCAATATATTTATAAAGTTTTCATATATGCAGGATACTCTTCATTGCTTAAGAGCATTGTTTCATGGATTTTGATTTAAATCATTCTTTCAGTTTAAATATTCTAAACAGTTAGAAATCTGGATCATTTTGAGAGGAAGTAACTGTGTAGCAATTTTAGTTGAGTATTCCAACATATTCATCTATTTAAAACATTTGGATAACAATTCCCTTACCAGTTATTAAAGCAAGGGGTGATATATAGACTAAAATTATATAGGAAAAAAAAAGTTGAGCTTAATTCATCACTCTCAATATACTAAATGATAGATATAAAATTTGATAAAATATAGGAAGTGTGGGTAAGGAAAATACTATAAGTCAGGAGAACACCATTTAACAGAGGAGCACATTTAGAATGTTGATGAAATTGGAATGTGTCTTGGGATATATAGTGAATATTCATTCACCCAAGAAAAACTCATCTAATCTTCATCTAATAATTCAGTGTTCTAATTACATGGCTAGATTTGAATTAATATGTTTACCAAGGATATGTATTTTAATTTTACTTAACCCCATCATAATTTGATTCAAAATATGAATGAGTTTGTTTTTCTGCTGAATACTTGGTACTTCCTGCATTTACAAAAATGAAAGCTTAGGTGGTGGAAATTAACTTTTTATTTTATACTAAGTCTAGTCTCTGCATTTATATTAAATTGTTATATCTCTCTCTATAGATATATAGATATAAAACTGGTCAACTTTGCTGTACAGCAGAAATTGACTAGCACATTGTAAATCAACTGTAACAAATTTTTTTACATTGCTTATGTATATTAATAGAAAATATTTTTATAATGTTGTAGAAAGCAGAGTTGAAACATTAGTATTATCCCTTAATAGAAGCTGTCTATTCTCTCATAATTTCTGAAAAACTTATGTTTTTGTCAAATATTACTTTAATTCTATGCATGGAAAAAAGTGCTTTTAGATAAGCATATACTTGAGAGTTAAATCAAATAAAACCTAACAGGCACTTATTTGGTAAAGAAAGGAGGAATAAAGTATCTCTGTAACCAGGAAATTAATCTTTTCAGTTCATATTATCAGATCTTACAGACTCAGTGCTACATTTGGACATAAAAATTAAAAATATAAAATGGTTTTTATTTGTTACTGTTGATGAAAATGTATATATTTTGATTCCAGACACTTCTCCAATAAGGTTAAAAAAATTTTCTGATATTCAATACTTCCATCACGAGAAAGAAAAATGCTCTTAACTATGTTCTCCATCATATGGTTATTTTGGCTAGCCTTTCTCCCATCAGGAACAAACAAGCTGTGCCCTAGGTCTGTTGCCTTCTTAGAAATTCAAAATTAGTCCTCAGTAATTAAACTGCTTCCTAACCTCAGGCAGGTAAGTCTTTATGGTTTAAATCAGATTACTTTGAAGGTAGAGTGGGAACTGAACAATATTTCACTGATATTATACCAAATGAATAATATTCTACAGAAAAAGAAATTTTTAAAAATCAAAGTCTGTTTTACAATTGAGATCCTGTTACTCACTGATTAGTTTACATATATATTTCTCAGAACTTTAGTGCTCTTATCTATGTTAGTAATAAAAGTACTATTTTCAAAAGTTGTTTTGATGGTTTAATGAAATGTTACATTTAAAAACATATTGTAGGAGTTTCCTCTGTGGCTCAGTGGGTTATAAACCCTACTAGTATCCATGAGGAGATGAGGATTCAACCCCTGGCCTCACTCAGTGGGTTAAGGATCTGGCATTGCCAGTGAGCTACAGTATAGGGTGCAGACACTGTTTGGATCTGGCTTTGCTGTGGCTGTGGCATAGCCCAGCAGCTGCAGCTCCAATTCGACACCTATTGAACTTCCATATGCTCCAGGTGTGGCCCTAAGAAGCAAAAAAAAAAAAAAATTATTTATATAAACATATATGTATATGCAATAAATATATATAGTAAGCCATGAAGTATTATGAAACTAAACTATTACTATAACACAATTGAGACCAATTTTCCCAAATGAAGCAACTGATGGGAAAAAATATAAAAATACACAAAAATTATATGAGATGATCAAATAAAGTCAGAGAATACAGTATATTACATAACCTAGCAGCAACATTAACTGAACATGAAAGTGATCAAAATAATGGATCATATTTGAGAATAGTCATGTTATTCTTACAAGCATTGTAAAGTCAGGGCAACATTTTTCGTTTGCAATTTATTTGTACACTATATTTGCTCCTTGAGATTGAAATTTAAAACTTCTGCCTAGAGACATTGCCCTTTCTATTAGCTCACTGAATGATTTAAAGATGTCATTTGATAGCTTATGGAAGGGTAGAAATATTCTTAAATTTTAATTGATGATCACTTTTTAACTTGACTATTTCTAGAAATTTCTTTCTTCCATGTATGCTTAAAATTCAGAAAAAAAGATGTCAACCTTTTTTACCTCTGGTCTTAAAACAGAGGCTGCTGATATAAATTGTGCACCTGTCCTTTGATGACAATATAATCCACATCATGGACCTAAGAACTGTGTTCTGAGTTCTGCAGAGAGGTGTGTGGATCGCCTTGAGTATGCATGTTAGGATGTTTGTAACATCAATAGCAGAAATGAAGTAAATGAGCATTCCAGTCCACTCTTCTGGCTTCAACTTTGCAAATTATTTTTCAAACATATATATTTGCTGCAACTTCTGTATGTATTACACCATGCTTTTCTACCTTTATTTTAATGACTTATTCAAATTAACACTGTTGTAGACTGAATTGTGACGCCCCCCCCCAAAAAAAAAAATTCCTATGCTTAATTCTAATACTCAGTATCTCAGGATGTGACTGCATATGGAGATAGGGTGTTTAAAGAGATAATGAAGGTAAAATAAGGTGATTAGGTTGGGCCTTGATCCCTAAGACTGATCCCTTGCTAAGAAGAGATTAAGTAAGGGACAAACCCAAGGGAAAGATAAATGAGAATGAAGAATAAAGTGAAGAGAGTCATCAACAAGCCAAGGAGAAAGGTCCCAGAAGAAACCCACACTTGCTGACACTTTGATGTCAGACTTCAAGCCTCCAGAAGAGACAAGAATGTTTGTTGATGGAGTTCCCATTGTGGCACGGTGGAAACAAATCCGACTAGGAACCATGAGGTTGCAGGTTTGATCCTTGGCCTCACTCAGTGGGTTAAGGATCCGGCATTGCTATGAGCTGTGGTGTGGGTCGCAGATGTGGCTTGGATCTGGCATTGCTGTGGCTGTGGCATAGGCCAGAGGCTACAGCTCCAATTAGACCCCTAGCCTGGGGATCTCCATATGCCCTGAGTGCCGCCCTAAAAAAGGAAAAAGGACAAAAAAAAATAAATGTTTTTTGTTTAAACAATCAAGTCTGTGATACTTTCTTATAGCTTCTCTAGAAAATACAAATGACTATAAAACAAATAAGATATCATTGCTTATCCCCCACATTTGTTATCTTTTAATTCTTGGTTCCTTTTCTCAAAAGGATCTCTAGACTAATCCATATATTTCATGATGATATTTATTAACTACTAAAAATTGTGGTAAAAATGGATTGTTACGCTCAAGGATAATTACAATGAATTCATAAAACCAGAGAGCGGAAATGACCAGAAGCCAATATATCCAAATCAAGACCCAGTGAAATCATGTCTATGTAATACTGCACTTAGAGTTAATTAAATATGTTTACATTTATTTCGTGTTAGAAATGTGTTCAACTGTGAGAAGCCTACATTCACAATTTATTTTTTCTTTTTAGGGCCATACATGTGGCATACAGAAGTTCCAGGGCCCCTGGGTCACACTGGAGCCACATCTGCAACCTACACTGCAGCTTGCGGCTACATGGGATCCTTAATCCACTGAGCAAGGCCAGGGATCAAACCTGCATTCTCATGGACACTATGTTGGGTTCTTAACCCACTGAGCCACAACGGGAATCCTACATTCACAGAATTTGGTGAATTCTAAACCCTTTAAGAAAATAAACTAACCTATTTTAAGAAAATCCTTGATAATTCTTTTAATGTTTATTATCTTCAACTTAAAATTCAACTTTACCATCACAGTTATCAGATGCCAGATAAGTGTAAATATTTACTGACTGAAGAAATAAGCAGTTTTACTGTTCAAAGTGACTGAGAATTTCACTGTTAACATGCACAGAAAAGAACAAAAGAGTAAGTGGAAAGTTTTTTTACTATATTTTGGACATTCATTCACAGTTTGGGCTGTAACTATTTTTCTCCTAGTATGAAATACAATTAGGAGGATCCAAAGTCTAGAGGATCAGTTAGTAGGGTGGGTCAGGGTCAGAGTGTGAAAGAAGATATGTATTTAAATAGGAAAATGATTGGATGAACTAGTGTTGTGGGAGAATTCAGAGCTAATTTTCCCTAAAATATCAAAACAGAGAATTCCTTCAACTTCCTAGGCATCACTGTCAGGGAGTTATTCATTCTGACAGAACAGGAGAACTGGTACCAGCACTATGGTCAGTGAACAGAGCAAAAGGGTAATTTGAGGGCTGGCGCAGTGTGGGTTATTAGGTTGCTGTTCTGCCAAATGCTTAATAGGAATAGGTAGTAATTAAGAAAAAAATTTAAATTTAGAGATCATAAGACTAACATCACTAAAAGAAATAAAGCTAAAAAACAGCACCACTTCATGGCTTACCAAAGGAGCATCACACAATAGAGGTAGCTTTTCCATCAGAACAGAAGAGCAGCTGTGATTCAAAAACAGAACTAGAACCCCACCCCTCCCCCAAAAAAAAGCTGCCTGGAGACATTTTTTTTTCCTATTCGTTCAGTGAATTATTTAAAGAAGTTATTCAATATTTTATGGGAGGGTAGAAACATTCTTTAATGTTAACCAATACTTTTTCAGCTTTACTTTTTCTAGAAACTTTTCTCTTCCACATATGATTAAAATGTTACAGAAAAGATATTAACCTCTGTCTTAGACCTTGAAACAAATGTTGCTAGTGAGAGCAGCAAGCTAGAGAATTTCACTTTTATTCATACTGTTGTGACTTTATTATACCATCTTCGTCGGTAGAGCCAGCCCTATATACATATAGGCATTTACAAAGCAGTAATTTAACAACGCCCTATGTTCAAAATCAATTCTAAGTTTATATAATGCTCTAGAAAATTTTTCTTTGCAACTAAGAAAAAAAATCAGTCCCTTACAGTGATTTTTTTTTTTTTTTACAACTGTTATGACATTTTAATCCTGGGTTTCCTTTTGGATAAACTACCTAACATATAAGAGCCTGGTTTACACTGGGCCACCATAACATGTTTATACAAGTAACATAATTATATCCTAACGCATTTGCCACCTGATTACATTTTCATTCATAACCCATCTCAATCGCTGTGCTCATTATTCTAGGTTAAAAAGGCTTTAGATAAAGAAAATCTTCATTTACTTACATGAAATTAGATCTGAGTTTTGAATTCTAACCTCCATTAACTCATTGTGGGCTTACCCAATACTGACACATGAAATTATTTAAAATTCATTGATATTCACTCTATACAAAGAAAAATATGTAAATAATACAGTTTTAAGGTTTTTGAGATATTGGGAACAACACTTTTAAAATGTTGCATCCATTTCTTTCTTGCAAGGAAAAAAAATTAATTTCTCTTTATCCAGGGTCTCATGGTATCAGTGATTAAATAGCACCTTATAACGGGATTTGATTATTTGGCATTAACAGTGCCATTATCAAGGGAATACTATAATATTTAAATTCAAGTACTTTCTAAGTAAAACTAACCTGATTTTAATTCCCTTACATATTGTTCATATAAAATATGAATTTACACATGCTATTTTGGGTTCTGGAAAAAAAGTCATTTTTTACTTTGGTTTGTAAATATACATTAAGGTCAGCATTTTCAGCTGACCTTGACAAAATTTCAACTTATACAACTATTATTTGTCTACAAAAATCACTCTTTAATTAAAATTGTATAATACGGTCCCAGTTTTATGGCCTAAGTTATGCTAATTTTTTTGAGTCATTAAAGTTTGTCAAGGATTGGCCATGCTTCTGGTACTAGAATTTTATGAATTTTTTTCTAAATCATATTAACTGATGCATTGGGACACAGAGCAGCCATTTTGCTGCAGCAGCTTTGTGCAAATGATGCTATGAAAATATAAAAGCATATAATTTTATAACCCAGTAGTATAGACAAGTGCAATCTATCATCCCTATACTCCCCTAAATTATGACACATTTTCTTTCTAAATGCCTATATTGTTTAATTTATGTAGAAATGTGCTATTTATTTAATCAGAAGAGTAATTGCTTGTAATTATGTTAGAATTAGGCTAATTTCTCAGGCATTATCAATCCAGTCTTCCCAAATCATTGTTAATAGAAGAATCCCTGTGTTGTTGTTAAATATAGTTGAAACACAAATATAGCAGAACCTGTGACCAATTTGAAATATACGGTAGTAAGAAAAAGTGTAGAGAGATATACTTTGTGGCATTATGTAAATATTTAATAGTGAGAAAATGACCACACCAAAACAGTATCAAAATTTCTTCAAGAAATCTTTTATTCTCCCTCATTCCAAAATTTTATACCACACAGCATCAAATCCAGTCCCTCTAGACACTGTGGCTCTACCATCCTGTTGCCTCTATACTGAGTGTTCTTTAATTTTATCTGTTTTCCCATTCACATCTGCCTAGACACTCCTGCCCTGTCACTATTCCAGTTGCCCTTTACTGGGGTCCTAAATACCTTACAGGCATCATTGGTATTCCTCTTTCATCAACTGTCCTTGCTGCTTACAGAGTAACTTTTCAGGATTGTCACATTCCTGTTATGAAACTGAGAATGACATGTATTCTTTTGCTTCCTCACTTTTCTCATTTGTTTTCTGACAAAATGAGCACCTGAACTTATTTACTCATACTAAGGGGAGAAAGCTAATAGAATTAGTGCAATTGGGAGTTACCATCGTGGCGCAGTGGAAATGAATCCGACTAGGAACCATGAAGTTGCGGGTTCGATCCCTGGCATCACTCAGTGGGTTAACGATCTGGCATTGCTGTGAGCTGTGGTGTAGTTTGCAGATGCGGCTCGAATCTGGCGTTGCTGTGGCTCTGGCGTAGGCTGGCAGTTGTAGCTCCAATTAGACCCCAAGCCTGGGAACCTCCATATGCCGCAGGTGCGGCCCTAAAAAGACAAAAAAAAAAAAATAGCACAATTGAAAATATAAATGAGAAAGGATATGACATTTGGAGGATGATCCCAGAGAAAAAGGAAAGAGAAATGATCCTGAACACTGATGAGAAATTAGTTTTGTGCAAGAGAGAATGTGTGAGGTAAACATTATTATAGAAAAAAAAGGGGAGAAACTCACATAAGATATCCTGAACTTCTTAGGGAGACAAAAAAGCAGATGATCTCTTAGGAGTGAAGAAAATAGTAGCATATTTTTGTTGACTTGCTAAGAATAAAAGAGACCACTGAAGTTTATAATATATATAAGTGAAGTCAAATACTGCCAAGGTCACATTATAGAATTGGACAGAAATGGCATTTCTCACTCAGAAATCCTCAGCTCATTCAAGGAAAGAAAAAAAAAGAGAGAAAACGAACACTATTTTTGGCTTCATATTTCACATTGTATCTCACTGTACTTCATCACAGCATTGAAATCACCCACAACTTCAGGACAAAGGCACCCAGGAAAGTTAGCATCCAGCCTGTGCAGAGAAGAGATTTCAGACAAAGGTTGACATTGATTTTGAATACTTAAAAAGTAATTAAAACGTCAATAATCTTCTCCCTCTAATGCTAGTTTAGATTCTCTAGCTTCCTATAGAATCCCTGTATTAGAATTCTCCAGAGAAAAAGAACGAAGAGGATATATGACTATGTATATATACTAACCATGTATATAGGACTATATAATACATATATACACACACACATGCACATGCACACACACACACATATATCGCTGTATTACAAGGTTTCTGAGGAAAAGCTTTACTGTGTTGCAGTAAAGAAGTACAAGAGAAATACTATTGTCCTCAGTATTTGATAACCGAACAGATTGTTTTTCACAAAAATCCTTAAGAAACATAAGAGCCTGTTTTCTTGTGGTTAGACCAGGAGAGGTAGGTTCATGACAGTACTGTGTTGCATTCAGCATCATTGATCCACTTCCACATCTCAGGCTTTCCTGCTGATCCAAGCAAATTACACATGGCTATTTCTTGACTGAAAATAACCATCCCAGGAAGCGTATTAGAATTAATGTAAACATAGAAAGTTCTGGCAATTTTACTCCCCTAATGTTCCAGGCATTCAGAGAAATGTGATTTCTATGTGATATCATATGCCAGAAACAAATAGTCATGACATATAGGCCCCTTTGTCCTAAACATTCCATTTTTCTGCTCCTATCAACTTATATTCGAGCTACCAGCATCCCTATATTTATATTTACTATTTTTGTTTTCAGTCTCTTGCTAGACTTGAATCAAAAAGAAACCTTCCGGTCATCAGTCTGCACAAAAGGAAAGGTATTGGTTGATGAGCTGAGGTATTCAGGGAATGTTTATAAAAAAAAAAAAAATCCCAAACATAAGAAGGGGAAAAGGGTAATCTGTACATTCTAGGGTCTTAAAATCCAGTAGAGAAGTTCATTTCAGCCCTATTACTAACTTTGCACTCTTCAAAGAAAAGTGTACAAAAGTGAAGAAAATCCAATAGGGAACTTTGTTCACACAAGGGAAGTGAGAATGTGTATTTTGTGTTTCTAGTGTATTCCTTTATTTGGAAAAGAAGCAATTAAGTAGGTGAGAAACAACCCCATGGAAACACAAAAAGTAGAGAGAATCTGTCTAAAACATCTGTTTAAAAATTCTGAAAGCAGAGGATCAGTCAGACTGATAAAGAGAAATATTCTCTGTAATAGGTTTAACACCTGCTCACTGAATCCCCTAATGCTCTTGTGCTGTGCAGTGTTCTCCAAATCACAGATAACTCTGTCAATCAGGAAATCACTTAAATGAGGCCAAAACACCTTGTGGCAAAAACAACAATAATAACTGCGGGGACCAGTTTTTTTGAAGATGCAAAAAAAAAGAAGCACAGACTTTCATTTATGTTTTTTTCAGTCATTACTTAAATGTTCCTTTACTTACTTATTTTCAACAGATAGATTTTACTTTTCAGACACTTTTCTTCCTTTCTCTCTTGATGTTTTACTAAGATATATTCTTAGGTTTATAAGTAGAAACTGTAAGAGTAATATTTTCTTCATTTTATGATCAAGTTCTACTCTTTTCTTCTGTGATTCTGGTCTGCTGGCTTATGGTATCATTGTTTGAAACAAAGTAATTAGAGGAGAAAAATGCTCAACTATCAAAATTCATTTATAATTAAAAACCATGATATGTATCTTTAAAGACAACTTGCAAATCAAATTGAAACTTCCAGAAGACAAAATTTATTTTTCTGACAAACTGTTTATATAAAAAAAGAAGCCATTCATGTTAATCTAGCAGTTTTACTAATTTATATATTCCATTTTAGCATAAACAGCCACTGAAATTTCAGCATAAATTTTAGCATTCTGATGATTGTGGCTTTTGACCAAAGATAAAAATGGTATTAAGGGTAAATACTGTTCTAACCTTACAACTGCTTTGACTATTTTAATTCTGTTCTAATGATGGCTTGTCTGTTTTTTTCAGATACTGTTAACAAATGGTAACCCAAGCAATAATACAGAAACAGAAAATCTGTCTTACCAATCTTTTAAATTTTAATAAGATTAAACCTGAATTCCATTTTTGACTTTATAATTTCTACCATTTTTTTTTACGAAATGGAATCTTTACATTTGAAGGTCTTAAATTGATAGCATTTGAAGATATGAAAAGAAAATAATAGAAAACAACAAAAAGGTTTTGCATTTTGGCATAAATTATTTGAATTTGTCATAGTTGTTTTATTTGGTGGGACTAGAAAAGATTGTTGTGTTACATTTTGAATTTTAAATAAATGCTAATTTCTGAAATGTTTCCAAGTAAATGGCTTAAATAATGCCTTTAAGACAGGACTCCCGGTACAAGAAGGAATTATAGTCTCTGTAACTAGTTCTTCAGTTGAAGAAATTTGGTTGTGAGTCAGCTGTCAACAAACGCAATAAACACAGAACCTGATGTCAAAATCACTGTGTTCTGGTCATGGCACGCTATTTCATCTCTCCAAATCCTATTTCATCTCAAGCACAAGTTAGGAATTAAACTGAATATGGGTTTTACATCATGTCAATATCATATGTATTTATTTCCCTCAAGTTGCTCTTGCCAGACCATGTCATGTGTGTTCAACATGGGCCCACAGATAACATACAGAGTGTCACATTGGTAGATAACATACAGAATGTCACATTGGTCTAGTCAACCATAGGGGAATTGGAATCACAGGATATCAAAACCTCTCTGGGTTTTGAAAACTGATTGATCTAGGATGGAAACAAACATTATTGACATATGCCTAAAGTTGATGTTGACGGACAATTCTACACTATTTATGGCCAGCATCACAGTACATCGTGAGTACACTGGACTCTCATCATGAGTACTCTGTTCTCTCTCCATCCTAACATAAAGCCAGGAAGGAGACTTCCAAGAGGAAAGAAGCAGGTCCTTCTTGCTAGGGCCTCCTTCCTGCTTCCATGCTGACAGTTTCCAGAGACATCATTGATCAAGTGCTGCTATAAAAGGACTTTTCATGTAGTTAAGGAGGGAAACTTGGATTGCATGTACTCCTATTCACACTTCCATGTATTGACATTGTACTTGACAGCCAGTTAATCAAAACTATGGCATGCCCAGTTTGGTCCTGATTATGTGTGCTCTACCTACATAAGAAAATATCATAAAGTGTAAGATGTTACTGTGGAAAGAATACTGGAGGTTGGGGAACCTTTTATCACCATCCACATTTCACCTCTTTAAAATTGAAGTGGCAAAATGCAAGTCTAGCCACTGCTGCCCCTTGGTTTCTTCATGAGTTTAGAACTGTGACAGTGACTTCTTTTCTACGCAAATCCTTAATTAGATTACATTTTCTTATAAACTCATACAATATTGCATATGCACAGATATTCTGCTCCACTTTTAGAATAGCTCTGCTCCTTATATAAGCCTTTCAAAGTAGGTATTATCTAGTCATTTGAGGCTCAGAAAAATGAGGTAAATAGCCCTTAGTTACAACGCTGATTAGCGGCAAGTCTGATATTACAGACTCTATCATTTTGCCTCTATAATTTATGCTCTTTTCTACTACTTATTTTCTACTCATTTGGCTTTAAAAAACAAAACGAAACAAAACAAAAACCTCTTTTTCTAGGTGACTGTAGCTAATATAATCTACTGCACATTTACTCCCTACCCCTTTTTAATGTTAATTCTCTGTTTCCTGGTTACTCTCCCTGGATCCTAACTTAGTGGCTCATTTTTATCATTAGTTGAAAGCCTAGAACACATTTCTTTCTGTTCGTTACTAATTTCTATAAGACCCTGACTAAATTAGCCCTTCTGCAGGCAGACCCATTAGGGAGGAACGAGATCTTGATGCTGACTGCCTTCTCTGCAATGCACGAAGCAGTTCTACAAAACTTCTGCCAGCCAGTCTGATCAAAGCCCTTGGATCTGCGCACTGACTTTCTAACTTGCAAGGTCCTGCATTCCTTCCATGAAAAAGATGGGGCTCCAGTAGCTGTTCTACTGAGAGCTATAGAATCAGATCATTCAACCTCTCTGGGCATCAGAGGTCTCATCTTCATGATGCAGGGACAGAGACAAATTATTAGCATGGTTTGGTTGTTTTCTCACCTAGATCTGTCATATTTCACTTCAATGCACCATGAAAAGTGACCAAAGAATATAATTTCAGTGTCTCCTCACATCTCTCTCATCCTATATCTCTGATCCCAGGGTCACCTCTCTAGATTTAAGATCTATTATAAATTTTTTTTTTTTATGATTACAATCTATATCAGAGTGCAAAATACTTGAGTTGGTGTGGCACATTTGTGGAAGGACTTGGGAATTCTGAAGAAAAGACTTCACAGTCAGAAATTAATAAAAAAAATCAAATTCACCTTTTATCTAATTTAAATAACGACAGACTTATCTGGTGTACAGACAAAATGGAGGCTTTTAGCAATGGGAGATATTACACTACAAAACTCTCATTCAAATGACAGCACAGTGGGGAGATTCAATTGCCCAAAAATAATTTTATTTCTAAAAAATTACTATTACTACTATTATTTTTACTATTATTATTATACTATTATTTGATGATTAGAGCATATGTGGCATATGGAAGTTCCCAGGATAGAGGTCGAATTGGAGCAGCAGCTGCTGGCCTACACTGCAGCCATAGCAATGCAGCATCTGATCTGTATCTGTGACCTATACCACAGCTCACAGCAATGCTAGATCCTTAACACACTGAGTGAGGCCAGGGACAGAACCCATGTCTTCATGGAAACTAGCCTGGTTCATTACCCCCGAGTCACAGTGGGAATTCCCAGAAATTACTTTTAAAAGTGGGAAATTTTTTTGGCAAAACCCAAAGACATGTAAAATAAACCATCACATTTGGCAATTTAATATGTCACTTCTGGTCTCTTCTCCAAAAAATTCTATGGATATGGTTCAGTGATGTGAAAGACAGCACAGTGTCCTGGAGTTCTGGTTTGGGAATCCGAAGGAAGCATTCTGCAGAAAAACATAGCTTTCTTTCTCCAAGGGCTGTAGTAACAAAAATTACCACACACTAGGCTTAAAATAACAGAAAATTATTCCTTCACAGTTCTGTGGGCCCTAAGTTCCACATGAAGCAATCTACAAGCCAAATTCCCTCCAAAGTTATGGGAGAGAATTCTTTCTTCCTTGCCTTTTCCACCTTCTAGTAGCTCCAGGTATTCCTTGGCTTGTAGGTTCATAACACCAAACCCTGTCTTCATCTTCACATGCCTTTCTCCTCCTTCTCCCTGTGTCTCTATCCTCTTTTTAAGGACAAATTGCATTTATGGTCATCTGGACAATCCAGGATAATCTCATATTAAGATCCTTAATTAAATTATTTCTGTAGGAGTTCCCACTGTGGCACAATGGGATTGGCAGCATCTTGGGAGCACTGGGACACAGGTTCAATTCCCAGCCTGGCAGAGTGGGTTAAGGATCCAGTGTTGCTGCAGCTGCAGCTTAGGTCATAACAGTGTCTCAAATCTGATCCCTGGCCCAAGAACTCCATGTGCCATGGGAGTGGCCAAAAATGAAAAAAAAAAGTCTGTAAATATCCTTTCCCAAATAAGTTCACATTCACAAATTCCAAATGTTAGTATGTGGAAATATCTTTTGGAGAGCCACTATAATAGTCTTCTATAGCCGCCATAACAAAGCTCTGCTGACTGAGTGACTTCAGCAACAGAAATTTATTTTCTTACTGTTTTAGAAATCAGAGATCAAGGTGTCAGAAGGACTTGTTTCTTCTGAGGCCTCTCTTCTTGTCTTGTAGACGGCCATGTTCTCTTGTGTTCTTATGTCTAAATTTCCTCTTTCCATAATCACACCATTCATATTAGACTGCAAGAGCCATGCACATAACCACTTTTTACTCTACTTATATTTTTAAAGATCCTATTTACCAATATAGCTACATTCTGAAGTACTTGGTTTTAGGACTTCAATACATTCACCACAGAAGAGTGACCATTCAACAGTACGAAGCTTAACTGAAGCTCTGGACTTCCTTACTTTCAGTTTATATGACCCAAGCATACCTTTTCAAAGTTCTGAATGAGGACAGGGTAAAAATAACAGCATATGTACTTCATACACGTTCTATAATGATTTGATGAGAGATTTGGGATACGTGTGAGCTCCATGATGAGAGAAAATCTCTGTTAAAATTCCATGTCCCCAGAGTCATTCACATGCATGATAAATAGTAGGTGCTCCGTAATTGTTGAAGAATCAATGATAGATAGACCTAACAAAAATCAATGCTCCATAAGTAAAAGTAGTTGTAGGGCATAGTCAGACCTGTTTTCCTTGTATTTACCCTCTGACAGATTAGGTCTATTAAGTGTAGAACATGAGAAAACAAATACATTCGGGGATTCAGCAGGAAGCATGACACTCCTCATAATGTCTCTTTAGATATTTAATCAATCGGATCAATTTTGGGTAACTGAGTTCTTTTCTTGGGTTACAAATTCCCTTAAGATGGTTCAATCTATAATTCATTTGTGTTTGTATCAACAGCTTTATAAAGTGCATGCAAAGATGGGGTCAGATTCAGTGGAAGTGGAAAGGGAACAGTAACGGAAAGGCAAGCAGAATGGTTTCTTTCCATTTCTTTCACTCCATCATGATGGTATTACTTGATGGATTTTCTTTCTTCAAGGAATCTATGGAAGTTACCTTGAGAATTTCATATAATATTTGTGGTTAAGCTATCAACAACTCATTTAACATTATTTCTGAACCTTATATAGGATAAATTATACCAATAGACTAACACTTTCAATAAAGGGGATAAACATTGCTATTACAGGAGGGCTCATAAAACTTCAGTTATACATAATGGGAATATAATTACAGAATGATATATCTTGCAAGGAATAAACCAAGACAGGACTATCTGGTTCATTTTTTGAACATTAAATGTTATACTCTGTGTAACAGTTGGTCTTATTGATTTCTTTGGATGGATATCTTTCTAAGTTTGAGAAAAATCTTTATTTATGCATCTGATTAAATAGGAGAATTAATGCCATCAGTCGGCACTTAGGACACATTCTAAAATAATTTCTTCATTCATTTACAATGATATAATCATTTCTTCATTCATTTACAATAACATGTCGCAGATGAAATATGTCGCAGAGAAATACAGCACTTCAGTCTTCACAGACATGCTACTGTAGCCAAGAACTACATATAATGTTCTACTCTAAGAGTGTATATCACCGAGACTGCTGATTCAGAGTTTAAGTCACTTTACTATGAACAAACTTCCAGAATTAGATTGACATGGGAATTTGGTAGCACGCATACAATTCTTCTTCCATTAGGCTTTTGAGGTGTTCTGCAAATATTCTCAGTAGAGAAACCTGCAAACATGAAATCTGCAGGACTTTGAGATTCCCTTCTCAAGCAGGGCAAATGAGACCTAGGACCTCTGCACAGAAGATTGAACAGTGATATCTCAGTAGAATGATGCTCATTACTCCTTATTCCAAAACACAGAGGACATTTCTAGTGAATTACAGAGTAACAGTAGAGTGTGTACACTGCTGCCCTGCCATATGGGCAAACTTCTATATGGTTATTCTCAACTCGATTTTCTTTCATGGATTTATCCAGACCAGAGGTGCCTCTCTTCTTGACATACACACTGCACTGTGGGGTATATTTCCTCAACCTGATCATATTCTAAGCTGCAGATTCCTCTTAGTAGCATTTTTATTCATTTTTTAAACAATTTAAAATCATTTAAGTGACTTAATACCACTTTCAAGATGCCAGGGCAGAATCAAAAGAACTGAAAAAAAAATCTTTCATTAATAGAAATAAATCAACCTGGTAAAAGGCAGCAAGGGAACAATTCCTAGGGATCATATTAGCAAACATGTAATAGCTTAATCATAATTTTGAGGTGTGTGTATTTGTGTGTGTAAATGCTTTTGGAATGGAAAATAAAAATTGGTGCAGAGTTAAAAAGCAACCTAGTGAATCTTCTCTAAACATCAAATCTCAGTGGGTTCCACTTTATGATTCTTTATTTCAATTCACTATTTGATTTCTTTACTGTGATTTACATTTTATAATTGACACTCACTTCTCTCTGCTATGTCTCTTCGACTAGACTGTAAACTTCTTAAAATCAGAGATTTGTCTTTCGCTATTAATCCTTGAGCCTAACAAAGTCCTTTAAGTAGCAAATGGCTTATTAAGTATTTAAAAATTTATAGGGCTTCCTTTTTTCTTTATGTTTGCTTTACTTCAACTGAAGTTTCAGAATACTTCTTAAAAAATCTTATTGTACTTATGTGTGTGGGAATCTAGTTATAGTTGGAGTTGAAAAGCCATTGTTCAGGGAGAATGCATTTATGCATTCATTCATTAGGAACACACAAATGTGCAAGGCTCTACACTAGACTCCAGGTAAAGAAATATGCCTTTGCCATTAAAGGGCCCATAACCAATGGGGGGAGACTGACATCTAAACAAACAATCTCAATATAACATGGTTCTCTGTTGTATGAGAAAGAACAAGGGAAAGACTCTCAGAATAAGATGACATGTTTTCACAGAGATGACCTTTAGTTTTGGTCATTAATGTTGAGTAAACTTTTTACTAGTGAAACGAAGGAGAAAGCACTCTCTAGAAAAAGAAAGAGATAAGAGAAAGGGCACAGCATCGTCAAGAATACCAAGCAATTTAGTGCAGCATTTCTTGAGCATGCAGGATAGATGGGAAGGAAAACAGAAAATAACAGAAAATACTTGGTCCTCAATTATATTTAAGGTATTAATCTACTGTTTTCCATCTTCACCAAGATTATGATTAATAGGAGTGATTTGAGCTGAAGCAAGTGGAGTTGGATTAAGATTTTAAAGGAGATTTTAGACTTCCATCATTGCTAATCTTAAAGAGCGAGACAGACAATCAACTCTTTCTGTAGATCTGATTGATACTGAAGAAACAGGATACTTACTACTTCAGGGACTTCTTTCTATTTTTATCATACCTTATGAAAAATTATCTCTATTTGTAATTTACTGTGAGAAAACTCAGAGTTAAAATTACAACTTTGGAAATATAAACTTCAAAAATTTGAATCCTTATTACAATTGCTTTTCTACAGTTTACATTTGCAGAAGATTATAACTTACTCACTGAGCCCAGAGGTAAACATTTATTTGAAATATTCGTATATCATTTATCACATTTTAAATGGTAAATTAAAAAACCTTAATTTTTAGAGACTAGAAAAATTGTTTCGCTAATGCCCTAAAATATGCCATATCTGTGTATATTTCGAACTTTACACAGACCTCTAGACAATGAATCATTCATGTACATAATCCACTTCATTTTAAACTTTGGTGTAAATAAGGATCACATTAAGGACAACTTAAGATTTCACAATTTATTACACTGGAGGAAAATGCTAAGAGGAAAATGCAATACTCAATAACACAAGGCTAGGCCTTAACTTGGTAGATGAAAGCAGAGGCAACATGGAAAGGAACTGGGGCCCCAGGGCCTGTGCTGCAGCTGACATTTCAATTGCTGCAATCCAGAATGACAGGCTATAGACCCATTAGTAAATGGACCTCCTCTTTTCTCACTGAGAAGATGAAAGAGATCTTGTGCAATGTGCTCCTGTTCTGTATTCTCCAAATGGGGATTTTTATTATGTCAGTTATTATACTCTGGGTCCCTCACATTACACACACACACACACACACACACACACACACACACACACACACACACTTTGCAGAGGGAGATCATCCTTGTAGTGGGAGATCCCATAGGACCACATCTTTCTTTCTTCCCCACATCTCTCCTCTCCCACATTCTGCCTTCTATCAAAATTATTTCCTCATATCCATTCATCACCCAGAGTCAAATTTCTCAGGACACTGTCTACATTTCCTTCCCATATACGTTCAAATTTCTATCTTTAAGGATATTCCCAAGAGGTATAAGGCACATTGAAAAATTAAGTTTTTTTTTTTTAAAGGACCTTCAATTAGGCCTCTGTGGTGTTCGTCTTGCCCTGTTCTTATACACTACTAGGAATGGTCCAATCTTTACTCAAATCAGTATCGTATCTTAAATGTACCTATTTTGTTTATTACCCTTTCCCAGTCATTTTCCTCTGTACTTTGCCTACTCTTTTATCCCCTTTATTACTTATATTTCTTGCTTTTCCTTCTTTTCTTTACTGGCTGTTGCCCAGTAGCTTAAAATGTGAGCTCTCTTTTTCAGCAGGAGCTTCATGGCCGTCTAAACACATGCACACAGCACACACACAACATATGCTCACACACACCTCCCTTTCAAAACAGTATATCCTCCTCATATCTCTCAATTCCTCAAAGCTGGATTTCTCAAAAGATGCTATCACTATTTACTAACCAACTATAGGCTCCCTAATACTCACCCCAATCCCTCTAATTACTTATCATTCAAAGGAAAACAGTGACCCACCAACTGAAAATCAATTCACTCTATTTTTCTTTGGCACTTTGCTAACTTCACCCCAGTGCCCACAATTCCTTCACCTGCACCTTCCTGGGGTCTTCTCAGAAGATCCCTGACCACTGGTGGAAAGCTATCTCTACTAGTACATTTCCTTCATGTTATTAAGAGAAGGCAGCATACAAATAGGAATTTAGTCCTGTTAGGTTTCTCTTAACTCTTCCCTGCTTTCAGAGAAGATGCCTAACAGAGGATCTGGAGGCTCAAGCCCACATTTCTGTAATTAATTATGCATTTGCAATTTCATATTATAAACAGTTCTGAGCAAAAATCTAACCAAAATAACATCATGACAAAATCAATCAATCATTATGGTAGCTATGTTCTTGCTCAGTTTCTCTGTAATGATTCAACTTCTCAACCAAAAGCTCCATCAATAGAAATTTGAAAGGTAGAAGACTCTGAGCTCCATGCACATCCACGATGGCAATATATTACCCATGTCTACCCCACGTCGTCTCTAGCCTCTCCTATTATTTATTTATTAATACAGAGAATGGGGAACATATCAGTTTACCTACTCTGAGGTGAATGGTGAGGAACAAACACAAACAAAACTAAGAACCTAAACAAGACTATCAAATGGCTTCCTAAACACTCATACTAAAGTATGGATGACAAGGAGAACTAACATCCAAGAGAACACTTTGTAACATTTTTCTCTCATGTCTGAAACAAATACCTATTCTTGAAACATGAGTTTAAGGAGTTTATTTTCAATTGACATTATAGAAACGTGAGGTCTATAACTGTATAACTTATTATAGGGACAGTAACTTGCTAGACAGAGTATATTTTTCCTCAGGACCCAGGTCATTGTGCTGGTGCTAGCAAAATGGTGAAGACAAATTATTTTGCTCTTATTACTGAGTCTTTGAGGAGCATGAGAGGTTGTTTTTATTTTTACTAAAAAATAACATACGACATCTGTTACAAAGACAACATGTAAAAATATTTCTCACACATTAAAAAAAAAAACTATGCCACTCTTATCTTTGACTCTTTAATGTCTCAAAATAATTCGGTTCCAGTAATTAATCTTACTTTTAATAATAAAACTAAATGTCACCATTTTAACCAACCTGTACTATTATAAAATCTTTAAAATATCTCTTATTTTTCTATGTTTGTTCTCAAATTTCCTACATATTTTAAACCAACAAGCAAACAGAATCACCCTATGGCTATAACATTGTAAAAGAGAAAGGCTACCGAGAAATTTTTTCTTTTCCTTGGAAAACTGTATAGATTGTAAGAAAAAGTGCACTAATATTTATAATCATTTTTTACTTATTAAATAAGTTAGAATCACTATTGATGTTCCCAAGTTTCAATTAGAATAATAAAAATCTTCAATACTATCTTTTGAAAATAATGCATTTAAAAAATACTTCACAAAATTACTTGGATATCATATCATTTACATAACAATACATAACTAGATCTTATTTGCATGTCCTTTTAATACTGTCTTATTAATGAATCCTAATAGTCTCTTTGAACAAAAACATTGCATAATAAAATTGAGGTGCCTTTCTACAACCATACAGCCAGGAAATCCTGGTTATCAGCTCACACTGAGTAAGTATGATCAAGGGCAATATTAAGTGATGCTTAAAACTTATGCTTATAAAAGGCTTAAGTAAATTGGTCAAGGGTGTGTGTCCATTTACGCCTGTTTATGCACTCCAATTTTGATGTGATTCATTTGTCCACGACTCTGCTGCTACTCACAGAATTCTTAATTTTAAAATATTTTAGTTTAAAAAAATACATCTGCTTCCCACTACTAAATACTGATAACTACTCAATTACAATTTAATAGTTTATTGAGATGAATTTAATCCAGTGCTATTGCTGTTTGACTAACTACATGAAAAAGAGATTTATTGTCAAGTATGCTGTCATTGACAAATACTCTATCTGTCCAGTCTAATATATACACTGGTCAAAGTAAACAGAGCATTTTAAAAGCCTTTACATGTATAGTAGAAAAGCATGGACATCATTTGCTACTTTAAATTAATTTAACTCAGTGTTGGCTTCTTTTAGTAACCTATTGCTAGTTAAAATACTTGATTTCAATAATTATTTTTAAAATAATTAGAACAGAGGTCCCATTGTGGCTCAGCAGTAACAGACCTGACTTGTGTCCATGGGGATGAAGTTTCCATCCCTGGCCTCACTGAGTGGTTTAAAGACCTGGTGTTGTTGCAAGCTGTAGTGTAGGTCACAGACATGGCTTAAATCCCGCATTCCTGAGGCTGAGGTGTAGGCCAGCAGCTACAGTTCCGATTCGACCCTTAGCCTGAGAACCTCCATATGCCATGGGTGTGGCCCTTAAAAATAAATAAAATAAATTTTAAGTAGTTCCCGTCCTGGCTCAGTGGTTAATGAATCCGACTAGGAACCATGAGATTGCAGGTTCGATCCCTGGCCTTGCTTAGTGGGTTAAGGATCCGGCGTTGCTGTGAGCTGTGGTGTACGTTGCAGACGCGGCTCAGCTACAGCACCTGTTAGACCCCTAGCCTGGGAACCTCCATATGCCACGGGTGTGGCCCTACATAAGGCAAAAAGACAATAAATAAATAAATAAATAAATAAATAAATAAATAAATAAATAAATAAATTTTAAAAATTAAATAATTAGACTTTAGGGAAAATAAGCATGATATGAAAGTTAAACAAAACCTATGTCTTCCCCACTTTTGCTAACACCCAGGTTATGAAACAGAAAAGTGTCAAACTTCAGATGTGTCATAAAAAGGATTTTACCCAGGCACTGTGCCATCCATGTCATCCAGTTGTCTCTCAGGTGCAACGAAAGTCAAAAACAGGTAAAATTGATATCAAAAAAAAAGGAAACAATAAACCAGTACATTGATGTTTGAACTTTTTCAACTTACTGCATGTATTAATGGAGGCGATACTTCCTTATCTTTAAAGGGGAGGAATACTATACAATTTTTGGCTTTGTTTTGTCACCTTATCAAATTTACATTCTGTCCTCTCTGGCTGTTTCGAGGACAAAAGCTCTTTGGCCATTCAATGTCAAAACAATAATGTGGCATTTGTGATGGTTTGGTTGAAGATAGTTTTATCTATCTTGTCTTTTCTTATTCATGAGCCATACACCCCTATTTTATTGCCTTACCTTCACTATTGCAATGCCAGTCACCATAAAGAGCAGAATGAACCTGAAAGAGATTGTCAACATGCCATTTAGAGACTATAAAGCTACAGCAGTTGCTGCTTGGGATAAAACCTCTAGAGGCAAAAGTAAAATGTCAGGTTATAATTCTACTGGTTCCTTGAAGGAAGATGAGAACAAAGGCTCCATGGCCAGTGTCTGGCATAAAAGAGGAAGTAAGGAGCACTGTAATGTGGCAGTTCTGATTTTACTGCTTTTTTTAGGGGAGGAAGTTTTAGAAAAACATTCACTTCCTAGGTCAGCATAAATGTATTGGGAATAATTCAATTAGCAATGCTTTAAAAATAATTTTAGATGTTCCAAGCAACTTTCTAAATATACTTTGACTCCCCATGCTATATTTATAATTATAAATTAATAATTTATAATTCACATCTATTGGAGAAAATATAAGTTTGGGGACAGTCTTCTATCTCAATATACTACTCAAGCAAGTATTTTGCCCTAGGCAAAGAACATGATCTGAACCATGTTTTATAGATAGCTAATTTGGTGGTTCGAGCAAAATTCATCTGAGAAGGCAGAGACTGGAAACAAAAATCAGTTAAAAGGGCTGGTTTTAAAATCAGGAAGACTGTAGAACTTGGGGGAATCAAATGGTTAGGTAAAGGGTAAATTAAAAATGAGAGCACACAGGTAGCATATAATATGAGAAGAGATGTAGAAGAGTAATTTACGAATGAAAATAGTTTTGTTTTATTCTGATATATAGTTTGGTTATGGACATCTTAATGGAATTAGGAGAAAAGTAAACACACATTTAATAGACATTTTTAGTGCAAAACTTTAAAAATTTTCAGCTATTTTATATTAGAGGTTTTAATATAAGATATTAGCTACTGAAAAGAAATTTTTACTGCTTTTGTTCCATGGCAAAAGGAAATGAAAAGCATCAAATAATTTTAACTCGTATCTTTCAGTCACTTCTCTACTAGAATAATTTTTGCACATAAAAAATTGTAATAATTTCAGAAAGAGACTATTCTTTTTCAAATGTAAAGGAAGAATGGAAGCAGACTATTCATTATGTTAATTAGCTGAATACTTTTAGAATATTAATTAATTTTAATTTCTTTACAGCATACCTTTATTTCATTTTTTAAATCAAGTGCTGACAACTTTAGGCAGTGGGTACATAATTAACTGCTCATTTATTTGTCTCTCAGGGCATACTTCAACTCTCCATATATCAACCTAAGGTAATTTTTTGTTTTATTTAATTAAATATCAGGTTTTAACATAATTTTACTGTCCATCATCTAACTGCATGGGGAAACTAGAATTGCTGATGGTCATTAAATCCTTTCTCAGACTATGAGTTAATTTTATCCGTTATTTTCTCACCAAATAATAAATAGAATCAGAATCAAATGTAACGATAAACATATACTCATCTCTTTCATTCAGAACCAATTATTAGAAAGACTAACATTAACAAATGATTTGTCTGGAGTTCCCGTTGTGCACAGGGGAAATGAATCCAACTAGGAACCATGAGGTTGCAGGTTGAACGCCTGGCCTCGCTCAGTAGGTTAAGGATCTGGCACTGCCATGAGCTGTGGTGTAGGTCATAGACACAACTCTGATCTGGCATTGCTGTGACCGTGGCCTAGGCCAGCCGCTGTAGCTCCAATTAGGTCCCTAGCCTGGGAACCTCCATATGCTGCTGGTGTGGCCCTAAAAAGACAAAAAAAAAGAAAAAGGATTTGTCTTTAATTTTAAGATTGAAACAGTTTAAAATGTTAGTCTGCATATCTGTGTACCACATAAGCAAATGAGTCATCCGTCTTTCCTATGTAGTTTTATTTTATGTTTTTCTGCATAATTGCTAAAAAATAGAATGAAACCTGTGATTTTATTTCAAAATAACAATGTACTAAAATGTGATTTTATTTTTAAAATAACAATGTACTAAAATGGGAGAATGCTGAATACAATTCGGAGTTGGATAGGCAACAGGGAGGGCAAAGAGGAAGATGGAGGCTGCATTAAAAATAAGTGAAGACAAAGTAATAAGTTGAATTGATTAACCTCATGATAAGGAGCAAGTCAGTGCTATAAAATACACACTATACACCAAAGTACTCCCATTTTTCTAGATATTAGAACAATCATTCCACAGAAGGAAATATTCTTTAAAATTCATTTGGGGTGGAGGTAAGACACTTACTTGTATTGCTGATATTTAGAAACATCATTCTTGTGTAAAGTGAACAAATTCAAATTTCCATGAATCTCAAACATTAAGCAAAACATAATTGCAATCCAGTTTGTGTACAAAAATGAAATATGGAAATCATAATTGTTATCTTAAACTTATAAGGGGTAGACTATAAGGGTTAGAAAAAATGTGCATCTGACAGATAAACATCACTTAACTTTCTATATATATGAATGTGTATAACTATAATATATAAATGTCAGAATTAATTTTTATATTTTCTATGTGTGCATGTTATATAGACAAATGTCATATTTTAATAAAACATAAATGAAATATTTAAATATAATATATAATTGTCTACATATGTGCATATGTTATATAGAGACATATCAAAAAGAAATATTAGATAAATTTCTAAAATTATGCTCAGGAATCTCCATGGTATGGCCCTAACATGTCTTCCCAGTTCATCTTCAATTCTATTTTATTTTAATTTCATGATCCAATTATAGGTCACTATTCAAGATTTCCTGAACTGAGAGAATTTTCACATTCATTGCTACCAATGTTTATCAGCATAGGATTCTTCACAATTCTGTTTAAAAATTATCATTTAGGAGTTTTCATCATGGCGCAGTGGGAACGAATCCAACTAGGAACCATAAGGTTGCAGGTTTAATCCCTGGCCTTGCTCAGTGGGTTGAGGATCCGGTGTTGCCATGAGCTGTGCTGTAGATTGTAGATGCGACTCGGATGTGGTGTTGCTGTGGCTCTGGTATAAGCTGGAAGCTATAGCTCCAATTAGACTCCCAGCCTGGGAACCTCCATATGCCAGGGGTGCGGTCCTAAAAGGACAAAGCACACACACACACACACACCAATTATCATTTAAATTGTTTTCGTATGTTTTCAAAGAAAGTTGTGTTCACATGTATCATACTTAATTTTCACTTTAATGGTTCAGTTTATTTGCTGAGACTGTGCTTTATTTATCCTTGCAGATTTTTTCTTTTTTTTTTCAGTTCCTCTCATAATGCTGTATACAGTTACACTCCATCATGTCAAATAACTTAAAAATATTGAACTGAAATAATATCTAGGATAACAGAAGAAACAGTGCTCTCAAACATATAAAATATGTAGCAGTAAGGAGAAGAGAAAGTCAAGATAGTGCAGGCAGTTGGACTCCAAAAGCATTTTTTCCACAGAAATAGAAAAATCCTAAAATTCATATAGACATATTCAAAATAATCAAAGCAATAATTGAGCAAGGAGAACAAAACTCGAGGTTTCACACTTACTGATTTCAAATTATAATACAAAGCAAGACCAATCAAAACAGTATGCTACTTGAATAAAAGCCAACACATAGACTACAGGAACAGAATGAAGAGCCCAGAAATTACCTCATACACATGTGCTTAACTATCTTTGACAAGGGCACCAAGAATATAAAGTAGGTAAAGAATAGTCCCTTCATTAAATGGTTTTGGGAAAAATAGATGTCCACATGCAAAAGAATGTAATTGGAACCATATTTTACACCACACATGAAAAGGAACTGAAAATGGATTAAAGCCTTAAACTAAGACTTAAAAACATAAAATATAAGGAAAAAATAAAAATTTCCTTGACAGTCTTAGCAATGAATTTTTGTATTTGATGACAAAAGCACAAGCAACAAAAGCAAAAGTGAGTCAAGAGAAGTCCAGCAGTCTAAATGTTTTCTGCACAGCAAAGGAAGCAATCAACAAAATGAGAAAAACAATTTACAGAATGGGAAAGTATATTTCCAATCCATATATCTGATTTGGGATTAAAATCAAAATATAGAAGAAACTCCTATAACTCAATAACAAAACAAACAAAGCAATGACAACAACAAAAGCTACATATCAACAACAAAAATACTAACTGAAACACAGCTAAAGGATCTGAATAGACATTGTGGACATTTTTTCAAAGGAGACACACAGATGGCCAACAGGTATATTAAAATGTGATCAGCAAATCAAAACCGCAATGAGATATCACCTCACACCTGTTAGGATGGCTATTTGGCTGTTAAAAAAAAAAAAGGATAACAAGTGTTAGCTAGGATGTGGAGAAAAAAAAGGAATCCTTTTCCATGGTAGGAATGTAAATTAGTATAGCCATATGAAAAACAATATGAAGGTTTCCTCAAAAAATTAAAAATATAACTACTATATGATCCAGTAATCCCATTACTGGGTATTTACCTAAAGAAACTGAAATTAAAATTTTGAAGAGACATCTGCACTTCTTTGTTCATTGCTGCATTATTCACAATTGTCAAGATATGGAAACAACATAAAGGTCCATGGACTGATGAAAGAACCAAGATATTGTATATACATACAATGGAATGTTATTCAGCCTTAAAACAGAAGGAAATCCTACCATTTGTTACAACATGGATGAACCTGGAGGATGTTATGCTAAGTGAAATAAGCCAAACACAGAAATACAAATACTGTATGATCTTATTTATATGTGGAAAATAAAACAGTAAAACGTATAGGAGCAGAGAATGCAATGATGATTACCAAGAGGCAGGGAGAGGGAAAAATGGGAGGTGATGGTCAAGGGTACAGAGTTTTAGTTACGCAAGATAAATAAGTTCTGGGGATCTACTCTACAGCATACTATTTGCCCCATATTTTCTAAGAGGTTAGATATTATGTTAATTATTCTTATCACAAAATAATAATAAAAAGAGTTGGAGGAAACTTTGAGAGGTAATGGATATGCCTAAGACCTTAACGGTGGTGATGGTTTCACAGGTATATTTTCATCCTCAAATTCATTGAACTGTATATTGTATATATTAAATATGTATAGCATTTTACACTTCAAAAACAAATGAATGAATACTATAAAATAAAGGTGCCACTTTAATACAATAACTTTATTAGGGCTTTGTGTGAGTTGTAGTTGAAGAAGTTAGATAAATACAATTTTAGGCTAGTAGACAGGGGCCTTCGAGTTTTCTGAAAGAGATGAAATACAACTTTTTTTCAAAATTTTCTATTCCTGGGCACACTCCATTTATCCTAATTGTCTCTAATATGGCTGAAGCTCAATGTAGAATACATAATAATCACATGTCTCTAAATGTGATTGTTACAGGCATTTTGTAATTAATAGGAGGATGTATCACAGCTGTGGAGATGGTGGTGAAGGGGCTGTTATTTGAAAACTTTATTGTTGTAATAAAGAAGGAACTAAAAGTCTCAAAAATCTAGTAATATGTAAATTTTGGCACTGATGTTCAAGAATGCCTTATTAGCTTGAGTTTTATATGTATGTTAAGATTTCAATTCTTTTCAAGTTTTCTTGCAAAATGGTCTTAAATACCCTTTGCACAGCTGATGCTATGCACTGACCACACACTTCTCATGCTGGGCTCTGAAGCTCATGTTCATCATTCTGTATGATCTCCTATCCTGCACCTTCTCTTCATAACAGCAAGGGAGTTGGAGCAGTGGTTGCTAGGAGTATTTCTGAAAGTCATGCTTATTCTTGTATGTTTAGCAATAACCTATTTTAGAAAAGGCTGTGAACCACCTACTTATATGAAACAAAATTCAAACCAAATAAATCCTGAACTTCAGCAGTAGTCTCTCCCATACCATAAGGAGTGAGAAAATGTGTTGGAGAGGAAATAAGAGTATGAAGAAGCAGTCTTAACTGATTGCAATTATCATCTCAATTTTGAAAACTTTTCAGAAATATATGAGTGCATTGCTGGAAATTCTCTCTGGGCCTAGAAAAGGGCCAGCATAAATTAAATTAAGCTTCATTAACACTATAATAAATACACCTCTGAACCCCAGCTGAACATTGCTGAACATTGCATTATGAAGCAAACAGGAATGGAGAACCCATGGAGACAAAGAGAGCTGAAAGAGGCAAAGCTAGGCTTATAGAACACAGCTTTAAAAAAAAAAAAAACTCAGCCAGTGACCCTGGGGAGCAGAGACTGAGTGTTAGAATCATGGCATAGGTGTTTCAATTTGTGCTCATTTGCAAAATCACTTCGGTGACCCTGTGACATCTGAATTAGTGGGAATCACCTCATTTTACAGATATTTATCAAGTGTCTATTAGGTCAATGCACTATCTAGTTTTCCTCAATTTATATAGCAGGTTAGGATAATGGAATTACACATTACATAGATTATAAAAATAAGGACCATTGTTATGAGTGCAATAAGACATAAATTAGGTATGACAGAGTTGATATAAAGGGGGAAATTATTTTATCTATTGGAGGAGATCAGATTTCAAGTACTATACAAACTTTGAGGGATCATGAAAGTTAAGATGCTGAAGAGAAGAAAAATCCAATAAGGATAAGAGGCTGACATGAGTAATTTCTTTTGGAAGTTAAAATTCACTACTATATATAGGGTAGATAAGTAACAGAGACCTACTGTATAGGACAGGGAAGTCTACTCAATGTTCTACAATAATCTGTATGGGAAAAAAAAAAATATATATATACTCACACTGGCTCACTTTGTTGTAAAACTAAAGCTAATACAACACTGTAGATCAACTATACTCCAATAAAATTTAGAAAAAGATAAAATTCACAGGTATATATAGGGGCTAGCATGCAATTGACAATCTCTGAGCAAACATTCCTATGCTGACTTGTAGCCATACTAGTATCTCCCAACAGTCTAGCTCACTTTCAGACTCTTGTGTCTTTCACCTTCAGCTCTACGTGTCAGGAACATCCCTGTCCATTCACCTCTGCTTAGTCACCTCCTATCCACGCCTCACATTTTATCTCAGTGTTGCTTTCTTTAAACTTCTCCTGCCTTGTCCATAACATAATAAATTACTCTTTCTTATGTATTTTCATAACATTTTGAACATCACATTTTATTTTACAGTGATTCTATGTCTAATTCTGCCTGCTAAACTAAAGTTGTTGAGGTTTGGGAAAATGCTTGTTTATCTTTGTAACCTCTACGCGCTTAGTGCTTTACATTCAGAGATGCTTGATAAACATTTAATACATGGGGCCTGGGAACCTCTAATGCCCCGGGTGCGGCCCTAAAAAGCACACACACACACAAAATTAATACGTGAAGGAAGGAAGAGGATTTTAAAATATGCAGTGATGCTATCAATATACATTAAGGGTCTTCTTTCCATGCTGCTGTATTCCTGAGAAAAAGAGTAATTAAACTCATTTTACTTTACACTGTATTTTACTAAAAAGAACCAAAAAAATACAAACTTACTAAAAAACGAAGAAACAAATATTGAGGTGAGTTTTTTGTTCATGTACAGATACATATAGATACCTGCATTATATATACATATATAATATATGCATAGGGAAGTCTACTCAATGTTCTATAATAATCTTTATGGGAAAATATGTATAAAATATATATATATATATATTTAAAGGCTTAAAATATGCATCAAGAACACACTTTATGGGAGTTCCCTTTGTGGCTCAGCAGATAATGAACTCGACTAGGACGCGGGTTTGATCCCTGGCCTTGCTCAGTGGGTTAAGGATACGTCATTGCCCTGAGCTGTGCTGTAGGTCACAGATGTGGCTTGGCATAAACTAAGAGAATAAAAATATAAAAATATATAAATCTGAAATTGCTAAATACCACAAATTCTTTTTCTCATCCTTATTAACTGACTTGCATTTTTACTACTGTTATAAAAGAATAGGAGAGTAACTGTAAGTTTTAGTATATTGTCTACCTAAACATGCATGTTTTCCTTTCCAAGCTGTATAATGACTTAAGGGGGTAAAAGATTGATTGCTAAGTTGTGGCTGTATTAAATGATGCACTGATAAGTTCTAAATCACAATGATAAAAGAAACTGTGCTGAATTCAACCCCCCTTTCTAAAAAAAGAGAGAAAATCTTTTGTTTCACTAGAACTACTAGGCTTCAATATGCAAACGCTTATGAAAGGAACGGCAAAGTGGAAAATACAATTTAAGTATCAGCTGTAGTCCACTGAGTTCCTTCTTCTGAAACCTGTGGAAACATAGCAGAGTTTTTGCAACCTATGCAAGAAACAACAGAAAATCAATGGTCAGAAGGAAGGGCTTTCAGATATCCAGAAGGCTGGTGCTGGATTTCTTATATTATTGTATTCTTTTCTTTTTGCTAATTCAAATTCAACCTTAAAATTTGATAATATAATAATAATGCAATATAACATACAATGTAATTAATATGTAGGCTACTCTAAGTATTACAGTTATTATTACAAGTGTAGATCCTTAGAACAATAAACCCAAATGCTCACAAAAACTTTTCATATTTACAGGGTAGGAGGCATCATTAATTTCGTGAACAAATTCTGTTCTCACATTGCTCATAACACATCTTGAACCTTAACAACTTTATTTCTAAACTTTCCTCAATTATTTTTTGTGTGTAATTTGGGGATTTCATGATATTTAGCTTTAATCTTCTCATTGAAGTTTTGTTTTCCACCTGAGTAATCTGTGTTACTTTTACAGCTTCTAGTGCCCTTGAAAAAAGAAGTCAGTATTCTGACAGCCCTAATTACCTCCAGCTGCTAGGACCTATAGCTTTCCTTGTGTTCTACCCAGGCCCACAGTGTGCCAGAGCAGGGCAATGGCAAGGAAAGGTCCTGTTGCCAAATCTTTCATCAGCACTGAAAGAACAAACGCTTATGTCTTTAGTTTCAAATGTACTTATCTCAGATTCCCAAGCTCACTCATTAAACCAGCAGCCATACCTCAAGTTTCCATAACTTAGCTAAAAAAAAAAACCTTTAGGAGTTCCTTTATGTCCTAGTTCATTAATAATTGTCACAGCATTGTCCCTGCTGTGACTCCAGTCACTGCTGTGGCACGCTTGATCCCTGGACCAGAGAACTTCCGTATGCCATGGTCGTGGCCAAAAATGCCTCAGATCAAAAGCAGTAGAAATATCATGTCCTTTACTATTCTTGTCTCCACTATATCCTCAGATTTTTGTACATACATACATACATACACATATATGCATGGACACACAAAGGTTCAAGTAGATAAAAACTTCAACACCTAACACCTAGAAATATTTTTAAAAATTCCTATCTTCTTTTTTCAATCCAAACAAAAGTATTTTTACTTGCCAACACAAGTAAGTGATTATTTGGAAAGTATTCTGCCAATTCAGTAAACAGACAGACCTGGAATGAAACTAATTAGATTATATTTCTCACGCTGTATACTGGGCAGCAAAAGCTAAAGCTGTATTACGATTTATATGTATTATTATTTTATTTACAATATTATCATGTTATTTTTACATAAATCAGCAAAACCCAATTTGAAGTGAATGGGTAGTTCCAAGAGATAAGAAATTCAGGCCTTACTCATGTCCATGTTTAAAACAATTACCACATAGAATTTGCTAAAGGATTAAATGAATTAATACAAAGTACATGTAAGAGTGTCTGGCCATAGTACATGTCATATATATGATAGACACAGCAGTAGTCTGATTTGTGATGGTAGAAATATGCCTGGAGGTAAATAGGTAAAAGAAAAAAAGGGAGTTCCTGTTGTGGTGCAGTGGAAATGAATCCGACTAGGCACCATGAGTTTGCAGGTTTGATCCCTGCCCTCACTCAGTGGGTTAAGGATCAGTGTTGCCATGAGCTGTGGTGTATGTTGCAGATATGGTTCGGATCCTGCATTGCTGTGGCTGTTGTATAGGCTAGCAGCTGTAGCTCCAACTTGATCCCTAGCCCAAAAACCTCCATATGCCGTGGGATGTGGCTCTAAAAAACAAAAAACAAAAACAAAACAAAACAAAAAGGACAGAATAGCAAGACACAAGGCTACACTTCACAGCCTGATTTATTTTATTTTTATCTGTTCTTTAATATCATTCCTCCTATCTAAGGTCTTTGAACTTGTCCCAAAATATTCCCTGCAATAATTTAGATTCAGGCTTACAATAACTGTTTCATGATTATCTTTAGAATATTGTTATGCAGCTAAGTCACCCCAATTCTTCTTTCATTTCCTCATCTTCTTATTCCAATTATGATATTTTGCCCCTGGGTTTTTTTCATACTTCTGCTCTCAGGTAGCAGATGTCAAACATTTGTTGCTATTTTTCTGTTTTTGTATTTGAAAATATCCCACTTGCTCTCCAGCTCTGATTTCAGGGACATGATCTGAATTAGTATAACCAAAAGATTTTTAAGCAAACTTATACTTAAAAACAACTTTACAAGGTTTAAATTGTTGCTTGGTTGCACTAGTTTATAATTCCACAAGCAGTGGAAGAGAGTTCCAGATGATCTGCATCTTCTATATGGACAAATTAATTTCATAATTCTTATTTTTAATTTTCATTCTTTAAATCACAGTATATTATATGGTATCCACCACTGCTAAGAGTTTGGAACAGAGGTGGAACCTCAAAGTATAAATGGGAACAAAAGCCAAGTCTGGAAAAAATGCAGGTTGAAAGGAGTTATTTTTATATTTAATAATATGTACTAATAAACTGTACAATTTCTCCCAATCATTGGAATAGGTTGTTACATAATGGAAAAAAAATGATAAATCATAATTTTTTTCTTAATCAAAAAATTTTGAATCTGAGAAATTCCTATTTTTCATTCAAAAGAAATTCATTTTTTAAATTGGATGACCAGAATTCTGTGATATTTTCATAAACATGCAATAATATCATGCCAAAATTCATATACTCATATTTATAAACTGTGAAGAAATTAATTCAGAACTTTTTACATGATAAATACTCAAAACGGTATAGTTTTGGCATAGAATGTGAGTGAAAATAACAGATAAATAACAAATATTAAAAGTTAGCTTGAAAACTGAAAATTTTCATTCTCTTTTGGGGTTTAAGAATGAAGCAACAATTGCATCACCTGCACAGAATGATTATAGAATAGATCCCACTAAGCTATCCCACCATGCATCTAAAGCCATTGTGTAGTCCCCATGAATGCTCTCAGTATAATGTGTTTAACCAGTTTCAAAAGCTGATAACACTCACCACCTGAGCTACTTTGTTTAGCTTGGAAATAACAGTTTTCTCCTCTGAGTCAAAAAGGAATTCCTTCAATCTGATTTTATGATTTTTTGATCAAAGGGATTTTATGATTTTTATGAGCTTGAAGGCACAATAGAATTCAGGATAGAAACAACATAGAATTCTGTGCATATGACTTTGTATGCCTGAAAAGTAAATTAACTATACTAGTTACAGTTACATTAAGCCTACTTTTTCCTAAGGCAGTGGTTTCATTTGCAAAGGATAAGAGAAAAGGAGAATGATTACAATATTCTAATAATGAAAAGGACACTGTATCAGCAGTGAAATGAAAATAACCGTCATTCCACTGGCAGTCAAATGACATATAAAAATGTATTAGTGAACTTTTCCTCCCAAACATTTGTTGGTAATTTTCCTTGTTGTTTTCCTAGCTGATTTAAGTACCCTTCTGCTCATTCAATTTGATATATGAGAGTATCTTTTTTTTTTTTTTAACATACTGCCAACATAGGAGACTATAATAGGGTTTAATTTCCTTCATGCCCATGAAAATATTTGAAGGGTGATATATTTACTTCTATTATTTCAAAAAAAAAACCCAACCAACCAAACAAAAGAGAACTCTTACACAGTTCTGGAATAAAACAAAACAAAGCAGTATTTTAATAGCGAATGGCCATGTTGAATTAATGAATGTCCAAAGTCACATTTTCATTAAAATATAAATACATATATATATATATCAGTCTTTTTTTTTTCTTTTTTCCATTTGGGAAAAGTGCCAGGCCAACAATACATAATCACTACATTGAAAAGATTTAGATCTCTTCCTTCTGGCAACCAGTTTCACATTTCCTAGAGATGCTAGGTCTAAATCTCTTTCAGTGTGAAAGGAATATTAGTTCATCTATAACTTTCCTTGTGTGAAAAATGGCAGAAAGGCTTACTTTTAAAATATATTTAGGTAATGCATAGAATATAATGCATACACCCTAAGAGCTGAAATCCAGTGTATTATAACATCACCTGTAAGTGAAAAGACTTAGCTTGTGACATCGTGTAACATGAATGTATTGAGTTTACAAGTGGTCATGGAAATCTATTCTCTTTGAGAACTACTTAAGAGTTAAAACACACCCAGCTGTGGAATTTTTGAAAGCAATACCAGTTAAGGGGGAAGAACAATAAAAAATACCTTTTTTTTTTGGCATGGCATACAGAGGCTTGATGTGGGATCTCAGTTCCCAGACTAGGAATTGAACCTGGGTTTCAGTAGTTAAAAGTGCCAAGTCCTAACCGCTAGGCCAGGGAATTCTCAATAAAAAATGTTCTTAAATTGTAAAAATAAAGTTCTATTTTGTCGAGTAGGATGCCAAGTTGTCAGTCTCAGAGGAGGACTCTAAATATGTCTGCCCATTGCACCTGGGTATCAAAGTCACTAAGCAAACCACAACACAGTCAAGCACTGGTGGAAAAATGCTTTGCTTAAATAAAGAAGAGACAGAGCTCCACATAAATTTTTGGATTGTTTGTTCTAGTTCTGTGAAAAATGTCATGGGTAATTTGATGGGGATTGCATTGAATCTGTAGATTGCTTTGGGCAGTATGGCCATTTTTACAATACTAATTTTTCCAACCCAGGAGCATGGAATATCTTTCCATTTCTTTGAATTCTCTTTAATTTCCTTGATTAATGTTTCATAGTCGTCAGCATAAGTCTTTCACCTCCTTGGTCAGGTTTATTCCTAGGTATTTAATTTTTGGGGATATGATTTTAAAAGGTATTGTAGTTTTATATTCTTTTTCTAACATTTCGTTGTAAGTATATAGAAGTGCAATCAGTTTCTGAATGTTAATCTTGTATCCTGTCTACTTTGCTGAATTCATTGATCAGTTCAAGTTTTTGTGTGGAGTCCTTAGGGTTTTCTATATATAGTATCACATCTTCTGCATAGAGTGACAATTTCATCTCTTCTCTTCCAATTTGGATACCTTTTATTTATTTATTTGTTTGTTTCTTTGTTTATTTATTTAGTTTGTCGGATTGCTGTGGCCAGGACTTTCAATATTATGTTGAATAAAAGTGGTGAGAGTGGGCATCCTTGTCTTCTTTCAGATTTTAGCAGGAAGGCTTTCAGCTTTTCTCCATTGAGTATTACATTGGCTGTGGGTTTGTCATAAATGGCTTTATGTTAAGGTAAGTTCCCCCCATACCCACTTTGGTAAGAATTTTTAATCAGGAATGGGTGTTGGATTTTGTAAAATGCTTTTTCTGCATCTATTGAGATGATCCTGTGGTTTTTGACTTTCTTTTGTTAATGTGGTGTATGACACTGATTGATTTGCATATGTTGAACCACCCTTGTGAACTTGGGATGAATCCCAATTGGTTATGAGTGTATGATCTTTTTTATATGTTGTTGTATTCAGTTGGCTAAATTTTTGTTGAGAATTTTTGCTTCTATATTCATCAAATATATTGGCTTATAATTTTCTTTTTTTAGAAAGTAAGTCAGAAAGAGAAAGACAAATACCATATGATATCACTTATATCTGGAATCCAATATATGGCACAAATGAACCTATCTACAGAAAAGAAACAAACTCATAGACATGGAGAACAGATTTGTGGTTTCCAAGGAAGGGAAGGGGGAGGGAATGGGATGGACTGGAAGTTTGGGGTTAGTATATGCAAATTACAGCATTTGGAGCTTATAAACAATGAAATTCTGCTGTACAGCACAGGGAACTATATCTAATAACTTGTGATGGAACATGATGGAGGATAATGTGAGAAAAAGAATATATGTATGTGTCTAATTGGGTCACTTTAGAGCAGAAATTGACAGAACATTGTAAATCAACTAAATTAAAAATTTAAAATAAAAGAAGATATGGGGCAAGATCAGCTTCAGCAGTGAGTGTGGGACCCCCACAGCCAAGAGTCTTTCCCAGTAAATGTTTCAGAAAAATGTGCATGGGCTGTGCTTATTCAGCAATGGAACCCAGTCCACTACCCCTGGAGGACAGATGTAACACTGAAGTTGGCCACATGCCAAGTGGTACACACATTCCAAGCAGAAACAAGAGCATTAATTGATTCTTACTAGGGGAAAAGATGGGTGGGCCCTTCATCTCTTTTTAAGAAAGTGTCCTAAGCCCAAGGTCTATTCTTAGGTGACTAAGTGGGTACTGAGAGACTGCATGCAAAAGACTGCCTTTGTCAACACATTTGGTGTTAAAATTTTCAAAGATTATCCACGCCATTTCAGTTGTCATGATATTAATTTCATGTTTCATATCTTTTTGTCAGAACTTATATATACAAATATCTGGATTTGGTATAAGCAGGATTAGATTTTAAAATTTGCTGACTCAAATACTTTAAAAACTTAGGACAGGAGTTCCCACTGTGGTGCAACAGGATCTGCAGTGTCTTGGGAGCGATGGGACACAGGTTCCATCCCCAGCCTGGCACAGTGGGTTAAAGATCTGGCATTGCCACAGCTGTGGCTTAGGTCTCAGCTGCAGCTGGGATCTGATTCCTGGCCTTGGAACTCCGTATGCTGTGGGGCAGCCAAAAATGAAAGAAAAATTTAAAAAAAATAGGATATATTATGTTTTCTGGTTATACTTTCCTAAAAAAAATCAACTTTATGTGATTTTTTCAAGTTATTGGCAAAAAGATTCTAATTGTCCATTTCTTTTTCCTTTTAGGGCTGCACCTATGGCACATGGAAATTCCCACATGAGGGGTTGAATATGAATTGCAGCTGCTGGCCTACCCGACAGTCACAGCAAGTTTGGATTCCAGTTGCATCTAGGATCTACTCCAAAGCTTTGGCAGTACCCGATCCTTAACCCACTGAGCAAGGCCTGGGATTGAACCTGCATCCTCACGGAAACTATGTCTGGTTCTTAACCCACTGAGCCATGATGGGAATTCTTATTCTCCTTTTTACTAAAGTCTCTGCTATATTTCCAATTATAACCACTTTTCATTATCAATATATGACTATTTTCCCTTCTCTATTATTCATGAATCCATTCAGAATTTGATTTCTTTCAGTATTCATCAAATATTTAACTTTGAACATTGCCAACTTATGTGGGGTATTCTTTTTTCATTAATCTTTTTTCTTATTTTTATTAATTTATTTCCTCTAGATAAATAGAACTGGTTATGCAGGTTTTTAAAAAAACATTTTTCATTATAAATGTTTGCTCCTAGATAGTATATGAGGTTTTACATTTTCCTATCAGTAACTATTGACCTGTACTCACAAGTGAAAAATATAACATTTTCATTATTGTTGAGTTCTAAATGTGTTCTAACTTACTTCGTGATTTCGTCTTGTATTTTAATTACAATTTTTCTGCTTTTAAATTTTTATAAAAATGAGATTTGTTAAAATTTATCTTGTGATTTATAAATTATTACATTAAAACTTGAGATTATGTTCCATATACATAATCAATATATGCTTGCTAAGAATAACTTTATAGCTTTATACATAGCCATTTTTGATTTTCATGAATGCATAAGGATGAAATGTATTTTATATTTGTTAGATATAACTTTGCATATATCCATGAAGTTTGTAGGTAAATTTTTCTATATTCTTACTAATTTTTCTAATTTTATAGATGGTCTTTTAATCCTTAACAGTGTTTCTTCCCCGCTTTTTCTTTTTCAGCCACATTCATGGCATATGGAAGTTCCTTGGCCAGGAATCAAATTTGAGGCACAGCAGTGACCTATGCCACAGCTGCAACAATGCCAGGTCCTTAACCCACTGCTTCACAGCAGGAACTCCCCTAACTTTTTTTTTTATTTTACCTGATCAACCAACTAACAAAGATGTTTTAAAATCTCTTACTATAATTGTGCATTTTAACATAAAGTATTTTTAATTTCACTAGTTTTTTCATATATTTTGAATATATGTTATATGATTCATATGAACTTATATTACTATATAATTTTCTGATGAAATTACAGAGTTTAAATTATGAAGCCACAGAGTACCTTTCCCTCAAATTCTATTTTGTCTAAAAACCCAACTATTTCTATTGGTGTACAAAATCATTCCAAACTTAGGACCTTAAAACAACAATTACCTTGAGCACAAATCTTCAAATTGAGCAGTTTCATTCAGAAAAGCTCATCTCTGCTCCACTTGATGCCGCCTGGGTGGCTTGAAGCTTGGGAGCTGGAATCGACCTGAAGCTGGAATCATCTTCATTCACATTTCTGGTGGCTGATGTTGGCTGTCAGCTGGCATATTATCTAGTGGTGGAATCACCTCCTCATGGTCTCTCCCATGGCTTGAGCTTTCGTTCATGCTGGTGGATCCAAGTGAAAACATCCTAATAGAGAGGGTGCTATTTCTAAACTATTTCACCTTTCAGTGTTTTCAGGTTCCCAAGCCAAAAGTTGCACTTTCCCTTAGTATTCCCAATGTAGCTGTGTAATTCACCCAGCAGAGATAGGAATGCACTTGAAAACCCACACAAGCACATACTCCCCACCAGGATTGGTAAGATTCTCTTCATTCTCAAGCTCATTCAAATAGCTGCTTTTTGGATCTAGATTTTATAGTTTATATTGCAGGGAGTCTTCTTTGGTAGGTGGTTATTTCATCACAATGAGAAGAAGAAACAACAAAACTTATAATGAGTGTCTACAGCATGCATAGGTGGCCCGTGGGATTTTCTTTTTCAAATTTTATGGATTCTTGATTATATTGTCTATATGTCTATCCTTATCCCAGTACAATACAATAATATTGCCATAGGTTTACAGTCAGTTTTGAAGTTGAGAAGTAAAGTAAGATTTGAAGTTAGGATATGAGTCTTCCAATTTTGTTCTTTCTTATGATTGCTTTTGCTATTCCAGGTGCCATGCATGTCTGAAATTTGAAATCAGTTTGTCAATTTTCCTAGAGGCAGGGAGATTGATCTGGGCTCAAGGGTTAACACTGTGCTCTCTCAGGCCGCATGTAGTTCAGTTATCTAGACTAGTGAATCTTGGTGAGATCTCTATGTTCACAGAGGAGCATCTGTGAGAATCCTTTCACAGGTGACTGTATTTATTTCTGTTAGGTATTCTAGGACACTCTTTTTTTTTCATATTAACAATGAATTTTATTTCATTGATGTACAAAGATCAGAAGTCAATTCGATAGATTTTGTGTCCCAAACCCACAGTGCATCCCCCCACCCTCCTGATTGTCTTATTTGAAAAACCAATGTTTTCCAAAATCTGTGAGTTATTGTCTGGTCTTCAAAAAAGTTCATTGTTTCTCTTTAGTTTCCACATGTAAGCAGTAGCACTGGGTGTTGCTGTCTAATTGTCTGACTGGTTCCACTTCGTATGATAATTTCTAGGTTCATCCATGTTGCTATAAATGTTGTTATTCCATTCCTTTTAATGGCTGAGTAATATTTCATTGTGTGTGTGTACCATATCTTCCCTATCCACTCCTCTGTCGATGGGCATTTAGGTTGCTTCCATGACCTGGCTTCTTCCCTCTCTAGCTGCTTTGGATGTAAAGTTAGGTTGTTTATTTGAGCTTTATCTTGTTTCCTAAGGTAGGCTTGTATTGCCATATACTTTCCTCTTAGCACTGCTTTTGCTGAATCCCAGAGGTTTTGGAGTGTCGTGTCTTTGTTGTCATTTGCTTCTAGGTATTTTTTAATTTCCTCTTTGATTTCTTCAGTGATCCATTGGTTGTTTTCTTGTTTTTGTATCCATTTGGCTAGTCTATGTCTTTTGGTTGGGGCATTCAGTCTATTAACATTTAAGGTAGTTACTGATATATATGTTCTTATTGCCATTGTAATAACTGTTTACAGTTTTTGTTGCTTTTTTTTTTTAACCCTGAAGTTTTGATATAGGAGTCTATATACAAATGAGATTGTTTTAAGTTGTCAGTTTCTTAATTGCACGTGCGTCTCCAGTGACCTGCATTTGTGCTCACTTCTCACGATTTCTGATTTTGGTAGCATAGTTGTGCATGGATGATTTAGTATCTTTATTGTATATATGCCTTTACTGGTGAGCCTTGTCATTTGTGATGTGTGTGTTTCTGGTTGTGGCCTTTTCTTTTCTGCCTAGAGAAGTTCCTTTAAGATTTGTTGTAAAGCTGGTTTAGTGTTGCAGAAATCTCTTAGCTTTTGCTTATCTGTAAAGGTTTTGATCTCTCCTTCAAATCTGAATGTGAGCTTTGCAGGGTAAAGCAATCTTGCTTGGAAGTTTTTCCCTTTCATCACATTAAGTATATCATGCCACTCCCTTCTGGCCTGTAGAGTTTCAGATGAAAAATTTGCTGATAACTTTATTGGGGTTCCCTTGTATGTCATTTGTTTCTTTTCCCTAGCTGCTTTCAATATTTTCTCTTTGTCTTTAATTTTGGTCATTTTCATTAATATGTGTCTCAGGGTGTTCCTCCTTGGGTTTATTTGATATGGTACTCCTCGTGCTTCCTGAATTTGACAGACTGGTTCCTTTCCCATATTAGGGAAGTTTTCGGCTATTATCTCCTCAAATATTTTTTCTGTCCCCTTCTCTCTCTCTCTTCTCCCTCTGGCACCCCTATAATACAGATATTGGTGCGTTTAACAGTATCCCAGAGTTCTCTGAGACTCTGCTCATTTCCTTTCAATCTTTTATCTCTTTTCTCTTCCACATTAGTGATTTCCACTAATCTGTCCTCCACATCGCCTATTCGTTCTTCTGCCTCCTGTATGCTACTGTTGGCTGCTTCTAATGAATTTTTTATTTCAGTTATCGTATTTTGCACGTCTTCTTGTTTAATTTTTACAGCTTGTATTTCTCTGCTCATTGTTTCCTGTAAATGATCAATCTTTTCCTCCAGTTTATTTCCAATGCCTTGCATCATCTTCAGCATCAACGGTCTAAAGTCTCTTTCTGAGAGGCTGATAATCTCCTCATCACTGAGCTGCTTTTCTGGGCTTTTTTCTTTCTCCCTTATCTGGGTTAGAGTTTTCTGTCTTTTCTTTTTTGTAGGTTTTTGGTGTGGTGACTTTTTGCCAACAATAGAGTTGTAGCCTCTCTTAGTTCTGGCGTTTGCCTCCCCTGTGACTAAAGCTCCTATGCGCAGGGCTTGCTGTAGGCTTCCTGATGGAAGGAACTGATGCCTGCCCACTGGTAGGTGGGGTTGATTCCTAGCCCTCTGATGGGTGGGGCTTTGTCTCTGGATGAGACTAGAGGCTGGCTGTTTGCCTGAGGGGTCTTTAGGCAGCCTGTTTACTGATGGGTGGGGCTGTGATCCCACCTGGATTATTGTTTGGCCTGGGGCTTCTCAGTGCTGATGGGAGGGACCATATTTTTCCAGAAATGGCCACCTCCAGAGAAATGCAGGCTGCTGAATGTTCCCGAGAGCTTCACCTCCAATGTCCTTCCCCACAACAAGCCACAGTCACCCCTATTTTCCCAGGAGATCCTCCACGAATTGCAGTAAGATTCCACCCAGATTCCTATGGAGACTGCTTTGCCCTGGGACCCAGTGCACGTGAAAGTCTGTGTGTGCCTTTCAAGGATGGGGTCTCTGATTCCCCCAGTCCTGTGGAGCTCCTGAACACAAGCCCCGCTGGCCTTCAATGCCAGATGCTCCGGGGGCTCTTTCTCCCTGTGCCCGATCCCCAGGTGTGGGGATTTGACGTGATGCTCAGAACTCTCAGTCCTATAGCTGAGTCTCTGTTATGCAGTTACTTTCCAGTCTGTGGGGCTTCCCACCCGGGAGGTATGGGGTTGCTTCTATCATGTAATCACCCCTCCTACCTCTTGATGTGGTCTCCTCTTTGTCTTCTGGAATAGAATATATTTTTGGAAGTTTACAGTCCAGTTGGTTGAAGGCTGCTTGGCATTTGGTTGTAGTTTTGCTGTTTTTCGGGAGAGAAGTTGAGCTCCAGTCCTTCTATTTCGCCATCTTAATCCAATCTGTCTACGGCACTCTTAATCGAAGAAAATGTTTGGCTATATTCTCAGCTTGTAACTCACTAGATTCTGAAAATAATGTAAATTCAAGCCCCAAAAGAGCACAGGGTTAAGTCTCAATTATATATTTTCATGGGAGACTATTTTTTTCCGTTTTGAGCCTTTACAAAGACAGAAAAGTTTCTTGGTCATGTTCTGCTGATTTCTACTTTTAATTCTATTTCTTCACTGAGGATTTAACCTTCAAAAGCTTCCACATTAGATAATATCGTTTTGACCTTCCTCCATGCCGGTATCTTTTGTTGTTTTTGGCTCTTAAATTCCTAACCTGTTCTCCTAATATTAGCAAAAGTCTCCAGAAGAGCAATACCTTCACACCTCTTATTTTGTAGCTCATTTTAATTTTTTGATCCCAAGGACTTTCCTTCCTCTCTCATGACCTAAAGTGTTCATGTAATAAAATGCTATATGTTCAAATATTTCTGGGTATGTTCTCAGGAAGCATCATTCTGCCTATTCCACAAAACAGAATTATGGCCCTTTTTTGAAAATTTTTTCCAAAATATTTTATTGAGCAAAACAAGGAGCTGCCTTAAAAAACCTCTGGCTGATGGTGTTGGTGGATGAAGCTAGACTTCACCTGGAAACATGTTCCTGCTTATCTCTTTCCCTTACCCTATCCTGTTTTTTCCAAATCACCTTCTCTTGAAAGCTCTCTCCTAATAAACTGCATGTACCAGAATCCCTGTCTTAGACTTTTATTTTCTTTTTTTCTTTTGGCCGCATCCATGGCACGCAGAAGTGCCTGGGCTAGGGATAGAACCTTCACCACAGCAGTGATAATGACGGATCCTTAACTGCTAGGCCACCAGGGAACTCCTCAGGCTTTTCCTTTAGAAATGCCTAAATAAGATAGTATATGTTTCCAAATCATTACTCTAATTGAAACCTCATTATCCCCTTCCTCTTCATGAAAATAAACCTTAGAGAGAATTATTAATTAATGCTACTAAATCTGTAAAAAAATCAGTTTTCCACACAATAAGGTATGAAAGTTTGCTTCCCCCATAGTGGGGTAGAGGAAATAGTGGCAGTTTGCTAAACAATAAATATCAACCTTTATCCGGAAGATTGTCCTAAGACAAAGACGGTGCAAAACAGCCCTAGTTAAGACAGAAACGTTAATGGAAAGAAACTAGCAATATTAAAAAGCACAGATTCTTGCACATCTGAGCATTTAATGGCTTGAGAGCATTCACAATAACTGGAATTCCTTTTTTTGATGTCTCTAGTCAGCTTACTAACCACAGACTGACCAAAAAAGGCTTTTTCTAGTGCAATTTACAATGAGAAATGTATATTTGGTCTTCATTACTGGCACAGATCTCCTAAAACCCTTGGGACTTCCTAAGTAATGAGAGCTGAGAGCAATAAAGTTGAAAGGAGAATATGTCCTTCATAACAAGCCCCTTCTACCACACCTGAATTTAAGTTAATTAGGTTGTTTTAGGAAAACCCCTTAGAGAGCCCCCTAGAGAATGTGGGCTGGTTGCCAGGGGAACCAACCATGTGATTAGAGGGTTGGAACTTTGAGCCCTACAACCCACCTCTGGGGAGGAGGCACCGGCTGGAGACTGTTAAATCATCAATGGCCAGTTAATCAATCATGCCTACATAATGAAGCCACCATAAAATCCCTATAGCATTGGAAGAGCTTCCCAGAGGGAAGTGCTGGGAAGGTAACCCACTTGGAGAGGGCATGGAGCTCCGCTCCCTTCCCACATAACTAGCCCTATGCACCTTCTCCATCTGACTGTTTCTGAATTGTAGCCTTTCATAATAAACCAGTAATCTAGTAAATAAAGTGTTTTCCTGAGTTCTGTGAGACATTCAAATAAATTATAGAACCAGAGGAGTTCATACAGCTTGCAAGAAAGAAGTCATAAATAGGAAGAGAAAGAAAGACAGAGAGGAAAAGGATCCTGGCTGGCCCTTAGTTATGCTCAAATAGTTATGGGTTAACTAACTAATATGGAAAGAGAGAAATACAACACACTAAAGAAAATTTCAATATGTTGAATCAGTATGTCTTTATATCTTGATAGCCAAGTTTACAAGATTATGGTCCTTTTTTTTAAGCCACCAAGAGAATAGTTAAGAATTTACTACCTTATTCATTTTCCATTTTTAAGCAAAAAAACTCGAGACCAATTAAAATAAAACATCATATAGTGGAATAACTGTACCATATTTTAAGAAAAAAATTGTGAAATCATTAAAAATACTATATTCTCTAATTTATTGACGTATAAGAGGGCATGCATTTTTATTTAGTTGAAGTTACTAAGATACCGGCACTGTAACTTTAGCTTGGTATTCCAATATCAATAAATATTTAACTTACTAAAACTATCCATGTCTCATAACACAAACCCTTTCCTAGAAAAATAAAACAGTAATAAAAGAAATGTTGTTTTTTGCTTTCTAATTAGGAAAGTAACTGTATAGTTTTCGTTTTATAAAAAGTAATTGAATTTTAAAATAAAACAGTTATATTCTCTGAATTCATGAATATTTAGCATTCATATAAGGGCTAATGTGACAAAATCAATTAATAAAAAGGATTTTTAGAAGAGCAAATAAATATTAAACAAGCTTTCTTTAGCATCAAATTTCTTTTATTTCCACATTCTATCACTGATATCAACATTGCAAGTGAAATAGGTTTTGCACTGCATATAATTTCTGCACAGAGAAGCATAATTCTCTGCAGAAAAGTTGATACTAATTTTTAATACATTTCCTAATGTGGAGTTACCTCAGGGAAATTTCATGTCGGTTTATAGAATATTAAAGGCCCAAGCACAGGGAATGCCTGAATCTATATATGCTAAATGCACCATAAAGTGCAATCTTTGAATTATGTTTTGTTTAGGAAGTCACCAAGAGCAGTTTAGTTTCACTTTACCTTATTTTGAATTATAGATTCTGTTTATATGATGCCTATTACCGTTATTTCCTGTGAGCTGCGGCAAGAATAAGATTTTCCCTGATAATAATCTTCTATTTCCCAAATTGGATAGTAGCAGTGAATATAAGTTTTATAATTTTAAGAATGAAAAAAGTGTCAATATGATAATATAGTAAAAACAAAATAGAAGTAATGATTTGGAGGATCAAAACACTCACATTGCTAGCTGAAATTAGAATAGAGAAGTGGGTGTTGGATTGACATCACTAAATATGTTGAGTCATGAAATCTAGGGCTCTGTCCCTCCACAGACACAACTAAAAAGCAAGCAAAAATTCTCAAAATCAACTTCTGCAGACTGTAATCTAGTCAGAAAGTACAACAACCAGGAGAAAGCTTAAGTTAAAAAGAAGCTGCAGCATGGTGAGATAGGAGCTCTATTTAAAATGCCTGTAGAGTATCATCTCCCACTGTGCAGATGACAGCAGCCATGAAAACTGCAGCCTGCATCCCTGGTTCACGTTGAGTTCCAGAGGGAGCAAAACAGACCATAAAGGCAAAAGATTGTGGTTGTTGGCTACCAGTCTGGAGGGTCCCTGAAGGACCATCAAAAGTGCTTGTCTTTGATTCACCCACCATGAAATATCCCCAAATAGATAAATTAAACAGACCTATAACTATTAAGGAAATCAAATTCCTAATTTTAAAACTCTCAAAAAGAAATCATCATGCCTGTATGATGTTTTTGGAGAATACTACCAAATGTTAAAGAAGAATTGACACCAATTCTATATGATCTCTTACAGAAAATAAGTGAAAGATGCCCTACTTTTCAAAACTAATATTTTCCTGATACCAAAACCAAAGACATTACAAAAAACCTTAAGACTACAGATGAATATCTTATTAACATAAACACAAAGCTCTTTAGAAAAATATTAGCAAACAGAATTTTGCAATATATAAAATATATAAATATATATATGTATATATATGCAATATATAAAATATACTGACTGTCAAATTTATTCAAAACATGCAAACTTAAAAAAAATTTGTATTATAGTTGATTAACAATGTTCTGTCAAGTTCTGCTGTACAGAAGAGTGCCCCAGTTTTATATACATACATATATATTATTTTCATATTATCTTCTATCATGTTCTGTCACAAGAGATTGGATATAGTTCCCTGTGCTATACAGCAGGATTTCATTGTTTATCCATTCTAAACGTAATAGTTTGCACCTACCAATTCCAAACTCCCACAAACCTTTTATATTTGAGAACTAATCAATGTAGTCCACCTTATTAATAGGTTAAAGGAGAAAAATTACAATTACGTCAATTGATGCAGAAAAAATTATCAAAATCTAATATGTATTCAAGATAACACAGAAAAGGAAGAACGGAGGTGAAATTCCTCAGCTTGGCAGAATATCTACAAATAACCCACAAACAGCGTTATACAACTGTCCTTAAACAACACAGCTTTGAACTGCATGGGTCCACTTAAGCACCTATTTTTTCAAAAAATATGTACTACAATACCATGTGATTTGTGGTTGGTTACATCAGTACATAGAAATCATGAATAACAGAAACCATGGATAAGGAGGAACCATGGGAGATCTGTAGATTTTTAACCACAGTGGTCTTTGCCTCTAACACCTGTTTTCTCAGGGGTCAACTGTGCCTAGTGATAAAAAGTGACTTCTTTCCTCCTCACATCAAATTCAAAAGTCAGGAATATCTGCTATCATCACATTTATTGAACATAGCGTTATAAGTTTTAGCCAGTGAAATAAATCAAGCAAAGGAATTGAGAAATCATAGAGATCATAGGAGTTCCCATCATGGCTCAGTGGAAATAAATCTGATTAGTATCCATGAGGACACAGGTTTGATCCCTGGCCTTGCTCAGTTGGTTAAGGATCCAGTGTTGCCAATGAGCTGTGTAGGCCACAGACGCAGCTTGGATCTGGCATTGTGGCTGTGGTGCGGGCCAGCAGCTACAGCTCAGATTTGACCCCTAGCCTGGGAACTTCCATAAGCCATAGGTGCAGCTGTAAAAAAATAAAATAAAATAAAATAAAATAAAATAAAATAAAATAAATAAAACTGTCCCTATTTGTGGACATCACACTATGCAGAAAATCTCAAAAAAAAAAAAAAAGAAAATCTCAAGGACTCTACCAAACAAACCAAAAAAATTAAATAACAAGTGATTTCAGCAAAGCAGCAAGATACAAGTAATTAGTTTAAAAAATTGTATGTCTGTGTAGTATTCATGAACATATGAATATGGAAATTATAGTACAAGTTCATTTACAATCACTCAAAGATGAACGACTCTAGCGAAATCTAATGAAACAGGTATAAGAATTTTATAATGAAATCTACACAATTCTGATGAAAGAAATCAAAGATCTAAATAGAGACATACTGCGTTCACATATTAGAAGCCTGGATATAAAAGCAGTTGTTTCTCACCAAAATAGAATTCGAATTAAAAAATTCTTATCACTGCAAGATTTTTGTCGATATCTACAATAGTTCTCTCTAAAGTTTGTATGAAAAATCAAAGGAATTAAAACAGCTAAAACAACTTGCAGAAAGAAGAATCAAGTAAGAGAAATAAGTTTGCCAGGTTCCAAGACTTGGCACATAGGTACAATAATCAAGAAAGATTTACGTTCACACAGAAACCTGTACACTAATGTTTTTAAGAGCTTTATTCATTATAGTCAAAAATGGGAAACAAACCAGCACTCCTCATGGATGAAAGGTTAAATCTATGGGGCACCCATATCACAGAGTTCTGCTCGGCTTTATAAAAGGAAATGACTATTGGCACAACCATCAGCCTAAAATCTCCAGAAACTTTTATTTAGTAAAAAAGTTAACCCCCACATTATATCCTCTATGGTATCATTTATATAATATCTTTTAAATGAAAAAAATTGAGAAGTTTAGGAGATAAAGAAGTTCTCTAAGAAAGGGCAATATGAAGGATCTTTGTAGTGGTGAAAATGAAAACGTTGCAGCTTAGTTTGTAGGATGTTAGAACTGAATGTATTGGGGTAAAATGTACACACATAGGTTCTATGTATTATTTATTATAACTATATGTGAACTACAGTTATCTGAAAACAAAAAAATTAATTAAAGAAAAACAGGATATGTGGTATATCTCATTGATCAAAGAGTCCTTGGGAAGGATATAGTTGGGCAGATTACTCAGATGTATCTTGTCATATTAAGGGAAAAAGAAAGTTTCTAGGTTAGCTGACTTGAAAACTCTTCATAGCCTATCAGTCAGTTTCTAGACACATGACAATTTACAGACAGTTCCCAGTTCCTCTGAGGAAGGATTCTACACCTCAGTCACAGTAGCATACAGTGACTACTACTCCAAAGGAAATTTGAACGAGTTATCAATCAGAGTATTTTGCATAGAAAAAATAAACACCTATAATTTCTGAGAGTTGTGAGATATTGTTTTTGACTGACTGTAATTCATAGTGTCCTGAAAAATTACTATGGTCCACGAAGGGAGAATTTACCGAATTCAGGTTTTAAAGGGAGTGTAGACTAAATGGAATGTAGACTTTAAATCTGCCTCATCTTCTATTCCTGAACCACAGGTTTATCTGATGGTTCTTCCTTTCACAGAATATATAAGGAAATAAACATGCTTAGCAGCTGGTAGAATTTCTGCTTCTATTTCCTGAACCCAGAAATGGCAGGAAGGGACAAATAAAAACCCAAAGAAATGCTTCACTCACCCAAGTATTATAATAAACAAAAGCAATTCTGTATTCATGGAGGTAATTGCAGAATTTATAATACTCTCAGGAAAATTCTGAAAACTGCAGGAGTAATCACTGTTACTAAATACCTATTTAACATGATTCTGCTAGCACACAAAAAAGGTAGGTTTTGGAGAAAGGTTATATTGATAATCTATTTGATAACGCTATCGTCAAAAACATCTTCATTTGGTGATACCAATTTTTTCTGCCATTATGGAGGTGCTATAGTCACCACAGCAAATTAAACTGACTTTGAACCTGGAATGCAATTATTAGTGTATTTTCTTCCTTATCACTACTAGCAAAGAAAGTCAGAAGTAGTTTGTTTTTATGTAGAAAGGACAATAGTATGTGTTGATATATTTGTCTCAAGGGCATGTCAAGTCTGCTTCCTATGATAATACAGTCCAAAGTAATCTTGATTATCATGATATTCCACAGAAAATGATGCAGGTCCATTTCGTTGATGAGATTATGTTAATTCCTTGCCAGTAGGAAGCAGGGAAACTCCTTTAACTGCCCTACTAAAATACCTATCTGACAAAGGATCAGAGATAATCCCCAGGAAACTACAGCAGCTTGACACATTAATTAAGTTGCCAAGGCTCTAGTGGTTTGGAGTATGCTGCAATATTACTCCTAAAGTGAGAGACAAGTTGATGAATCTTGCACTAGCCACCATGAAAAAGAGGCTCTTTTTGGATTTTGATGGCAATATATATCACATTCGGAATAACCTGTAAGGCTGTCAGCTTTAAAAGGTGTATTGAGAAGGAAAAGGTACTTTTTCATTTGTTTCAGCTTGAATGCTAGTTGTTCTACCACGTGCTATGTAATATAATGAGCTGATATTTTTAGACACATTTGCTGCTGACAAGGATGTTCTGTTAGCCCCTATCAAGCCCCCAAAATGAGAATCCAGTTCAAACACCTAGAATTCTGCATCTATGCCAGGCTCACTATTGTAAAAAACTAACAAACAACAGCAAAAACTATTTTTATTGGAAAGCCAGTTCTCAGTTTGCTCCTAGGCTCCTGAAAGGACTAAATATGTGGCTGAAGGATACTAAATGCATACCACAGTAGGGATCATTGATCCACCAACCATAAAATTGGACACAAAACCTATCATTCTCTTCTGATTTGAAATGAATGTATGTGAGACCAAGCGAAAGCTTGTTCCAGAAGGCATCAGTAAATTGGAAAAAAAAAATTATATATATATATATACACACACATATATATATGGCATATATATATGTGGTATATATGGTGTATATATGGTATACATGGTATATATATATATATGGTGTATATATATGGTATATGGTATATACATATGGTATAAGCATTATATATATATAATGCTTTATATATTTATGTATATATATGATGCTTATGGTGCCTACTCCTACCATCTCAATGCCTCTCTCCTATCTAAACTCATGACATTATGTGCTGTCATTTACCAAAGGTTATGCTCCTGTTAGATAATCCTCCTCCTTGAGCTACTATCTCTGCTGCAGATACCTGTTCTTCTCATTGCCCCATCAGGCCTAAGTGTAGTTGTAGTTCTTCATGGCTCTGGACCCTAGGTACAGCAATGTCGTGTTTAGCTCCTTATATTCTACTTACACCTTTGTAAAGTATTAAATCCTTAAAAATATTAATTTTGAATATTCAATCTGTTTCTTACCATGATCCAATGGATAAAAGAAATATTGAATATTTTTCCTTTACAGTGGACTTATAAAAGTATTTACTGCAAGTGCTAGCCAATACAACCATGGAAGAAAAGAAACATTAAAAAAAGGTTGATATGAAATATAATAAAATATATGAAAATGAATCACTTTTCTGTATAACAGAAATTAACAGAGCACTGTAAATCAACTAAACCTTAATTAAATTAAAAAAAAGATTGGCAAAAAATAAAAATAATAAAAGTGACATTGTTACAAATATATAACTATTTTTTACACAGTACAAACATACAAATACATTTCTAGAATTATTAAATTAATTTAGCAAATGCAAAGAGAGTATACATAAATCATCTGTGTAACTATATGATTTAAACAAGCAGAAAATTAGCTAATTTACTATAATATTAAAATAATTTATTAGAACATTAAAAGTTTCACATAACTATGAATAAATCTAAAAAGTCTGCAAGATCTTCATATGTTAAAATAGTATATTATTGATCTATATTGAAGAAAACCTATATAAATGACGAATAAACTATACTAATTAATTGTAAGGCCAACTATTATAAAAATGTCAATTTTTTCCAAATGGACATTTATATTTAATGCATTTGATTCAGATATACCAAGATTTCTCATAGACCTGAAAAAAAAGCTGTCTTATACTCCATGTGAAAACACAAAAACCAAGAAATTCCAAGATACATTTGATGATACCTAAGTTACAGGTTTTGGCTGTACTTTGATGTATGTTTTGTATAACTTTAAGCAAAGTATAAACTATGAAAATATTAAATAATTATGTTGTATACCTGAAACTAATATAATATTGTAAATCTAATAATATAATTTATATTGTAAATTTATTTATTATTTATTCAATAATAAATAAATAAATAAAAATTTTAATGTAAAGCTAAAGTAACTAAAACAGCTTGATATCGGTGTAATTATAGGAATATATTAACATCATCTATATATCTATGTTTACATCTATATATATTTGCATACAAATACACAAGTTATACATATACACACGTATACATACACTCGCTTTCTGAAAAAAATGCCACTGCTAATGATTGGAACAGGGACTATATACAGCACTGAAGTATCTGATTAACCATATAGAAAATAACTCCTACCTCATAAAATTCTGTTTCAAGTGGACTGTAGTTGTAATTGTGACTAGCATAATGATAAATGCTATAGAATGTAATTTAGCAAAATGTCTTCATTGTCACATAGGAAGTAACTGATTTCTTATGACATAAAAATGAGTAAATAAAAAAGGCTATATTAAACTCATGAAATCTGTTTATCTTAATTTCTATTAAGAGAATGAGAGAAAAGCCATGAAATAAGGGAAGAAATTTGCATCACACATAACCTTACCTGGAATAAAAATGTTTCAATTTTGGAATAAAGGGATAGGAGACACTCAAGGGAATTATAACTAGGGTGACAGCAAACTTCTCAACAATAAAAAGAAAATGGAAACCAGAGGACAATGGCAGAATACCTTCTATGAAAAATAGAATTAACAAAGGGCCACCTAGGCTTCTGTAACCAGTGAAAATATGCATCGAGAATGAATGTGAAATAGTGATATTTTCAAACAGTAGCAAAACCAGAATTTGTTACCAGTGGTTCTCTTCCAAAAAAATATTAACAGTTATTCTTCAGGTAGAATAAAGCTAATTCTAAGAAGTTCAATGATGTAGTAGGAAATGAAGTACAATAGAAATCCTAAGTATATGGGTAAATGTAAATTACATTGTTATAGATAATTTTAATATCTTATTCAATAGTTCATAGTTTATCAAAATACATGATGGCAATGGCCAGGAATTCAGAGAAAGAAAATTGCAGTTGAAGTATCCTCAAACTTTTACATTCTCATGAATAAAAGGAAATACAAGTAATTATCAAGATAAAATACTCTAGAGTAAGCACCTTCGGAAATAGAAGTTGAAGTGCTTACCACTGAAAATCATAAATTCAGGATTCTTACAGAAGTGGAGACTGACGCTCACCTTGTTGCTCTGGTAGAGAGAGACTAAACATTGTAGTTAGTTTACCAAATCCCTGGCTCCACATCCCCCTGTGTTTGGTAACAAGAAACCAACCTCATGCAGGCCCCTGGATTGAAAAAGGAACCTCTCCCACTCCTCCTATCACTGAAGTGATTAGGACTCTGCATAAATTAAAATAGTGCTTTGAGGAAAGAAAAATATGGGGCCCTGGGTATGCATACCTTGCCCCTCTGTATACAGAGCAGCTGGTGGTGTTTTCCAGGGCCTGAGACTTCTCCATATATTTCTTGTTACCTAAAAAAGCTTAGCATTCCCTACTCCATTTTAGACTAACCTCTAAAAACATGAGGTAGTGTGAGGGCACTTTTCTTGTTCTCTCTTTCAGTACCTTGGCCATGTGCCCAACCTGTTGGCTGATCCCAGCTCCTTTCTACACAGACTGTGGCCACAGTGCACACAGAACATGAGTACTTGTCCACGCTGCCAAAAATCATGTCCATAAGACTGCATGTGCTCCAGCACCTATCTGCTTGTAAGCTTCCCCCCAATAAATCCCATCTTATATCTGCCTTGTACATGCCATGACCCATTTGCCTGATCTAAAAACCTAGATACACCTCACCTACATAATTTTGAGCAAAAAAAAAAAGTAAAAAAAAAGTGTATAGAAATATACAAACTGGATGATTCTGTTCACATGTTTTAAAATAATCAAAGCTAAAATACAGCATTTGACCTTAGGATATCGGTGCCTTTAGGCAACAAAGGGAGTGGTGATTGATAGTGAGCACAAAGGGAGTTCTGGAGAGCTAAGAATGTTTCATTTCTTCATCTGTAAGGGGACCTGCATGGTTGATGGGTGATAATTACTCAACAGTGCATTTATATTACCTTCATTTAACTTTGTGATCAAAATGATACTGTTTAAAGTTAGGCATCAATACAATACAGTATTAAGTGCATTTAACATATTAGACATGCTGCTGAGACAGTTTATGCTCACTATTGTTGCCTCCTCTTGTCTACTTTTCTCAGACTGTTTTGCAGTTAATTTTGAGACTTGCGAGCGGAAATAGCACATGTCACTTCTGGGCTGAGGCTCTCAAGGGCTAATGTCTTCTTCTGTCTTTCTCTTTGGCTGCTTTGGTGTCCTTGGAGGCCACATGTTCCAGATGGTGACACTACCAGATGGAAGGAGGCTGCCCAAATCCCATTAATCTTTATGTGTCTGAGAAATGAACCTGTGTTACATTACATAGCTGAAATTATTTCTGAATAAACTAAAACTAATGATCCAATACCAAATATCAATATTATGAACATTAAATAAACCAGTAAAATTTGGTGGTAAAAAGGAAAGGGAGAAAGACAACATAAACTAATTTTTTTTACAGTGCAGGGCAATGGGTAAAGCACACTAAAGATAGAAAACTTCTAAACAGTTATGTTTCAAAAACTGCCATTGGATCAAATTTACGTCTTTAAATTATTATAAGAAACACCCCAAAACAAAGCAATAGCTCTTTGTGTGTGCACAGTGTATTTGGAAGACATAAAAAAAAACTTAACATTAGTTGTCTCCAGAGATGAAAACTTGTGAATGTATTACATACATAAACCATAAATAAGAATTACATTTACAAAATAGCCTATCTCAATAAAAGTAAAACATTCTGTTCAGATGTGAGCTTTGCATTTAAGAAATCCACAACTGCTATTAGAGTACCTCATTAAATGTGTCTGTGTATCCTTCCTATCTCTTTATCCTCTTTGGAAATAACAGTGACATATAGAGAGATAAACAGTCTGATTTACTTTAAAAGGATATATAGCTATTCTCAGCAAGCTGGAATTAGATTTACCAAACACAAAGATTCAGTAGGTAAAACATTCTATAAAAACTAAACTTAACTCTTTTCTTTCCTTGTTCAGGGTTCATTATGTTTCATTTAGTTAAATCCCTAAATGTCCTTGGGGTTTTAAAATGCAAGAGAGAATTCCTTCTTTTTTGGACCACTCTAATTTCCTCCAGATAAAATTTAGTAATGGCCCTAATTCTGGAAATTGCTAGGGTAAATAAAAAAAGAGAATTTTAAAAATAACCTAATTACATTTTTTTTTCTTTTAACGGCCACACGTTCAGCACACAGAAGTTCCAGGGCCAGGCGTTGAACTGGAGCTGCAGCTGCAGACTGCACCACAGCCATAGCAACAAAGAATCTGAGCTGCATCTGTGACCTGCACCACAACTTGTGGCAATGCCAGATCCTTAACCCACTGAACAAGGCTGGGGATAGAACATGCATCCTTGCAGAGACAATGTTGGGTCCTTAAGCAGCTGAGCTACAAGAGGAACTCCTAACAACGATTTTGGCTCTACATTGATGAGAATATAAAATAGACAATATATATACACACACATATATATATGCATATGTGTATGTTTAATAATATGCATATGTATATATGCAATATGTGTATATATATGTGTGTTTAACAATATGTAATAGTATATACACACATTATATATATACACATATGTGTATATGTGTATATATAATGTTTTCCAAACATTGGCTACCAATTCAAAACAATACTCTCAAATTCTTTCCCTTCCTGGGACACAAAAATATATTTTATATGCAGGTGTTTTGCCTACCATAAAAACAACTTTAACAGGTCAATGATACGCTCTTCAGTGTGTCAGATTATTATGTAATCCACTTAGGGATACTTATCAGCCATAATTTTATGTGATCCTATCAATATTTTCTATAGATAGCTCCTTGTGGGATAATAACTGCACACCTCATAGGTTTAAGAGGGATTTTAAGAGATGGGCCTTCAAAATGCATCTTTTAGTGGTTGAAGCTAGCAATACTTTCTAACATTGTGATAGCTGGAGAACATGTCCTCTTCAAGACTCTTGGTGACTTGACATAGACTTTTGACTCTAGGAAAAGTTAAATCCAAGTTATATTATGATAAACGATTTAGTTTTTTAAAAAAAGCCACTTCATCCCCTTCATCCTCCTGGCTGCCCTTTTTTGACCCTTCTCAATTCCATTACATCTATCTGATGATATGATATTATTTCACAGTTTGATTGAGGTGTTTATTGATTCCAGTCACTGCTCTCTACCATAAATAAATAGGTCTGAAAGTAAGAATGTTTAAATTTAGTAATGCAAGAGAAGGCTCTTTCATAATATCCATAATATTTTTTTAAAGGTTTGTCAGAGGAGCTTTCAAGAGTCACACCAGGAAAACTCAACACTTGAGCAAGAAAGTGACACAGAGAGTAAACCCCACTGGTATAGCTCTAGAAATTATGTACTCCTTACTGTGGAACCAGAATGCTTTTTGACAGAGATGGTGCTATAATTTTTCCAAAGAATAACAAATATTTACCTAGAAATTATCATACAAAGTCAGAGAAAGACAAACATCATAAGGTATCACTTATATGTGGAAGCTAAAAAGTGATACAAATGGACTTATTTACAAAACAGAAACAGACTCAAAGGCTTAGAAAACAAGCTTATGGTTACCAAAGCGGACAGGTGGAGGAGAGCAATGGGTTGGGGTTTGGGAAGTGGCATAAACACACAACTGTATATGAAATGGATGGTCAACAGGACCTGCTGTATAGCACAGGGAACTCTACCCAATATGCAATGATAACCTACATGGGAAAAGAATATTAAAAAGAATGGATATACATATATATATAACTGAATAATTTTGTTGTACAGCAGAAATTATCACAATATTGTAAATTAACTATACTTCAATAAAACTTTAAAAATGAAAAAAAAATAAGCAAATCATTAAGAGAAAAAACACATAAAAAGAGAACACCTGAATATATATACATTTACTTTTTCAGTAAAACTGAGATCAGAACAAAGTGTTTTATACTGATAGTTCACTTGGAAAGTGGTCCAATCCAAAGGAGCAAACGGGTCAAATGTGGAGAAGTAAAGTGAGAACAGAGAAAGACAAAAATAGGAGGATGTGTTATCCACTTTGCATTGCTGTATGTGACTGATGCCTGATGTGACTAGAGAGTATGAGAAGATTTGTAAAATGTGCTTCAGAAGAGTTGCCTTGAGAGGGAAAAATGGAAAGCATTTATATCTTGGCTTCATTCCCCTCGCTGAATAAAGATTTTGTCTTGACCAAAACCTCCAACCATTAGGGGTGTATGTATAAAGATGCTGAGCTGGTACCCTTGGTGCCCCAAACCACAGAGTCACAGGAGACTTGGAGCCAGAAGGAAGATTTAAACTGCATTAGACAAGACATGCCTATGTGCTAAACTGGTCAAAGCCTGCTTGGCATTGCTTTTCTGTAATAGTGGCTGGAACAGGAGTTGGGCCAAGAGAATTTTACAATGATATACACTTTTTTGTCTGATAGTTTTCCATTGTAAAGTTAAATGCATATTTTAGTGTTTATCAAGGTTTGATCCCGATTATACGAAGAGTCTTCTTTATACTGATAAGTCTATGGTGACTGAAAAAGGAAATTTAAAAGGTTTTTATACAAACAATCCAAAAATATATATGGAACTACAAAAGACCCAGAATTGCCAAAGCAATCCTGAGGAACAAAAACCAAGCAGGAGGCATAACTCTCCCAGACTTCAGGCAATATTACAGGGCCACAGTAATCAAGACAGTGTGGTACTGGTACCATAAAAGATATACAGACCAATGGAACAGAACAGAGATCCCAGAAATAAACCCGGACACCTATGGCCATTGATCTTTGACAAAGGAGGCAAGAAATTAAAATGGGAAAAAGACAGTCTTTTCAGTAAGCACTGCTGGGAAACTTGGACGGCTGCATGTAAATCAATGAAACTAGAACACACCCTCACACCATGCACAAAAATAAACTCTAAATGGCTTAAAGACTTAAATATAAGACAAGACACCATTAAACTCCAGGAAGAAAACATTGGCAAGACATTCTCCGACATCAAACTTACAAATGTTTTCTCAGGTCAGTCTCCCAAAGCAACAGAAATCAAAGCAAAGAAAAATCGATGGGACCTAATCAAGCTGACAAGCTTTTGCACAGCAAAGGAAACCAAAAAGAAAACAAAAAGACAACTTACATAATGGGAGAAAATTGTTTCAAATGATGCAACTGACAAGGGCTTAATCTAAAATATACAAACAACTGATGCATCTCAACTGCAAAAAAGCCAACAACACCATTGAAAAATGGGCAAAGGACCTGAATAGACATTTCTCCAGAGAAGATATACAGATGGCCAACAAGCACATGAAAAAATGCTCAACATCATTGATGATTAGAGAAATGCAAATCAAATCTACCATGAGATACCACCTCACACCAGTCAGAATGGCCATCATTAACAAGTGCACAAACAACAATTGCTGGAGAGGGTGTGGAGAAAAGGGAACCCTCCTGCACTGTTGGTGGGAATATAAGCTAGTACAACCACTATGGAAAACAGTATGGAGGTACCTTAGAAAACTGTACATAGAACTACCTTATGACCCAGAAATCCCACTCTTGGGCATATATCTGGACAAAAATTTCCTTGAAAAAGACTTGCACATGCATGTTCACTGCAGCACTATTCACAATAGCCAAGACATGGAAACAACCCAAATGTCCATCGATAGATGATTGGATTAGGAGGATGTGATATATATACATGGTGGAATACTATTCAGCCATAAAAAAGGATAAAATAATGTCAATTGCAGAAACATGGATGGAATTAGAGACCCTCATACTGAATGAAGCAAGTAAGAAGGAGAAAGACAGATACCATATGATATCTCTTATAACTGGAGTCTAAAACACTGCACAAATGAACCTCTCAACAGAAAAGAAAATTGCGAACTTGGGGAACAGACTTTGTGGAGGGTGTGGGAGGGAATGGGGTTAACTAGTGCTTCGGTGATGGAAAAGCAAGGAGATCCAGCTGTATAGCACAGGGAACTATGTCTAATCACATGTGACAAATCCATATATGTACATGTAACCGGGCCACTACACAGTGCAGTTGGAAAATTTGACAGAAATCTGTAAACCAGTTATAATGCAAAAAAAAATCTCCTAAATTTATCTTCATAAATTACAGAAAAAAAAATAAAAGGTTTTTATGTCTATTCTTGTGTTAAATATTTTGAAGATTATTGTATACTATCTGCTTTTTCCTTAATTGATATTTGACATTTTCTGCCCAATATCCCTATTAGCCACTTACTAGAATGCTATAGTAAATCATCTATTTTCTTAGTTACTAACAGCAACATCAAAATATCTTTTTTACGTATTCACCAGAATCTCAAAGTTTGAATAAGAGCTATTCCTATGTTTAAAGCTTTAGTCTTTTGCCCTGATATTTAAAGCCCTTCATACATTTGACATACCCTTCCTAGACTATGGTCCCTTCTGACTCCACTACAAATCTGACAATCTTCTGTGGTTTCAAAAGATGCAGCAAGACACTATAATCCTAATTCTGCAGTGATAATTAGATCTTACTTCAGTTTCCTCTACTGGCACATTTACCATTTAATATTCTTATTCACTGTTTCTTTAAAAGAGTGAAACTCTTAAAATAAGGATGGAAAATAATCAACATCCTTCCTTATGCTAATACAAATTATGTCTTTGCTTATTTTCACTTACGTATTCCAGCAGTTTGGCAAGGCACTGACTCAAAATGAGTAGACAGAATAATGTAGTTATTTATGATTGTAAAATTACTTTATAATTAGTCTTAAATTATGGATAAAATCAATAATCTGATAATAAATTACAGTACATTTTTATTATGGGTTTTAGTAAATAAAACTATAAAAACTCAGTGCCCTAAAACTAAAAATATAGTGTTACCTAGATTTTAAAAATACAATAATTAAGTTAATTTTCTAAATAAAAATTGTCTTAGTGGCAAATTTTACTTTAAATTTCATTTTTGAACTATCAAAACAAAGAAACATACTATCAGGCCAAAAAGAAAAAAAGACAAAGGCAAACCCATAAAGAGAGATGTACTAAATCTTCCATATGTCATGAGAAATCTCAGTATTGAAAAATAGTATTTTCAAACAAAATTTGCAGTTTTCGGTGTAGATGGGTTTGTAAGAAAATTAGCTATTATATTAAAATGGTAATGAGCTCACAGTATTTCTGGAATTAAATGTCTAACTTAATAATAAGTGGGCCTTCCAAAAATGTTCTAGATATATGGTAGTGGTGAGATATAAATTTTCATGTTAGGACTGCTACGCTATTAAAAGGAAAATTGTCCCTTTCTTGCCTTTTGGTTACTTGAGATCAAATTGTTGGCTCAGTGTCTGATCATCCTGGTGGCTGCTTGCCAGATTAGCAATATTGCAAACCTGAGTCTATCAGCTCGAGGTAGTATTGCTGGCAGGAGCCTCTACAGCACTTAATTTAATTAGATGAAGCTTCCATTGTTGAAACTGCTGAACACAGTATTTTTGACTGAGCCAAGGAAGAATCTAATTTATTAGACCTTTGAAACTGTGCAGTAAAGTGTTATTGTGGTGTCTCACAGCAACTGCAATGTTTTGAATATAAATTCTGAGTCCTAAGGAAAGCAGTATTTCAGGAATCTATCCTGTCTTTATTGCTGATGTGTTAGGCATTTTTCTTTGGAGCTGTGCACTCTGTTATGTTATTGGTTATTGTTTGCTTGCAAGTTAGAATACAGTTTCCCATTATTATTCTACAAAGAAATTTGGTGCCGTGATGGGAGTAGTAAGTGAGGATTAATGGAACCTACATTTTTTTTTCATCTTTGTTTTATTGTGTGATATTGAACCTGCCATTTCATTCCAGCAGGATTATATAGAAGAGAAAGGATAGACATTTCTTTAGAAATAAGAACTGTTATAAGGTTTATAAAACAAACTCTAGAAGGAGCTTTGAGATATAAGGAAAATGAAATTAATTTTTATTGAGCAACTGCTGCATGCCTACTATAAAACGGCAATCACACTAAATGAAAAATAACAATAAAAAACTTCAGTTTTTGTCTCAAAAGAGATTATACCAAGGTAGAAGGAATAAAAATGATCAATATGCTTGCTAAGCTATACCTGTTTTGTAAGTGAAATGTAAAATAATTTTTGGATTATACTCAATTTTGGCAAAAGAAGGAACATACAAGATTTAGTCTAAATACAAAGAAAAACAAACTTGCCATCATATTTTATAATTTTTTTAGGAAGAAATATATTTTAGACTGTTCCTTTAAATGGAATTGAAAGTATCTGATGCTGGATATCATCAGATATCCAGCCTTTTGTACAAAAGGCAGTGGATATACACGTTAAAGTTATAGATATTGGGTAAAAATGTTCACTGACAACACACAGCCATTGCATTTACATTTACCAAGAAAATATTTATTGGGAGTTCCCGTCATGGCTCAGTGGTTAACGAATGCAACTAGGAACTATGAGGTTGTGGGTTCGATTCCTGGCCTTGCTCAATGGGTTAAGGATCCAGCATTGACATGAGCTGTGGTGTTGGTTGCAGACATGGCTCAGATCCCGCATTGCTGTGGCTGTGGTGTAGGCTGGCAGCTACAGCTCCTGTTAGACCCCTAGCCTGGGAACCTCCATATGCCGTGAGTGCAGCCCTAGATAAGGCAAAAAGACAATTTATTGATTGTATCATCTGTGATTTAAGCCGTGATCTAGGACCTAAGGATCTGCACAGATAACAGAGATAGCCATTATTCGAAAACCTCAATGGGATTTATGATTTAGCAGAAATATTGATATACACAAATATGGAACTCCTGTCATGGTTCAGCTGAAAAGAATTTGACTAGCATCCATGAGGATGCAGGTTTGATCCCTGGCCTTGCTCAATGGGTTAAGGACCCAGCATTGCCATGAACTGTGGTGCAGGTGGCAGACACAGCTCGGATCTGGAGTGGCTGTGACTGTGATGTAGGCCAACAGCTATACCTCTGATTCGGCCCCTAGCCTGGGAACCTCCATATGCAAACCCTAAAAAGACAAAAAATAATATCAAGGACCACATACAAAGGATACTATGGTGCAAAGAAGGATATAATGGAAAGATCTAACCTTGGCTGATGAGTCCAAAATAGGCTTCCCTAAGGAAATTATTAAACAGTTATTAAATTATTAAACAGCTGTTATCTGATAGGAGGACAGAAGTTAGCCACGGGAGCTTTGAGGTTACTAAGTTATGATTCCTTTCTGTTCTCATTGAAATGTATTAGCTTTCTATTTTTCCAGCTGGAATAGTTCTGTTCTTCATCAAGGAAATATGGAGTAAGTATAATGAAAAACAAATGTTAATCTAGGACTAAATATCTATAGATTCAAATATTTTAGATTACTTTGAAAGGAAAAGGGAGTGAAAGTGAAAATTTTTATTAAATGGTTATCCTTTTTGCATAGATTTTTTTATTATAGAATGAAAATTGTTAAAACATTTAACTGCTTTAAAAACAAAATTCAAAGTTATTTGGAACTAAAAATCTGACTTTAATAATAAAACTTTATATTATCTTAATCATTGTTATTAAAATAAAAGTCCTTTATAACTGTTATTAACCTGGGGAAAAATAAAGTCTTTTACATTTAGCACATTAGAATTCTTCTGTATTAATTGCCTGTTGGATGGAAAAGTGATCCACAGTTGACTAGCAAAAAGGTGAAGAGCAAAGATTACTGAGTGCCTTTAACACCAGTGCTTTCACATTTCAATGAGCATCTGAGTCAATCTGGGATCTTGCCAGTATGGCAATAATAATTCAGTTTTACCAGGGTGTCATCCAATAATCTATACTTAGAATAAGCACTTAGGTGAAGCTATGTTTTCCTCTCTACAAAACATTCTTTGAGTATAGAGTCTTAGACTTCATTAAGGATTTTAGGCTTAATTTTAGAAACATGGGAAGGCATCAAGGCATTCTAAGCAGCATAGTGACATAATATGATTTTTATTTTTATATTTATTTATTTATTTTTAAGGATCACACCTACAGCATATGGAAGTTCCCAGCCTAGGGGTCAAATCAGAGCTACAGCTGCCAGCATGTCTCATAGCCACAGGAACACAGGATCTGAGCCATGTCTTCAAACTACACCACAGTTCACATCAATGCCAATCCTTAACTCACAGAGTGAGGCCAGGGATTGAACCCACATCCTCATGGACATTAGTAAAATTTGTTTCCACTGCATCACAAGGGGAACTCCTATTTTTTATTTTCAAATTATCCCTTTATGAAAATACATGGAGGAAACTTTAGTGCATATTGTTAAATAAAAAAAGCCAATCCGAAAAGGGTCTATATTGTATGATCATAATTATACATTTTAGAAAAGGTAAAACTATGGAGAGAGTAAGAGACCAGTAGTTGCCAAGGGTCTCAGGGGAAGGATGGAGGGATGAATTCAGTGACATGGAGGGGTTTTAGGGCAGTGAAACTATTCTGCATGATATTGTAATGATAGAATCATGTTATTACACATTTGGCAAAACCAAGAGAATGTATAACATGAAGAATGAACATTAACATAAATGATTGACTTTAATAATAATGTATCAATTTGTTTCATCAGTTGTAATAAATATAAAACATGCAAGATGTTAATAATGGGAGGACTGTACATGGTGTCTGGGAGAAGGGTTATATAGGGGCTCTATTTTCCATTCAATTTCTCTGTAAACCAAAAATTTCTTTAAAAATTAAAGTGTATTAATTAAGAAGAAAAGGATCACTCTTGCTACAGTGTGACGAAAAGCTTAGAATTTAAAAAAGTGATGCAGTTAAGACACTAATTTTACCTTGCAATTGCTTTCCAGTATCAAATCAGTATAATATTATCATAAAGCCATTACCATGTATAGATGATCAATGACACAAAATATGCATTTGCTCAATTCTTACATTAGTATAAAAATAAAGATACAAAATAAACATGAGAATCAAATAGAACAGTTAAGAAGAGCCTCAGTATACCCACAAATATGGAACTGTTTTATTCATTTAGTACATTGTACATTCAGTATGCAGTTTATATTGTTTAGTTACGAGGTGACAAGCCTCAGAATATTGGGATGGGGGTGCAAATAGGGAAAATGCATAAATTTGTGGTATATTTATAAAACAGAATCATAGGACTTGATAATTCATAGGATATGAGTGGCCAAGATCCAGGATGACCTATAAGCATTTTGACAAAAGACTGAATAGATGGCGGTATCTCTTCCTGATATACAGATAAATAGGTTATTGCAAAGATATATAGATATATAGGTTATTGCAAAGACAACAATAGAAACAGTGGATCAGAGATACTTGCCGTTCTAAGAGAGAGACAAAACAGTGGTAATGGGAGAAGAAACATAAATAAGAAAGAAATCAAGTTGTAATTCTTGATAAAGTCAGAGTAAAATTCTGTTGAGGGTAGCTAAAAGGAAGAGGATTATCTTTTTATAAATATCATTTAAGTTATTACTTTCTGAGGTCAATTTCAGAAATTGGCTGCTAGTAAGTTCCCATGTATAAATATATGACTTTTCAGTAGAAAGATGGCAAAGAAAACAAAGGAAAAGTCTACTAGAAAGGTGAAGGGCCAGAATGTTGGATGAGTTATCTGTGAGGACGATGGAATTATAGTGATGTATGGAAGTAAACATGAAAATCAAGAATGAGTTAAGTGCCAATACCTTAAATAAATAAGGAGAAGTCATTGCTCAGTACGCCAAAAGAATGGAGCACGTCTTCTTACACCATGAGAAAGGAGCAAGTCTTATATCCAGGTTATATGAGTCTTAAAACAATAGGATTTTAAAGAGAGGTTCAATGGCAAGGAACTGGTAATTAATAACAAAGACCTTGATATGTATAGGGTGAGAATATATAGAAGCTCACCTTCAAAGAAAACTTTATGCATATAGAGAAGGTTGCCAAACATGTAATAAGAGTTTCAGAGTAGTAGTTCCAAGAGTTTGGAACAGAAAAGAGAAAGGATTTTAATTAAAGGACAGGAAGAACAAAGAGGTTAAATGTATGATAGGAAATGAAAAACACTTCTACTTTGCACAGATAGAGGCTTCTACCTTTGTCAGATACAGGTGGAAAGGCATTTAAAATGTCGCCCCACTAACTCCAGGAGAATATAGATTGAGATTCACATAAAGGAGATGATCTGGAGGTAACAGACAAGGAAGACAGAATCCCAAGAGCATCCTGTCAATAAGCCACAATGGATCAGCCTATTTGGATGTCAGTGAAAACAGTCTTTGCTCCAAATGTTTATGAATCAATAGAATGGCACAGGCCAGTATTATATTTTTCATAGATTATCGCTACTCTAAACTCATAACAAGAATATTAAAACTTTGGAGGTAATTGGAGTGTTCAGTTATTCTCATTTTAATTAGCAATTAATAGATCTCAAGTTGCATAAGTAATCAACTCTAAAAATTAATTTTAGTTACCTAATTATCCTAAAAACTATTTGGAAATTGAGCTTTAGAAAATTTATATGTAAAATAACTTTCCATTTATTTTAGGTGAGTCTTGAGAATTACAATAAAATTTCTTCCGTTTTGTGGAGTAATGGCTCAGAATATTTTTAGAGCATTGGGAGCGCTTTTTAGCAATTCTCCTCATGGTAAGCCCTAGGTCATTTAAAATTTATGCTATGCACTCAACAGGAAAGTTATCAGGATCCTGGGCTGTGCAAAAATTGAGAACATTCATTGATCAATGATGTATGAACTGAATCTACAACTTGTTTATTTGGCTGCACCTGCCTTCGCTGTCATTTTGATTCGTATTCTTGGTAATATATATACAAAAATTCACATAAATGCTGGAAAATAGTCAAACCGTTTTGATCCTCAAATGATATCTAATTTGTGCAGTAGCCTGACTCTTAATCTTATGTAGGGATAAAAATCATCTGAGTAGTTTTATGTGAAACATGTTCATTAAAATCCTATTAGGATTTTCTCGGGGTTTACCCTTTTAGTACAACAGCTAACAAATACTGTGCATGTTTGATATAAATACACTGACTGATACCTATTTTATCAATTCAGAGAATTTTCCATAAATATAAAATTGCATAATACTTAAGTGAATTTTCTTTTAAAGAATAAGCAAAATGTGTAAGAAGATATTAAGGCTCTTTTATAGAAATATCTAGAAATTTTTGGAAATGAATAATAGGCTTAATTTATGGGTGATTATGTTTTTGTCATGTTGTGCTTGGATTCTGTGCTTCTTTCACTAGTAGTAAGTTTGAGTGCCTTCTGAACAAATTGTCTCTTTTGTTATACATAATATGTCTCCTTATCAATAAATTAATAGCTCATCTATGACTAGAGTTGCTGTTAACTCTTCTCTAATCTTGATATATCAGGTATTCATAAAGTTCATACTTTTTTTTTTTTTTTTTGCTTTTTAGGGCTGCACCCGTGGCATATGGAGGTTCCCAGGCTAGAGGTCGAATTGGAGCTACAACTACAGGCCTACGCCAGAGGCACAGCAATGCCAGATCCAAGCCGTGTCTGTGACCTACACCACAGTTCATGGCAACGCCAGATTGTTAACCCACTGAGCAAGGCCAGGGACGAACCCGCAACCTCATGGTTCTTAGTCGGATTCCTTAAGCGCTGCGCGATGATGGGAACTCCAGGTTCATACTTTTTTACCCTATGTCCCTTACCTTTGTTTCTGAGAAGCTAAGCTTTGTTTTACTAGCGTATCTTACACTCACATTTTCTTTTGGTACCCAGTTTCTCTAAAGAATGCATATCTTACCCCTTCATATTGAACTGCTGAAACACTTGGACTTAAAATATGATGTCTCTATTTTGCAAGATATCCTACAATCCCCAAAGGAGCTCGACTTGAAATTCTGCTGCTTGTAGCCTGGGGTTTGGGAGTTTGCACTCTGCCAAAAGACTGACAGTATTTGAACGGTTTATTATCTATTTGACCCTGGATTATTCATTTGACTATCTTCTGTGTGTCTACATTTCCTCTTCTGAAACATCATTATGTTAATAAGAGTGCCTGCCTCCTTGGTTGTTATGACGATTAAATGAGTTAGTAGTTGTAAGTACTTGCAAAATGAAGTGCCTACCAAAGTATGTATTCATTATTTATTTATTTGCTTGTTTTAGTTTAGATTTTTTGCTAATGATGTTTACATTCAGCCCAATATTCTTATCCAAGACTACCACCCTTCTGTGGACTTATTTCCTTGTGTAGAACTCACCTGAGGTTTCATAACTATAAGCCCTTTAAATTTTTTCCCTGCATTTTGTCTGTCCCTGTTTTCAAATTGCTAGTGGCTTGCATGAGTTACTCACTAAAGATTTTTCATGCATAAAATATCTCTCATATAGTTGTTTCAAGGACAAAATAGATAATATATGGTAAACACATACTAGAGTGCTGAGCACTCAGTAATGCTCAATAATTCTTAACAGGACACCCCATCTGTTATGCCTATTTGAATGATAAGTCTCTGCTAGTCCTAGTGCAAAGCAAGACCTGTTTATGACATTTACATAATGATGATTTAGATCCAAGAAACTCTGGGGGAGTAAGATCTCTTTACACTAACAACACTTTTGACACCAAATGTGTAGGTTTTCCTTACTAAACAATTCTCCAGTGCTCTGCATATACCAACTGAGTGTCCTGAAGTCAATTTAATCCTGATGACAACTACCAGGAGTCAGAACAGATCCCATAGTTTAAGGGCTCAGTTCCACAAAACCCTCCCCACTTCTGGTGCCAATCATGTCTCAGACCTCTCATTCTTCTGACCCACTGGCTACAAATCAGAGGCTGCCACAATTCCCCATTCAAGGTCAATAATTTGCTAGAAAGGCTTCCTGAACTTAGGGAAAATTAACTGCTTACTGTCAGCTTATTATAAACAATATTATAAAGGATACAAATGAACAGGCAAAGGAAGAGTTATGCTGGGAAAAATCTAGAAAGGAGCTTCTGTCTCAGTGGAGTGTGCCCCTCTCCTTGACCCCAGTTGTTTAGGGTATTTATGGAGGTTCCATTGTCTCAGCACGAATGATTAATTATCACCTTAGTTTCCAGCCCCTTTCTCTTCATTGGAGGTCAGGGGATGGGGCTGAAAGTTCCAACCCTCTTATCACTTGGTTGGTTTCTCTGGCAACCAGCTCCCATCCCAAAGCTCTCTAGGGGTTCATCAAGAGTAACTTCATTAGTATATGCCTAGGTACATTTGAAAGGGGATTATTATGAATAACAAAATATACCTCCCTCATCCCTATTACTTAGAACTACAGGGGTATGGGGAGCTCTTTGCCAGGAATCTAGGACAAGATATGAAGACCAAATGCATATTTCTTATTATAATCACAGTATTGTAATGTCAACCCTGAAACACAGAAGGATACAAATAAGAAAAGATGTTATTTGGAGTTTTAGGAATTGCAGTTTGGGAGACACAGACTTGGGTTAAGCCAAAAGAGTGACAGAGGAACTATCATACAATCCAGCAATCCCATTCCTGGGCATCTATCCTGAGAAAATCATAATTTGAAAAGATACATGCATCCCAGTGTCCACTGTAGCACTATTTACAATACCCAAAACATGGACACTACCTAAATGTCCATTAACAGAGGAGTGGAAAAGAAGATATGGTACATTTATACAATGGAATATTATTCAGCCATTAAAAAGAATGAAATAATGCCATTTGCAGAAACATGGATGGACAGAGAAACTATTATATTAAGTAAAGCTGTCAGACAGTTAAAGACAAAGATCATATGATATCACCTATATGTGGAATCTTACAAAATAAAAGATACATATGAATTTATTTGCAGAACAGAAAGACTCACAGACTTTGAAAAACTTATGGTTAGCAAAGGGGATTGGTTGGGTGGTGGGAAGGATGGACTGGAGGTTTGGGATTAGCATAAGCACACTGACGTATATGGAATGACTGGCCAACACAGACCTGCTCTATAGCAGAGAATTCTATCCAGTATTCTGTGATAATCTATGTAGGAAAAGAATCAGAGAGAATGGATATGTGCATATTTAAGACTGGATCATTTTTTTTGTGCATCAGAAATTATCACAGCCTTGAAAATTAACTACATTTCAATAAAACTTCAACAAAAACCAACAGCAACAAAACAGTGTTCTAAGATAGAGAAAGAGTCAAGGCTTATAAAGGCAAAATTCAAAGGTTGTTAAAGTTGTCTGGCAGGAATTATGATTGACCCTGATACAAGAAAGGAAATGTCTCTCCATGCTGTAAGTTATTTTAGGATAAGGGTCCAATAAGTATTTTGAGTTTCTGAAACATAGGGCAGATGTTCTGGAACCAAAAGTTAAGACAAAAAGTGGTCAAGATCAGATCCCATCCAGGATGAGGCATGCATAAGTAATACTTCCTCAATGGTCTGCCAGCTCTACTTTAGAGCACTCTCTAATCAATACTGACTCCATTTTTATTTTCTTTCACAATAGGCAGTACCCCAAACATCTCTCTGATCTCTTAAATGTGATAAACATACTATTTTCAGTTTTGGACCTCTTAGAGATCAGTTATCCACTAGTTAATGCTCAGTAACTTTGACCATTAGCCATACTGGCTGAAAAAAATAAAATAAATAGGGAGTGGAAAACATAAGGTATTTGAAAAATATTGCATAATTGAAAACATTAACAGAGCAAATTTAAATAATAACTGCAGTAATAGTAGGTAGCAACATTTAACCAATCATGGATAGGGTTGCTGTCTTTAAAAAAAAAAAGAAAAAAATCTTTACAATTTTGCCAAAAAAAATAACATTTGGCAGAATATATTAATCTTGAAGGAAATCACTATGGACAAAACACTCAGTACAGTATATTCCATACCTCCCACTGGAATATGTCCTTTTTTTCCTTTAAGTCTCTCTGAGTATTAAGTTAAATTCTCCATGAATTCCACTTTATCCACTGAGTCAAATGTACATTGTATAATCCAGTGTCTTTAAAACTTTAACATTTATACCAATCACCTGTAGAACTTGTTAAAATGAGTAATCTGTTTCAGTAAATTTGGGACAGGGTCTGAGATTCTGCTTTTCTAACAATGTACAGTTGTCAAGGCAAATCATTATTGTCCATTACTAAGTCAAGATCCTTCTGTATACTCTCTCCAAAGCCTTATGCATCTTGAGGTTCTTTTGGGTTCCTGGATGCAGGTCCAATGTATATATTGGCAGGAGAGGGGTTTAGGGGGCTATTTCACACCAAGGAGCAATTCTTGGGATTCCAGCTGGGTCTCAATCCAGCTGGGATCCTAAAATTCATCTTCAACTCTATTTACCTGGAGATAGCACCAAATACCACAGGTTAAGGGTCCAGTCTAACAAGGCTGCCCCCTACTCCCACCTAATCCTTTCCTAATCTTTTCCAGGGGTTATTTCCCCAAACCTGGTTAGATACTCACTTTTATCTGTAGATCAATATTCAACACAAGAGTACCGTGTTGAAAAGGACCCTCTGCAAGTTAGAGTTCTTTTCCATCCAGCCCTCTCCTCACCAGAGTTCTGTGCTGCAAACTCTAGTGCCCTTTGCCTCCCCAAACCTGCAGTACTGTCTTCTCAGCTCAAGCACTCTGCTTTGGCTTACTCTCACTGCATCACAGTCTGGAGACCAGAATCTGGGAGAAAGGAGGGCTTACTTCATTCACTTTTCATCACTCAGCAATCACTGTCCTTCAGTGTCTATTGTCTCGTATTTTACAAAGTGTTATTTCACATATATTTGGTCTGTTTTGAGGATGTTTCTAATGGAAGGGTAAAGTTGGTCCTTGTTGCTCCACCTTGGTCAGAAGCTGAAGTCCCAGCAACCCTTGAAAGAATTTCTAAAAGTTTAAAATAATTTATAAAAAGGTTTTCATATAGTAATATTAAAAATATATATTATGATCTCTGACAATTGCCTTATGAGTGTGTATATCCACAATACTTACATTAAGAAAAATAATCCCTTGAGATAATGCCAATTTTCCTAGGCTTAATTTGTTATTGATGTGATACAACACATGAGGGCAAACAAAAACATTAACCTGAAAAAATTTTTTCTTACCTTTGTGTATTTGTAACAAACACTAGCAGATACCAATACTTGGTATCAACTGCCAGTACATTAAAAAATATATATATATTAAAATTGCCAATATATAATAATGTATATAACATTAATAAACATATATAATATATATTAAATTGCTAATATATTAAAATATATAAGCTAAACTACATATATATGAATTTCAATACATATTGAATAGATGCATGCTAAATATAATTAATATATTAGACACATATATACTATATGTAGATCTAATTTAAGGTTAGATTATATCTAATAAACTTTAAATTGGGACTATGTATATTAAATGCCATAGTTTAATAACTGTTCCCTTTTAAAATGAATTTTTAAAATTAAACTTAATGGGGGTAATGTACAATATCAGATAGATTCTACAAAATAAGTAAATTTTTTATCAACTGAATTTATCACCATCTTAGATTTTTCTGTATTTGTTTTTTATCTTGCAGTTATATCAGGACATTCTGTATGAGCATACACTCATTGGTTAAACTTGTTACAGATAATCATATTTACTTCACTTTATCTTTGCAGAATAATCACATTATGATCCTTTCAAGGGCTTATCACCTTGAGTACTTTCTATAGCTATGTTTTGGATATTCATCATGAGGTGCATAGCAATGCTCTTCCTAAAATTAAGGATGAATAAAAAAATGAAAAACAACAAAATGGTACATACTGTACTTTAGATGCAGTATACTCATGTTTATTATTTATAGCTTTAGATTATTCAGGGATAGAATATAAAGTAGTAAAAACTTAATTTCCTTTTCTAAATTACCATTACAAAATTTCAGAAAGGGAGTTCCTATTGTGTGGTAATCTGACTAGTATCTATGAGGATGTGGGTTTGATCCCTAGCTTCGCTCAGTGGATTAAATGATCCGGCATGGCCAGGAGCTGTGGTGTAGGTTGCAGATGTGGCTTGGATCTGGTGTTGCTGTGGCTGCGGTGTAGGCTGGAGGCTGCAGCTCCAATTTCAGAAAGATATTTGAAGTTAGAAATAATGGTTTTAATTCATTCACTTATAGCTGAGTCTCATTTACTTTACCTGTGCTTATACTTTTCTTGTAAAATGCAAACTCTAAAATCTGCCTTGTGAAGGATGAGGGGTAGGGAATGTTTTGTAAATCAGTGATTTCAGGCTAGCAAAGCACTGAGTACATTGCATGATACACTCAAGTATTACATATGTGATTGTTTATTTCCTTCTCCTATCGCCTGAGGCTTCTAATGAATACTTTACTGAAAAATTTCAAGTATAGAAACCTCTTTATAATTTTGAGGCTAACTTTTCATACAGTTTTTAAACTGGCATCTTATTTTGCACACTTGAAAGATTATAATGTATAAATATTGATTAATCTGATGAGCTGATTCAAGTTAACATGCTAATGAATAAAAATGTCTGTCATAGTTTGTATTTATCTCAGGTTGCACAACTGCATTTTAACTAGGACTTTGAAGATAATTAACTTGTAGGTATTACAGGAAAATCTGGACAGGTCTACAAGGAGTAAAGTTGGGACAGTAATCTTTCAAACATGCCCCTTAAGTAGCTGTTTGCATTTTATAAATTACTATAAACACCTTCATTTTAATAACATCACCTCACATCAGATACTTAAACTTCTCATCTCAATCAGAAAACCACTAGATATTTTCAGTATTGACACAAAATATGAAATACAAACAGATAAGATTGGGTCATCCTAGGGGAACAGTGTGGGGTGAGCCTGATACCTTACTGGTTCTCAGACATGAGCTATAGGGGACTTCTTTTCATGAGCTGATTCATTACTGAAATGCTTAGCTATCTTTTCTACATTTCTTTTACAGTTATAATACATTAACTATAATAAGGTAGACACTAAAATAGTACCTCTATTGTTAAATTCAGTGAAATAAAACTCTCCCATTCTAGATATATTAACACCTTTGGGAAATCTTGCTTTGTAACACCATATTTCCTCAAATTTGCTGATGTGTATGTATTCAGTATAGTATTTATTTAGGCCATATATACAATAACTGTAGTTGAGATTTTCAAGGCAAAAAACATATCATTCCTTACCTAACCAAATATGTTGTCAACTTTAGGGAATAAAGATTATCTGCAAGGAACACTTATAAATTACAGTTAATAAAGAGTAGCTTGATCTATATTTTATTGCCTAAAAGTGTGTTATATTTCCCTTTGAATATTGCTGAAACATTAGAAAATTTAAGAAGTACAAGTATAAACACAATGCTTGCATTTAACTTATATCTGTTATAGAAAGTAATAGGTAGATGGATAGGTAGATAGCTGTTAGAGATGTTTTGAAATAACTAGCCTTTTGTCTCTAACATATTAATTGTTTGAAGTTTCACTGTATGACTTAAAAAAAACTATTCACCCAATCCTCTTTTGTTAAAATTGAATTTTTTTCATTTTTTTAATAAAAATGCTATGAGTGCATCTTTCTTCTGAATATTTGACCCATCTTTAATAATTTCTTTGAGATGAATTTGTAAAATGGAATTTCTGTATGCACACCATCTAAAACTATTAGTTGATATATACATTAAATAATCATTTGCTATTTTGGTCAGACACTATGCTAAGTGGTGAAAATATAAATGTAACTAAATTACATGCCTGTAAATAAATAATTTATTTTAATTCATTGAATTTAGAGTCCAGTGTGTGAGGCAGACATACATTAAATAACTAGTGCTTAATTACAGACTAGTATTTGATTAGAGTACCACGAGATCATGCATCGAAGCTACCTGAGGTTCTTAGGAAGCCTACTCCGGAGGGATAAAATTTGTATTTTTAGGCAGTTCCCGTCGTGGCTCAGTGGTTAACGAATCCGACTAGGAACCATGAGGTTGCGGGTTCTATCTCTGGCCTTGCTCAGTGGGTTATGGATCCGGTGTTGCCGTGACTTGTGTTGTAGGTTGCAGATGCGGCTCGGATCCCGCGTTGCTGTGGCTGTGGCAAAGGCCGGCCGCCACAGCTCCTGTTAGAGCCCTAGCCTGGGAACCTCCATATGCCACAGGTGCGGCCCTAGATAAGGCAAAAAAGACAAAAAAAAAATTGTATTTTCAGATCTTAAGTTGAAAAGGAGTTAGCTTGGTGATGAAGTAGAAATTAAATGGGTGAATAGTGCCCAATTATCAGAGGGAATAGCATGGGAAAATGCAGGAGCCTAAGAGAAAAATGGCCCCTTAGGCAAATAAGAAAAAAAAAAAAAAGGTAGTTGGAACACAGCAAATTGAGAGTTGAGAGGAGGCTGAACAAGTAGACCCACACCATGCCATATAGCACATCAAAACACATTTAAAGGACTTTTTTTCCCCCCAAAAAAATTGGGAAATCATTGAAAAATTTTATTCAAGGAAATGCCATAATCACTTTAGCATTTTGTAAAGGTCAAATTGACTGCAGACAAGCCTCGCAAAACATACCATTTTGAAAACCGGATTTGAAAAGACTATCAGTACCAGCCAACTGCTATTATAATAAAGGGGGGAGGGGATAATACTTGTGAGGCATAATCCTATTAAAGTCCTGATTTAGGGACAGTGGATCAATCAATTAACCCCCCCCCTCTTTTTTTCCCTCTGACAGATTTGGCAGAATCATTTGCAAAAGAGTACATTTTTTTTGTTTTCTTTTTTGGCCACCTCACAGCATATGCACTTCCTGGACCAGAGACTGAACCCAAGCCAAAGTTTCCACCTAAGCTGCAGTTGCAGCAACGCGGGATCCTTAACCCATAGTGCAGGGCTGGGGATCGACCTATGTCCTAGTTCTCTCCAGACACTGCCAATCCCATTGTGCCACAGCAGGAACAAGAAAGTCTATTCTTGACTTGTTGACCACTTAGCATTTAACAAAATTAGCCTTCAAGTATATAAAGGAGGTCTAAAATAATCCCGTATATATTTTATTTTAAGCTTTAATTTCAGAGCTCCACATGCTAGCAGTTAGAAAATTCATTCTCCAGCTAACACTTTTACAGGAAGTCGTAAGATATGTCCACAGATCTTAAGTTGTCTTCTATCTGATTTTTCCTCACCCAAGTTGCAGCTGGTCCCGATTCACAAGTTTAAAAAAAATGAGTCCCAAGAAAGAGGTCCACTTCCCTTAAGAGATCATAAGAAATAATTCTACAACGCTTTCCATACTTTAACTAAGAATCGGAAAATCTAAATCTCTTCAGTCGTCCATCATCACCCAGACTTTTATCTCACTTGCTTCTTTTATATTTCTTACTGTATTCAAAATCACATCCCTTTTTCTTTGACTCTCATAACATCTTCTAACATCTTCCACTGAATCCTCGAGCCCTCAGGCAAAATCATACTCTAATCCAGTACTGCCTGTGAGAATACTGCCTTCTCTGAAGTCCTTTAAAGTGTAGGCTACTTTAAAGTGTATTTCCTGATGCCTTGTTACAACGCATCCTCCTGACTACCAACACAAGACTGTTATTATTATTTATCTAAGAAACCTGCCTCCTTTGAATTGTTTCCATCAATCCAACTATTCTCTAGCATACATGTTGAAGAAAACTCTTAAACTCTCAAACTCTCAATACCAATTGATTCACAAATTTAATAATATAGCCGCATCTTACCACTACTATCATCGTTGTTGACAGAATATCCCAGTTTAAGCAATAAAAAAAATCTTTAAAATCTCATATTAATTAAGTAAATTAACGAAACCAACAAACATCAGATGTTGTTGTATTTCCATTCTGATATCCACAGGCTATTGCCATGTGACTACCCTACTGGTTGAGACTAGAAAACAGCGTATTAGGTGATGAGAAGAATTAAAATAGAAAATGAATCAAGAAAATTCAATGGAATTATGACTGAACCACATAAAAATGGAAATAGGAAATGGGAAAATTGGTAGAAAGCAAACATTATGAATATTTTCTTCAAATAATGCAAATAAGTGTAACTAAACTGTGAGGGGAAAAGTTTTCTAGTACTTCTAAAAGAAATACGGGAAGATATATGGATAGTAGTGTGAGGATTTCAAGTGTATGATTACTTAGTGCCTAAATTTATATTTAAAATGCAGTTACAGGAAGTAACTGTAATGTTTTATACAGCTACTTATCTATTTCTAAATATTTAACATTGATTTGTTTTCTATTGCTGGAACTCCAGCTTAATTTTTTTTTCTCATATAGTTTATAAAGACACTGAAGAATGGACTTGAAGTACTAGAATGATATGGAGAGAATAAAGAAGGAGACATGCCATAAGCCAAAGTTTAGATAGTTTTGAACAAAAAATACAGAAACAATCAGAGTTCCTGTTTTGACTCAGTGGAAATGAATCTAACTAGCATTCATGAGGGTTCAGGTTCTATCCCTGGCCTCGCTCAGTGAGTTAAGGATCTGGCATTGCCATGAGCTGTGGTCTAGGTCGAGATGTGGCTCAGATCTGGCATTGCTGTGGATATGGCATAGGCCAGTGGCTACAGCTGTGATTTGATCCCTAGCCTGGGAGCTTCCGTAAACCATGGGTGCAGCCCCAAAAAGACAAAAATCAAAAAAGAAAAAAAAATATAGAAACAAGATACTCTGTCTTTATTGTGATCTATTTATTTTTATTACTTAAATAAAAATTATTATTATATTAAAGCAAATGATTCTTCTTAAAGGAATTACACTAGAGAACTACAAAGATTGACAAAAACGATGGTTAAAAATAAACGAGTTATGAAATAATGTAGACAAAGGGAAGGAAAACAGCTTGTAGAATATTTTGTTTATGGATGGAGTAACAAGGACATGACAAAGGCCATTGGAAGTGCTAAGGGTAAAGAAGAGATATGATGCAAGAAAACCTTAGCTCTGTTGATGATAAAACACAGAAAGCAAGACCAAAGTAGAAATAAATTTGAATGAAAAAATTTGGCCTGTGACAAAGAAAATGACCACACCTGAAGTATAAATAATACCAAAGATCTTTTATAATATTTGGAAAGTATAATATTCTTTAAAATTGAATTTCATTTATTCATACAATAAAATGATCTATTTTCTTCAGATTTAGTTACACAGGAACATCACAAAATCTTGAAATATTTTGAAAATTGTAAAGTTAAGAATGGGCTGAATAACACAGATTTGCTTTTTCCTTGCATGCTGTTATTTGGTATATCCGTGATATTATGGGAATACTGTAAAAAAAAAAGAGATGGACAATAAAAACAATTTATTGTTCTTTAAGCTTTACTTGAGTGGTAGCAGAATCACTAAAATTGGAATGAGTGGAGAAACAGCTTAGCTATTTAACATTCTATGAATTGTTCATGTGTTAAATTATTTAGTATTTAATGAAATGTGCATGTTAACAAGATAAGGTTATGTGACTCTTTATTGAATTTGCTGCACCCAGGATGTTATTTTTACAGAGTAAATATTTTATAATTTTGCTGCAACCTATTTTTTGCAAGGGCATTGATTTATATGACCAAGAATTCAATAAGCTGTGTTTGTATTCATAATTTTACCTTGTTAAAACACAAATGTCAGAAGCATTGCTATACAGAGAAAACTGATTTATATGTCTGTGAATTAAGCGTTGAAAGATTATTTACATTTTGAAGTTAATTCTTTTAAATCAGTAATAACACATTCAGAAATTTAAAGACTGTACAAATCAGAGAGTTTATGTTAGCTTTGTTTGGTAAATATACAAAAATGATACTGAAAACAAAACCTATGAAAGTACCTTTCTTGAAATAGAGTGGTAAAAAGCAGTTTACATAATGGTAATGAGACTCTTCAGAACCCATTGTATGATGATCCTGAAAGGATTTAGTGAATTGCTCTAAAGTGAAATTTTATGTAAGGCATTTGATATCTTGCCTTCATTTTCATATGAAGTCAGAGTTGTAATCCTAAAAAAATTAAATTTTCAGTATTTTGGTAATAAAGCTAATTGAAAGTATAGGTCTTGCCTTGAGAGCTAAGTTTTTGTTTTAAATGAGGGTAGGCTTTTCTGAAGAAGTAGTACAAAATAATGATTTACATAAGATTAGGAAGCAATTTATGTGGGTATCATAAGAAAGACACTTTTAAGCAGAGGGAATTAAATGTACAGTGATTATAGGACAGGAGTGTTCTTGGCATGTACGCAGCTGAATGAGCCACTTGGGGAGGAATGTGGCAGGAGATGAGGTCAACGTAACACCTGGGCCATCTAAGATTCTCTGTCTTTACTCTGAAAGCAAAGCCATGTTTTTTGAAATAGAGGAAATGATTTAAGTTGATTTTCAAAAGGCTAATTTTGGCTGCACTTTTGAGAAGTAATTACAGCAGAAACAGCGTCAGAAAACTTTTATAGGTTTTCATCAAAACTGTTTGATATCCAAATCTAGAATTCGTAAGAGTAATCTTCAAGTGAAATATAACAAAAACAACCAATTATTTATAGAATATTTATAACCATGTGATTGCATGATATCCTTGAAAAAATGGAAAGTATAGATAGTGCAGCAAAAAGGACTGAGACCAAAACAATCAGCAACGTTGACTGTGAAGGAACATTCAAAGAGAAGAAGAGGCAAAGAGCTATATTGAAATTAAGTGAGAAAGACATGAGTGACCATCTGTGTCAAATGCTACTGATAATTCAAATGTTATGAGACCTGAAAATTATTAGATTTAACAACTTAGAGATTGTTGTTAGACTTGACTAGAGCTGTTCAAGTGGAGTAGTAGGAAGACAGTGTGTATGGAGTGAGTTCAAGGAACGATTAGAAGAGCCGAACTGGAGAGAGAATGCAGACAACTCTTCAGAAGAGTTTTGATATAAAGAAGACAGAAAAAAAAAATGGCAGTAGCTAGAGAAGTATTTAAAGTCAAGAAAGTTTCTCTCTCTGTATGTAATGTGTGACAAATTGGATCATGATTGTATGCTTTCAGGTAGTACACAGCAAAACGGGAAAATTAATGATGTAAGAGAAAAATGGGAGAAATGCTAGAACAATGACTTTGAGCAAGAAGAAAAGATCAAGGTGACTGAGCCTCAGCAATTTGTGAAAAGGGTAGTATTATTATCTCATTACAACAGGAGATCCAGGTGCTCAGCCTGAGGCTTAGCTTAGCCATTGACTTATTGTCTAGCCCTTCCCACTCTATTTTCATCTGTTGAAATCCATTGCTATAAAAAGTGACATTAAATAAGTGACGATGATGATGATGGTAATGATCTTTCACTTTAGGGAGAGACAGAATAGGATTGAGAAGGCACAACAAAGAGAGGTGATAGATGATAGCAAACCCAGACTGTGTCGTCAGTGATTTGAAGAAGGGGTTAGAAGATAAGAAACTGGAATTCCCGTCATGGCTCAGTGATAAACGAATCCGACCAGAAACCATGAGGTTGTGGGTTCGATCCCTGGCCTTGCTCAGTGGGTTAAGGATCCGGCGTTGCTGTGAGCTGTGGTGTAGGTTGCAGATGCGGCTTGGATCCCGCGTTGCTGTGGCTGTGGCGTAGGCCGGCGGCTACAGCTCCTGTTAGACCCCTAGCCTGGGAACCTCCATATGCTGCGGGTGCAGCCCAAATAAGGCGGAAAAAAAAAAAAAAGACAAAGAAAAAAAAAGGATAAGAAACCAAAGGAACAGAAAAATCTGAATGAGAGCTGGGTCCATTGAAGAAGCAAATACAGAGATTAGAAAAGATTCCTATCCTTACTTTTCCACAGAACTCAAATCTACCCTTGGAGAACTAATGACACTGGAGACAATGGGATATCAGAAGTCTTACTAAAAGTCCTTAAAAAATTGTATAAATCACTCTTAGAAATGGCTATTTTTAAGTTTTGGGAGGTACCATATTAAAAAATAAATAAGAGCACAACAGAGGGGGGCAGCGGGAACAACAGTTACCCTTTGGTGGCATACTTGATATTACAGCATTAAGTGCCTCTTGAATTGTGTCACATACAGCCCTGTAGTGTCCACAAAAAAGTCACAAGAAGTTAATAGACTGAAAGCTCCCACCATTGTCCTAGTATCTCAGTCCTCAGTAAAGTACTTCTAGGACTTCTTCTAGGATTTTTATTTTATTGCCTATCTTAAAATATTTGGCAGCCTTTGGATTCTCCCTATTCTATCTAGAACCATGAAATGTGCAGTTTGATAATACATGAAGCCATGTTCATGATCTGAGAACTTATTTATTTGTGCTTTTTTTGTTGTTGTTGTTGTTGTTTTTCATGGCTGCACTTGTGGCATATGGAAGTTCCTAGGCTAGGGGTCAAATCATAGCAGCTACCAGACTATGCCACAGCCACAGCCACAGCAATGCAGGATCAAGCCACGTCTGTGATGTACACTGCAGCTCATGGCAATGCCGGATCCTTAACCCACTGAGCAAGGAGGGATCAAACCTGTGTCCTCATGGATACTGGTCAGATTCTTAACGTGCTGAGCCACAATGGAACTCCTTTTATTTGTTTTCTACATTTCTTTCTTCCAATCATCAAATATTGATCACTCATGGTGATTCTTATTCTTACTTAGGCATGAGGAATATAATCATCTAGTTTGAGTATAAAAGGAGTCACAATTGATGAAGGCAGCCCATCATTAGATTGTACGAAGTGTCTATGCAGGGGGTGGCATAGCACATGGGGTGGTAGCTGGAAGGAACTGTACAGGCTGAGTTATAAGTCACTTTTTAATAAGAAGTAACTGAATATGCTTTAAAAATCAAGGTGAAAGTACAGTTGAGAAGGAATGGTTAAATAAATAAGGAAGAGAGCAGAGAAGTCAATTGTTTAATTTTTCTGAGAAGGCTAGATGGGCCAGGATCCCATGTGCACTTGAAGTACAATGTACAGCATTTTAGATTTGTATTGGAGACAGCAGGAACTTGAGGAATTCTTTCTGATTTTCTGTGAGAAATCGATAAGAGTTTATGTCGGACCAATGGAATAAACAAAATTTCAGAGACTGAGAGGACATGAAACCTTGTTTTCATAGATGGGAAAAGTGAATGAGTCAGACAAACATAACATCACTGTGTGTGTGTGTGAAGCATCAAACCATTTTTTTGATTGGGTTGCTTGTTTTTTTTGATATAAAGTGGTATGAGATGTTTGTATACTTTGGAGATTAATCCCTTGTCAGTTGCTTCACTTGCAAATATTTTCTCCCATTCTGTGAGTTGCCATTTCATTTTTTAATGCTTTCTTTTGCTGTGTAAAAGCTTTTAAGTTTAATTAGGTCCCATTTGTTTATTTTTGTTTTTATTTTCCTTACTCAGGGAGGTGGATCCAAAAAAGATATTACTGAAATTTACGTCAAAGAGTGTTATGCCTCTATTTCATTTACAGCAACGTGGATGGACCTAGAGATATCATAGTAAGTAAAGTAAGTCAGAAAGAGAAAGACAAATGTCATATGAGATCACATACTATGTGGAATCTAATAAAAATATTTCAAAAGAACTTATTCACAAAACAGAAACAGACTCAAAAGACTTCAAAACCAAATTTATGGTTACCAAAGGGGAAAAGTTAGGGGGAAAGATGAATCGGGAGGTTGGGAATGGCATATACACACTACTGTAAACAAAATTAACAGGTAACAAAGGCCTACTATATAGCCCAGGGAAATCTGTGATAGCTTATATGGGGCAAGAACCTAAAAAAGAATGGATATATGGTATATGTCTGGCTGATTCACTTTTCTGTACACCTGACACAGCACTGTAAGTCACCATTATTCCAATAAATTGGTTTTTGTCTTTTTAGGGTCCCAACTGCAACATACGGAAGTTCCCAGGCTAGGGGTCAAATGGGAGGCATAGCCATGAGCCTACACTACAGCCATAGTAACAGAGGGTTCCAAGCCATATCTGTGATCTACACCACAGCTCACTGCAATGACAGATCCTTAACCCACCAAATGAGGCCAGGGATCAAACCAACATCTTCACAGACACTCTGTCAGGTTATTAAGTCAGTGAGCCACAATGGGAACTCCAAAAAGAAAAAAAAAAAAAAACTTTAAAATGTCTTAAAATGCCACAAACTAAGTAACTATGTGATGCTAATCCTAGAAATATGTGGTGATAACATAATCATTGATATAAACAAAGGCATATATCCAAGGAGTAAACATGGTTTAAGATTTTCTTTTTGGAATTACAACAAATATTTAAAATAAATACCTTAAATATCTAAAATTTTTGGAGTTTCCATTATGGCTCAGTGGTAAGGAACCCGACAAGTATCCATGAGGACTCGGGTTCAATCTCTGGCTTCACTCAGTGGGTTGGCGATCCGGCATTGCCATGAGCTGTGGTGTAGTTTGCAGACATGGCTCAGATCCCATGTTACTGTGGCTGTGGCGTAGGCCAGCAGCTGCAGCTCCAATTTGACCCCTAACTTGGAAACTTCCATATGCCATGGGTGCAGCCCTAAAAAGACAAAAATAAAGTAAATAAAATACATTTCAAAAATAATTTTTGTTACTACCATGTATGAAATGTCTTGTATGCATAAAGATGAAGTCTTTTATTTCCTAATATTGAAAGTGTTCCCTCATATTAGACATAGAAAAATAAGTCATAGGAGGTTATACATTGTATAGTATTATTTATTTAAAATGTATATAAATATGCAACCAAAAGATTTTAGGATTGTATGTCAGAGTATATTGTTTGTTTTTGAGTGAAAGAATTCAAGTAAAATATTGGACCTTTAATTATCTGAAGTACATTTCATAGAACTTGTGCATATCTGTTTTATGTCATTGTTTTGTAAAACCCAACATATACTTTAAGAATTTTCTTAAATCAATTCCACACTTATTAAAAAGGAACAGTAATATAGTTTAAAACCATAGTTAGGCTACATGTGAAATTTAGTTCAAACCTGTAAATTGACATTGATTAATTTCTCAGCTTAGTACAATCTCTGCTTCTGAAGTAGCCTCTCGTTATTTGAAGATTGTGACTTAACCAAGTTGTCTAAGGAGTGACAGCTTACTTACATGAGCCATGTCACCAAACCACTCTTCTGGTCAGAGTGATTGATTCATTGATGATATATACATTATCCTAACTGGGCCTGCTAGAGTAATTCCCTAGAGTTTTCCCAACCAAACATAGTATAAGGAAGACTCTTTTACACAATTTACATTGTCACAAAGTTGTAAAAATATCACCCTCTAACTGCTAGGGACTCTGTTTCATTGCTGAGAAAATTCTCTGAGAGAATTAAGCCAACATACTTGAGGGACTAATGTTATTTTTAATTAACATTATATAGTGAGCCTCAAGAGTTTAATTATGAGCCATTGTAAATAAATTATTTTTCATACTTTATTTTTTATACAATGCTAATATTCTTAGGCTGTCTAGGATTTTTTTTAATGAATTTCCTTTTACTTTGGTTTAGGTTTGTAATACTAGAAACAAGATGGTATTTTATTAATGAAGTATACCCAGAATTTTAATATTACATAGGAAAATTTTATTAAGATAATGGTTATAGGTTATATTTAAATCAAAATCATTTTTGGAACAGTATTGGGGTATGTGAATGCTAGGCCTACTATCCATTTTATTATGATACATTTTTGACCTATTTACTGTGATTAAATGCAAAATCAAATTGTTAGAAGCATTTTTAATATGTAATATTGATAGTTTTAACACAGTCTATTGTTAAAATAAAAATATATAAACGAATGAATTCTTAGTTCTTCCTCCTAGAGATAATAATTATGAATAGGAGAAGGAGGTGGGAGAAGAGGAGGAGGAATATGAAAAATTTTCAGTCTGATAAATAAATGATAAATAATAAAATATTTTTAATTTGAGAAATATATATAGTCTGATATATAAATGATAAATAATAAAGGGTATTTTTAATTGGAGAAATATGTTATATAAAGTTATATGCATTATTTTTAACTAACACTATACAGTGAGCCTCAAGAGTTCAATTATAAGAGCCACTGTACGTAAATTATTTTTCTCTATATAAAATTTAAATTCAAAAGAAACCCTAAAAATTTTAACCTTGGTAACCTATTTGAAACAGAATTATAACCGTTGATAACTTATTTAAAAGATGTACTTAGACACCCTGAATTTGGAAGCTATAACTTCTCAACTTTTCTTTTTTAACTTTTCAAACACTTTCTTAGATTAAATTAAACATAGGATTCACATGACTGACTTACCAAGCATTATACATGCACAGACACAATATATACGATAGTTACCTAGCTAGAAACTAACAAAACTGGTAATTTAATTCCTAAGGAGAGAGGTCTATAATACTTTCTTTTTGTGCTTTGTTTAGGCTGAAATATATGTTGTTTTAGTATATAACCTAAAAAGTTTTAATCAGAACTATTCTAAATTAACCAATTCTTCTACAGAAATAGAGTTTTAAGTTTATTCACAATATGATAGTATTTTGTGTGCAGTCAAATAATATTTACTAAAGTTGATACAATTCAGAGTATATTAAATACAAGGGAGAAATATCTAAAGGAAAAATAAAGCACTAGCATTAATTTAAATACTTTTTGTTCTTTCACTCCACTTATGATTTCAATTCAATTTTGGTTTATTTCTATTTCTATTCCCTACATCTTCTAAATGATTTCTCTAGGAAAGGTGAACTATCAAGTGCATTGTTTTCTCATTACTTTAGATTCAGTAGTAATATACTTATGTGTGTATTTTTCCCCTAAGTAATCTTGTCATTAATAGTCTAGTTTCTTATTTGACTTAGAATTCAGATAATTGCAGCAATGATCAACTTTACTGTGTCTCTGGTTAAGAAATACAATCAAGAGTGTTTTCATGCTTTCTCTTCAATTATGTGCATCACTGATCTCTTCCTGTTGACAACATTGTCTTGTATCACTTCTCATTTCCCAGGAGATTCAAACCAGCATTTGGAAAATTCTTAGTCTAGAGCAAAAAATCATACTGAATCAGGACTTGTAGAAAGTAAATGATATTTTATCATGTCTGAGGAATTATAAACAGTTAAGATGAATATTTAAGGAGAAGAAAGTCAAGGAAATATTTTATTACTGTTAAAGGAAGAACTACCTAAATCTGTTCAGATGCTGACTCTCAATTCTTTGCTGGACTATTTATAAGTTATCCTATAACTTAACTTAGGCTTATATTTTATTTAAATCATTTCAGTAGCTCCCTAATATCCACATCTTCATTGTTTTTCCATCCCGCCATTCACAGCCAATTCTGTATAGTGTTAACAAATTAATCTAAAATTAATAAACAAAAGTGTAGTCTCTCTCTTGCTTAAACAAAAACACTGCCATCACCATCAATCAACAAATAAATAAAGAATAAACGCAAAGATAGTCTCAACTCCTCGGGCTGGTTTTCAAATACCTATAAATTGTATGCCTAACTTACTTTTCAGCCAGATTCATAGCCACTCTCTAACACAAACACTACTGTCCTGCCAATTTCGTCCTTCTACTCAAAACAGTGTTTTGCTTTCCTGCCTTTTAAATCCTCATTGTGCACATTGAAAAGGTTATGTCCATTCAAAGAGAAACTCAAACATCAACAACTTTTTGGTACATCCTTTTATTAATTAATGTGCCATTGATTACTATTTTCCCTCCCTTCTAAACACCTAGATTTCACACCATCTCTTCTGATACTTCTAACTCATCAATTGACAAGGAATATGCATGTCTTCTTTCTGAACTCAGAGATACTTGCCTTCTTAGGTTCCACGATAAAATTCTAAACTTGAAGATAATGCCTGTTAAACACATATACTAGGCTATAAAGTCTTATTGAATGCCAGCTACTGCTTATTTTAGGAAACAGGCTAGGATTTGGCATAAAAATAATATTGAATTCTCCTTTACAAGAGGTGTCAGAGGCAAGCAAAAGCAAGGCAATTTAGAATAATTTGAAAAGAATGCACTCATACACTGGTGATATGTATAGATATTATTAAAACCAATCTGAAGAAAATTTGTTAAATTGTATCAAAATCCTTGAAAATACATATGAGATTCAGCAATTACAAATTTTACATTTTAGAGATAAAGTTGCTTACAAATAAAGTAGTTTTAGTGATTTAGATTGGCAATTTTTTTCTAGCTGGAACAGTTGTGATGCTTAACCTCATTTGTTTCCTATCTCCCATGGATTATAATTTTTTGTCACCTAAATTTAATATATTGAATATCTTTGTTTCAAACAGTTTACTCTCTTTGATAGTTGTTGCAAATAGTAAGGTAACTCTGGTCACTTTCTATATCTTGGTTAGGAATAAGAGTCTATTGCTTTCATTTTTCCTCTGTATAGAATGATTATTCTTGTTGACTAAAAAGTGTTATCTTTATCTTCAGTTTTCAATAGTCTTACTATGATGTAACCTGGTATGTTTTTCTTTGTAATTATCTTGCTTTGGATTCCCTGAGATTCTTGGATCTGAAATTTGTTTTTCATTGATTTGGGAGAACTCTTAACTGTCATCTTTCCTACATTTTTCTACCTTACTATTTTCCTACTGAAACAAAAATTATATTAGAAATTTGATATTGCCTTTTTAGATTCTATGATATGTTTGTTTCTCTCTCTGATGTTCTCATTTTGGTTCAGTTTGTACAACTTCAGTTGATCTATCCTCAAGTTCACTCATTCTTTACTGTAATGTATCCAGTCTGTTGTAACTCCACTAAAGGTATTCTTCATTTCTGATACCGTATTTTCAATTTTTAGCATTTAATTATATTTTTTAGTTTATTTTACTGTAATGAAATTTTTAATTTTTCCATTTATTATGTTTTTTTTTTTTTTTTTTGCTTTTTAGGGCCACACCCACAGCATATGGAAATTCCCAGGCTAGCAGTTCAGTGGGAGTTGTAGCTGCTGGCCTATGTCACAGCCACAGCAATGCCAGATCCAAGCCACAACTGCAACCTAGACCACAGCTCATGGCAACTCCAGATCGTTAACCTGCTGAGTGAGGCCAGTAATGGAACCTGAATCCTCATGGATACTAGCCAAGTTTTTTAGCAACCACTGAGCCACGATGGGAATTTCTATATGTCCATTTTTTAAAAAACAATTTTCTATATCAACTATAATTACTTTGAAGACCATCTTTGATAGTTACAACATCTGGGCTTATCTATTCCTAGTAATATCAATTATCTCTTCATAATGTGTAGTATATTATTGTTCATTTTATATGTTTCACAGCTTTTTGATGACTTGTGTGGAAAGGAACTATAGATACTGAGTTAAACATTATATATAGTTTCACAAAGGTATGCTTCTTCTTTCAGGTTTCTGAGGGGTTTGAATCCATCTAGATTAAAACTGATCTTGGTTTGAGTTTTTGTTGTTGTTAATACTATAACCACCTTCACTGAACCACAGGCTTCAAATCCATCCAGCAGTTGACAGCCACCACTCTTTTCTAATGTGTGGATTAAACTGTCAGACGTTTTTCTCAGGATTCTTCCTCTACATTCAGATTTCAGCATGCCCTGCACATCCGCTGCTTCACAAAGCAAGTCACTCTCCAAGTACCTGCTCCTCTTCAGGTCAAAGCAAGTTCAGGTCAGTGGTGCTCATCTCCTAGCAGCAGTCAGAATTTGCTTCCTGTCAAAAGTTCCTAGTGCTGTCAAATTCCACACCTACTCCCAGTTGAGTACTACTCTGTGCTTAAATCGGGACTGGAGCATAAATGGGCCCTGCTTAGCATTTCTGTTCCAGGCTCAGAACTCAGCAGGCCTTTCATGCCGGCACCCACAAGGGGACTCACCTAGCTCACCACTCCTGCTCTCTCAGTCTTTCTCATGACTACCTGATGGAGGCCCAAAATAAAGGGATAGTTAGTAATTGAGAACCCCTGTATCTAGATTTCCCACCAGTTCAAGATTCTCATGTTAGTCTACACTTGGCC
>PVHT021183696.1:21081150-21121755 GCA_004024745.2 Catagonus wagneri | reverse complement strand
TTTTTTTTTTTTTTTTTTTTTTTGTCTTTTTTGCATTTATGTAGAGCCGCACCCGCGGCATATGGAGGTTCCCAGGCTAGGGGTCTAACAGGAGCTGTAGCCCCCGGCCTTCGCCACAGCCACAGCAACGTGGGATCTGAGCCGCGTCTGCAACCTTCACCACAGCTCATGGCAACGCCGGATCCTTAACCCACTGAGCAAGCCCAGGGATCGAACCCACAACCTCATGGTTCTTAGTCGGATTCGTTAACCACTGAGCCACGAAGGGAACTCCAATCCTATATATATCTTCAACTCATTTTTGGACAACCGATTCATGGAAAAATACATCTAGCTTTCGGAGACAATTTTTCTGTATACCTTCCTCCTCTCTCTTACTCTACCTTCTAAATAACAGGTGCATTTGCCTTTTCAGCCTCTGACTGTCTCCTCAATTCAGTAAGGCTGCTATCCTACTGTCATCTAGAACTACCCACTGAGAGAAAGCCAATGAAATTGTAGGGCTCACCAGGGATTGTAAGTGGATCGATTTTCCCAAGGGATTATAGTCATATGTTGCTTATTATTTGAAGACTGAAATAAGTTGGGTTCTTAAAAATGTATTTTTGGAGTACCCACTATGGCACAGTGGTTAAGAATCTGGGTGTTGCCACTGCTGCGGCAGAGGTCACAGTTCCAACTCAGATTTGACTCCTGGCCTGGGAACTTCCATATGCTGCCTCTTTTGGTGTAGCCAAAAGAAGGAAAAAATGTATTGTTACAGTTTTATAGTTGCTCATAGAGGGGCATAAGTATGGTGTCAGTAATTCCACCATGTCCACAAACAGAAGACTTTAATATTTCTATGCATAAAAATGAGCCCCTCTCTGCTGAAATTTTCTCAAGAGAATGTGAAAATGTTTTGAAAGCCCATTTGACCTTGGGATCAGCCTAGACTTCCAAATCAGTCTCCTGTATTCTAGTGAAGTGCTTTGGCTTAATGGGAGTCACCTCAAATTCAGATAAGGTATGATTTGGCAAATGAATGTCATGTTATGTTGATTTTTATTTCAGGAACATTATATATATATATTTTTTTTTGCTTAATCTCTAGATTAATTAATACTTCCACTTATTTTATCTTTGCTTTTTAGGGCTGCACCTGTGGCATATGGTTGTTCCCAGGCTAGGGGTCCAATCAGAGCTACAGCTGCTGGCCTACACCACAGCCACAGCAATGCCCGATCTGAGTTGAGTCTGTGACCTACACCACAGCTCATGGCAATGCCTGATCCTTAACCCTGAGTGAGGCCAGAGATCAAATCTACAACCTCACGGTTCCTAGGAGGATTAGTTTCTGCTGCTCCACAATGGTAACTCCACTTCTACTTTATTTTCTAAAGGTTATACAGTTCTTAATATCTGTAACTTTTAACTGTTTTTTGTTGTTATTGTTGTTTTTTGCATAGCAATGAAAAATCCTTTTGATATTCATCTTTCAGCACAGGCCTACACAGACGAATATATTTTCTCTGCCTAATAAGCCTATTTAACTATTATTTTGCAAGAATATATAATGGCAGGAAGCCACTCATCATGTAAAAAGTAAAATCTGGCTCATGCAGGAAATGCACTTACCATATTAAAATGTCCTTTAAGGCATTACTTAATCAAAAAAATTGAGCATATGGAGAAACAAATCTCTAGCACTTTAATTTAATTGTTACAGAAAATACTATATTAACTGCTGATCCTTTGAGAAATTCAGAACAAGAGAAAATATTGCCTCTCCATAAAAGAAGGGGGAACTTCCTCTTGAGTTTTGTACGGTAGTACATACACCCATCAAACAAACATTAATTTATTAGATCATTAGGTAAAAGGCAATAGTTATTTGAAGAGAGTGATACTTTATCCATTTCAATTTGAAGCAAGCCATGGTGTAATAAATTAAAAGGAAAAAATCAGGTAGTTAATACATAGTAAAAAAAAAATTAAAGCTCTGTATCTTATATAATACAGCTATTCAAAAAACTAAAGTATAAAATCAATATGTGTTTTGGTAAATTGGGAGTTCCCATTGTGGCTCAGCGGGTTATAAACCTGACTAGTGTCCACGAGGATGCAGGTTTGATCACTGGCCTAGGCTTAGATCCTGTGTTGCTGTGGCTGTGACATAGGCAGTAGATGCAGCTCTAATTGAACCCCTTGCCTGGGAACTTCCATATGCCACAGGTGTGGCCCTAAAAAGAAAAAAAAAAATCTATCTATCTATCTATCTATCTATCTATCTATCTATCTATCTACCTTGGTAAATTAAATTAGTATGCCATGACCCTATGGATAACATAAAGACTGAAAGGCATTCTTTCACTCTGAAGGCAAGTTTGTTTAAATGTTTCATTAGCGCCAATATGGATGTGGGCGTGCTTTTTATTTAATGTAAATGGTGACTTTCACAAATTTTGCTCTTTTCATTGTATTATGAATTAAATATGTGACCACAATTAATGTGTTATAATTCCCACAGGTCATTTAGCATTTATCCAGTATCCTGAGTAAAATTTTGAATAGAACTCTACACTATGCAAAATGTAAATTTTTTCCAATTAGGTTTTACCTCATAATACAAACTTTATATTAGAAATGCTATTCTTAACATAATAATACATGCTGTTTTAACTGTTTTTCAGAATAAATTATAACACGGGATAATCAAGTTAAAAAAAAATTCTGTTACTGATTTTGTGATTTGAAAAGGAATGAAAGAGAAAAGGACTGGAAAATGGCAGTGTAATTTCTCAATTAGGAACTTTGACAATTATCTACTGCTGGCTGTCAGTAAAACCCTTACATAGCCTACAAATTATCTTCAGGTTATCCAATTACGCATGTCTGTTTCACCTATCACTGGCATTATGTAAGTTTGTCTGACTTAGACACAGGGACATAGGATCACAATTTGTTCTTCAAAATTATTAGCTTACACTATTATCCCTGGTATTACAAACTAGTATTTCCACCAAAAATGTTTGGATTATAATTTTTCTACTTAAAAGTTAACCCAAGGTGAACAATCAGACTGGTCTAAGAATCCTAAATGGATTTGAAGTTCATGCATTTTATGATTTGAAAGTCTTAGAGCTTTGTAAACAAGAAACAATTTTGACGAAAGGATCTTAATAAATACTAGATACAGTCAGGATATTCAATCTGAACTAAAGCAAATCATTGATTTTTTTTTCTTCTTACAATCTTTTGTAAGCATTATTTACAGATGAGCTAACAGAGTTAACAGTTGAGAGTATATTTACTTGATGCACATAAACTATGTGAAATTAACAACCCATAGTTAAGAAACAATTATAGTCTGCTAAATTTACATACAAAGCACCACTTATTGGTTTCAACTAGTCTATTGGATATGCATTATTATCATTGTTGTTATTATTAATATTTTAAAGATTAAGATAGGCGCTTAGAGAAGTTTAACTTGAGGAAAATGGTGAAAGCAGTTAGTGACAACGTCCAAGTGTGTTCGACCACAAAGACTTGCTCTTAATCCTCATATGATATTGCCATTGGTTTTTCCACAATGTCAATATTTTGCTGAATTAAATTACTATAAAATGCTAAGTAACACAGAGTAGATGTTCAATTAAGAACATAATATTATTTGCTTTACACCGTTATTTCACTTATTGTATTCATATGCATTTAAAAAGGTCATTTCTAAAAGATAGGTCTATTATAAAAAATTTACATGAGCAAGTACCACAATTGTATCATGGCACTAGGTTAGCTCAAGAGTTGTGAAGACTGAGATTTGTTTTAAAACCAAATATTTATTATCCACCAATATAATTTTGAGATTAAGCGTAAAAAGAAATAATTGATTTTGGCTCACGTAGTAGTTCTCTTATACATAGCATGTAAGGTATACCGTAGATTCTTTTTTAGCTGTATGTGCTATCTACCCTTAACATATTATTTCTACTTTTGAGTAATATTGTTTTAATTATAGGGTGATTATGAATCCTTTCTATGCATCATGTACTGATAATAATAAATTAGAAATAATATCTGTTTGATTTGATAAATCTTTTTGAACTTATTAATGATTTATTCCAAAAATTCTATTCTGATTCGTGAATCACATTATATTTTACTATGACACTGTTGTGAAATTATAGTTTATGGATTGGATTGAAGTAAATTATTGTGGCGATTTTAGTGTCCTTTCTAAGTGTCCTTTATCTCTTTACAAAATGTACACACAGTCTTTCATTTAGTCTCACTGTTCATATTTTATTCTCTTTTAAAATTCTTACTTACATAAATCATTCTCCTTAGATTGGGTATCAGTAATTTCATATAAGACAAGAACAATTTGGTGAACAAGTCAATCTTATTTTTGCAAGGATAAAAAAAGACAGGTGTCTTAGAAATCTGTCTGAACTAATTTAAATGATCTCGTTTCAAGTGTGACCCAGTCAAGACTCTTCTATGCTACTAAGTGTGAAAATCTCAATGTTTAATAGTTGTTCAGAAAATATAAATATTAATTGCTATTATTTAAGTTCTTGCCATCAAAGGTGCATCTAATATCCTTGATATCTCTACTCATTGATGTCTTATAAATTGGTATGTTATAATGAAAAAGATGAAGATTCTATACACACAGTAGCTACAACGTGATAGGTAAAAGTGTAGGACATGTTTACCGCAACTATAGAAGTAAGAGGAAAACCTGGCACAGATAATGATAAAGTCTGGAGTCAAAAAATAATTCACTTAAGCCAAAAATTTGAAGAGTTTTATGACACTGTAGAGTTGTTAATACTTTTTTTCCCCTGTTTTTGGCTGTGGCATGCAGAGCTTGATAGAGAATTTCAGTTCCCAGACCAGAGTCTGAAGCTAGGCCACAGCAGTGAGAGTGCAGAATTCTAACCACTAGTCCACTCCCAATACATTTTGAAACAATTATTTCTTCATCTGTAAAATAGGTCTACTAATAGCTACTATTATAGGCTTTATCTAGCAAGAAACACCTGTTTCCACCTGCAGGAGAGAAGTCCCACTCTGCATGGAGGAAAACAAAAGGCATGGCCATGCCTGACACCAGGAGCAGCAGTACTAAGATATCAACCCACTATAGGTTTCATAGTTGCCAAGAAAGACAGAATGTACTTATACACTGGAAGGAACAATACTTTAGTCACATAAAGAAGAAAGAAAGCAAGATTAACTCGAATGGTAAGTGTCAGTAGTCCAAGGCTGGCTGGTCTCACCCAGCGACTGACACAGAGAGATGGTCTCATCATGTGCTGGAGGCAAAGGAAGCTTTTTTCCTCCTCTCTCCGAACAAATACAGTAGTGGATTTGCCAGATACCATGTGATGCACCCACTTTAAGCAGAACAAAGAACTATACATCAAACCCCAAACTGGAAAATATATTCTCTTTTTTATTCTGTGCTTTTTTTGGGGCAAAACCTGTGGCGTAGTGAAATTCCCATCCTAGTGGTCAAATTGAAGCTACAGCTCTAGGCCTATACCACAGCCACAGCAATGCAGGATTCGAGTCATATCTCTGACCTACACCAAAGTTCATGGCAACATTGGATACTTAACCCACTGAGCAAGGCCAGGGATCGAACCTGCATCCTCATGGATGCTAGTCAGGTTTACTACCACTGAGCCAAAATGGGAAGACCCATGGAAAAGATGTCTTCAAACAAAGCTACCTGACCAGCACAGGCTGTGAGTACTCCTTATCTCCATGTAAAGAAATGCTCCAGCTCTAAGGCAACATCTTATGCAATCACAAAGGTGGGCAGGATGGGCAAGTCTGTCTTTCCCAATAGGCTTCATGTGAATATTTAATAAAATAATGTATGAGATATTTATAATATGTTAATAAATGAGTAAATATACCATACTCCTGTAAATGAAAAAAAAATGTATGTTATACACACTGTTGTTTGAATTAACACAAATTATATATACTTTATAAATTTAAAATAAAATGTCAATGGGATTTCTTTTGGAACTTGGAGAAATGTTTCTAAAATTATATCATTAGGAGTTCCCATGGTGGCTTAGCGGAAATGAATCTGACTAGCATACATTAGGACACAGGTTCAATTCCTGGCCGCACTCCATGGGTTAAGGATCTGGAATTGCTGTGAGCTGTGGTGTAGGTTACAGACACATGTTGGATTTGGTATTGCTGTGTCTGTGGCATAAGCCAGCAGCTACAGCTCCGATTTGACATCTAGCCAAGGAACCTCCATGTGGCACAGGTGCGGCCCTAAAAAGACAAAAAATAAAATTATATTATTAAAAGAAATACTATAATATCATAACATATTTCAAAAAGAAAAAAAGGAGACAGTCTGATCATGACAAAATAACATTGGTAATAGTTTAAGAATATAAAAACAATTTAATGAATCAGTTTGTACAGGAATAAAATACATGTATGAATGAAAAAGATGGCATCAAATATTTTTGAGAATAAAAGTATCACGAATGAATGTTCAGTAAATTTAAAAGCCTATATCATATATTTTGCCAAAGTAAATTTGAGATTTATCTATTCATCAAATAAATGATTTTAAAGGATTTAAAACTTTAAATGTTGAGTTAACCATATCAAATTTCATAGGTGAGGATAACATTATAACACAAAAGCTTCTGAATATAAATATTATAAACAAAATATTTTAAATGGGAACAAATAAATATCGTATACAACCAAACTTTATTAAAATTAGCTCCATGCTGAAAAGTATATATTATGATAAACAATATCAAATGAACTATTGAATGAACAGAAAATTAGACAAAAACAACCTATAGCACAAAGATCAAAAGAAACAATTAACAAAAATAACAGAATGCAGATGAGAATACAGTTGATTTTGAAAAGCATAGGTGTGAGTTGCAAAGGTCTACTTACCAGTGGATTTTTTCAATAAATATAGTATGTTTATGACCCACAAAATGTGGAATACATGGACAATGAATCTGCTGATAAGAGAGTTGGTTATGGGACTTGGGTTACTAGGGATTTTGACATAGCAGGTGAGTCCTGAAACAAACCCGCAGCAGATACCAAGAGGCAACCATAATCAAATTTGAAAATTAATAACTATAACTAGCACTGAATGCTTACTTAATGCTTAGATTAATATGAATGTCTTAGCAAAATTTATCTTGTTTAATGAGGCAGAAAAGCATACTGTTATTGTCTACCATTTAAAAAAAAATCTAAAAAAGAATGTAGTGAAGCTACAGTAATTGTAAATTGACCTTGCAAGAAATAATGCAAAACTAAGAATCAGCTTCCGAAAGAGCTGTTTTTAATAGAATTAAATTTTTACAGTATACCTTTGTAGTGAAGATTATGGGCTCTGATGTCTAATTGCCTGATGCTATATTTGAGTTCACCATATTTCCATTCTGTGATCACAAGTGACATAACTCTATGTTTCAGTCCTCATATCAATTAGGTGAGAACAATAAGGGTATGAAACTTGTAGGGTTCATGTGACAATAAATAAATGAAAGCATATGAAATTCTAACACCATGCCTGGCATAAACCAAGTTCCAACTAGTCTTGTTCTGTGTGTAAAACATAAAAGGAAAACATGAATATCACATTTATTTAACAGAAATATTATTATTTTCATAATTAAAACACATACATATATAATTAAATGTACATTTAAAACTATACATGCAACTATATATTAAATAATTTACTTTATTTCAACAAATTAAAATTGTTCAACCAAGTTATAATTAATTTCTTGTTTATTAATTTGAGGGAAAACTTAGAAACTCATGGTACAGCCCCTAATAAAAATCCATTCATCATTTCGTTTTTATAAGACTCTGGTTATTTTTTATTAACCATATTGTATAATTCAGAACATCTGATTCTCCACCTGGGTGTCCAACAATACAACTCAATTCAATTCTGATACCAAACCCTGAAGTTAGCATCAGACCCAAAGGTAAAGAATTGATGGACTGGAAGAATCAGTATTGCTAAAACGCCTGTACTACCTAAGGTAATGTATAGATTCAACATAATTGCTATCAACATTACAATGGCATTTTTCACAGCAGCAGAAAAAATATACTAAAATTTGTATGGAAATATAAAAGACCCTAAATAACCAGAGTAAGAGACAACAAAGCAAGACATATTCACTTTCTGATTTCAAATTATATTATGGTATGATACTAGCATAAAAACAGACATAAAGACCAGTGAAACAGAATCAATAGTCCAGAAACAAACCCACATATATAGTGAACTAATATTTGACAAGGGAGTCAAGAATATACAATGGAAAAAGGATAATCTATTCAATAAATGATGTTGGGAAAACTAAATAACCACATGCAAAAGAATGAAATCAGACATGTATCTTGCACTACTCACGAAAATTAATTTGAAGTGGACTAAAACTTAAATATAAGAACTGAATCCATAAAATAAGATACAGGTAGAAAGCTTTTTGACGTTAGTCTTCAAATGGGTTTTGGATTTCATACAAAAAGCACAATCAACAAATGCATAAATTAGTGGTAATATTTCAAGCTAAAAAGCTTTTTCAGAGCAAGAGAAACAGTGAACAAAATGAATAGGCAAGCTGTGACATTTGCAAACCATATATCTGATGAAGAGTTCATGTCCAAAATGTACTAGAAACTACTCTAAGTCAATGGCAAGAACTTTCCAACAAATAAAAAATAAATAATTAAAAAATTGACAAACTGAATAGACACTTGACCAAAGAAGACATACAAATGACTGATAAGTATATAAAAAAAAATTCAACATCACTAATCATTAGGGAAATGAAAAGCAAAACCACAGTGAAATATCATCTCACACCTACTGGAATGGCTATTATCTAAAAAATAAGCAATAACAGGGCTAAAAAGGATTTGGAGAAAAAGTGAACCCTAGCATACACAACTGATGGGGATACAAATTTGTACAGCTACTAGGAACACCGATGAAGTTTTCTCAAAAAATAAATTAATGAGAGAATACCAATGTGATTCAGTGATCCCACTTCTGAGTATATATCCTAAGGAAATGATATCAGTATCGCAAAGAGATATCTGTACTTCCATGCTCATGGTAGTACTATTCACAATAGTCAAGATACAGAAGCAACTTAATTGCCCATTGATGGATGAATGGATAAAGAAAATTTGCTATGTATGTAGTTGAATGCTATTCAGCCATAAGAAAGAAAGGAATCATGAAGCTGGAGGATATTATGCTAGTGAAATAAGTCAGGCACAGAAAGACAAACAGTGTACTGATGAACTTACATGTAAAATTACTACCCAAAGCAATCTACAGATTCAGTGCAATCCCTATCAAATTACCCATGACTTTTTTCACAGAACCAGAACGAACAATCCAAAAATTTATATGGAACCACAGAAGACCCAGAATTGCCAAAGCAATCCTGAGGAACAAAAACCAAGCAGGAGGCATAACTCTCCAAGACTTCAGGCAATATTACAAAGCCATAGTAATCAAGACAATGTGATACTGGTACCAAAACAGACATAGAGACCAATGGAACAGAATAGAGAACACATAAATAAACCCAGAAACCTACGGTCAATTAATCTTCGACAAAGGAGGCAAGAATATCAAATGGAAGAAAGTCTTTTCAACAAGTGTTGCTGGGAAAACTGGACAGTCGCATGTAAATTAATGAAACTGCAACACACCCTCATGCCATGCACAAAAATAAATTCAAAATGGCTTAAAGAATTAAACACAAGACAAGACACCATCAAACTCCTAGGGGAAAACATTCTCTGACATCAGCCTTAGAAAGTTTTCTCTGGTCAGTCTCCCAAGGCAACAGAAATAAAAGCAAAAATAAACCAATGGGACCTAATCAAACTGACAAGCTTTGCACAGCAAAGGAAATCATAAAAAAAAAAAAAGACAACTTACAGAATGGGAGAAAATAGTTTCAAACAATGCAACTGACAAGGGCTTAATCTCTAAAATATGCAAACAACAGCAAAAAAAAAAAAACACCCAATTGAAAAATGGGCAAAAGACTTGAACAGACATTTCTCCAAAGAAGATATACAGATGACCAACAAGCACATGAAAAAATACTCAACATCACTGATTATTAGAGAAATTCAAGTCAAAACTACTATGAGGTACCACCTCACACTAGTCAGAATGGCCATCATTAACAAGTCCACAATAACAAATGCTGGAGATGGTGTGGATTAAAGGGAACCCTTCCTACACTTTTGGTGGGAATGTAAATGGGTACAGTATGGAAAACAGCATGGAGGTACCAAAGAAAAGTAAATATAGAAATACCATATGAACCAGCAATCCCACTGCTTGGCATATATCTAGACAAACCCTTCCTTGAAATAGACACATGTACCCATATGTTCATTGCAGCACTATTCAATAGCTAAGACATGGAAACAACCTGAATGTCCATGGACAGATGAATAGATTAAGAAGTAGTAGTATATATACACAATGGAATACTACTCAGCCATGCAAAATAACAAAATAATGCCATTTGCAGCAACATGGATGGAAATAGAGACTCATATTAAGTGAAGTAAGAAAGAGAGAGACAAATACCATATGATATCCCTTACTTCTGGAACCTAATATACAGCAGAAAGAAACTTTCCACAGAAAAGAAACTCAGGGAATTGGAGAATAGACCTGTGGTTGCCAAGGGGGAAGGGTAGGAAGTGGGATGAACTGGGAGTTTGGGGTTAAGAGACATAAACTATTGCCTTTGGAATGGATAAGCAATGAGATCCTGCTATATAACACTGGGAACTTTATCTAGTCACTTATGACGCAGCAATATAATGTGAGAAAACTGGGTCACTTTGTTGTACAGTAGAAAAATTGACATAACACTGTAAACCAGCTATAATGGAAAAAATAAAAATCATTTAAAAATAAATATAATCTAAAAAAGTTGAACTCAAGAAACAGACAGTAGATTTGTACTTGCCAGGGACTGTGGAAGGAGGAGATAAGGAGCTGGTGATAATAGGGTATAAACCTTCAGCTATAAGATGAATAATTTCTGGTAATCTGACATACAGCATGGAAACAATAGTTAATAATACTGTATTTTATACTTTAAGCTTGCTAAGTGAGTAGATCTTATGTGGTCTCAACACACATGAACACACACACACACACACACACACACACACACACACAGGTCCTGGAAGTGTTAACTAGCTTGATTGTGGTAATTATTTTATGATATAGATATATACCAAAACACCCTTAATATACACAATTTTTGTTTGTCAATTATACCTCAGTAAAACTGGAAAAAAGTCAGGGATGGAAAATAAGGCAATTACCCTCACTATGGATAGTCAGCATTTGCCTGGAATTTCTGGTCAGTGAAATAATGCAAAAAGAAATAAAGTGAAGGGAAAAGAAAGGAAATGGAAATGGAAGGGAAGAAAAGGGAATAGAATGAAAAGAAAGAAAAGAAAACCAAAAAAGTATATAAATAGGAAGGAAAGGTACAAAAAATAGTTTATTTGTATAAGTCAACTCTGAGTACCTAAAATCTTAAACATTTTTCAAAACTGCTATTAGAAATAGTGATTTATCAAGATCACAAGATGCAAGATCAATATAAAAAATCAAGTATAGTTCAATGTAACTCAAAAAAGAAATTAAAAATTAAAGCTCAAAAATAGAATTTAAGAGAGCTTTGCCTCCGGTGTTCTTCCCCCACAAGGAGCCAGAGTCACTCCATTTTCCCAGGAGATCCTCCAAGAACTGCAGTCAGGTTTGACCCAGATTCCTGTGGAGCCTCTGCTTTCCTCTGGGACCCAGTGCACATGGGGGCCTGTGTGCACTTTTCAAGAATGGGGTCTCTGGTTTCCCTAGTCCTGTGAAGCTCCTGCACATGGGCCCCACTGGCCTTCAGTGCCAGTTGCTCCAGGGATCTTTCTCCCAATGCTGGATCCCCAGGCATGAGGATTTGACATGGGGCTCAGAACTCACACTCCTATAGGTTTTCTCACCATCCCTGTGATCCCTAACACCCAATATCTAGTTGCCTTTACTTGGAAAATCAGCAACATATCTGGACATTTATGCCTCAGTATGGCCCCTTCTCAATTCTCCCAAGTGCTCTACCAAAAGGTTTGGAACCCTAGAGCAGGCATATTCTTGCTGGCTGCTGTACTCAATTCCAATACCTACCTGAGATTGGGAGCTGAGACCCATGTCACCCCGCATACAAAAAAGAAATCCCAATCATAAACCAGAAGCACTTTTGAGAACTTGGAACATATTAGATGAACACCCCCCTACCAATGAAAGATGGACTTACCCCTGGAGTCCTGCCTGTGGTGACTTCTATCAATGACTGAACACCAGGCTTGGACGACACCCCTGCACCCTGGGAAGACACCCCTGCACCCTGGGAAGACATAGCTTGATGAAAGGGAAACTCTAGATCTTTTCCTAATGGTAGTGATCCAGAAAGAACATAAGACCACTGAACACCACCTTTGAAAACAATGCAAGATTGTCTCTCTCCTGATCTTTATCTGCAGCCCTATTTTTCACTCCCAAAACTATAAGACCACCTCCCAATCTCTCCTAAGGTGGGCACAGTCTTAAAGGCATTAACCTGCTGTGACTTCCTTTGCCTGGAAAAGCAATAAAGCTATTGTTTTTCCTTTATCCAAAAAAATAAAAAATAGAATTTAAAAGTACTGTTAAAATATGTAAGCCTTAAATTTAACAAAAATATGCAAGTGCTGTATTTTGAAAGTGACATACCACTGTTTAGAGAAATTAAGAAAGACCTAAGTAAATGGATAGATGTCCTATTTTCACAGATAAGAAAATAAAAAGATAAAAGATCATACTATCAAATTCATCTATACATTGAATGTAATTCCAATCAAAATCCTTTGTCAAAATTTATAAACTTTTTACAAAATTCACATTCCATATGTATTAATTCTGATATCCAGATATACCATCTTTATATGTGGATATCAGAGTATATATGTTGGGATATATAAATGAATCTCTTTACAACTCAGTAATAAGACCAAAGTAAATTCTAAGAAACATCATTAGTCATCAAGAAAACGTAAAACTTTTTACATACACAAAGAATTCACTAAAAAATGGTAACAGCAATATTAGTGAGGTCACCGAACAATTGAAATGCTTATATACAGGCTAATAAAAAAGTAAAATTTTGAAAAGAAGTTTGGAAATTTCTTTAAAGTTATATGTGTACTTACCATACAAGTAAGATATTTTTCAATGAAATGTCCATGTTTATTTAAACAATGAATTTTAAATTTTATTTTCTAAGTGGTTAGGATAAACTATAACAGGAACATGCTTTAGAAAAGAAAAGAGAGGAAGAGGGGAACAAAGCTGGAGAAAGAAGACATAGCTGGGAGCTGAGAAAGGATGCAGTAGTTTGTGACCTGTAGATGAAGGTGACCAATGATAATGGGGTGTCTGAATCTTAAATTCTAGGGTGTCTAGCTTTCTATTAGAAATATCTGTGTGCTACCATACACACCTCAATCTTGACTTAACAATCCTTATTAGAGTTATTACACACCAAAATATTTTATGAGTTTTTATTAAGAAAAGCAGGAAGCAAGAATAAAGAATAAAGCTGAGCTTCAAATTTGGATCAGTGGGAAACAAAAAAAGAACAAACAGATTTGTAAATCATGTGAAGAGGAGATTTCGGAAAAAAGAAGAAAATCAAGGCTCAAAGTCATCCTGAAAACATACACATTCCACTCTCTTAGAAAGATATGCAAATAAATATTTGAAAAATATTTGTTTGTTTAATTTAAAAGAGAAGAATATAAGAGAAAGACATGTACTGTATTGATAGTTTCCCCATCTTTCAAGATTTAAATAAAATAGCTTATTTTTGAGGGATATATGTCACAAAGCAGGCTAACTATACAATTCACATGTAACGTACAATTAAGTAGGTTATTTATGCCACAGATAATGAGCTAATATAGAGTTGTTCAAAGTTTCAGTAATGCAAGATGAATAATATCTAGATATCTGCTGTTCAACATTGTGATTATAGTTAAAACTGTTGTTTGGTCATTCAAAACTTTATTAAGAAAAAATATTTCATGTTAAATGTCCTGACCAAAGTATCAAATGCACAAAATATTTATAAATATTTGATTAAATATCTTATTAAAGATAAATACCAAAACAGAAGGACAGGGAGTTCTGGTTGTGACTCAGCGGTAATGAATCCAGACTAGAACCCATGAGGACATTGACCCCTGGCCTGCTCAGTGGGTTAAGTATCTGGCATTGCTGTGAGCTGTGGTGTAGGTCACAGGCATGGTTTGGATCTGGTGTTGCTGTGGCTGTGGCATAGGCTGGCAGCTGTAGCACCTATTTGACCCCTAGCGTGGGAATTTCCACATGCCGTGGGTGTGCCCCTAAAAGGCAAAAAGTTTAAAAAAATTAAAATTAAAAATCAAAATCAAAAAACTAAAAAGGGCAGAGAAATTAAATATATAGAGTCAACATTTATCAAAAGTCCTTTGAAATGAACAAGGCTCTCTATTATATTCTGAAAAAATCCAATTATGAAAGGTTTTGTTCATAATCTGTAAATGATAAATTTGGATACATTTGTATATATTTTATTTATATATCTAGAGTGATTCCCAAGAGTCTGTATATGAAATGTAAACTGAATTTACAAAATGAAAATATTTTTAATAGTAGAATAATCCCTGATATCTTAACACAAGTAAGAAAACCTCTTGCTTAAATGCTATATTCATATAACTACATTTCTTTAGAGGTTTTATTCAAAATCCTGATAAAAGTTTTAATGATATAATTTCTCTTTTTTGCAATGATTGAAGGTAAAAGTTGTAAAATTAAGTAAATATGTACCCACAAGAATATTTTATAACCTATAGTTTCTTAGCTGCAACTGCTTTCATAAATGCCTTATCAACTATGAAATAGTGATTTTATGTCATTGGATAAAATAAGAATTTTAAGTAACTATTCAAATGTAACCTGGATAATAATAACAAAGAATTAATTAAATTGTATTCTGTGGGAAAAATAATAATATTTAAAATCTAATTCAAATAAAAATGCATTTTTTTCTACCTGATATATATTTCCAATATCAGAAAATATTATTGTAGCCAGGTATTAATAGTTAAGATAAAAATACAATAAATGATATTTTTGAAAAACCTTCTCATAGTAAATTATTTTGTTTGCAGTTGACAGTGATAGAATGGTCAATGTTATGTTACAATTTCTGTTAGTTCATTTGTCTTTGTTGGTAAAATGAGCACTGTCAGAGACTGAGAGGGTCGAGGTCATAGTAAATTTAATGTGACTCACTTTATCTCAGTTCTGAGCAGTGTTTCACAAGATGAAACAAATGTACAGAGCTGAGGTACATCTTGGTTAATAATGAAAAGTTTGTAATTCTTTATTTGCTTTTTAAAATCTTGACAGTATCATAAAGTAGACACAATCTGAGAAAAAAGGACTGTAGTGTCAGAAAAAAGGTCATGGATGACTTAAAAAAAAATTTTTTTTTGTCTTTTTAGGGCTACACCCGTGTCATATGGAAGTTCCCAGGCGAGGGGCTGATTTGGAGCTGTAGCTACCAGCCTACACCACAGCCACAGCAACACCAGGTCTGAGCCGCATCTTCAACCTACACCACAGCTCACGGCAATGCCAGATTGTTAACTCACTGAGCAAGACCAGGTGTCGAATCTGTGTCCTCGTGGATACTAGCTGGGTTCGTTACTACTGAGCCATGATAGGAACTACATGGGTGACTTCTTTTAATCATTAGTAGCTTTGAATATCTTGACATTTTAATTAGAGTTGTAAGTCTTAATTATCATTAAGACAAAGAGATAGATATTACCAGTCCAAAAATATAATATTTTAAAAATTATAAAACACATTCAAAGTGTGTACATTTTATTTGTAAGTCTTTTATTTTAATTTTTTTTCTTTTTCAGCTGCTTCCATGGCATATGGAAGTTCCCAGGCTAGGGATCCTGCAGCTGCAACCTAAACCATATTCTTAACCTGTTGTGCCACAGTGGGAACTCCTTTTTGTAAGTTCTTTAGATCCCTGAGAAAGCATACAATTACACGTAACGAGAAATTCAGTTCACTGATAAAAGTAACAACAAAAAAAAACCACTAAAATTTTTGTAATATTGCCTGAGATATACTTATCCATATGTTACCAGTATAGCAATTTATTAATTATTTGATCTAATATATACTTAGTGATTTATTTCTGAATATCAGTAAATTTTAAAAAACATTGCTCATCACTACTGCCTTTGTAAGACTTTTGCTAAAATAAATTTAAATTTAAAAATCAAAGAACTATAATGATTTAAAAAAAATTCTCATTTGACATTCTTTTTTGAACTTACAACTAGTATTTTTCATAATATAAAGGTACCTATGTATGTATATACTATGGAATAAATAATTATTAATTATGAAAGCTTTTATTTTATAACTCACTAAAATGTAACTGTCTGTTATACAGATTGTAATGCAAAATATTGATTAAATTCAGTTATCGCTATTATTTTACCAACATTGTTATACAAAAATGATTATGTCATTGAGTATATATAAAATATATGGTGAAAGCTCCTCATATTTGGCAAATAAACCAAGCCACATAAACTCAGATTCAAGAAACACAGAAAACCTCACATAGGATACCTCAAAGAAATATAAAGTATCATAATCAAGTGATAAAAATTAACTGTAAAGGTGTTCCTTTCCTTTTGATCTCTCCAAAGTATATCTGTTGACTGAAAGTAAATTAAAATAATATGTGATGGGATTGTAAAGTACAATGATGTAATGCATAAAGAAACTGCAACATAAATAAAGGGGCATAAGGAGACCTACCTAGCATTAACATTTCTATGCTCCACTTCAAGAATTAAAATGTTGACTCTAAGTAGACAAAGGTAAATTAAGCATGTACGCTGTGATCTACAGATCAACAACAAAAAACAAACAATATAGAAAAATATATACAAAAGATAATAAATCAAAACATATAATTAAAGTAAAATGCTACAAATGTTCATATACAGGAAATATGATAGGAAAGGGAAAAATAAAGCTTAAAAAAAGAACCAGAAATGAAAAATGTAATGGTACACCTAAACTAAAACATATTAATAATTACATCAATTATAAATGGTTTAAACATATGAATTAAAGTAAGAAAATGACAGACTAGGTTTAGAACATGATCCAAATACACCATTTACGGAAAGTCACTTCATGGATTCTGGTCAGGTTGTTAACCCACTGAGCCACAACTGGAATTCCATTCAAATAAAATGCTATCAGTAAGAAATACAATACAATATAATACAATGCTATCAGTAAGAAAAAATTAAAAGGATGGGAAGTCTTATTCTATGTACACACTATTTAAAAATTTAAAAATCCTGAGGTGACTATGTAAAAGTCAGAGAAAAAGACAAGGTGAAAATAATTCAAAAGGGTAAAAGAACGAAATTCAATAATGATAATGGTATACTGATATTGATATAATTATATATTGAATAATGATAGTTGGGTTAATTTACTAAAACACATAATAATATTAAATGTGTATATACAAAACAATTTTAAAATGCAGAAAGTAAAACTTGAGACCCAAATAAGCAAACCTATAGATATTTATTTGAGATTTCAAAGCTCTAATTAATGGAACTGGTAGACAGAAGATGAACAATCGACAAAAACTGATGAACAACATCAATCTTTTCATTCATATTGATATAACACACCACCAAAAAGGGTAGAACATTCCTTTCAAATATATACACACATTCTCTAGGATAGACCATATTGTTTTATAAAATAAACCTTGATAAATTTAAAATAATTAAAACCATACATGTTCTTTGATCATGATGAAATTAAAATGGAATCAATACCATCATCATATTTAGAAATTAATTAACATTTCTATATAATCCATGAATTAAAGAAGTTTCAAAAAATACAAGTCAACATTTTATCTGATTAAAAACAAAAATCTCACATAAAAGTTTATGAGATATGGTTAAAGTAACACAGATATGGAAATACAGCATTCATTACTTATAGTAGAAAAGAAGAAACTTTTCAAATTAATAATAAACTGTATACTTTAAGAAATTAGGAGAATAACAGAAAAATAAATTTGAAGTAATCGAAAGAGAAAATAATAAAGAACAGAAATTCATAATGAAAATAGGGAAAAAAGAAAAAAAATTTTAAGATCAATAAATTAATACTCTGCTAGTAATATGGACAAATGAAAAAAATAAGAGAAGACAGTAATTGCCAATATTGGGGATGAAAGAGAAAACATCACTACTAACATTTCAGACATTAAAATGCAACATTAAATAAGTTTTAATAGTTTGGTTTATTTGAAGAATTTATTCAAATTTTTAAAAATCTGTGTGGAGGAATCGTGTTTTCATTTACTATTCTTTTCATGTCTGAAATGTTGCTAGTGATATCTTCAAATCATTATATTGTACCCTTAATTTTACACAGTTATAAGTCAGCATATCTCAATAATGCTGAAAGAGTTAACTTTTAAATAAATTTAATTCATTGTTAAAATATTTTTAAAATGCTAAGGCTACAATCCAAAAGCATGATCCATGAAAGAAATACTTGAAAGTGAGTTTTAATTAAAATTAAAAACTTCTGCTCTGTGAAAGAATATCAGGAGATAAGGAAACAAGCCACAGACTTGAAAAAATATTTGCAAAAGATATGTTCGATATAGAAGAGTTATCCTAAATATACAAATAATTCTTAAAAGTCAACCTTAAGAAAATAAACAACTTGATTAAAAAATGGGTCCAAGACCTGAATAACATCTCACAAAAGACAATATACGGAAGGAAAATCAGCATATTAAAAGATGTTCCAGACCACATATTATCAGGGAAATGCAAATTAAAACAGTGAGATACCATTACACGCCTATAATTATGGCCAGAATCTGGAATACTAACAACACCAAATGCTGGCAAGACAGTGGAACAGAAACTCTCATGTGTTGCCAATGGGAATGTAAAATGGTATTGCCTTTTAGGAGGTTGTTTGACAGATAGTTGGGCAGTTTTTTGCAAAAGACGACATACTTTTTCCTTTCAATCCAGCAACTGCATCCCTTGGTATTGAACTAAAGGAGTTGAAAACTTATATCTATAAGAAAACCTGCATAGGGATAGTCCAAAAAGCTTTATTCACAATTGCCAAAACTTGGAAGGAACCAAAATGTCCTTCAATGGGTGAATGGGTAAACGGTGATAAGCTGGGCAATGGAATATTATTCAGCACTAAAAAGAAATGTTATCAAGACATAAAAAGACATGAAGAAAACTTAAATACATATTACTAAGTAAACTAAACTAGTCTGAAAAGACAACACACTGTCTGATTCCCACTGTATGACATTCTAGAAAAGGTAAAAGTAGGGGATTCGTAAACAATAGGAGGTGGCCAGGGGTTGGGGGTAGGGGATAAGTAGAGAGAGCACAGAGGATTTTAGGGCCCTGAAAATACTCTGTATGATACCATAATGTTGGATATATCTCATCATACATTTGTCCAAACCCATAAAATGTACAAAATCCATCATTAATCCTAATATAAACTATGGACTCTAAGTGATTATGATGTGACAGTGGAGGTTCATCAAATGCATCACTCTGGTTGGGGATGTTGATAATAGGAACATTGCCATGTATGTGTGGGGGCAGGGCATCAACGGGAAACTTTGTACTTACTCCTCAATTTGATTATGAACTTAAAACTTGGCTTTAAAAAAACTTAAAAACAATTGGGACCTGGACATCTTCTCTGATGAATTCTATGACATAAAGTCAGTGACAATTTTACACCAATTATTTTGGAAAAATGAGGAGTGCAAGCACTTTCCAACTCATTTTTTGAAATATGCCCTACTCTGAGATCAAAACCAGACAAAAAGAAAACAAAGAAAACTGAAAATAAGCATCCTTCATTAATCCAGATTTAGCAAATCAGTGGTTAAAAATGTCATGGCCAAGTAGGGTTTATACTGGGAATGGAAGGCTGGTTTCATACATGAAAATATGTCAACACATCCTCCATTTACATCCTAAAGAAGAAAAATTATAGGAACATAAGCTGATATAGACATTTTTTAAAAACATTAAAAATTTACTCTACTTCAATGACAAAAACTCTCTGCACACTGAGAGTACAGGGGACATTCTCTACCTAATAAAGGATAATTACAAAACAACGCAAAACAACAAAAACAACTACATGTAACATTATATTGAATAATGAAAGACTGAATGTCAAATCCATTCTTTCTACTGGCCTCCAAACATGTCCACTCTACTCAGAAAGCCCCTTCCACAGTTTTTAGTGCAGCTGATCCACTATTATCTCTCAGTTTGGGGTTTAGGTGAATTTTTCCAGTTTCTGTGAGTTCACACTTTGTATTGCATTCATACGGTATAATGACATCTATAATTACCTGTTTTGTTTTTTTTTACGTTTATATTTACTTTATGTCATTCATATAAGAATATAAGCTTCATGATGTCTGTCATTAATTCCAGCACTTAGAGGAATGCCTAGCACATGGAAGAGAAATTTGTAGCCTTAATTTTGTGTTGAATTCCATTCACCTCTAATTCTTTACCTGGTAACTTAGTACTGAAAGTACTGTGTATACAAAAACAAAAACATAAAAAGAACCCCAATTTCAGCAGTGTTTATAATCCAAGAAAAAAATAAGTTAAATATGCTCAGGGAAAAGCTGCTTTCTTTGCAAATATCAAGACTGTATTTCTATCTAGTAAAATTTGACTTCATTTTGAATTTTGCTCTATTTAACATATGGTAGCTGATTTGTTTATTGGTTCTTTTCTTATAACCAAAATATACCCTAAACTCTAAACTTCATTATTCAAAAACACCTACAATAACATAGTTTGCTTTGGAAAAAAGAGAAGAAAATTCTACAAATTGGTGACACTCTTCTCAGAAATATGATCTCTTTTAAAAAATATTCTGTTGATTATACTACAAGTGGTTTCATCAGAAAATTGATTTAGGGAATCAGCCTCACAGAAAAAATGCATATCAAATTATTTGCTCAGAATGAACTCCCTTAATTCTTTTTCTTATAGGGTTAAAATTTTAATAAACAAAATTGACCAACAGGGACTCAGTCTTCTGGCTTCCTGTGTTCCAGTTCTTCCGCATAAGCTTCTGAGAGAGACAAGGGCTTTTTCCTCCTTTTATGCTTAACACCCCAGATGAATCTGTCTGTCATCTCTTTTAATTTAAACAGGCAACATTGAGGATTCTTAACAATACCTCTGACCCTTGAGAAACAGGATATGCAGCAGGCCATTAATTAGTTGTTTGAAGTGAAGGGATATGGCACATAGAACACCACGCCTCTCTGCTCCATTGCACAGTATACCCACCCCATGATGTTCATTTATATTTCTGATGAGTACCAAAGAGCCAGTACCCTTGAGAAACATCACAAGTTAGCAAGTTTGATTGATGTACATTAGGCAGTCAATGACTTGTTCTATCTGGAGTATTTCCCTTTTCGCGTGAAGGAAAGATGGTCAAAATATGTATCAGACCTTGAATCAAATTAAAGCCCAGAAGATTTCAATACAATGCTGCTTTTTGTTTCATACATAAATTTACATAAAATTGAATTATTTAATATTTCATATCTGTTTCAATTTTCCTTCCATTCTAGACAGACATTTTCAAATGAAATGTGGTTTCATAGAACACATTGTTAATTGTTTCAGGAGAGTAACACAATCAACTTGGCTATTTTCTGATTTAAGAGCAGGAGACACTATTGTTCTTTGTGAATTTTCCCTGGTTATAAATTTATAAATTATTCACATTCATAGTCACTAAAAGAAACATGAAGAGAAAGAGTGCTATCAAGAGGCAGCCGAATGATGACTGCAAGGCCTGTCCTTTCCTTTAATATTTCTAGTGATCATTTGACCTTCAATGAAGTGACTTTCCCTTCCAATAATCCCCATAAGAATTAATAACTACAACAATGAGTACCTGAAAGAAGTATTTTTAAGTCACCTGTTTGGATATATATTGTTATGACACAAGTAAGCATATAAACTCTTCATAATGTCAGTACTTTGATATATTAAGAAAAATTCAGCTTATCAGAGATATTTAGAATTTGGGGGCTAAGTTAGTTCTTAAATAAATTTATAGAATGCCACATTAACTTAAGGACTTCTATCATGAAAGTCTGGAGATGTAGCAGGTCTAGGAAAACTGGCTGCCATTCAAAGTATAATATATTTTACTTCCTAATAAAATAATTCTTATGCTAGTCATTGTAACTTTGCCCTAACTGCTTTATGCCATATATGTATGGTAATGAAATTTAAACATATCACTGTTGGGGGAGTTGTTTTATGAGGAAATAACTGTTTTGTCTGTGGCCCATTTGCTGTTCTTTTCTATCCCAATAATTTGATCAATTTCTATTCAATATTAGGAATTAACTCAGATATCTCATTGATTATTTGACATATTTTTCCTTATGATAATCTCTAAATTCATTACTATTACTTTAGTACCCAGATCTCCTGTTTGTTTTGTGGTAAATTCTCTTCTACAGAGACATCAGCCAGACATTTTCTTTTCTCTACAATAAAAATGAATTTCTGAATCTTTCATTTTGATGTTTAGAGACCCCTTAAATTCCTTTTGACGAGATAGATACATGTCTTTTCTATTGAAACATAACCTAGGGTAGCAAATGTACTGTATTATTATTATTATTATTATTATTCAAAAAGGTTAGTCTTATGTGCTGCTAGCTCATTATCTGTTCCATTCCATTCTGTCCTTCGGTTGAACCGAATAAAAGATGTATGGAAAGTTGAACCTTAAAAAGCAGAATAAGCTATCTCTTCAAGCAAACAATTCAGCTCACGCTCTACTACAAACTGTAGAAGATAGTCTAGAAACCAAATTTCAATCTGTTAAAATATATTTCTCAAATATGTTAAGAAGTAAAAAGAATGTTAAGGTAATATAACCTCTTCACTTCACCACTTATTGCTCCTATATGTAGTACAGGTATCTCAATGAGGGTGGGAGAAGTAAGAATAAAACAAAATGTGATACACAAATGAACAAACCAAAAACCTTGAATAACATATTTGAGGTTTATAATGCTGAATGCTGCAATTTACAACTCTTGAACCCTCATACCTCCTTCCTCATTGACTAGACACATCACCTTAAAATGATTCAATACAACACTCTGTGTTCAATATTCTCAGTGTCTTCCTTTCCTTCCTGATTTTTGGTGAATTCTAAAGCAGTTTTAATATTGTGTTTATCTTTTTAACTTTGGGGTTTAACAAATGCCTTACTCTTTTTCTTCTTCTTCTTCTTTTTTGGCCACCCCAAGTCATATGAAGTTCCTGGGTCAGGGATCATATCCGAGCTGCAGTCGCTACCTACCTTGCAGCTGTTGCAAAGCAGGATCCTTAAGGCACTGTGCTGGTGGTGATCAAAACTCCACCCTGGATGCCAGAGATTCTGCTGACCCCTTTGGGCCTCAGCGGGAACTCCATAATTCCTTGCTCTTACATACTAATAGAAACAATAGAAGCAGAGGAAAGAAGGATTCATGAAAGGAGGCAAGGAGGGAGAAAGGGCAGGAAGAAACAAACTGGCACAATGGCCTACCTATTTCCCAAAGTGATTGTGAAGATAAAATGCTAATTTGAATGTGAAATGCCTTCAAAAAGAAAATATTCTAGTAGAAGTTAATATTTATTAGTGTTTGCTCTAAGCCAGACACTGCTTAAAATATGTATAACCTCCTAATTCTCACAATACTCCTGTGAAGCTGTATTATAACCTCCAGTTTACAAGTGAGAAAATCAAGTCACAGGAAAGAAAATCAAACTTCCTAAGGTTAGAGAGCTATAAAGTGACGCAGCTAAGATTTTAAATCAGTCTGCCTAACTAGAGAACACATTATTCTAATATTTCCTCTAAAAATTATGACTGTTGTTTGATTCTGAGAAAATTACATATCCAAATGAGTTCAACTGAAACTGAATCATTACCGTGGGAATTTATCAAATTTGTTTCTATTTTCCATTCAAACTTTCTACGATTAAACAATAAAGAAAAAAGGAGTGAGGAAGAGAGAAAGAGATTTTTCCTGTTTTCTGAGCCCAATTTCATGAACTGTTCATGATTTCAAATTTTTTTTGATCACCACAATATCCTATATGTCAAACCATCATCATAAAATTAATACCTACATCAAAAATCTCACTTTATGTATTGTCTACTTCCTATTTTACATGTAAACATTTGCTCTGTGGTAGATTATTATCATTCCAATCAAAATATGAATAAAAGCATGTACTGAAGAGACTGAACCTAAACAAAGTTTAAACAACTGATTCCAAGTAGAATTAAAGGCATTTCTGTGTTCTTGCCTCAATCCAATTTCTTCTCTCTATCCCCGAAACAGGTAATTTGTCTTACATTTCTACTTCTTAAAATAGATTTGTATAGAGTATACTTTTGTTTTTTAAAAAAACCTATATGACTTTATTTTATTAAAATGTAGCCTTTTCCAATTCTTTTTTCCATTCAACTTTGTAGATAAAGTCCACGTTCTTTTACATGTGATCAAAATTCTCCCATTAATTACTTAAATTTATAAATAAAAACTTGATAATCTGGTATTCCTCTTTAGCTATATACCTGTCCCTTTCTTACCTACCATATCTTCTATAAACTATTTTCTATAACTGTATCATCATACCCCTACATCTCACATACTTCATCTGAAGTTTCTTAGTGGTCACTAGCAGCCTTCATAAGATTACAGATTAGTTTTCCTACATTCTGTGGATAAATTTAGATATCATTTCACTTGACTTTTCAACATCATTTACAAGTGATTAGAGGTCCCTTTTTCTCAGCACATTCTCTTCTGATCAGTTCCAAACTATGGTTAATACAAATACTTTAAGTTTTGAACTGGATCTAGACCTATTTGGTTCTTACCTATTCTTTCCCTTTATTAATAACCAAAGATTTCCTAGATTAGGCATCATTTGTTGAAAGATTCTTGGTAATAGTGGTCGGGCCTATCTGTGACCAAATTCCCCAAACCCAGTGCTTCCAGCTTTTTCCCAGCTGATTGGCTATCTTGCTGGCGCCTTAAAACAAAAGGTCGTTAAAAATAAATACTAGTCTACCAAACTGTCTTCCACTCAAAGAAATCTCTCTAGAAGCTTCCTATTAGAGATATTAATTTTTGAATTTATTTATTTATTTATTTATTTATTTATTTATTTATTTATTATTTATTTATCTATCATTACAAGTTAGTCTCATCTTTATTCTTTTTGGAGAGTTATATTATTTTTATTTTTTCCATTATAGTTGATTTATAGTGTTCTGTCAACTTCTACCGTAGAGAAAAGTGACTCAATCATACATAGATATCTACTCTTTTTGTGACATGATCCTCCATCATGTTCCATCAGAAGTGACTAGATATGGTTCCCTGGGCTATACAGCAGAATCTCATTGCTTATCCACCCCAAATGCAATTGTTTGCATCTATTAACCCCAGACTCCCAGTCCATTCCACTCTTTCCGCTTTCTCTCCCCATTCCCCTTGGCAACCACAAGTCTGTTCTCCAAGACCATGGTATTTGATATATGGTATTCAGTATTTGTCTTTCTTTTTCTGGCTTAATTCACTTAATATGAGAGTCTCTAGTTCCATCCATGTTCCTGCTAATGGCATTTTTTTTCTTTTTTTATGGCTGAGCAGTATTTCATTGTGTATATGTACCACATCTTCTTAATCCATTCATCTGTTGATGGACATTTAGGTTGTTTCCATGCATTGGTTATTATGAATAGTGCTGCAATGATCATATGGTTGCACGTGCAATTTTCAAGGAAGGTTTTGTCTGGTTATATGCGCAAGAGTGGGGTTGCAATTGAAAAATGGGCAAAATACCTGAAGAGACATTTCTTCAAAGAAGATATACAGATGGCTGACAAGCACACAAAAAAATGTTCCAATTTTTGAATTTAGGTGGTAGACCTAAATGTTTCTCTTCTTCTGGAGTACTTTGGCCCGTATCTCACATACTGCATTAAGTAAATCTGTTGCCTTGACCTCAAGATATTAGACCAGAAATCACTGTAAGAGTTTACAAAAACTACAGCAGCTGGATCTGAGGGCAGTCATGTCTCAGTGATGACTTGAGGGATGCTAGGAACACCACTATGAGGTAGCTTAGTGACTGGTAGCCACAGTCTCTGTTTTGAAAAGTATAAAGACTTGGTTAAAAGTGCAAAGTCACCAGTACTTGGATAAAGATATGTTTTCATTCAAAATGAGAAACACAAGTACTCTCATGAAAATGCAAAACCAGTTAGTAGTGATTATAGGATGTATACTCATTAATAATTTTGTGATGTTTGGGAAATTAAAAATCCTCTTGAAGCCTCAATTTCCTTATAGTAAAATGGAAATTACAGTAATTCTTATTTGAGATATATTAGTAAATTCAAGCATGTAAATATTTAACTCAAGGCTTTAATTATAATAAATAATCAATAAATGCTCACTCATCAATATCTCAGTTTGGGAAGAACTGTGACCCATCTTCCCCAGACAGAGATATATTATATCTTGCTTTCCTACACTGTCACTTACCCTTAAAATAATCCAAGTAAAGTATGGTATATCTATGTCTCTTCTGTGAAGTCTTAAAAAGACATATTAATATGAAGCAAACTATTAAAAATAAGTAGGATTTTATCTCTTATACAAATAAAAGCACACAGATAAATGTATGTTTCAAAATAAACACACATATACTTCCAAAGTATAATCATATTCTTCCTTATATAAGAGATTCTTTCTATCCTTAGATTTATTTTATTGAAAAAATTATGTTCTGTTCCTTTTGGTTGGAATAGCCCTAAGTAAAAACAAATGAATATATAGACACCAAATGTTTTAAATTCTACAATAGCTGGGGTTTGAGTTTTCTTTAAAATACAAAACAAATGACACCAATCAATCAAGAAAACATTAAAAAAAGAATAATTTTCAGTTTTCAATGCTCTATTGAAATTGAGTTGGAAATAGCACAAAACTTTTCTGATTGATTTAGTTATATATACTGACGGTGGTAATCTTTACATTGTGATTTAGAACAGATAATATTCCAAGGAATTCAATTTGTTGTAGAAGGTTGCTTTCTTAGGTCTTCCTTTCACAATTTATTTATTAAATAACCTCCCTATTATTTTGAATTGCCTCTAAAATATTATCCCATTGATGAATAATATCTTTCAATATTCAGATAGAAATTCATGGAGATTATTATGTATTCCATGTCTGAGCTCAGTTGTCTTGAATAATGAACACTCATAGCATGACAACCTGAAATTATGCCAATAAAACAAATATTTCATATAATTATATTAATATGTATGTTTACTGAAAGGTGGCTTTTTTTTTTTTGGCCACTCCTTAGCATGAAGAAGTTCCCAGGCCAGGGATCAAACCCATGTCCAGCAGTGATCCGAGCTGCTGAAGTGAGAATGGCAGATCGTTAACCCACTGTACCACAAGGGAACTTTAAACGGTGCCTTTTAAAATATTCACATTTTGATAATATATATGTGTGTGAATGAGTAATTATATATTCCTTCTGAATAGTTATACTATCTTTAGAAAAAATTTAAAAAAGTATTATTAAACAGTTCAAAATGTGTTTCTATTTTAAAATAAGTACCATCTCAGTAAGTCCACTACTAGTTAAGGGAAGAAGAACATTCTCTTACATTTTCCACTGTATACATACTGCTACAGAAACTCTGTAGTATGTGTTTTCTTTTCTACTGAACGTCAGTAAATTGAAGAAAGAGACTGTGTTCTATTCAATACTTTGTGCCTGGTAAAACATACTTGATAGCCTGGTGCCTAAGTTATATGCCTATTTATTTTCACTTAGGTACAACCAAAATCAGTTGGGAGAGTTTAAAAGAAAAGCCATAAAAACAGATTTATAATAGATTTTTTTAATTTAGGAAAGGGAGAAACCTTTCCAGAAAATATGATAAAAAGCATTTAGAACACTGCTCCTCTAAAACAGATACTAGGTTAATGCATAAATATTTTCTAGAGTTAGAAGACGCATTTGTTATCTTGATTTTTCCATAATAATTTAAGAAATATATTGGTAAATTTATTTCATGTTAACTTTTTAAAAATATTCTATTTATAGTTATTTCATCCTTTAAAAGTTATGAAAATAAAATCTGTGGAACTTATTTCCTGACAATAATTAAAGGGAATGGTGGAAGGTGAATAGTATTCCCCAGCTTTCTGCAGAACACATTTGATACAGAGCAGTGGCTGTAAAATTTGACAAATTATGGGTTAACACCTCCTTTCAGAATTAGACTCTTCTCAATTTTCAGTTTTTTTCAAGCTAATGTCATGGCATGGCTATTTTCAGCATGGCAGTGATCATTTTGAAATGGAGACATAGAGTAAATTATACCACTGTTCTGGTACAACAAATCCCCACTTCACCTCAGGGCCACCTCTCTAACCTCAGTGTTCGACCTCCTCCCCTTCACTCCCCTAACCTCAATTACTGATCTCCTTTCACACCCTCAAATATGTCAATCATAATTCCAACTAGTAGCTTTAATATTTTTTTCCTATTGCTTGATTTTTCTCCCTAACATATTTGAATCTTTCGTACTTCATCCTGGTCTCTGATTGCTTTGTTATCTAAAATAGTATCCCAGTCCATTCCACCATTTCCCATGCCATTAAGAAGCTTTGTTCTTCTCCAGAGCACTTATTACTATGAATGTATTATGCATGTTTACATATTATACATATTATACTCTATATTCTCTTTGTACCCAGTAAGTGTCAACTCTATGAGGGCATGGATTTATCACAGCACCTAGGAAAGTTCCTGGCACATAATAGGAGCAAAATAAATATTTGCTGAATGAAGTGAATGAATAAATAAATGAGAATATAATCATTAAGAACTCTTTAAAGTTAACAATGCAAAGAGAATACAAGGATAGTAGGCAGATAGAAGAAGAAAATACTAATGAGTTTTACCTATTTAATATTTTAATCAAGATAGACAATAACAAATTTTTACTGAATAGCAAATAATCCTGGGAATCTCATAATAGAGGTATAAGTTAGTTCACCATGAAGATGATGATTATGCATTAATTTTTTATCAGACAATACATTAAAATATTTAAATATGCTATAATTTTATAATCTTGATTCTTTTTTTCTAAATTAAAATAAACTTCTTTTAAGAAACAAGATTATATGATTTATATTATGTGCATGTCATTCTAGTATCAAATTTAACTTCTTTTCCTTCCTGTACGAATGAGTCTCTTGGTGTAGAAGAAGAATTTTTAAATCATCACTAAGAACTAGAGAAATGACCTCCTGAAAAACATGCAAAATCTGAAGGAGTTTGACTAGAAAGAAATACTATGTTTGAAAAAAACAGGAGGCTATGCTGACCAATAACCATTAGTCCTATATTTGAAAAAAAAGGGGGGAAGGGGGAAAGTAAAGGAGATTATTTTTTATAACTTTCTCTCTTTCTAACTCTCCTTCCCTCTTTCTGTCTATGTTTTTGTCTGTCTGTCTTTGTTTCTGTTTCTCTTCTATGGATGTGTGTGCATATGAGAGCGCACACACACACACACACACACTCTCTCTCTCTCCCTCTCTCTCTCTCTCTCCCTCTCTCTTTCCCTCATGAAAGCATCTTGGATATGCGTTATGGGTTATGGCCCCTGAAATCAAGAGACAGACGGTTGGAACCTATAGAGAGTAAACTATCCAGTGGGTAGTCAGAGCTGCAGGAGTAAAGGATGACCTGGTAAGAGGAGGGTACAGTGATAAGAAGGGAAGTATGTCCCCTAAAACTGGTTTGAAAAGAGGGTCTCTGTTTACTGGATCCACCTGTTAAAGCAGCCAAAATTAGTAGTGACAGAATAAAGGTGAACTTCTGCACCTCATTATCTGCTCACAATTTTATCTCTGCTCTACATAAATAATCATGTCTCTAGGATGCTGAAGATCACAATAAATGTAATCTCTTTTCTATTGCTTTTTCTCTCATGCTGAACAAAGTGTAGAAGATTTCCACAATCGCTGAAGGTGTCTTGTTTGGCTTCTAGTATGGCATAAAGAGTGCTTCCTCTAAGTTTAAGCACACAGAGACATAACAGACAGATGAAAAAACTCTGCAGGTTTAAATATTATAAATAATTAATAATAATTTATTCCACAGTTATTATGACCAGGCATTACTTTAAGCACTTTAGTTACTGATAGATATATTCATTCTTAATAATACTGGTCAATTAATATTTTAAGTGACACATTAATTAATTCAAATTTATCTGTCTCTCTTTTGGCCATACACTTAGATATGGATACATATGAACAGATTTAGATGCAGTTACAAATACATAGATTGATATTTTTTTCTACCAGCAAGCGATAATTAAAAAGGAAATCATGCTAAAATATGTTAAATTATAGTTAAATCGAATTTAAAATGCTAGTTTAAAAACAAATGCATAATTGTGGCAAATATAGGTAATACTTTCCTCCAAAAATTAATCCAGGTTACAGGAAAAGACAATCAGAAAATACTTGAGATGTATTTTCCACTTCCAGATGTGAAAATCAATACAAAGGAAGTTTTATAGGTTGCCTATTGTCAAAGGGCAGAAAGAAAATTCATAACCAGCCTGTTTGACCTTACATAAAACACCTCCAAATAAAAAGAAAAGAATCATGAAACTATATTCAAAATAAGTGCCCTCAAGCTCTCAAAACAAAGTAGTTGCTATAGGAAACACAGAGCAATGCAAAGAATATCAAAAATCCCATTTGCTTTATCAGTGGAATTATAAAAGATATTTAATTGTGGAAAATTAGCAATCTGGCCATCAGAAAGAATCCTTGGAGAATAAAACTTTAATTTTTGAAGTATACCATCACAATAGCAACAATTGCAAAGCTAGAGCAAAATTCTAAATACAAGATGTTGAAAAAAAACCTGAGAAAATACAAGAAACTGGGAGAACAGAGGAAATAAATTAATAATGAGGAAAATGAAATGGCATAGAAAGGAGTTGAAATATTCAACTTTTATTCGATATTTACTTTTATTACAAAATAAAATTTCTATCAACTGAAGAACACTTCAATACTTCAAAATAAAAGGATCCACAGATTCCCAATGAACTCTAACAAAAACTGAGAAAAAAAAGTCCTAGGAATAAAAGCTCTGTGATATATGAGACTGTCTTGGAAGTCAAAGAAAAGTTAGTATAAATCCATGTTATTGAACTTTTATTTATTTTTGTAGCATAAAATCTAAAAGAAAATAAAGTGGCATGCCATATTTTTTAAGGAAAAGATATTGATCACATAATGCAATGGCTAGCCTTTTAAGGCAAAAACTCTTATTTATGTTAAGCCACAGAAAAAAAACATGTCTGAATCTGCATTTTGAATACGCTGCCTTTATAACCCTCATTAAATATAAAGGAAGTTCACAGGAACATAGAATCAAGACGTATATCTCAAGAAGAGATGTAAAATATATGTAAATTTGAGACTAAACACCCAAAAGGTATCATGGAGAAAGAAGGAAATAAAGCCTGATAAAAATTCTTGTACATTGTTGGGAAATAAAGAATCTCTTCTTCTTTTATTTTTTACAGACTTTCATATGGCTATAGACAACAGATACAGGTGAAGTTAGACACGTATGCACAGATATTTAGTTTATCGATAATCCAAAAAATGTAGAAAATGTGCCCCGATTCTAAATCATTGGATAAGATTTAAAATAAAGAAACATGCTAATAGTAAAGAAAAAGTTATAATTATAACAAACATGGAAAATTCAAAAAAATAATACCACATCAGGGTATAGAAAAGGGGGATTTTAAAAATTTATGCTTTAGATTATTGTCTTGCTAGAAAACATCCATAATTGTATTCCAAAGAAAACTAGAAACCAATTTCATTTATGAATAAAAGTAGAAAATCATTATGAAGTATCTGAAAAATTATTCAACATTATAAAATAAAAACATGAATTCCAAGTGAAGTTTATTCGAATACACTATAATGCATATTAACAAATATAATTATATGCTTTACTGGATTAATAGTCTAAGGAAAGAAAATGTATGAAGATCATAACACTAGATGCTGAAATTTTACTAGATGTAATCAAACATACGTTCCTGAAAAAAAGAAATGTAAATTTTTGAATTAAGGAATCTTAGAACTTACTTCAAATCTATCTCAAATCAACAGCATAGTTTATCTAATAGTTTATCTTCTACCCCTGACTTTTCAAACTCAAATACCTACAAGTCAAGCAGGGATACAAAATATGTAAACTAGTCACTTTACAAATAAGGTTTTTGGAGAAACAGAGTTTATATTACACCTAAAAGATGTAAAAATAAAGAGTGTATCATTTTTACTTTATTTCAACTCATTTAAAAATTTAATGGCCAAAAAACGTCTGTGTTGAGGTGGGAGGGAATTACTATTTATTTATTTATTTGAGCCATCCATTTATCTGTCCTCCAGAAATACTGTTGGATTTCCTGTTTGAACCTCTCATGACTTTTTTTTTTGTCTTTTGTCGCATGACTTTTTTTTTGTCTTTTGACTTTTTTTCGTCTTTTTTTAGGGCCGCACTCTCAGCATGTGGAGGTTTCCAGGCTAGGGGTCTAACGGGAGCTACTGCTGCCGGCCTACACCACAGCCATAGCAACGCAACGCTGGATACCAGCCGCATCTGCGACCTACATCACAGCTCACAGCAATGCCAGATCCATAACCCACTGAGCGAGGCCAGGGATCAAACCTGCAACCTCATGGTTCCTAGTTGGATTCGTTTCCGCTGCACCAACATGGGAACTCCTGACTTTTGATTTTTATTTCAAAGTGTGTATTTCCCTTTATATTCTGGGATATTTCTTCAGTTTTGTCTTCCAGCTCCTCTTTTAATTTTCTTTAAAAAAATTTTAGCAACCAAATTTTTAATTTCTAATAGCCCATTTTTACACACATTTCTCTCTGACTTAGTTTTCAGTAGCAACCTGTCATTATTTAGGGTTTGTTTGATCAATAGGTTTAAATGCTCCTCTCTAATCTCAGATTCACAGATGTGTTATTCAACTAAAAATTCGCAATCAAATATAATCTAAGAAGCTTCTTTCTATCTGTTCCATCATAAACTGCTGGTCATCTTCCTACACTGAAGCCCAGACACCCCAAGAGGAACTGATTCCTCATTTCCTCTCTACAGTCCAAGCCTGTCATGAACTCACAACCCTTCAGTGATCTCCACTTCCAGCTGTATTATTATCCTCTCCTCCTCATGGTCCTTCCATTTCTACCTGAGTACCTTGAACTATGGAGACCAATTAAGCATCATCACTCTGTCATTTCATTTGGAAGGTAGACAGACACTGGCATTTCTTTCTAGGAGATACAGTTCAAGACTATTCTGTTCACTTCTTTTTTGAACTAGTTGTTTTTGGTTTTGGAGGCATATTACCAAATACTCTTCTATCTGATTAATACAGGACTCTTTCCCTGTGGTGTTTTTCTATCACTTGGGATTCCATGATTATTATATCATTTTCCTGAAATGAACGACCTAGCCTTACAAAATTGTCATTTGGGATCCCCTAATTCTTTAGCAATTGAATCCTCTTTAACAACCACCAACGATGCAAATAATTCTCCAGTATTTATAGAAAGGAAACTGTTGCATCACAAGACATGGCATCTTTTCATCTTTAGTAAATATTTCTCTATAAAAATTGCTTTTATATTATTTTCTTTTTGCTTTTTAGGGCTGCACCTGTCCCTTATGGAAGTTCCCAGGCTAGGGGTTGAATCAGAGCTACACCACAGCTACAATAAAGTGGGATCCAAGCCGTGTCTGTGACCTACACCACATTCACAGCAATGCCATATCCTTAACCTATTGAGTGAGGCCAGGGACTGAAAAAAAAAAAAAAAGGAAACAATAGAGAAGATTAATGAAACCAAAAGTTGGTTCTTTGAAAAGACCAACAATTTTGATAAACCCTTAGCTAGACTCAACAAGAAAAAAACAGAGAGGGCTCAAATCAATATAATTAGAAATGAAAAAGGAGAAATTACAGCTGACTCCACGAAATACAAAGGATCATAAAAGACTGTTGTAAGCAACTATATGTCAATACAATGGACCACCTAGAAGAAATGGACAGTTCTTATAAAGGCACAAATTACCAAGACTGAACCAGGAAGAAACTGAAAATATGAACAGAATAATCACAAATACCAAAATTGAAAATGTGATTAAAAAACTTCAAAAAACAAAAGTCCAGGACTGATGGCTACACAGGCAAATTCTATCAAACATTCAGAGAATAGTTAACACCTATTCTTCTGAAACTCTTTCAAGAAGTAGCAGAGGAAAGAACACTCTCAAAGCTCATTCTATGAGGCCACCATATTCCTGATACCAAAATCAGATAAGAATACCACAAAAAGAGAAAGTTATAGGGCAATATCACTGAACAACATAGATGCAAAAATCCTCAACAAAACTCTAGCAAACTGAATCCAAATATATATTGAAAAGATCATACACCATGATCAAGTGGGATTTATACCAGAGATGCAAGGATTCTTCAATATGTGCAAATCAATCAACCCCACATCAACAAACTGAAAAATGAAAAACGCATGATCATCTCAATAGATGCAGAAAAGGTTTTTGACAAAATTCAACACCCATTTCTGATAAAAACTCTCAAGAGAGAGTTTGCTTAGAGGGAAGCTACCTCAACATAACAAAGGCCATATATGGAAAACCGACAGCTAACATCATTCTCGATGGTAAAAAAACTAAAAACACTTTCACTAAGATTAGACACTTTTACAAGACAAGGATGCCTACTTTCACCACTATTATTCAACATAGTTTGGAAATCCTAGCCATGGTAATCACAGAAGATAAATAAAATTAATCCAAATTGGAAAAAAGGAAGTAAAATGGTCACTGTTTGCAGATGACATGATATTATACTCAGAAAACTTTAAAGACACTACCATAAAACTGTTAGAACTCATCAATGAATCTGGCAAAGATGCATGATACAAAATTAATACACAGAAATTGATTGCATTTCTATATGCTAACAATGAAATATCAGAAAGAGAAATCAGAGAATCCATCACATTTACCATCACATCAAAAAGAATAAAATACCTAGGTATATACTTCTTAACTCTTCATCTTATTGTCATTTCAACAAGCTGTGTACGAGAGTTCTCTTCTCTAGATACTGTTAGATATTAAAACATTTGCCAAGCTAATAGATAAAAATCACACTTAATTGTTGTTTAATTTGCATTTCCTTGATTGCTATTGTGTTTTGTACATTTCAAAATTTATAGCCCATTTGATTTTTATGCTCAGAACTCGTTCTCATCAATCAGTTCTTAGTAAATGGCATTGCTTCAAAGAGGTCACTTTCTATATGTGACTTATCCTGGTGGCTTTCCTTCTCTTCTCCCGACAACCAAATATAACACAAATAACAACCCAAACTGTCTTGTGTAATTGTTATTTATTTATTGCCTTCTGTTTTTCAAACCTCAAATCAGTGTACTCCGTGTAGACATGTATTCTTTCTTTTCATGCTGTGCCCCAGTGTCAAAAAGGATCTTGCATATAGTATGGGTTGAATGAGTCCTGGTTGAATGAATGAATGAACAAATGAACAAATGACTAATAAAACAATTACATCCAATTGTAGATAATATCTACTAGAATATAATTTCCAGGAAAGGAAAGACTTTGTTCTATTCATTTCTGGCTTAAAACAGTACTTGGAAGACAATAGATACACAATACATATTTGTGGGATTGAGCTGTATTTTGGTTGCATGGAATTTATTTTCCATTAGCTACTGATTTTTATCCATATAACGTGTAATCAAAGTTGCTAAATAAAATATAAACAGAAACAGTATTACTGTTTTAAATCAGATGAGTTAGTTATATCATACATTTCTACACAGAGACTTCATTTCAGCAAAATACAGAGGGCTAATATTAATCATAATAAAAATTTTCATCTAAACAAGAAAAAATAAGAAAAGAAAAATAAATATTAATACACTAGGTCTGTTTTAGTGGAAGATCGAGCATGAATATGAAGAATCATGTCTATAGCCTTCCTAAGCATTATAAAATAGCTCTGTAATTTTGGCAAGCACATAAAATAGTTCATTAATGAGTTAACACTTCACAGGTAGCAATTATTGCCTTAGGTAAAAAGTTTAAATGTTTGCTTTCCTTTTATGCATCATGAAGGGTGAAAGGCCTTCCAGTAAGTAAAAGAGATAATGATGTTTACACAAAGATTATAAGGAGCCATATTTCTTTGAAAAACTGCCTGAAATCCTAGCTAAAGATCAAAACAGTCTTCTACAGAGCATATTTGAATAATGTGTGATCTGAAGATGGAGGGAGTTGTACTACCAAATATTTCTGCCTATAGTCTTGCTTTTCCAAATCTTACTAATTCTTTTTATTTATTTTTTGAGCAGTCACTTTATAATAAAGAAAACTAATTATGTTCCTACTTTAGGTATAAAAAAGGAAGAGGTCAAAGTATTCAATGTTATTTGTTTATATTGGCTTGAGTATATAAACGTCAGTTTTTTATTGTTTGACTAGCTCCAGCTCAGTCACAGTTGTGCATTTCTGAATGAACCAACAACTTGTCCACAGGTGTCACAGGTACAAACATTACTTCAGAGGCTCTTTTGAGGAACTGAAAAATAAACTTTATGGGAAAAATGAAATTAACCTTTACTTTTTGTTAATGAAGTTAACCTAAATACCACTCTTCCCTAACCACTTCTGCATTCTCCTTTCAGGACAACAGAATATTCTAAGAATGTCTTCCAGGTGATATTAAAACACAAAATTGCAAATGAGAGCCTATACATACACACAAATCTCCTTGGAACCCGTATTTCTGCTTCAGTCTCTCCAGCAAAGCACACATATTTCCAAACCCAAAGTCAAGAGGTAAAAAAAGGCACTTTGTTGATGGAGGAAGGATGATAACATTTTGCTGTCAAAAAGTATGGATACAGACCAAGCAAAGATGAAAGAAATTGAGTCCATCAGTGCTTTGATTATTCTTTTCTATAACTCTCTCCAGCAGTGTTATTTTATGATGTTAACATAGATTAGGTCAGAGAGCATACTTCAAAGAGTTTGGGCCTCTTAAGAGTGCATGGATCATGTAACCTACATTAGAGTTATACTTATTGCTATGGTCAGAGTGTTTGATCTGCCCCAAAGTCATATGTTGAAATTCTAAGGTCTAATATGATGGTATTCGGAAGTGGGGTCTTCAGGAAGTGTTTAGGTTGTGAGGGTTAAGCTCTCATGAATGGAATTAGTGCCCTCATAAAAAAAGCTCATAGAGCCCCTGGTCCGTTCCACCACATGAAGAAGCTACAAGAAGTCAGTCGTCCTGAAAAGTAACTTCACCCAGTAATGTTATCACCTTGATCTTGAATTTCCAGCTTTTGAAACCATTAAAAATAAGTTGCTCTTATTAAAAAGCTATACAGTCTGTGATATTTTGTTATAGCAGCCAGAACAGATTAAGATATCCACATAAGGACTATAATAGAATACGCAGAGATAAATTTTCCAATTTTAATTGCCCTAAAATTTACTGGTTGTAAATTCTTTCAGTCATATGACTAAGCTATTACAAGCTATTAAGTGGTTGACAAAAATGTGTTAATGTAAATATTAACATTAGTGCAAAACAGTTTCAGATTAAATATTGTCATTATATAATTGATTTAATAAGTTGCTTTATAGAAAAAATGTAATGAAATACTCCCTTTGCTGAAGTTTAATAATTGTATGTAATTTTGTAGGCTTATTTATTTCTAGAGAAATGGCAGATGGCTCTAGACATATTCCACTTTCTATATCTACATTTATATAATAATCTTTAGATAGTCAAATAACTCATTAGACTGAAATCTTCTTTGACACACACTCAAGAACTATATCTCTGATTGGATTAAGATGGCGGAATAGGAGGACTGGAGCTCAACTTCTCTCCCAAATAACAGCAAAACTACAACCAAATGCTGAGCAGCCTTCAACCAAATGGACTGTAAAACTCTAAAAAAGATATTCTACTCCAGAAGACAAAGAGGAGACCACACCAGGAGGTAGGAGGGGCGATTACATGATAGAAGCAACCCCATACCTCCCTGGTGGGAAGCCCCACAGACTGGAAAGTAACTGCATCACAGAGACTCAGTAACAGGACTGAGAGTTCTGAGCCCAAAGTCAAAAGCCCACACCTGGGAATCGGGCACAGGGAGAAAGAGCCCCTGGAGCATCTGGCATTGAAGGCCAGTGGGGCTTGTGTTCAGGAGCTCCACAGGACTGGGGGAAACAGAGACCCCCATCCTTGAAAGGCACACACAGACTTTCATGTGCACTGGGTCCCAGGGCAAAGCAGTCTAAATAGGAATCCGGGTGGAACCTTACTGCAATTCTTGGAGGATCTCCTGGGAAAATAGGGGTGACTGTGGCTTGTTGTGGGTGAAGGGCATTGGAGGTGAAGCTCTCAGGAACATTCATCAGCCTGCATTTCTCTGGAGGTGGCCATTTCTGGGTAATTCTGGTCCCTCCCATCAGCGCTGAGAAGCCCCAGGCCAAACAATAATCCAGGTGGGATCTCAGCCCCACCCATCAGTAAACAGGCTGCCTAAAGACCCCTCAGGCACACAGCCAGCCTCTAATCTCATCCAGAGACAAAGCCCCACCCATCAGAGGGAGAAGAATCAACCCCACCTACCAGTGGGTAGGCATCAGTCCCTCCCATCAGGAAGCCTACAGCAAGCCCCACCCATAACAACTTTAGTCACAGGCGAGGCAAACACCAGAACTAAGAGAGGCTACAACTCTATTGTTGGCAAAAAGGTCACCACACCAAAAACCTATAAAAATGAAAAGACAGAAAACTATAACACAGATAAGGGAGAAAGAGAAAAGCCCAGAAAAACAGCTCAGTGATGAGCATATTATCAGCCTCTCAGAAAGAGACTTTAGACTGTTGATGCTGAAGATGATGCAAGGCATTGGAAAATAACTGGAGGCAAAGACTGATCATTCACAGGAAACACTGAGCAGAGAAATACAAGCTGTAAAAATTAAACAAGAAGAGATGCAAAATACAATAACTGAAATAAAAAATTCATTAGAAGCAGCCAACAGTAGCATACAGGAGGCAGAAGAACGAATCAGCGAGGTAGAGGACAGATTAGCGGAAATCACTAATGCGGAAGAGAAAAGAGATAAAAGATTGAAAGGAAATGAGCTGAGTCTCAGAGAACTCTGGGATAATGTTAAACACACCAATATCTGTATTATAGGGGTGCCAGAGGGAGAAGAGAGAGAGAAGGGGACAGAAAAAATATTTGAAGAGATAATAGCCGAAAACTTCCCTAATAAGGGAAAGGAACCACTCATTCAAATTCAGGAAGCACAAAGAGTACCATATAAAATAAACCCAATGAGGAACACCCCGAGACACATATTAATCAAAATGACCAAAATTAAAGAAAAAAGAGAAAATTTTGAAAGCAGCTAGGGAAAAGAAACAAATGACATACAAGGGAACCCCAATAAGGTTATCAGTAGATTTTTCAACTGAAACTCTACAGGCCAGAAGGGAGTGGCGTGATATACTTAATGTGATGAAAGGGAAAAACTTCCAAGCAAGATTGCTTTACCCTGCAAGGCTCACATTCAGATTTGAAGGAGAGATCAAAACCTTTACAGATAAGCAAAAGCTAAGAGATTTCTGCAACACTAAACCAGCTTTACAACAAATCTTAAAGGAACTTCTCTAGGCAGAAAAGAAAAGGCCACAGCAGAAACACAAACACCACAAATGACAAGGCTCACCAGTAAAGGCATATATACAGTAAAGATACTAAATCATCCATGCACAACTATGCTACCAAAATCAGAAATCGTGAGAAGAGAGCACAAATGCAGGTCACTGGAGATTCACGAGCAATTAAGAAACCAACAACTTAAAACAATCTCATTTGTATATAGACTCCTATATCAAAACTTCAGGGTAAAAAAAAAAAAAAAAAGAGAGAAACAAAAACCCCAAACAGTTATTACAATGGCAATAAGAACATATATATCAGTAATTACCTT
>PVHT021183696.1:20866450-21080150 GCA_004024745.2 Catagonus wagneri | reverse complement strand
ATAGACTCCTATATCAAAACTTCAGGGTAAAAAAAAAAAAAAAGAGAGAAACAAAAACCCCAAACAGTTATTACAATGGCAATAAGAACATATATATCAGTAATTACCTTAATGTTAATGGACTGAATGCCCCAACCAAAAGACATAGACTAGACGAATGGATACAAAAACAAGAAAACAACCAATAGATCACTGAAAAAATCAAAGAGGAAATTAAAAAATACCTAGAAGCAAATGACAACAAAGACACAACACTTCAATACCTCTGGGATGCAGCAAAGGCAGTTCTAAGAGGAAAGTATACAGCAATACAAGCCTACCTCAGGACACAAGAAAAACCTCAAATAAACAACCTAACTTTACATCTAAAGCAGCTAGAGAGGGAAGAAGCCAGGTCATGGAAACAACCTAAATGCCCATCGACAGAGGAGTGGATAGGGAAGATATGGTACATACACACAATGGAATATTACTCATCCATTAAAAGGAACGGAATAACAACATTTATAGCAACATGGATGAACGTAGAAATTATTATACAAAGTGAAACCAGTCAGACAGTTAGACAGCAACGCCCAATGCTACCGCTTACATGTGGAAACTAAAGAGACACAGTGAACTTCTTTGAAGAACAGACAATGACTCACAAATTTTGGAAAACCCTGGTTTTTCAATTAAGACAGTCAGAGGGGTGGGGGGATGCACTGTGGGTTTGGGACAAAAAATCTATCGAATTGCCTTATGATCTTTGTACACCTATAACTGAAATAAAATTCATTGTTAATAAGAAAAAAAAGAACTATATCTCTGATGCAAGGAAAAAGACATATGCCAACTCCTATGTGATATATGAAGCAAAATTAACATCAGCATAAAACCTGGTAACAACGTTAAAGGAACATCTGATTTTCATAATACATTACTTAGCGTTTTTGTAGAAAAAATATTTTCCAAAAATAAGTGTCCTCAAATTGAGTTTCTATTAATGCTGTTAGGTAGGCAGATTTAGTTAAAAGTCTGAATACACTGTTTCTGAAATTACATAGGGAAATACAGTCAACAAACATTCACACACAAAATATGTAAAGTATATTACTTCTGAACGTGTATACTACAGAATTTATACACTATAGTACTCTTCAGTAGCAAAACTCAACTTTAGCATTGCTTTATACATTTTTACGAAATTATTTCAATGTAGAGAAGACCAGTTATTCTTTCTTTTGGCCAGTGCAGAAACTGAGGCAGGGAGTTAAAGCAAATGAATGAGATTAGGTATTAGTATAAAATGTACTATTTTGCATGCATTAGTTGCATCCTTTTTTTAGCTTTCAGAAAAGGCACCTTACATATGAAATAAGGCCAATACTACTATAATGAGTCAGTCAATGTTTAATTGAAGCCAAAAATTATGTGATATTACTTTGAAGCTATATATATGGGATACTGAAGAGAGGAAGGGTAAAGTTTTTACTCTCTGATAAAATATTAGTAACAATGTTAAGCAATCTAAATATATCTACAATACTATTTATAATCCTCATCATCATAGCATGTTAGGTATGCTTATTCAGAAGACATTTTAAAAGGTAATAAAATGGCCATGGTAAATTTTTGTAAAAACATAGGATGCAGTCTTTAACAAATGAAATGCAAAGAAGAAAATATAATTTGCATTATGTCAAAATAATCAACTTTATTATAAAGCCCCCAAACCTAAACATTATTGCCTCTTCTCAGTAGTCTAGGCTCATTACTTATCACTTACTATCCTCGTTCCCACAATCTCCAGAACATACATAGCTTATACAAACACACACACAAATTTCAAGGTCTTGTTATGCTCTTCTGTGTCTTGTCTCTTCAGTTTTACCCAGGCAATTCCCACAGCCAGAGGCTCTTTTTCTCCCTGACCTCATTATTTTTACTATTTTTGACCTCTGTATCATTTTGAATATTTGATTTTTAGAAGGATAACAATAGTTTCTTTTTATGTATGTGTGTGTGTGTGAAATGACTAATTCATTCAAACCCAAAGTCCAAAGAAGACAAGTTTCCCAGACTGAGGCAGTCAAGCAGAAGTTCTTGCTTCTTGAGAAAAAGCTGGCCTTTTATTTATTCAGGCCTTCAGCTGGTTGGCTGAGGCCTAGCCACATGAGAGAGGGCAATCTGCTTTACTCAGTCTATTTAATTGAAATGTTCAACTCATTTAATAACACCTCACAGAAACTTTCAGAATGATGGTTGACCAAATATATGGACACCCTGTGGCCCAGTCACCTTGACACATGAAATTGACTATTCCATCAACTACCTAAAACTGTGATATTAATATTACCTGGTATTTGTTTCCTAACTGTGCTTCCCATGGAAGTTGCCTTAAATAATAAATTTTTAGGTTTCAAGATATACTTTTTTAGGTCTTCAATGTAACGCTTCTTCATAATTCCATTAAATCTAATATTCATAGTAATTCGTTTAACAATATTCCAGTCCAACTATTTGCTAGGGCCATACAGTCATCCCTCAATATCCATGGGGGATAGGTTCCAGAACCTATTGTAGATACCATAAACCGTGTATATTCAAGTATTTTATATAAAATGTAGTATTCACATATAACTATGCATATCCTTCCTCGTATTTTGTCATTACTAGATTATTTATAATACCGAATATGACGTAAATCTGATGTAAAGGGTTGATGGTGTACAGCAAGAGTAAATTTTACATTTTGCAATTTTCCGGATTTTTTAAAAACACTTTTCATCCATGGTTGGGGGAAACTGTGGATGTTAAACCAGTATGCACATAGGGCGTATTGTATGAAGTATGTTTTCATTTTATAATCTAATGTAACCAAGTAACAGTCCCAGACCAATTTCTGTCTTCCTAACACAAGAACAACCTGGATTCTTTCTTTTTTTGTCTTTTTGCCTTTTCAATGGCTGCACTCATGGGATATGGAGGTTCCCAGGCTAGGGGTCCAATTGGAGCTGTTTCCACCAGCCTACGCCAGAGCCACAGCAATGCAGGATCCGAGCCATGTCTGCAACCTACACCACAGCTCACAGAAACACCGGATCCTTAACCCACTGAGTAAGGCCAGGGATCGAACCCGCAACCTCATGGTTCCTAGTTGGATTCGTTAACCACTGAGCCACGACGGGAACTCCCAACCTGGATTCTTGATTGTCCTTTTATATACAGTATTTAGCATATAATGAAGCATTACTAAATATAAAAGCAAGCAAGGCCAGCTATACCAAACTAAGAGGAAATATAAAGCAAAAAATACTTTTGTTGCACTGTTTGAATACAAATTCTGTCCAGGAATCCTTGACTGCCCAGCTGCTACACATGTTAGAACTTAATCCTCCAATTGCATATTTCTAACTAGTTTGACCCAAGGATTTAAGCCAAAGGAAGTGAATTCCTGTCATGTCATGGTCCTAGACATTCCACCTTGACTATGTTAGAATCATGTGGGGAGTTTTTTGGTTGTTTGTTTTTTTAATGCTGATATTGTGTAACATTGTCAGATATTCTGATTTAACTGCTTTTGTTGCAGTATGGGTATGGACATTTCCGAAAGCTCTCCAAGTGTTTCTAATGCTCAGCCAAGATTAAGAAACCCTGAACTGGGGTGATAAAACTTATCAAGATATTAAATGGGAGGAGAAACAGCTCCAGTTTTCTGAGACTTTCAGGGAAAGTTTTCAAAAGCTTTGATCATAACATCTTCAAATTAAGTCACAATTCTGACAAAACATTTTGCCCCTTTCTGAGTTACGGGCACACATTTCTATTTCTATGTTTGCAGTGGTGGAAAAAAATAGATAAAACAGAATAGAATGCTTTCAGATTATATTTACCTTGATGTTGTGCCAATAATGTTTCTGACCATGCTTTAGTCAAGAGCTTTCACTGAGAAACACTGACCAAACTTCAGTAAGAGAATATCTGAAAACAGTGAAATAAATACCTATTTATTACTCAAATTTGTCCTGATATATCTAATTCCAAACCTATTAAAGCACATATAAACCTTTTAAAGCATTGGTTAAATAGTTAAAATTTGATGAATTTTCATTTAAAATGTACACATAATTGGGAAAACTGTCCACTAGTGGTGATCAAAATAGTAACATATTATGGGAGACATTTATGCCTGAGATTTTTATAAGCATCCTCTCTTCTTAAAATCCACCTAAATTCACAAGCAGCTATCCTAAAATATAGATAGACTGTACTGTGACTTCCTTAGAGGGGGTTTAAGTAATGCTCTTTAGCCATTAGAGATTTGTGTTATATATGTGTTTTAGTCATGGTACTCCAGAGAAAAATAATAAGTAGGCCTGTGTATATAGTGTGTATATATCAATATCTATAACATCTCTGTCTATATAATGTGTGTATGTGAGAGACAGAGAGAGGGAAAGAGAAAGAAAGAAAGAAAGAAAGGGAATTGTTTTAAGCAAAGTGCTCACATGACTGTGATGATTGTAGAGGCTAGAAAGTCCAGATTGTGCAGGATTGGCTAGCAGTCTGGAGATTCAAAAAGAACTAAGATGGCAACACAAATTTAAAAGAATCTGTTAGCAGAATTCCCTTTTCCTTGAAACAAATCAGTCTTTTTTTTCTTTTAAGCCATTCAACTGATTGGGAAAGACCCACCCATATTTTGAAGGATAATCTGCTTTACTCAAAATTTACTGATTTAAATGTAATACTTGCAAAAAAAAAAAAAAAGAAAGAAAACAAAAACATAGATCAGTAGAACAGGACAGAAAACCCAGGGATAAACCCACACACCTTTGGTCAACTAATCTTTGATAAAGGAGGTAAGAACATACAATGGAGAAAAGATAGTCTCTTCAATAAGTGGTGTTAGGAGAACTGTACACTTAGATGTAAAACAATGAAATTAGAATATTCTCTTTCACCATACACAAAATAAAGTCAAAGTGAATTAAAGACCTAAACATAAGGCTGGATACTATAAAACTCCTAGAGGAAAACATAGGCAGAACAGTCTTTGACATAAATCACAGCAATATCTACTTGGATCTACACCCTAGAGTAAAGATAATAACAAAAATATACAAATGGGACATAACTAAATTTAAAAGTATTTTCACAGCAAAGGAAACCATAAAAAAACAAAAAGACAACCCACAGAATGTGAGAAAATCCTTGCAAATGAAATGACTGACAAGGGATTAATCTCCAAAATATATAAGGAGCTCATGAATCTCTATGCTGAAAAAAAAAGCCCAATCAAAAATGGGCAATAGATCTAAGCAGACATTTCTCCAAAAGAGATAGACAAATAGCCAAAAAGCACATGAAAACATGCTCAACATCACTAATTATTAGAGAAATGCAAATCGAATCTACAATGAGGTATCACCTCACACTTGTCAGAATGGCCATACTCAAAAAAGTCTGCAAACAATAAATTCTGGAGAGGGTTTGGAGAAAAGGGAATCCTCCTACACTGTTGGTGGGCATACAAATTGGTAAAATCACTATGGAGAACAGTATGGCACTTCCTCAAAAAAATTAAAAATAGAACTACTATATGATATAGCAATCCTACTGTTGGGCATGTATCTGGAGAAAATCATAATTCAAAAAGATACATGCACCCCGATATTCACTGCAGCACTGCTTACAATAGCCAAGATATCAAAACAACCTAAATACCCATTGATAGAGAAATGGATAAAGAAGATGTGGTACTTATATATAATGGAATATTACTCAGCAATAAAAAAAATATATTTGTAGGAACATGGATGATCTAGGGATTATCATACTAAGTGAAGTAATTAGAGAAAGACAAATGTCATGAGACTAAATTGTGGAATCTAATAAAAATAATACTAAATTATTTATTTACAAAATAGAAACAGACTCACAGATTTTGAAATCAATGTTATGGTAAACAAAGGGAACCATGGGAGGAGGGATAAATTAGGACTTTGGGATTAAACATGTACACATTACTATTATAAAGTAGATAACTAATAATGTAATCATAGCACATGGAAATCTATTCAGTATTCTGCAATAACTTGTATGGGAAAGGAATCTGAAAAAGTATGGATATATGTATATACAACTGGTTCACTTTGCTGTACACTTGAAACTAACACAACATTATAAGTCCATTATGATCCAGGAAAACTTAAAAAAATATAGTTCTAAAATAGAAAAAATACAATCTTGTCCAAATTACTTCAGAGCCATATCTAGACCAATCTTCGACCACATTATCTGTGTACTATGGACTACCCAAGTTTACACATAAAGTTAACCATCACAACACTATGAGGTTTTAAAGTGAAGTTTCACTTAATTTTTCTTTCTTCATTAGCTCCTTGACCAATTCGCTAGGTTAATTCAATGGATAACACTATCAATAGAGAGATCCAGTTCACGAAATTAGGTGCCTGGAATGAATTTCCTTATTACTATTATTTTTAATTTTAATAATAATTTGCTACATTTTGCTGGTACAAGAATGGATTATCAGGTGATATAACTAACAGCTACCCATGTCCCTTTATTCCAAATGTTTGAGTCTAATAAATATCATTAGTAAAGTAATTCTAATCAAATCTTGGTGAACTCTTATGACCTCCAAGATAGTCTTCAAAAACCTGCAGAAAAGCAAACAAAAGTTAATCATTGTAATTGTAAAAAGCTTGCTGTAAATATAAAATGAAGGGTGCTTAGAAAACACTTGGACCAGCACATGTGAGAATAAAAGTTCACAGTAAATGATATTATAATTTTGATTACCATTTTATCTTTCTGTTTGTAGAGCAGGCGGTTAATAGAATAAGGGTAAGAACTTGATCAATCCCTATAAAGTCCTGTTTTTATACAAGTCCATGCCCATGCCCTGTTTAAAAGGCCTTTATACCTTTCAAGGTCTTGAATGAAGAACCCACTTAAATATAATAACAAAATGTTAAAACAAATGAACAATAATGTCACCAAAATGAGGCTAACATCCGTTTCAGGGAAAGATACTAACTTTTGAACAATGTTTACTAACTTCAATGAGTGTCTTGCAATTACATATTTCTTGTCATAGTAAAGACTCATTCATAATAATACTGCCATGCATACATCTAGTTTGTCCATGTGATATGCCATCAAAGGGGAAAAAATAACTGCTTAGGGAGAAATTGGGTAAAGAGCTCTTTAGGCTGACCTTTTGCTGATAAGTTGATGATGTTCTCATTAGCAGCAACCCTGCTGTTTGCCTTCAATAAAAGATAATATCCTGCTGTTAACACAATTTCCATTTTTGGGATTTAATGACACAATTAGAGAGACTTTTTCAAATGGGTTAGGGTTTAAGCTAAGATAAAAATTTTTTTTATCAATTTTTATTGTTTCCCTGCAAATCAAATAATATTTTTTACAATGCGTGATTAGATAGGATAAATCTGACCGAAAGTTTGCCAATATTCAAGTGATATTTTATAACATGCTTGTTATTAAAAAGAACAATTTGTTGCTAAATCTCTATTACACATATTTTAATATTTTTTCTTTCAAGTATAGCAAACATTATTTCCCATAGAAACATCACTTTAATTTCTTTCTACTATGAAATATATTGCATCACTTTTTGAAACACAGGTAATTCTTCTGCAATTAAATTAAGTTGTGCTTGTTGTAGGAGTTTGGCCATGAGATTTGATTCTTTCATTGTGGGAAGAGGAAAGACTTGGAAATCTGGCACACCTACGTTTAAATTTTGGCTTCACCACTTATTAGATAGATGTGACCTTGAATAAGTTATATTCTCTCTTGGAACAACAATAGTTGTTTCATTCAATTAAGTAGTGGATGGAAAAGTAGATAATAAATATAAAGCACATGGCTCAAGATATCTGTTGCTAAAGCATAGATTCTTTTGTTTTTCTTTTTATGGCCATAACTGTGACATATCAAAGCTCCCAGACCAGGGCCAAATTTGAAGCTGCAGCTGAGGCCTATGCCACAGCCATGGCAACATAAGATCTCAGACCTATGCGATAGCTTGAAAGAAAGCCAGTTCCCTAACACACTGGGTGAAGTCAGGGATTGAACCCACATCTTCATGGACACTATATCAGGTTTTAAAATATGGCACAGATGAACCTAGCTACAAAGCAGAAAAAGACTCACAGACATAGAGAACAGACTTGTGGTTGTCAAGGGGTAGCAGGAGGAATTGGGATGGACGAGGAATTTGGGTTTGGTAGATGCAAACTACTACATTTAGAATGCATAAACAATGAGGTCCTACTATAGAGCACAGAGTACTATATTTAATCTCTTGGGATAGAACAGGATGGAAGATATTATCAGAAAAAGGATGCATATATAGGTATGACTGGTCACTATGCCGTACAGCAAAAATTGACAAAATACTGTAAATCAACTACACCTTAAAGAAAATAAAAATTCAGGAGTTCCCTTCGTGGCTCAGTGGTTAACTAATCCGACTAAGAACCATGAGGTGGCAGGTTTGATCCCTGGCCTTGCTCAGTGGGTTAAGGATCCAGCGTTGCCGTGAGCTGTGGTGTAGGTTGCAGAAGCGGCTCGGATCCCGCGTTGCTGTGGCTGTGGCATAGGCCAGCAGCAGCTACAGCTCCTGTTAGACCCTTAGCCTGGGAACCTCCATATGCTGCGGGTGCGGCTCTAGATAAAGCCAAAAAGACAAAAAAATAAATAAATAAATAAAAATTAAATAATCACTTACTTGTCAATGAATTGACAATTTCTGAATAATTCATGATGTATCCAGAAATGTTTTGTCATATAACCATTAAATTATCCTATTGATCAAGATATATATTGGCAGAGACCAAATATATACTGGTACATATATGTTGGAATAGATTAAAAAGCATATTATATGGGGAAAATTAATACTTTTTATAAAAAATGTGTCAACAGATAAATTAACATCCCCAAATTATTAATAAATCTGTAAAGTTACTATGTTTTCATTGTTTCAAAGTTTTATAATAGTATTTCACAATAGAGTAAAAATGTAAATAATTCCATTGCATGTGAAGGTAGTAAAACAACAGTGGTATAGGTCAATTACTTACCAGAGTTTCCTATCTTGCCAGAATCATTATTATATAATCTACAATTACAAAATATCCAAAACTCAAAGGAAGATAAATATATTATTCTCTACCTACCCTTTGAGTGAAATTCCCAGTTTCGGAGGAGAGAGGGTAAGTATCATGACTACTAACATGCACAGACTCACTCACTTCTCTCTACTTTGTGTCTTAATTTTACCATCTTAGCTTGGAGAGCTTTATGTTTGGTTTGGCTTCTCCATTTCTAGTTTATGAGCTCCATATCATTTATTTTTCAGGTGCTGTCATTTGTATACCATGAGTTCCTTTAGAAATGGACTCCACATTTATGCTATAAAGAAACAACTGGTACTAATCCTACATCATTTCAACCCACATAAGTCTCCTATAAAATATGCACGTGTGCATGCATGTGCTCATGCAAGCATGCACACACACATACACACACACACACACACTCACACCCGATTACACTGCCCCAACTCTCTAAGTTTTCCTCTGTTCAGTCTTTGTTTTGAGAGAACTGACTCCAGCACAGTGACATGGGCATGGAAATTGGAAACACTATATTGACATGTGACAAAATATACAGAAAATATAGATGAGAACAGAAGACCAGCAATAGCACCTCAAAGCAAATCTTGGTATTAAGTAGAAATAAGACTTGACTGTAAAGCTTCCCTTGCAAATTCAATGTAAGTAAATATAAAAATCTCAATTTAATATGTAGATTATAATAGTATCTAACATCTCTAAAGAAAATTAAAACAATTGGAAGTGAATTCCTGTCTTAACCATAGGGAATCAAACTCATACTTAAGGCACCAGTCAGCTCTTATAGTCTTTAAGTGGTTTCCAAAAAATAACATCCAGAAGGGAAAAAGAAAAATTATACTAAAAGAGGATAAACTTTGTTGAGAGATCAAAGAATAATTTTGTCCATTGACCCCTTCTCTTCTCTGTACCCACAGATACATAAAGAGAAATAATTATATGCTGTCAGTGGTTTCAGATTTTGATATACTGTTACAAATCCCTTGATTCAGACCTATGTATAGGCATTTGTCTTATTATAACTAATGTATTTAGGAATATACTTTTTAAAATTCTCTAAGCCATAAGAAGAAAATAAGGCATCTTTAGGGCTTCTTTTACTTTGCTAATGTCGGTTTAACAAAATTTCATTATGAAGGTTATGAAGACTGACTTTATCAGCAAAGACAGGAATACTGATATATGTTGATATAAAAGATATTTGGAGATCCTGACAAATTACGAACATTTAGGCCACAGATAATACTTTTTCTTCTAAGTTAGTGCATGAAGTACATACAATCGTAAAACTCTTGAGTGGCATTTACAACAATACCTTTATTATTAAGGACAACTTTATTTAAATATCTACTTGATGCCCTGAAGACACAGTGATCCAATATTGGGATTAAAACCAAAGACACAGAATAACAAGGCAACATGAAATCAAGGAGAGCAGGATGGTAATTTGAGGTGGGAACATTTCAGAATAGCATAAAAGGAAGGGATTAACAGAGCAGATAATCTGCACCCACTTCTCAGTTTGTCCAAAGAGAGGATGAAGGAGGCAGCACAAAATTGTTGTTTTTGTCGTTGTTGTTTGTTCTTAATTACTAAATCAAACATCATTGGGTAAAACTCTTCAAGGAAGTATGAAAATTAATGTTAATGTTAAATAATTTTTATGTGGGACAGTTATTTATGTGGGATAGTTTGATAAAATGAAATTCTACCAGGAAAATTTGAAATTCATTCTTATTTTTTTAGATTCAAAATAAATGAAAATAAAATACTGGATTAGAAACACAAAGTTAATGCTTTAGAAATCTTTCTATTAACTCAGGCTGCTAGAGCCATATATAACCCTTATGTAATGTGTAATGTATAATGAATGAATTCTATCAAAATGCCAGTCCTCCTCAGAAAGCAATTTTTAATTATGAAATGCTCTCTATCTCAACAGAATTGATTTGTATTTAAACAGTCCTTTAAGTAATCATACTGTTAGACTTTTTAAACCATTAATATAAAAGTATTAAGAATTTGTTTTAGTATGGAAATTGTTGCATGCTTGGATAAATTAACATACATTTAGAAATATTTTCTCAACCATTTAATAAATTAAATTAACTGCCCTATTAAATTAATGAAATAACTCCCTCCAGGTCTTAGTCTAAAGCTATTATATCTCTCCAGAAGGGGAAGACTGCCAACACTTCTCATCTCACTTTCATCCTTCCAGTCTCCATATTAAACAGATCTATTCCTAGCAAGAATAGCTAAGAGATTGGGGAACCCAGCCCTCTCTCATAGGGTGGAATAGCTACCCCAGCAAGACAAGAAACTGGATCCCAATCACCTCTGTCAGAGCTTGCTCACAGGGCAAGAGCTGCATGACAGAAAGTTGAGAAGACTAGGAACAACTGCTCTCACCCAGCAATGCATGCATGAAGAACAGCCACCACTCTGAGAGTAATGGATTACTGCTTCTGCCCCCAGCTTTAGAGCAGTAGTACAGAGATCATCCCAGGAGAAAAGGCAACTCATTGTTTTCTCAAAGGGGAATGACTTTATGTATTAGAAAACCAAGATTTAAGATGCAGCTGAATACAATGGAAATTTTTGTGGTAAGTGATTTTTAGAAGTCAGTAGCCCCATGATAGCAACAAGTTAAATCACTGACCAGTCAGAAGTTAAAAGAGAAAACTAAGGGAAAAAATACAAACAGCTAAAGAGCTCTGGGTCAAAATAAGCCTTAAGACTGGACTCAAAGACTATTCCACAAGGTGCCTGAATTTAACTGGATCAGCCTGTAGAACAACTTATTCCCAGGACATTGACATAAACACTAAAGTATTCAATGTGCAAACAGTGGAGGCTAACTGCTGGATATGGCAAAAATAGAGGTAAATGAGTTAGAACTTAACAGAAAGATCAGGGGAAGAGGCAGTCAAAGAGAGTCCTGTTACATCACTATCATTCCAGGATGACTGTGTGTCTGTCCATGTTTGCACTCTCTAAGGAAAGACATTAGAGTTTATATATTGTGGGGAAAATAAACTTCACTTAAATAGTCCAGTCAGGTCACTAAAAAAATCCACAAGACAACAACAAAAAACCCAGAAACAGGCTCAGAATCTAATGCTAATATAACATATTACTTACAAAGTTGAACTCTCAACGATATATTATGAGGACATTCAAAAAACAGAAAAATGTATCCCACACATACAGGAAAAAAGCACAAAAGGAAACTTCCTTTGAGAAGGGTGAGTTGTCAGTCTGGCAGACAAAAACTTAAAATAGCTATTGTAAACATGTTCAAAGAACTACAGAAACCATGCCTAAATATGTAAAGAAGGATATGATGATAATGTTTCATTAGATCTAGAACACCAATAAAGGGATTAAAATTATGACAAAACTGCATGGAAATTCTTGAGTTGAAAAGTACAATTGAAAAGAAGAAATTCACTACAGCTGCACAACAAAGGTTATGATCTGGCAGAAGAAAGAATCAGCAAATTTGGAGAATTAATAGATATTTTCATATTTATAGAAATTATATATATAAAATATATTTTTTTCAGATTAATAGAAATTATGCAATCTGAAAATAGAAAAAGAGAATGAAGAAAAAGTAGCAAAGCCTCAGAGAAATGTAGGAGAGCATTTGGCACACCAACATACCCATTAAGCAGAAAAGAAGAAAGATAGAAAATACTACAAAGAATTATATGAATAAATAATGGCTGAAAACTTTACAAATTTGATGGAAAACATTGCTATATACAGCCAAGAAGCTCAAGAAAAAGCAGCATAAATACAAAGGATCCTGTGAAGTGAGCTACAGGGTAGTCAAATATTGAAAGAAAAAGAGAAAGCCTTGAAAGTAGGAAGACAGAAAAAAAATTGTTATGCAATGGGACAAAACTAAGATTAAAAGCTGACTTCTCATCAGAAACACTGGAAGTCAGAAGGCAGTGAGATAACATTTTAAAGTGCTTACAGAAAAAATAAAACTGCTGCTAGCAAAACTTACAAGAAATGCTAAGAAAGATTTTCAGACTGAAAGCAAATAATACCAGACAGTAATTCAAACCCATATGAAAAAATTATAAATAACAGCATAGGTAATTATAAATTACATTGCAACTGAATATTTTTATTTTCTCTTAGGAACTTATTTAAAAAGCAACTGTATAAAACAATAGGTATATAATTTTCTTGTGCCTACAATATAAAGAAATGTAGTATATTTGATATTATTAGAACAAAGGATATGAGTGGGAAGAGAACTGTTTTAGAATAAGGAAATAACACTAGAGGATGACTTGAATGCATGGGAACAAATGAAAATCAGGAAGTGTAAATGAGAAAATTTTTATTAAAACAATAATAAATATATATTATCTCTTCTTTCAGTGCTGTTAAAAGATATAAAATTATACAAATTATATAAATATACTAGTTTAATTTTGACTCTGTATTCTGGGGTATTAATATACAGGGTATAATTTTTTTTTAATAATAAGAACATAAAGAAGAAATGGATCCTTATAGGAGTAATATTTCTATACCCCAGTGGAATTGAGTAAGCGTAAATATGAAGTAGTTTCTGCTCGTTAAGGTGTTCATTGCATTCAATGGGACAATCATTAGAAAATAAATTTTTTAAAATACTGAAGAAAATCATTCAAAGGATTCAAATATTGCAATAGGAAAAGAGGCTAGTCACAAAAGACTATTATATGAATCATTAACATAAAATATATAAAATATGCAAATATTTATATACAGAAAGTAGATCTGTGGTTGTAAAGGACTTGCAGGAATGGGTTTGAGGAATATAGGAGATACTGCTATGTGGTATGGAGTTCCTTGTTGGAGTGAAGCAAATGTCCTAAAATTGTGGTAATTGTTGCATAAATTTTGAATATATACATAAAGCTATTGTGTCATATACTACAAATGGGTTAACTTCATGGAGTGAATTATATTTTACTAATATTATTAAAAAAGAAATGGAGCTAGCATTTTTGTGGCCATAAGTTTTGTTATGTAACTTCCTTAAGTCTTGTTAAAATTGACTTCATGAACTACATAAACATAAAAAAGAAAATCTAGACTATGATAAAGAAAAATGTGCAATACAAAAATAAAACATGACCCCCAACTACATACTAAGAATGTATTAGCATTTATAATATTTCTAATTTTTATAATACTTAAGAACATTAGCTTTCCAGATTAAGGAAATAAATGTACATTAAATAATGGACACCAGAGTTCCTGTTGTGGCTCAGCAGAAACAAATCTGTCTAGTATGCATGAGGATGCAGGTTTCATCCCTGGGTCTGCTCAGAAGGCTAAGGATCTGCCTTTACTGGGAGCTGCAGCATAGGTTGCAGACAGGGCTTAGATCGAGAGTTGCTGCTGATGTGGCATAGGCTGGCAGCTGTAGCTCCAATTCAGCCCCTAGTCTGAGAACTTCCATACGCTCTGAGTGTGCGCCCCTTCTCCCCGCTTCCCCCCCCAAAAAAGCACAACATCAATCTCTGACTACATGTAAAATTTTCTAGCAGCTGCAGGAAAATAAATACGTGCATACCTACTAATATTCTTATATTAGGCCTATTTTTATATTAATGAAATAAGACTAGAAAACAAAAATCATCAAAATTTCTAGACATTTTTCTCAAATTCTGCTGTGGTTGAAGTAATCCGGAGACAGGGTTTACTAACTGTTAACAAATGGAGCTCTCACAATCTAGCTGCAAATCATCTATAGGTAGAGCTCTTTATGTTTCCTTTGAGGCCAACAAAGTTGAATACTATTGAGAGGTCAAGGAGAAATGAGTATTTCCAGACAAAGAGAATTGAGAACAGTGTCAAATGCTTTTGACCACAGTGTAAGGTATAAAGAAGTGAGAAGTCATTAAATGCCTGGATATAATCTCCTCATGGGGCTACTTTTAGGGAGAAACACAAATAAATGACTTTATGTATGAGGCTATTTGTCCCAGGTAATATAAAGCTCTTAAAATAATCCATCCTCCTTTATATCAACTTAAAGAGCCCATTATTTCTCATATGGAATTTAAACAGGATTCCGCATATTCCTGTGTCATTTGTCAATATACTTAGATACAAATGAATCATAATAATGAGGATTTTAACAATGTCAAAAAATTTAACATTATATGTCTTTCAAAGAAGTTAATTTTCTCTAGCTAAGAATTTCATGTAGATTCTACTAAAACGGATTAGAAATGATCGTTGGGAGCCAACTGAATATCACAGTTTATGTTGTTTAAACATTTATATTTAAATTAATTAATGGTATAGCAAATGCATGTTTTTCTTTCTCTAAAGTTTTGCTCTTCTATTTCAATTTCTGAATCAGTATTACTAAATTCAATTAAACCCAGAAGGTAAACATTAGTAAAAATAGAAGACATATCACTCACACCCTTAAATCACAGACATAGATGGAGATAACCATATTTAACATTTTGATATGTATCCATGTAGCTAGCCAGTGACTTTAACCCAGTGAGATCTGTGTAATATGTGTAATGCTTCTAGACTACAGAACTGAAGGTAAGAGATCTGTGTTGCTCTCAAGCCAATACCTTTACAGAAATTTGTTACAATAGCAAGTGTGAGATTTTTTCTTGTACTAGGATCAAGTGTGATCGCCCAACTGATAAGCACTTCTGGAAATATGGTGCTCTGAATTCCCAAGACAGAGGAGGATTATATTATCTGAAAAGTGTCTCATATGTAACCTAAAGATTAGAGAATGGTTGTGATGATTAAATGTGGATTTCAACTTGTAACAAATAGGTTTTACGGATTTACTTCTCTTAATGCCTTTTACATTTCAAATTTGCATTTGTGTCCAATTTAGTTTACATTTGAGGAAAGATTTAAGTGACGGCAACAAGCAAATTCTTAACATAAAGACATTTCAATAGATCTAAATGCTTGGTAAAATCTCTTGAAATTTTAGAAGTCATAATCAAAAAGAATCATGGTATATCAAAGAATATGGGATATCCAACAAAATACCTGGGAAATGAGAATTTCTTCAGATTTCTTCAGATTTCTTCAGATTCCCTGAATCTAGCATCTTAAAGGTTTGAGAACAGTCAAAAATAACAGTACTAAAAGTATTTTTGCTGACTGTATTGGTCACAGTTCTCCAGAGAAAGAGAATCAATAGGATAGTTAGGGTTGCATTGTCTCCCTGGTTCCTGTTCTCCCACAGCAAAGAACTGAAGCGGTGGACACATCAGAAAGGTCAGAAAGCATAAGCAAGTTTATTGAACCAAAAATACACTCTTCAGAGGGAGAGTGGGTTGCCTTTCCAGTAGGGACTGGCCCTGCCTTATAGTTGAGTTTCCCTTTATATCCCCATGCTGTAGACTGGAGTGAAAACCTGATTTTTCCCACCCAGACCCATCGCACATGTGTGAGGGCTGAATGTTGACTGGCCTCAAGTTTATGCCTCATTTGCATGGGGCATGTTCAATCTTCTGGTTGATCTTCAGTAGGACGCCTTGTCTGCACAGGGGATGGGTCACAGGGAAGTCTCCAGGAAGGTCCTTTGGCTTTGCACCTTTGCATATTCTTGTTTAACCATAGGCATCCTGTTTTTGGTGATGATTAATGGCCCGTTCTCAGTTCCCTATCCTATCCTAAAAGGATGTATATATATATATATATATATACATTTCAGGATGAATTTATGTACATATAAAGAAATATCTTTTAAAGAAGTGGCTCATGTAATTTTGGATGCTTGGCAAACCCAGAATTTGATGGGAGAGACTTACGGGCTGGAAACTCAGGGAAAAGTTACACTTGAGTCCAAAAGCAGGAGTTCCCTTTGTGGCTTAGAGGTTAATGAACCCAAGTAGGATCCATGAGGATGTGGGTTCGATCCCCAGCCTTACTCAGTGGGTTAAGGATCCGACGCTGCTGTGAGCTATGGTGTAGGTTGCAGACATGGCTTGGATCCCACATTGCTGTGGCTATGGCTGTGGCCAGCAGCTGAAGCTCCGATTTGCCCCCTAGCCTGGGAACTTCCATATGCCTGGGGTGCAACTCTAAAAAAAAAAAAGAAAAAACAAAACAACAACAACAAAACAAAAGCAGTCTGCAGGAGAATGACCTCTTGCTCAGGAAAGTTCACTCTTTTGTTCTATTCAGACCTTCAACTAATTGGATGAGGTCCACACACTTTATGGAGGGCAATCTATATTACTGAAAGTCCAACAATTTAAATATAAATCTCATCTAAAAACATCTAATTATCCAGCTATAAGACAGAAACAGATCACAAATATGGAGAGCAGACTTGTGGTTGCCAGTGGGGAGGGGGGAGGAAGTGGGATGGGTGGGAAGGACGAGGAGTTTGGGGTTAGTAGATGCAAACTATTACATTTAGAATGGGTAAGCAATGAGGTCCTACTGTACAGCACAGGTAACTATATCCAATTTTTTGGGGCAGAACATGATGGAAGATAGTATGAGAAAAATGAAGTGTATACAGGTATGACTGGGTTACTATGCTGAGCGGCAGAAATTGACACAACACTGCAAATCAACTACACCTTAATTAAAAAATTAAAATAAAATATAAATACCCTCATAGAAACACCCAGGATAATGTTTGACGAAATGTCTGGTCACTGTGGCCCAGGCAAATTGGCACTTAAAATTAACTGTCACAATAATAAAGAGTTACTTTACTGGTAGTTCAAGAACAAAGGAATTAACAGCAATGACTTATCAAGTAGCACTGACTGTCCCCTGAGTCACAGTGCAATATTATCTATTAACTTGTAGTTAACTTAGAAGTACTCTTAGAACACACTTATTTCAGAATTTGTAAAGATACTTTAAAGAAATACAGTTCTTTCCAGATTTTCATAACCTGAAGATCATTGCATTGTTCCAAATCACATGATCTGAGCATTGCTCTCAATATAATTTGTACTTTTACCCTTCACTGTTTAGATTATTTTCAACAGTGTTAATTCTTTTTTTGCAGTGCATTGTCTTTCTTAGGAGCAGTTGAAAGTGCACCAATTAATTACTTCTTTTCATCCTAATTCACAATAGGTTTTCTTTTAATTTCTTTTCATAACCCCATGCTAATTTTCCACTTCACTGAATGCAACACAAAAAGAATCAGTCCCTTTCAAATAAGTAAAAATTAACCCAACAATTAACCCAATATTTCTTTTCCTATTAAAAGACACAACCACTCTCTTTATGTACTTTAAATTTGTATATATTACAAAGTTAAATTTCAGCCAGTAACAAAGGTCATCACTCCTCTATCATTCCCATTTACTTTAGGCCACCCTCTGTCATCTTAATGATGGCATCATTTTAAACATGCTGAAGTTATTAAATGCTGGGTCACTGCAGCTTGACAATGACAAGATAAAGGTAGTAGCTTCCAAGACCAATTATTGTCACCAAGCACTTAATAGAGGTCAATTTCTTGGTGGTCAACCATGCATTGGAGTGTACCACCCTCCCTCACTGATATAGATCAGATACAGAACTTGATGTTACCCAGATCCAGAAATGTTCTTTGTTTTTTTTCATTCATCCAAGATATCTAACATAGTGTCAGTTTGAATATTAAAGGATGATATATGCTTTCTTATAACCAGATTGCCTATGTTTGATAATAAGTGCTTCTACTTCTTGAAATCGATAGACTTTAGAGCCAAAATTTTCCTTCACAATGTCAAGCCATAAACTTCGAATCAGAGTGTTCTGAAAGGCATTTCAGACAGATGGTGGTGAAGGCTGCTAAGCTATTCATTTATTACCACAGAATATAACTCTGTGGTTGTCAGATCTGTGGCTGCCAAATTCTGAATTTTTCTTCCCTGTATAGACTTAGATGTCATTTCCCTGTTTTTGTTCTTTATTTTTCTTTTTTCTTTTCTTTCTTTCTTTGAGAGACTCAGCTAACTGATCATCCCTGTTCTCTGCAGGTGGTCCTTCCTCAGACTGGGTTTGATACAGCTGGCTGAGAAAGGATCACACAGAATGAATACAGGACAAATCTATATAAGAAAGTCCCAATATAATTAAAACATCACATTTCTATAAAAATTAGAGTTGTAGTATTGAACAAAGAATTGCTGGCAATAAGTTTGGATGAATCAGAGAGCAATTTAGTGGAATTTAAGTCCAGTAATCTACAAGTTATAAAAATCTGATGCATTGGTAATCATTAACGAGTAGAGATATTCACCTATAGAAGAAAGAGTCATTTATGCATGAATTTCTACTTAGTGAGTGACGGCTCACTGTGTTTTCCTATTTTTAACATAAATATACTGTGATTACAAAATACAGGGATAGGGAGTTCAATGGTATCCTAGCAGTTAAGGATTTGGTTTTGTCACCGCTATGACTCAGGTTGCTACTTCAGGTTCAATCAGGCTCAGGATCAATCTCTAGTTGGGGAACTTCTCCATGCCACAGGTGCAGGCAAAAAAAAAAAAAAAAAAAAGGCAGAAAGAGAAATTAAACATAGGGTGGGTCAGTGTAGGAAGTATGGAGGAGAGTTAGCAAATGGAGCAGAGTTAGAGATGCAGTAGACAGGTAAGAAATAAGTGCAGTGATGACAAATGATATGAGAAATTTGGCTTTTATTCTTTAATGGAAACCCCAAGGCAAGATGTGTCCATAACAGTGACTCTAGGAAACTATATATATATATATATATATATATATATATATATATATATATATAAAAGAAAATAATAATAACTGATACTTTCAAATACTCATTGATTGGTATAATGTTGGTAATTATGCATGTGCATAAAATTCATTCACACAATTACATAGATATGTTTACAAATTATTTTCTAAAAATAAATCAAATTGTTTGTTATACATAGTATTGATAAATGTTCATGTAGGCATAGACTTATAGATGGACTACTCACAGAAACATCTTGAGTAATCACACAAGATATAATAACCAGGAGTTACAGAATAAGTTCAGTAGAGTGAGGACACTAAGAAGAAGAGCAAGAATATTATCCAAAACAGTTATACATTTTTTTTTTTTGCCTTTTTAGGGCCTCATGCACCACATATGGAGGTTCCCCAGGCTAGGAGTCAAATCAGAGCTGTAGCCGCTGGCCTACACCACAGCCACAGCAACACGGGATCCGAGATGTGTCTGTCTGCGACCTACACCACAGCTCAGGCCAATGCCGGATCCTTAACCCACTGAGCGAGGCCAGGGCTTGAATCTGTGTCCTAATGGATGCTGCTCAGATTTGTTTCCACTGAGCCATGGCATAAACTCCAAGAGGTATAAATTTGTATAGGTTAAATTGTCTCCCATCCAAAAATAAATTAATAAATATGCTAAAGTCCTAACCCTTGAGACTACAGAATATGACTTCATTTGGAAATAGGGTCATTCATTATCAATGAAATTACCTAAGGTGAGGTCATAATGTGGTAGGGTGTCCTCCTAATCCAGTATGACTGTTGTCCTTATAAAAAAGACATCATGTGGCATATAGAGACAGAGACACACAGTAAGAACTTCCTGTGACAATAAGGCAGCTGCAAGCCAAGGGACGGCAAATGTCACCAGTCAACCACGAGAAGCAAAGAAGAAACAGGGAAGGATTTTCCCAAAGGTGTCTGAGGAACAGACCTGTGGACACCTTGATTTCAGACTTCTAGACCCTGGAACTGCGAATATTTTAAGCCACACAGTTTGTGGTACTTTCATATGGCAGAATTTAAAATGCCTTCTCTAGGGAGTGATCAATTATTCATGATAATATCTGGGTAAGTGAAGATATTGAAGAAGAATTATTTCCCTTTAGGCCCAACTTTACCTCCTGAAGGCAGAGGTGGTCTAGAAAAAATACAGTGCTACTGTATGACATTCCTACAGGAATAAAAGAAATAACAAAGGCTAAAGAAATTCCATAAATACGTGTGTGTGTGTGTGTGTATGTATATGTGTGTGTGTGTGTGTAGAGAGAGAAATTAGAAATTGGTAAAGGATGCATCTCAGTATAAAGGAGAAAAGACATATTTTGTAATAACTAATATTTAGATAATTAGGTGCTATCTGGACAAATTAGATTCACATTTCATACCTTACACCAAAATAAATTCAAGCTGTATCATAAATTAAAATGTTAAAATTGCATAAAAGTATAGTTTTTATTTAATGTAAGAAAAAAAATCACTCATATATGAGAGAAAATTTAACAGCCATAAAAAACTGGTAAATCTGACAATATTAAAACAAAATCCACGAGAAATAGTCAAAGAAAAAGGTTAATTAGAGATAAAATGGTCTGTAACTGAAGTGACAAGATTATAAACTATAATTCTCTTCTATACAAAAAGGTTATATAAGTCCATAAGACAAAGACCAACACACTCACATAAAAATGATCAAAGGATCATAACAATCAAATGATAGAAAATTAATTGTTTTAATAACATGTAAAGGTGCTCACTGTGACTTTGAATTTTAAATGCAAATTTAAAATATAATGAGAGGAGTTCCCGTCATGGCTCAGCGGAAACGAATCTGACTAGGAACCATGAGGCTGCGGGTTCGATCCCTGGCCTTGCTCAGTGAGTTAAGGATCTGGTGTTGCCATAAGCTGTGGTGCAGCCGTAGCTCCGATTAGACCCCTATCCTGGGAAGTTCCACATGCTGCGGGTGCAGCCTTAAAACAACAAAAGGCAAAAAAAAAATAAACATAAAAAATATACAGTGAGGTACTATTTTCATCTATCAGGTGGATATAGATCAGATATTTGGCAGTATGCAACATACATTCAAAAGATAGGGTAAGAGGTACTGCAAACATGGCATTTTCTCCAAAAAGGGCGATTTGCCTCTATCTTCCAATTAAAGAATATACATATCTTTTGACTGACAGTTGTATACCATACAATTATACTGATGAAGTATAGGATTATTCATTATAGTATTGTTTTTAATAAATATGTGAAGCAAATTAAATGTCTATCAATAGAAAACTGATTACAATTTTGTAAAAATTTATATACTCTATAGGCATAAGTAAACTAAGAAACAAATGAGTCAAAATGATGAAACTCTTTTAAAACTAATGTGAAATCATCTCCAAAGAGAAGGTTATTATTATCACCAAAGAAAAGTGATGGTTATTATCATACATGCTATAAGCTATCATTTGCATAATAAGGATGCACATGCACACAATGTATATACAGATAAATATGCATATAGGAACATATGTATATTTAATACATATATTTAATACATATAATTAAATATATAATTATATATTTAATTGCATATGTGTGTCTGTGTATATATGCATATTTATATCTAACAGAATACAAAATAAATTGGTAATTTTAGTTTTGTTCTGCTCAGATGAGGAAATTTTTTTTTGTCCAGTTTTGTACACAGATTTTTTTTTTTTTGGAATGAACAAGAACACAAAACTTTTCATTCTGTATTTCTGGGTACATTTTTAATTTTGTAATACTCGAAACTAACAAATATTAATATTAAAATTTTTATAAGAAAGGTAATGGTATAACCTTTCCACCAATCCAGACTCCATTATTTAATGGTTCTCAAGGGTTGGGTTTTCATACGCCTCTTTAAATGCACTTAACTGAGACTAGGAAACATAGAACAAAAATGGACAATGAGAAATATAAAGCATGCCTATGCACAGAATGGGGATCATGTGGGGTTGGAACAAAACATATAGGTGGAGTTAAATTACCCTCTGGCTTATAAAATATAGAATGGTGCAAAAAGCTTTTCTGGTAGGACTCATAGATTGGTGGATAAAGAGAATTCACCAACTACAATGATGCCACATATGGTCTAATCCCTAAGTACATTATCTATCCTGGTGTTGAATAATTCATAAATGGGGTAGAGGAGAAAGTCACATGAAAGCAAATGCTAGTTAAAAAAACAAAATATAACCTTCACCTATCCATGAGGAATTCTTAGAAATGAGGGTGAAAATTTCATGTCTTAGATGAAAACTAGTCCAAACTCTTTGATACTCTTAGCATCAAGATGTCAGGATTATTCCCCTTTTACTTGAACGTGAACTGGCCCCATGGTTGCTTAACCAATGGAATGTGAGAGAATTGACACAATGCCAGTTTGTTAAGGAGACTGGGCAGCCTCTGATTCCTCATATTGGTACACTTGCTCTGGGGAAATCCAGCCTTGCTATAAGATATTTGAATGCCCTGAGACCAGCAAGCTATAAGAAAGCCTAAGCTAGCCCTATGGAGAGGCCACAGGGAGGGAGGGAGGAAGAGGGGGGTAAGTGAGAGAGAAGGAGGAAATGGAAGTGAGAAAGTGAGAGAGAAAGAAGTCATGACATTAGAACGCAGGCATCCCAAGCATGCAGCCTCAGTTTCTAAGCATGAAAGTATAAACCTCTTGCCAATCCAGCTCTGACAAGCTTACAAATGACTCCAGACATAGCTGCCACCCCTGTAACCACATGAGAGACCAAAAGCATGAAGCATCCAACTGAGTGAATGCACCATCAGAAAACATGAGCAATAGTAATAAAGTGCTGTTTTGAGCCACTAAGTTTTTGGGGTACTTTGTTACATAACAATAAATAATCAAAGAGGAAACTGATTTGTCAAAGTGAATTGCTGTTGTTAAAAAGAAAGGTTTTAAATGAAAACATGTGGGATCAGCTAGGAATGAGCAGCAGGCAGACATTAGCAGGGCCTTAGGGAGATTGTTAGCAAATACTGAAATGGCAGGTAGGAATTTGCCATAAGGCTTGTTTTGAGGGAAATACTGCGTTTCTTAGTGTCGACAACTGATGGTATTCTCATATGTGGCAATGTAGAAATGGAACATGTTTTTGTTTTTGTTTTTACTGATTCTGTGGATTTGGCTAAGGATATTTCCAGGCAGAACCATATAAGGGTTATCTAATTTATTATTTCGCTCTATATTATAATGTGCAGAGAAAAACTAAAGAAGGAACTGTTCAGTCTCAAGATAGAATTTGGAATAAACTTTCTGAGGCAGGATTTGCTGTGTTCAAAAACAAAATACTTTCTTACCTCCAGTCTCTCCCAAAAAATACTCTGGAAATAAATAATTTCAAGGCAGTGAATGAATTCAGGACACTGGTCATATTTTCAAGAGTGAAGCTCTAAAACCTTGGTCACATGCTCAGAAACATGTAAATGCAGTGGTTCATAAATCCCTGCATTTGACAATGTCGGCCAAGACCGAAGGGCACTGTCTTCTTGTATTCTGACTCTCCGCCCAAGGTACTACGAGAGAACTTCTGTGGTGACTTGTCTAATAACATGGATTATAAATTTAAGTACAAAGATTTAAAAATTAATTTTACATACTTGGACTGAAACAGAGTTCAAAGGGTAAAAAGACATTTGAATCTCTAATTTTTATTGGCAAAAAGAAAGCTTTGAAAACTACTCAGATACAAGAAAGAAAGAAAGAGGAAGGAAGTGAGGAAGGAGGAAGGGAGGAAGGAAGGGAGGAAGAGGAAGGAAGGAAGGAAGGAAAAGAAAGCAAGCAAGCAAGAAAGAGAGGAAGGGAGAGAGAAAGAAAGCAGAGAGAGGGAGGAAGGAAGGAAGAGAGGGGGGAAAAGAAAGAAGGGAAGTAGGGAGAAAAAGGGGAAGAAAGGGAGAGAGAGAGAAAAGGAAAGGAAGGGAGAAAAAAAGGGAGTTCTGATTGTGGATCATGGGGTTAAGAACCTGACATAGTGTCCATGAGGATACAGGTTCAATCCCTTACTCAGTGGGTTAAGGAGCATTGCTATGAGCTGTGGTGTAGGTTGTAGCCACAGCATGGATTTGGCATTGCTGTGGCTGCGGTCTAGGCCGGCAGCAGCAGCTCTGGTTCAACCCCTAGCCTAGGAACTTCCATATGCCACAGGTGCAACCAAGAAAAAAAAAAAAAAAACAGAGAGAGAAAACAATGAAGGAATAAGGAGAGAGAGAGAGAAATGGAGGGAGGGAGTAAGGAAAGAAAGAAAGGGAGTGAAGGAGGGAGAAAGGGAGGGAGGGAGGAAGGAGAGAAGGAGGGAAGGAAGGAAGGACGGACAGAGGAGGACAGGAAAACCACGTATTATACAAAAGGAAAAATGCTTAGAAAGTAATTCCAAGAGCTTAGAGGACAGAGCAAGATCCACAGAAAATCACTGCTGCAGAGCAGGACTTGGTCTCTAATTAAGGAACTGTACCTTAATTCAGAATAGCTCTGTACCTGTGACTGTCCAGACCTCCTGAGCCCTCTTTAGTCTATAACAGCAGAGTCATAGTTACCCTATGATCCTCCCATTTTTATGTCAGATGTAAGGAAGACAGATAATGAATGTGCCCCTTTAATTCTAGGTCTTCAGATCATAAGGATACTGATCTAGATCCAAACCCAAGTAATTGTGCCCAAAGAGAAAGACCCAGACAAACATCAGTCGTCCCATCCATCACATTGGTATTAGTTTTTACCACTGCTGTAACAAATTCCCACAAACTCAGTGACATAAAACAATATAATTTATTATCTTTCCTTTTTAGAGGTCAAAAGTGAAAATTAGTGGCAGTAGACTAAGGTCAAGGTATTGTTAGGGCTGGTTACTTCTGGAGGCCCTGAGGGGAGAAACTGCTTTCTTGCTTTTTGTAGCATCTAAAGGACACCTGCTTTCCTTGGCTCCTGGCCACTTCCTTACAATGGCATCACTTCAACCTCTGCTTCCTTGCCACCCTCTTTTAAGGCCTCTTATAATTACATCAAGTCTCCATTGAAGTAATACAGGATATTCTCTTCCATCTCAAAATCTTTGAGCTAATTGCATGTGCAAAGCCCCTTTTTCTTATATTCACATGTACCTAGGACAATTATAATGTAGATCCTTTTTTATTTTGGTGGACAGGGAATGGTCTTCTGTGAATCATTCTACTTGAAGGGTAAGACATGTAAGTATGTTAGTATGTAAGCTTCTTGTATACCCAGCTAAAATGAGCCTTCAGATAACTGCAGCTTTAGCCACCATCTGAAAACAAGGACACTACAGATCATTAGAAAAAGATGTACTGACTCCAGCCAATCACAGAAACACAAAAGATACTATTAAAGCTTGGGGGATATACTTATATAGCAATAGAGAACTGTAATTCTATAATTGAGAATAGAATTTTCTCACTAGGTATCCAGGAAGAGAAACAAGGCCCTATACTGGGTCCTAATTGGACTGGTAGTAGAGAGCAGTGTTCCTGTGAAATTCTATGAAGTGGGGCTTAATACAGTCTTTCTTAGACACTGTGATAAATCACTCATGATTAAGTGAGGAGAACTGTGGCAGTGGGCGAAAAGGAAGCAAACCATAAAAATTGCTAACATATATTTTAAGGATTATTATGGTCATGCCAATAATAAAACATTACTGATGTCAGTATAAGAAATAGATATGAAGTACTGCTACTTCTACCTAAATAACTAGGTATATATAGATCTCTCCTTTGCCTATACTTAATTGGTCCTTCTGAGTGGAATCTGTCAAAGATGCAGACGGGAAAATATGTAACACTACTGATTCCCTGGCAGACTGCTAATTGTTCTTCAGTATCTGTTTTTCCACTTTTCTATAATATGAAAATGCTGGGCATGTGCATGGACTACATTTTCCAGCTTCCTTTGTATTGAGTGACAAAAGCTGAATTGGCACATCATGCAAAGTCTGAGACTTGGCCATAATACATGAGTGCTCTTCTTTCCTTTTGTCTTCCAATCCTAGGCACAGACAGATATAGATATGGAAACAGCACCCTCATGGTAGAAGACTACTGGATGATGCAATGAGAGGATACTGGGACCCTAAAAGTGTTTGAATTTGAGCTAAACTGTCAAAAAGAGATGCTAAATTTCAGACTACTGAGAGAAAAATTACTATCTTACTTAAAGTTACTCTATTTTTATAATCAGTGTGTGTATATATATATATATATATATATATGTTTTGGTTAAAGCTAAATAAGGTAAAAGCATAGCAGTTAAGATAAAAACCTAAGTTTACCTACTTAGTATAAATTTAAAAAAAAAACTTCACTCTAACTATTGTACTCCTGGAGAAAAACATACTTAAAACTCTGCTATTGAAGAAATGGTGACTGAAGGATTTTACTATGGGCTGGACTAGCTAGTAACCAAAATCAACAGAAAGAAGTAACATAAAAAGAACAACAGTTATTCCTTTAGAAATGACGACTGTGGATATAGTGATTACTTTTTGCTGAGTAAGCAATTACTCCAGAATTTAGCAGTTTAAAACAAGAAGTTTTCTTGTCTCTGTTTCTTTTTTCTTGTGATTCACATTTTTAAGGTTTAAATGTAATGTTTTATTTTCTTTTTTAATGATTTTTATTTTTTCTATTATAATCGGTTCACAGTGTTCTGTCAATTTTCTACTATACAGCAGAGTGACCCAGTCACACATACACATATACATTCTTTTTCTCACATTATCCTCCATCTTGCTCCATCACAGTGACTAGATATAGTTCCTAGTGATACAGAGCAGACTCTCATTGCTTATCCATTCCAAATGCAATAGTTTTCACCTATTAAGCCCAGATTCCTACTCCATCCCACTCCCTCCCCCTTGGCAACTATAAATCTGTTCTCCAATTCCATGAGTTTCTTTTCTGTGGAAAAGTTCATTTGTTTCGTACATTAGATTCCAGAAATAAGGGATATCATATGGTATCTGTCTTCTGACTTAGTATGACAGTCTATAGATCTATCCATGATGCTGCAAATGGCATTATTTTGTTATTTTTATGGCTGAGTAGTATTCCATTGTGTATACATACCACATCTTCTTAATCCATTCATCTGTCAGTGGACATTTAGGTTGTTTCAATGTCCTGGCTATTGTGAATAGTGCTACAGTGGACATACGGGCACATGTGTCTATTTCAAGGAAAGGTTTGTCCAGATGTATGCCTAAGAGTGGGATTGCTGGGTCATACGGTAGTTCTATATTTACTTTTCTGAGGTAGAGTCATACTGTTTTCTATAGTGGTCATTCCATTACATTCCTACCAACAGCATAGGAAGGTTCCCATTTCTCCACACCATCTCCAGCATTTGTTATTTTTGGACTTATTAATGATGGCCATTCTTACAGTTGTGAGGTGGTACCTCATTGTAGTTTTGATTTGCATTTCTCTAATAATCAGTGATGTTGAGCATTTTTCCATGAGCTTGTTGGCCATCTGTATATCTTCTTTGGAGAAATGTCTATTCACATTTTGCCCATTTTTAAATTGGGTTGTTGGTTTTTTTCTTGTTGAGTTGTATCAGTTGTTTGTATATTTTAGAGATTAAGCCTTTGTCAGTTGCATTGTTTGAAACTATTTTCTCCCATTCTGTAGGTTGTCTTTTTGTTTTTTTTTATGGTTTCCTTTGCTGTGCAAAAGCTACCTTTTAAAATTGCACCCCCCAAAATTAAATACCTAGGAATAAACATGACCAAGGAGGTGAAAAACATGCTGAGAACTATAAAACATTAATCAAGGGAATTAAAGGGGATTCAAACAAATGGAAAGATATTCCATGCTCCTGGGTTGGAAAAATTAATATTGTAAAAATGTCCATACTATCAAGAGCAATCTACAGACTCAGTGAAATTACCCATGACATTTTTCACAGAACTAAAACAAACAAACATTTTATATGATTAGAGCCTCTTTGCCTGCCTGCCTGCATCTCTCACAAGCATCCTATCTCAATAAATCTATTTCTGCCTATCAAAAAAAAAAAATATGGAACGATAAAAGGCCCAGAATTGCTAAAGCAATCCTGAGGAACAAAAACCAAGCAGGAGGCATACCTCTCCCAGACTTCAGGCAATATTACAGGGCCACAGTAATCAAGACAGTGTGGCACTCGTACCAAAGCAGACATGCAGACCATGTAGTCAGCAGTCCAAGCACATTTCAGTCTAGTGTTTCTGACTCAAGAACGCCCATGAGACTGTGGTTAAACTGTGTCCAGGGATGCATCTGTCTCTTTGGTGAAAGACATAAACTCATATATGCAACAGGCTGAGCAAATGTGAAACAAAATAAACCCAGAGAAATACACACAAATAAATATGAAAATTATATTTCTGAAAATAAAGACAAAAAATTCTGATGTTAGCCATAGTGAAATGACATTAGTTACAGGGGGATATTAATTCTAAGGATAAGAGATTTCTCATCAAAAACAAGTGGAGTGATATTTTTCAGATTCTATAGCTGGTAAAACAACCCTTCGGGAATGAAGGGGACATAATGATATCCTAAGACAAAAGAAAAATTGAATTTGTCACTAGCTGACCTATCCTTAAAGAATGAGGAAAGGAAGTTTTTAAATCAGAAAATAATAAAAGAAGGAATTTGGGGGTACTGGACAAGAAAAATGTACACTTGAAAAAGCAGAAATATGGGAAGATACAAAACAGACCATCCTAATTCATTTTTTTTTCTTGACTTTTTAGGGCCACACCCATGGCAAGGAAGTTCCCAGGCTAGGGGCTGAATCAGAGCTGTAGCTTCTGACCTACACCACACCATATCAATGTCAGATCTGAGCTGCATCCACAGCTCATGGCAATGCCAGATCCTTAACCCACTGAGCAAGGCCAAGGATTGAACCCATGTCCTCATGGATACTAGTCGGGTTTGATCCATTGAGCCATGATGGAAACTCCAAAATATGTGATAATTAAAACAAAAATTATAACACCATCCAATACACATGATAAGTGTATTTAATAGTGGGGAAGGTAAATGTACCTAAATGGAAGTACAATTTCCACACTTCACTTAAAAAGATAGTCGATACTTGTTGACTGATTATGACTCGCGTATATTGTTTTTTAAAGAGTACCCACTAAAGAAACTATATTAACTGTCAAAACAAAATTCCCCCCAAAAGTCTAGTAACCCATAGAATGGCAAGAAAAAAAGACACCTTTATTCATAATGGTCAATAATTGGAAATAAACCAAATGTCCTCCAAGTGGTGGATGATTTAAAAACTGACGTATATTCATACCATACTCAACAACAAAAGGAATAAACTATGACACATGCAATATCTCAGATGAATATTTAGAGAATTATGTTGGATAGAAAATTCAAATCCCAAAAGCTTATTAAAAATATAATTTCACCATCAAAATGACAACATGTTAGAAATGGAGAACAGATTAATAGTTGCCATGAGTTATAGATGAGGGGAGGGAGACAGGTGGATATTCCTAAAAAATAGCAACAGGAGAGATCTTTGTGGTGAAGGAATTATTCAATATTTAGGCTAAATCAATTTCCATATCCTGTTGTAATGTTGTACTACAGTTTTGTAAGATGGTACTACTGGGAAAAACTAAGTAAAGATATAGGCAGTCTTTGTATTATTTCTTGCAATGGAATGTTTTATGATAATTAATCAAATGATATATTCAATTTACTTCTGCTTCCTTTATTTTCATGAGTTGTTCATTATACCTTTCTGTTTTTACTTTAATCTTCATAGTGCCAACTGAACATTCTCAAACAACCTCTATGTGTGAAATAAAGATTATTCTGAATTTGGGAATGAAACTGCAAAACATTGATTTTTCCACAAAGAACTTAGAGATGCCATTTCAAACCCCTGTGGAAAAGATGCATGGAGACCTAAGTGTAATTTCATAATTCTAAACATTTGTTGTGTTGAGACAATTCAATGAATTAAACATGAATTCAGACTTTCCTCAACTTTCAGGTAAAATACGATTTTCAAAGAGTAAACATATACATCTAAAGGAAAATATAGATATGGAAACCTAGAAAAGACATAGAAAAGGTAGTGCTAACATTATAACTATCTCATATAGTCTGTAATATTTTAACTAAATTTGCTTCCTTATAAAATTTAAAAAAAGAAATGTGCATTATAAAAATAGGAATTTTTATTTTTTTTCTGTCTAAGAAGTATAAGAAATTCAATAATCCATATGAGCAATGACACCTTTAAACTTCTTCATGCTCCACAATTATTTGGAATATAATCATCAAGCTTTTTAAAATCTGAAGAAACAAGGCAGACTTGAATTTTCATATCAGGAAGAACATACACAACATGTCCACTGAAAAATTCAAAAAGCCAAATAACAAATATAAAATGATTATTCTTTTATAATACCTTCCTTCTTAAATTATATTTGAAGAAATAATTTATAAGATCTGACCAGGAGATAATATTTTTCTTTATTCCAGCTTTCTAATGATTTCAGCCACTTTGTTATTTCATAACTCTAGAGGATATGTAAAGGATCCCTACTCTCATGCAGTTACTGATTTATTTATGTCATCATTTGTTAAACAAATATTTATTTCCCACCTGCAGAGCTCCAAGCATGGTGATATGTCAAGCCAATGAGACAAAAATGAATCAGAAATGGACTTGTTGAAGGAACAGAACATTAGATGTTCCCAAAAATATTCACAAGCCCTAGGTAGAATGAAATATATATATGAAAATCCTACTGGACTTTAGAGAGGAAATTTTTTTTTTGGTAATGGAGGGTTGAGAGATGATTAGGAGAGGAACTGATTACTTTAGTTCAAAACATTTATTTGATGTGAATTTGGCCCAGAAAAAAATCATCTATAGCCTATCATTTTTCCAAAGCATCATTTACATTTGGAGGGAAGCTCGCACAAAATTCCCTCTACAGGTATATCACACAGATAAACTTACAGGCCAGTGGCCTCAACATCGTAACTGACATAAAAATATATGTGATGTATAAAGGCATATATTCCTCCCTGCATACACAGATATATGTATTAATCTAATGTAGTATATACAAAATTGAAAATATATGTGCTCTACAACTTACAAATAAAGTCTATAATTGAATGAGTGAGCAAATACAAATGATCAGATAATAACTAAATGAAGAAAAATTCCTGAAGATGGTGAAGCAATTGCAGAAAGTCTCATTAATGTGGTGTTAGACTCTATGGTACTGACACATTAGCTTTTAATTGGAGAATATGTCTACATTTTCTGTGCGTATTCTTAACATACAGCAAATTAAATAAAATAGTAGCCTTGATTACAGAAACTTCATGATAAGGTTTTTCTTTTATCATTTTTAGGTTAGTTTAAAGTTGTATTACACTTGCCCTATTAAAGGGAAACAGTCTTTAGTAAAACACATCTTACTACCATATTTCTGAATTTTACTATAAAATTTTAATGTAATTATTTAAGAAATATTTATGCACAAATAGGGAAATGGTTTTTACTCTACTTTTTAAAAATTATAATGTAATATATATTATCCCAAACTGACAATCCTTCCCCCATGAATACCTACCTAAATTAATTTGAAATGAAAGGTAAAAGAAACATAAAGGACTTTTCACAACCTTCAAAGAGATGCAGCTGGTCTAGCTAAAATTAATTATTATAAATTATTAGTGTCAATCAAATTGTGATTTCCATTTTCTGATTAAATCTACATGAAAGGTCTTCAAACAGAGAGTTCAGCTGCCACCAAGTGACAAATCAATCAAGAAAGACAATACAAGCAAGTGATTAGGATGTAGGGAAAATACAATAGTATGTGGGTGGCATTTTCCCTCTCATTCACAGCCCTGTTATTAATCAGAAAATGGGAGTAACCATTTATTACATTTACTTTTATTTAAACATCAAAAGGTTTCAATATGACCATTTTGTACCCTGCAAACATTGAAACGACAAAGGAAAAGGCTTCAATGACATTTGAATATGTTTGTTTAAGAAAAAATATTATAGGTTTACTGCAAAGCATTCAGTAAGTTTTGGTGGGTCAAAATTGCTTTAGAGCAAAACAAACAAAACTCTGATATCACTTAGTTAAACAACAAAAAATGTCAAGATTTTTTTCACATTTTCTAGACTGATTTACACTCTTATCAAGTTGGTTGTCATGTCCAGTGGGGTTTGATTTCCATCACTAAAGTCAAAAGACTTCAGGCAGCAAGACAAATGGAATTGGGAAAAAGCTGGCAGCATATAGCTCAGAGAAACTGACCTTAGGAAATTAAGTATATCTTATTTTGACTCTTATTTATAAATATTTTTGAGAAATCATTATCCCCTCTAATAAATTTAACTGCATTTATGCTTGAAAAATTTCTGAATATGTAATGTGGCAAAAATTCAACCAGTTTTAGTGCAGTGAGTTTTATGTTTATTATTTATATACCTATTACATAATCTCAATATTTAATAATTTTATTTTAAAATAGAATTAGTATGTTAATATTTCATTTGGAGAGTGACTTAAAACTATCTTCAGAAAACAACACTGCCAATAAATCAGTATACAAAATACTTTAAAAAACACATTGATAATTTCTATTCAAACTCATGACTATAGGAGTTCCTGTCGTGGCTCAGAGGAAATGAATCTGATTAGTATACATGAGGACTCAGGTTCGATTCCTGGCCTTGTTCAGTGGGTTAAGGATCCTGTGTTGCTGTGAGCTGTGGTTTAAGTCGCAGACACAGCTAGGATGTGGTATAGGCCAGCAGCTGTAGCTCCAATTTGACCCCTAGCCTGGGAATCTCCATATTGCGTGGGTGTGGCCCTAAAAAGCCAAAAAAAAAAAAAAAAAAAAACATGGCTACAAAGCACCATTGCTTTGTGACTTTATCTGTAAAATATATTGAGATCTTACTCAATATTTATTAAAAATTACTTTTTGCCACATGTATGAAATAAAAATCATATTACTACTAGGAGTAGCTAAGAACTGTATTAAGTATTTACTTATATGAGCTTTTGTACTAAAAACACATCAAGATAAATCGCTCTTCTCATTGCATACGTAAGATGTCTGAGGTACAACTAATTATATAGTCACACAGCTAACTAGTGATAATTTTTCCAATTATCCATACCGGTCCTCTTAACAATTAAAGAGTTCACAGTGATTTCTCTAGAAATAGGAGAAGTGATACATGGGAATACTTAAGAAAATATAACTGCATTTTTCCTGACAGAAAATGTGAACATCATCCTTGTACTATTTTTCAGTCTCTTTCCCACTTACATTTTTAAAAAATTGGCCTGTAGGATGTGGTGTGCAGAATGAGAGCAAGCCAATTCATCTACTACTGACCTATATAACTATTTTCACACTTTTTTCCTAATCTGTATATAAGAAGGAACGTATTTTTAAATCTTAATTTTTCTTCCGTGGAAAATCATAAGAAGTAGCACTGACGTGAATTTCTAGGTTTTCATATGCCTAGAATACATATAAAACTTGAATATGTATGTGTGTGCGTGCACACATGCATACAGGTGCATTTCTACACATAAGTTTTTAAAAAGCGGTTGTGAGTTTTCCACAGAATGACTGCCCTACTAATTAACACTTCATTTTATTAAAATTTTATTTACGTATTTTATTTAAAGCTCCAAAACATTTCTTTCTATTTTTATATAAAATATCTCCACCACTAACCAGAGACTTATACTAGAGTGCATACTTCATGTGAAGATGGATCTTAACCTACAGATTTGTAAATTCCTCCATACCCAACCTATCACAATAATAGACACAGAGCAGGGACTGATAATAACTTATCATTAAATTACCAATTAGCCTTAAAAAAAAGCTTGCGGTCAAAATAGTTTTATTCTCTGTACCAATTCCTTTGCACCAATAATTTTCCATGTCTTAAATTAAACAGCTTCGGAAATCTATCTCTATAGACTTTTATATGCATCACTTATACAGAAAAATGCTTTTATTTGACTATTTTGTTTCAAAAATAACCATTAAAAGGGATCACTCAGGATCTAAATCAGGCTATTGTGGTAAGTTGTTCAGTTGTGAAAGAGTCTCTTTTCTTTGTTATAAGATAATTACATGCATCATCTCATTGATGTCAAGCTTGATCACAAAATGTGGCCTGTAGTGATATGCCAATTCTGAGCAGATTTCAGATCTGTTGCTTAGTTCTTGTTAAGTTCTCTTTTCTCTGAGCTATAATACATGCAAGGCCCCAGACAAGCACTATTCCTTTAGTGTCCGCCTCCAAATAGAGATGAGCTATAGGGGAACTTGGTGCTTACCAAGGAAACTCAACTGTTGTTTGTTGGAAGCCCTAGAGGTTTGTGGTTGTTTTGACATGACCCTAGCATAAACTGACTGACAGTCAAAAGAGATAGGCTTTTATTTAAAAGTTCTTGTTTTCCCTAGTTGCATGAATTTTCCATTGTCTTAACAAAATGGCATTTGGTTACATTCACCATACAGCAATGCATATTTGAGTGCCTACTCCACACAGACAATTGAACTAAGAATTGAAGTTATACAAAATCTATAAGCAGCCATAGTTGGCAACAGGGCCTAAAATTATGGCTTGTGTGATAAAGAAGGAACATGAATTATAAGACCTGTTACAAGGCAATGCATGATTCCTTGCAAACTGAGTTCAGAAAAGGGAGCATCCGAATGGGCTGGAGAGTTGATGAGCAAATATTCCTAAAGAGTGTGGAAAGTTAGCAGAACCTACAATGATGGTCAGTTTTAGGTGGTGAGTGGCTAACAAAGTGAAGAAAGGCACCCATGTAAGAAAAAGGTATGATCAGGATTAGACCTGAGGGTTCTTTGGGATGGTAATTGAAGATATGACTGATAACTTGATTTTTTTATCCTTGTTCCCCTAATGCTATACGAAAGAATATTGTTCAAGAGAATAAATGCACCCATTATTGAGCTCTATGCTCACATTAGGGTGGAAAAACTTAATAGGGAAATTATGAACAGTTTTATTCATGCTGAGTTTCTCAGGGAATTTAATATACTGATAAACATTGTGATCTTCATTAGAGATAAAATTTTCAGATTTTTCTAAACTTAGCCACAAAACAACTCTGTTACAGCACATCTTTATTAATATTTGAAAGAACACTATTTGAAACTCAACTTAGGAAATGATTGTAGCACAGCTCTTAATCCCACACTAAGTAAAGATAATTAAGTGCTTAATCCTCTATATTATTGGATATCAAACATTTCAAGTGTGAGAATTTTTTTAATGACAAGTTTTATGAACCTCCATAAAATAATAACTGTACTGTGTGATTTAAAGTATTCAAAACTAAATTGAAATTTCCAGCCTCAAATACTAATCTTCTGTTTACTTATAAGACATGTAACTCTGTTCTATACATGATTTAACACTTCTTAATTTCACCTTCCCAATTGCAAAATGAAGATAACACTTTTATGTATAGTTCTTGTGTTTGTGTGTCAGTGTGCATATTTTTAAGTTGGTGTATGTGTGGGTGTGTATGCGTATGTGACAGGAATAAACTAGACTAATTTAGGTAAAATAAAACAAAATAAAAGCTCAGAAACATTAGTGAAGGTTATTGAGAAATATGCAAAATCCGTCATATTTAAAAATTGAATTGCACTTGAATTTAATATTTAATTATTAACATCATATATATGTGGAAAATAGTAGTACCTATTTGTGTAGATCTGTATTTAGTGTACAATCCATATGCTATGTCTATCTGGATTTACAATTCCTTGCAACACTCTGGAGAGTAACTATTCCAGGCACTATGGAATAACTGAAGGCTTTTGAAAGGAGGAATGACATAAAGAAAGGTGCATTTAAGAAGATAAATTTTGTGGAAAGAATGTACAAAGGATCCAGGCTGTGAGAGAAAGGTAGGAATAAGATCGTAGAAAGACTATACTACATCCCAGGCATTGTAGGCAAATAAGCATTTTTTTTTTTTCACAAAGTCAATAAGTGACTTTCAGGCAAGAACTTTATCATATGCTTTAAAAATGTCAACTGTTTTTTGCATAAATGAAATAAATCAAACTAGAGAAAGTTCTATAAAGGAACACAAATGGAGAGACAGAAGTTATGAAGTATATGATATTTGACATGTGAAACTAATACTGGAACTGTCCTTCACCCCCACCACTGCAGCCCTGCTGTTGCTGGAGTCCCATGGTTATGCGTGGCCCCTATCAGGTCAATGACATAAATTTTGACATGAGACAAAAAATGAGGAAAGGTGTGTAAGTTCTAGACTGATAAGAGCTAGCACAGGTTCCCAACTGATCACCTCTATAAAGTGCAATCCAAGACAGTGAAATACTGTTTACATTCAAACAATATTTGAAACACAGGGTACATACATCACACTTGCATTTATTTAGTAGTTTCTCAAAGCATCTGCTAAAGTAGATGACTCGGTGCAATGCCAACTTTTATTTGGGGATGAAGAAAAGTCTATGGTTGACCCTGTATTGCATTTTTGCTCAGTTAAGGGTTGGAATTAGAAAGCAATTGGAAATGCAAGGGAATTCATAGTAAATGAGATTTAGTTAAATAACTTAAAAGTTGTAACAAGTCAGAGACGAGACCGCATTATCTTATTGTAGTATTGCTAAATCTCAGGTTTGCTAATTATAAGACAAAGCAATCTATTTTAATTGTATCTTATTAAGATAATTTAGACTCCAGGGTATGCTCTGTTGTAGCAAAAAAGGAAAATAAGAAAGAAGAATAACATCCAGGAAAGTAGGTCTCTTTGTGTTTGCAGACACTTGTTAAACAAATAATTTTAAGTTTTAAATTAAAGAATTAAATTTAAATTAGAGAAATATATGGAAGAATTACTATTGTACACTAAATTCTTATTCTGGAAATAATACACTCCCCATGTTATTGTAATGCATTAAAATTTATTTAATAACATATTTTAACGATTTCTATTGTATCAAAATAATAATCTTTGCTAACAATGCATCCCACTAAAGTCAAACATATGATTTTTTTTAGGAACTCTTACGTGTACAAGCCATAAATTTCCCTAAGTTACCTCAGATTAGAGGACAAAATGCAGGTACACAGGAACCAAAAAATAAACCACACTATATTATATTTTAGAGTAACAGAAATTCTAATAATACTAGGAATTACTGAAAATGAAAGTGTTCTGAAATACATTATAAAGTAAACTAGAGGGCCATTTTAATATGTCTCTTCATCATTCAGGTACTAACGGTATACAAATGATTCCCCATAAATCAGTTCTTCCTCTTCAGCCCTTTCAGTATATTAGTCTACATTACATTATCAAGTATATTCTCAATTATTCATATACAGACACACAAACACATAAACATTTTGTTTAGAACTAAGTGGGTTTGTAGTATAACATGTAAACATGTAATTCTATTAATTCAGGAGCAGCTTAAGGTAGAACAAAATTCCCTAAATGGAACTGTGGTTATTGCCTATTCCGTAACTGAAATTCCATGTATATGGTTTTAGCAAGGTAATAATTTGTTCCTTATTATACTATAATTTCAATACACTCTGACATTTTAAAACTCTTCTCTAGAAGGTCTTTCTTTCCATTAGAAATGCAGTTGCTAAAACTGTCACATTTTCTTTAGCATTTCCTTTTTATTACAAAATAAACCCAAGAAACAAATTATTTCGTTAAGAAATTTCAGTGTAACTAATAAAGTAAATGATCTTTCAGAATTTAGTTTTAGTTCAGCCAGTGGATGCATGTATAACACCAAAAAATAGACACTCTACCTTGCCCATCTGACTTCATTCTTTCCAGCGAAGAAAGAAAGAAAGAAAAAAAGGAAAGAAAGAAGGAAAGGAAGGAAGGAAGGAAGGAAGGAAGGAAGGAAGGAAGAAAAAAAAGATGTTCATTCTCTGATTTTAGCACTCGGAAGGTCTCTCAGGATATCTAATGGGGTTTCTTTAACTCTGGGCATAAAGAAATAGAAAAAGAGTCCTACAAGCCTTAACAGTAAAGTGCTCTAATACTTTTAACCTATTAATAAATTTTAAATGTTAAAAAAAGTATCTGATTTCTTTGTATCATATTAAATTCACGTACAAAAAATGAAATGACCATAATCATCAACTAAAGAATGGCAATGGTATAAGGCAGTAGAGTTTGTAAAATGCTATTCTGATGTATTTCTTTAATCACATTCATTCAAAAATGGTTATTCATCACCTATTTTGTTCCAGACACTGAGCCAACCATTTGGTGTATGTTATCATTTTCAAGCTTCATGACAACCTTTGAGGTAGTTAGTTTTCTAATTTCATAGATGAGGAAACTAAGACTCAGGCATGTCTGACTTGCCAATATCATGAACTGGTGTGTGGAGCCAAAATTCACTGTGAAGCCTATTGCCAAAGCTCATTAGGTTTCCATCGCAACTTATTATTCCCCCCCAAAACTGGTAGAGATAGTGAGGAGTTTATATAAATAAAGCTTTGTCCTATTTTGTAGAAATTTACCATGGAACTTAAATAAGAAGGTGTGCTCAAAATACCAAATCAGTATATCTCACAGGGAGAAACCATAGTAGGAAATAGATGCTCTGAATCTGAAGACCAGAAATAGATGTTTTAACTGGTTTAAGGGAAGGTTAATGAATAAAATGGTTGTTTCTTGTTATTTTCTTTTTGCCCAAGCCTTAACATCAATTAAAAATGTTCCCAGCTTTCAAGATGCACTGTTTATTTATAGATTTTATTATTAAGAGTTAATTGACTTTAAATGCCTAATAAAAAGAACCAGGTAATCCTAGCAGCTCTGAGATCATTCCATGGGCATTTACTCTTTTTACTGAGAAATCTTCTCTTTGCTCCATGCTAGAAGTTTTGCTGTGGCAAATACCTAACACTGAAGCAGCAGCTGGAAGTTTTGCTTTTGCTGATACCTAAACTAGAAGACAGACCTGACTTTGGAAGTAGCTATCGACTTTCTGTATCCTAGGCAGTTTCATATTGATCTTGAAGCAACTCAATTACCCATACCTGGAAGAGGCAATGAATTTGAATAGTGTTCATGGCTTTTTTATATATCTTTTCCTCCCTTTGTGAAGGGCAACGACTTATATGCTGCAAAATGAACCAGCTAGGGGATTCTCTGGTTCTCTTCCTAAAGGTAACAGGAGAGAATCTTTAAGGTAAAACACTGCTAGCCCAGTGTAGAGATTATTTATGAATACTTATTTAATTTTCATAGTCTAAATGATTAAAGCATATCCTTTTTTTTAAATTCCAGACTAGTTAAGTGTTAAACCTGAAACAGATGAGAATTTGAGGAGCAACTGATGTTTCTTTTTCCAAAATTAATAACAAGAAAAACATTATATCCAGAGGAGAGAGAGACACATTGCAGGACAACTGAATTAGTTTTTATCGAGCAAGGACTAGGTAATATATATATCTTTATAGAACTACAATATTTTAGAGGTAAAAAGACATTAGAGAGTGAGCTTTCTAATAAGTGAATTCAGTCTTGGTGGTGATTCCACCAGATACTATGGATGTGATGTTTGATAAATACTTGACACTATGATTCAAGTAACTCCAGAGCTCCTGAAACAAATGTGGATAATTATCATACCACATCATATGTGCTGTTATGAAGAATAAATTAGATAATACATACAATTGCCTTATTCCAGTGCCTGGGACAAATCAAACGATCAAACATATTATTTACAAGTTCAACTACATTATTTAACAGGTAAGGGGAAGTACAGGAATGCTATATCAATTAAAATAAGAAAGCTAGGAGTTCCTGTATGTGGCTCAGTGGTTAACAAAACTAACTAGCATCCATGAGGACCCGGATTTTATCCCTGGCCTCAGTCAGAGGGTTATGGATCCGGCATTACCGTGAGCTGTGGTGTAGGTCACAGATGCGGCTCGGATCCTGCATTGCTGCGGCTGTGGTGTAGGCCGCAGGTACAGCTCCAATTGGCCCCCTAGCCTGGGAACCTCCATGTGCCACAGGTTCAGCCCTAAAAAGACAAAAAATAGGAGTTCCCGTCATGGCGCAGTGGTTAACGAATCTGACTAGGAACCATGAGGTTGCGGGTTCGATCCCAGCCCTTGCTCAGTGGGTTAACGATCCTGTGTTGCTGTGGCTGTGGTGTAGGCCAGTGGCTACAGCTCCGATTAGACCCCTAGCCTGGGAGCCTCCACATGCCACAGGTGCGGCCCTAAAATGACAAAAGGCAAAAAAAAAAAAGACAAAAAATAAATAAATAACAAAGCTAATTAACAGCAAAATTGGGATTAAAAGTACTATTTCTAATCTTTTAAAATTTAAGTGGAAATAGGTTTAGTTCTCATATTCATTTCCATATATATTTTTCGTTTCCTTTCTTTTCTTTTTTTGGCCACACCTGAGGCATGAGGAAGTTTCCAGCCCAGGGGTGGAATCCCTGCCAAAGCAGCAACCCAAGCCCCTGAAGTGACAAAGCTGGATACTTAACCTGCTGTACCACAATGGAACTACTACAGATACTTTTCAAGTTAAGCACCATGCATACTTATTGAGCCCATCTTCTGCTCCAAGCATTGACTTAAACACTGTAGGAGATACATTCCTAAATCAGCACTCTCATGGAGATTATAATTTAATAGAAAAAATAATATAAGGTGAGGATTATAAAATGAGTACAACATTCTATAAGAGCAAAGATCACTTTTAGTGAAAGGCAAGTGGAAAAGATTTTCTACATGAATTGCTCTTAAGATGTATTTTTTAAAAAGATTTATCCTCTCCTTGACAACAGCTTATAACTTACTGAGTTATTTGCACTTCCTCTTAAGAATAATTATACTCTTACACTCCTGTACTTCCATTTAAGCTATCCTTTATACCTTTTTGCTGTTGCCATAAATATTTTATTTCATGCTGAAGATATAATCACTCAAGAGTTTCAATGTTAAAAGCTATAATCACACTGTGTTTTAAAAACATTAAAAATGAGCTAATGATAAAATTGTTTAGTTTCAAGAGTTTTTCTAGTCTCTTGTTTGTTTATACTTATTTTTGAACCACTATATTTAAATCCACATAAAGGAAATAATCTTTATCTCTATCTGTCTTCATATGTGAATAACTTCATATTTAATTTAGAAATAATTTTAAAAATAAGGCTGATTGTAATGTCTGATTAGCTTTGTTTTTTTACTGAATTAATTTACAATGTTATGTTAGTTTTAAGTATACAGCAGAGTAATTCAGTTATACATAAATATGCATATATGTATTCTTCCACACATCTTTTTCTAAGTTATTACAAGAGATTGAATATAGTATCCTGTGCTATACAGTAGGTTCTTATCATTTACGTATTTTATATAGTATATAGATTTTAATCCCAAACTCCCAATTTATCTTTTTTCTTTTTAAGTGTTCTTTTCATCTTAGCTCAACTTTAATCATGCTTCCATACCACCCTACTATCCAAAGTTGGTGGGGTTGCTAGGGACACATCTGAGGAGTTCTCTCAGCCCTTTGGTTCTTGGTTCTCATCACACTGAATGGCCATTCATATGTATCCTCATGTTCTTTCCACTAGAAAGTGAGCCCTTGAAAGGCTGAATCTGAGTCCTTTACCTCTGACATTCAGGAAGTATTTTCTGAAAGGATCAATCAAATGGAGTTCTTTCACATGGAGGAGAATTATTTACCCTCTATAGATGGAGTAAAGGAGGTTAAAAAAAAATTAAAAGTAACCAAGAAAACAATTTATACATTATTTTGAGGAAGGATACAGAAAAATACATATAGAGAAGGGATTGTCTTGAGGTTGGAGGAAAAAGAAGGCAAAAAACTATAGAAGGAATTTAAGGTGCTAGTAAGAAACACATTAAAATGGCTTGCTTGCTTTTTCATCATTTAATCATTATATTCCTGTTTGTTCAATATACTCAAGCGAACAATTGAATGTGTTTTATAAATATGAAAGCAAAACCTAAGTAATAATTATGAAGAAAAAAAATTAAATAAACTCACTTTAAAAGGGAACTGCTAAAAGAAGCTTTGAATAAAAGCTATGATGCCCTCTGGTGTATATACACTTTAAAACCAGTCTAATGCATAATTTTCATGTATATTTTCTAAGCATAATTGCAAAAAAACATTTCATTAGTAAGTGCAACAATTCACAATATATTTAATTTCAAAAGGCCCTAAATACTAACATAAAGAAACTTAATGAATTTTTAAAATATGCAAATCAGCCCAGTCCTTTTTGTTTGTGAATGAGGGTAGAAATTTCTAACTAAAATGCCAGAGCCTTAAATTCTCCATGAGCTTGTCTGCAACTCATCACAGGACTATGAATAAACATGACTGAAGGAGTATGCAGATTTCCTAATAGAAAAGCCATGAATGTTTTAACACCCAGGGGTTCAAATTATAATAAAGGGATAGCACCTGTCACTGGAGGCAAACTACAAGATCACCTTTCCAATCCCTAGAGCAATTAAATCGCCAACAATTTAGCCTTTTTCTGGCAAGCAGAGTCTCCAAAGACATCCATATACCTATATATTTCAGAGGGCTGCATGTAGGCGAGTTGCCTTACATTACACTTACTCATTTCGTAAGCAGTATTTTCCAAACGTCAAAGAAGGTGAGGGCGATTTCCTGTATCTTATTAAATTACTAGAGGAAAGATTACATTGTCCCTTCTAATCATTACTGTTGATATTTAATATGGCATGACTTTTCTATTTCAATAAAATATCACTCTGTAAAGTATGTATGCAGATGTGATTTCTGCAGTACTGTTTTTGTAAACACATCTCAATTCATTTACCTAATGATAAACTATTACCGGAAAAATACAGAGAAAGAGTATGCTGAATGCCTTAGAGGAACTATTTAGAGTGTTTACTGGTGATGTTTATACATCTGAGGAAGTACAAGCACGGCCATCCTCTGAAGAATTACTCATATAGAGTCTCCTGCATTTTCAACATCAATATGCCACCACCACCGTGACCACAGCTTCTTATTCTGGGGGTACATGGTTCAGGAAGAGCTCCCTGTGAGAGAGGCTGGTACCCAGCCTCTCACCCATTCATGGTGTTAAAGTAAATAATACAGGAAACAGAAGCTCAATATGTAAGGACCCATAAGCCAGCAGAAGCTCTGAGGTAGAAAAAGGAGATGTAATAAGGCAAAGACACATGTAACTTAAATGCCTCAAAGAGGAGCACTGTAGTAAGGAGAAGTGCCTTCTGAGGAAAATTGCAATGGTAGCAGGGAAGCCAAGCTTCTGGAATACGACCTACTCTACTGTTTCATTCAGGGTAACTTCTACTTCTTTGAGTCCTGGGTGGATAGCAATGCCGATAGTTTTCTCTTCGACTTACTGTCATCAATAAACTCACAAGCCATGAGCTGTGGTATAGGTCACAGACACGGCTACGATTTGGCATTGCTGTGGCTGTGGCGTAGGCCAGCAGTTATAGCTCCAATTCGACCCCTAGCCTGGGAACCTCCATATGCCATGGTAGCAGCCCTAAAAAAGACAATGAAATGAAATGAAATGAAATGAAATGAAATGAAATGAAATAAAATAAAATAAAATAAAATGAAATAAAATATAAAATAAAATACGTTAACTGAAGTTACCTTAGCAACTATCCATTTTTATAGCATAAAAATACCTCGTTAGAATACTTCATTGTACTCTAGTGACTTTGCTATTTGCACATATGTTTAATAGTGTCACTGCCAAAGACAGTCCATTACAACGAAAGAGAAAAAAATATATAAAATAGACTTTAAAATAACAAGAAATCAGTTCTGAGAACATACAATTAGTGACTATTTCACAAAATTTGATACTGAGAAGATAAAGGTTTAAAATCTACAGTGTTGCTAAACCTACTGAATAAATCATGGAAGTAAAGACTAGCAAACAGGAATTAATCCACATATTCTGTAAAAGTTTTTTGAAGTTCCTCTTACAGCCAAGCTCTTTGAATTAACTATTGGAAATTGAAATATTGTGTGACAATATTCTACATTTAAAAAACTTACATATCAGTGGAACAAGATACATAGAAGTATATAACTGTAAAAATTATTACTGAATATAACTAAGGCATAAGAGAAAAAAGATATTGAGATCAAATCTGAAAAATTAAAGTTGTGTATGAAGAATTATGAGAGGAATATAAGAATGTGCTTTTTTAAATAACCAAAGGATGCAGAGTATCAAGATCCCATATACAGAAAGGGAAATAATTATATAATTGTATATATAATGCATTAATAATATACATGTTTTTTTTTAATTTCTGACAAGTCTGTATAGACATTTACCTTCCTAAAAATTTAGACAAACCAGCACAAATTTATAAGGCTGTTATCATGTTAACTCTTATCATACAAGATAGCTGTACTGAATTAACATTAAAGAATGACAATCTTCAAGTTAATCAGCTAAAAGGTAAATAAAGAGCTGTAAAAGGAAATTAACAAGAAAAAAAGCTGGGTAGTATTTTAAATTAAGTTAATTCTTCTCTCATTTAATTATAATTTGGTATGCAAGGCACTTTGTTAATGGTCAATGCTACAACACGTATTGAATATTTTCATCGGCAACCTATTTTGCATTGTTCTATGGCGATTTTTATTTTTTAAATATAGAAGCTGGATCTTTTTTATACTAAGTTGTGAGAGGCTGGTGACTTTAAATAATTGCCCTATTTAAATTTTTTTCATTTAAAAGGAGAATTAAGCCTTGATTTAGAAAAAGAAAAACATATCTAAAGTTGTGTGTGCACATGTATTTGTGTGTGTGTGTGTGTGTGTGTGTGTGTGTGCGTGTGTTTATGCAACAACAGCAGTTTCACATTCATTGACCAGTTAGTAGGAAATTAAAGATTTTGTTACCTGGAAATAATAGTTTCACTGAAAATGTTCAGCCATTATGTATGTAAAGCTTAATATGTCTTATCATGTATTTTATCAACTGTTCATTCTGAATGCGGAGTGTAGTTACATGTATCAACTATATTGTTTTTTAAAAAGGCTATTTCCTAAGTTTCTGAGTCATTATAAATTCCTAAGATTCCTACAAAAATTTCTTATTTCTGGGCTCTACCTCAGATGTACTGAATAAAAATTTCTCATGAAGTGATTGTGATTTTTGTATTTGTAATAATTTCCCCCAGTTAAGATTTAAGCTCAGATAAATTCAGGAAACATTTTTCTAAGGAACAGAAATGCACACTGATTACTTTTATTGTGTCTTTGGTTGCTAAGAATTAGAAACGTGTTGGATGAGAAAGGGCATGTTGTTAAAACATTGCTTCCCAAAGCTGCCTGCTCATTAAGAATTAGCAGGTAAGCTTTTAAAACACAGATTTGGGGGCCTTGTTGCTGGTGTATTTGCTTAAGAAACTTTAGGAATCTTCATTTTTTAAATGCTTCCTAGATCAAAAATTTGTTAGGACTGTCCGCTGATCTTCATTCTGGTGTTCTATTAGAGAGCTGAAGGGGGAAAAAATGCTTCGGTAAACAAGTAACTGAATTGTTATTGCTTAGATTTCTAATACTCTTTATTTTCACCTCTTTTTTTTTTTTAACTTCCTGGTTTATAGCCTATCATTTGTGCTTTTAATCTGTTTTCTACTCCATACTGCTGTCAAATTTAACTTTGTAAAATACTAAGCTCCTCTGCTCATTCCCTTCTTAATAAATTTCTAGGGATCCTCAAAGTGTACACAAAGAAGCCCCCAATACCTCAGTTTTTTCTCATCAATACGATCATTCTTTCTTTTTTCATTAAAGCCATTAAATATCTAAGATGTGCTAGTCACAATTCTGGGTGCTACATTTTGATCAGTAATCAAAAAGACCATTATATTCTCATAGTGTTTTCCTTCTAGACGCAGGAAATAGAAAATCAGATAAATAATATCAATATATATTGATATTGAAATAGAGCATCACTTCCATGGTTCACTGGAAAGGAGCAATCAACTCAATTATAGACATAGCACCTAAAGTCCACTGAACTTTAGAAAGTCCTTAAATGGATAAGTTTTGGCACATATTAACTTCTAAAATTGAATGCAAAAGTGTGCATATATGCATAATCAGAATTTCCTAGGAGACTATCTATTGTTTTTAACAGATTGACCAGAGAAGTCACTGATGTCCAAAAGTTTAAGAATTATAGGAGATGCTACTTAAATTCAAAATACCTCTAGTCTTTGAGGTTGTATTAGTTTCCTATTGCTGCTATAACAAATTGCCATAAGCTTAGTAGATGAAAACAACACAAACTTAGTTTTTTATAGTTGTAGAGAACATACATCTGAAATCTGCTTTACTGGGCAAAGGTCAAGGTGTCAGCTAGGCCAGTTCTTTCTCAAGGCTACAAAGGGAAACTCTTTTCTTACATTTTCTAGCTTCTAGAGACTCTGCCTCTATTTCTTGGCTTGTGGCTCCTTCTTCCATCTTCAAAGCACATCAATTAAACCATTTGTTGCTCTTATCATTTTACCTATCTCATCTTCTGCTTCCATCTTTATTTTGTTGTTGTTTGTTTTAATGAGAGTTGTGATGTTTATTTCAGGTTCTCTCTTGATTTTTTTTTTTTTTCTTTTTGCCACACAGGCAGTATTTGGGAATTCCTGGGCCAGGGATTAGACCTATGCTGCACAGTAGCAACCAGAGCCATACTGGTGAGAACAAAGGATACTCATGCTAGGCCATCAGAGAACTCCCTTTGCTTTTGCCTTATAAAGACCACTGTTATTACATTAACGGTCTGCTTGAAAACTCCAGGGTAATTTTTCTTATCAAGATTTTTACCTTAATTACTTCTTCAACATATATATACTTTTTTAAGTAACACATTAACTGTGGGGATTAGGATATGAACATTTTAGGGGTAGGGGAGCGTTATTCACCTAAGGAAAATATTGAGGAAATGTCTATAATCACTGAAATCATAAATTCTAGGTGGCAATCTCCTACAGAATTAATCAATAAAAATAGAGTAAATGTATATTATTTAAATCATGGTAGCTATTCATATTTTAAAGTCATAGTCAATATGTAGCTGTATGTCTGAAATTTTAAATAAGTTAAAATATTGCTTAATGATTATTGAAAATAAAATTTAAAACTGGATTTCTTTTTTAATTACTCCTGTTATAATAGCAAAAATAATTTATATATCCGATATAAGGATAATTCAAGTTGAAAGTGCATATAGACTTCACTTGACTTAATAGAAAAACCCAAATTTACAGTTGTATGTTTTTGTTGCTTAAAAAGTACCAGTGACATTATGGCAGATGGACTTGACACTCAATTAAAAGTCAAGTTATCTTTCCTCTCACGCTTATAAAATTTTTACAGATACTTTTCAAGGAGGATTCTATTTGAACTAGATAGTGCTGATTGGTAATTTGGTATTTTAATATGTACTCTTTTCTAATTCAAATGTCACATTCCACTTATTTAAATTACAAGCATTATTCATGTGAAGGTCCATTTCATACAGCCCCAAATGAAATAAAATATTGACAAAGACCAATTTTTTTCTAAGTTTATAATATACATAAACTTGGGAAGACAGCATTTACTTTCATAATGATAATGTCTGCAATTATTTTGACCAAATTATCTAAACAAGACATAAGGGAAGAGAATAAATAACTTTTTCAACATTCCTTGTAATAGAGAATGATTTTTAAATGTTGATAATTCTGAAACTATGCAACAATCATAAAAGATGAATCAAACTATTTTAAATTTATTTATATCAAGCATTTTTCTTAATTTAAATTTCCCCTTATATAAAATCTGGTGTGGAATATGAATGATGGGAGACTTTTTTTACATCAATTGCCAGATTAGAGAGCTACCTTTTTTTCATTTGACTTCCAGTGTTTTACATAATATTGAAAGAGAATATTTCATTTTAAAATATCATAAAAGTATTTTCTATAACTTGAACCTAGTTAAGAAAATTATAAATACTTTTAACTATGTCATAAGAGAAATAGTTCTTGATTCAAAGATCAATTCTCATATAACTGATATTATTGATATTCTAATAGAAAAACTGCTAGTTTAACTAAAACTTTTAGTTTTTTATATCAACCATTTTAATTTTATTAGCCATCATTAGTGCTAAGCATGCAAAAATTCCTAAATTATAAAATATTATTGATATTTATTTCATAAAATATCAAAGTATTGAGCAGGCCATGATCCTTTCCCTTAAGTCAAAAAGAGTATAATATTTGTAACATTATGAAAGAAAACATTTAAAAAGTAAAATTTTTTTATTCATTGTTCATCTGTGCTCGGTGCTAGAAATACAAAAATTAGAAAACAACATCTGCCTATGGAAAAGCTAGAGTCTTAGTAAGGAACAATTCCTAGTACTTAGAAGCTGAATTAGACTTTTATCAAGGTTTTTTATAACATTTGCATAATTATTCATATATGATAAATACGTATCTATGATGAGTATGATGATAAGAAACATTAGAAATGTTATTTGATGTGATAGTTGAAATATGGGATATATGTAATAAAGAATATTATATATATGAATATATACAGCATATATAAACATGAAAGATATACTTCTGGGAGATTTGGGGCATGCTTCATGAACGAGATGATATTTGAATTGGGATGTAGAGGGAAGACAGTATTCTGGTAAACCAAAGTGAAAGAAACATATGTTCTAAAAAGAAGAGATAGATTAAGCAAAGCAATAAAGGTGAGAAAAAAAATAGGTCAAGTTGGGGAAAGGTGAATGGCTCAACTTTGTTTGAGTCAAGTCTCAGTGTGTTTCGTATGGAGTCAGGATAGAGCTGATTAAGGGTGCCTCCTGAAATAATATTGCACTTCATTCAATATGGAAGGGCAATTCTTAAAGTTTCTGGGACAGAGATATGATATGGAAAGATTATTTCAACAGCATTTAGTAGGATGGATTACAGGGTGAGAGAAACCAGAGATAGATAATTTCAAAAAAAGGTACACAAGGAGTTCCTATCATGGCTTAGTAGTTACTGAACCGGACTAGTATCCATGAGGACATGGGTTCAATCCCTGGCTTAGCTCAGTGGGTTAAGGATCCAGCATTGCCATGAGCTATGGGGTAAGGTCACAGAAGCGGCTTATATCTGGCATTGCTGAGGCTGTGGCGTAGGCTGGCATCTGTGGCTCTGATTTGACCCCTAGCCTGGGAACTTCCATATGCCACAGATGAGGCCATAAAAACAAACAAACAAAAAAAGGCAAGATACAAAACTGATTACATTAGTGATAAAAAGGACTGGAGAAGCTCTATTTGATGGCAGAGAACTGTGCTGATGGAATCCCCCAAACACAGTATTGCATTAACAGCTAAAGACACCTTGGAGGCAGATAGGCCAGCATTCAAGTCCTCGCTTTTTGTTCATTCTCAGTGTGAACTTTAAATTTCTTTTTTTCACATCTGAGATCAAGAACTAGTAATGGAACCTAACTCAAAGATTTAGGAGAATTAAATGAGATGGTGCGTTTAAAGTGCCTAGGACGATATTTCGGGAGTGGTGGTGAAGACAGAGTAGCCAGATTAACTGAAAGGGAGAGGCAAAAGAAGGAATCACTTGAATAGTATTAAGGTTTATTTTGCATGATTGAGCAATGAACAGAAACAGGAAAGTCTGAAAGAGAAAGAGGATGATAAGACATGGAATTAACTATAGAACTAAAAATGTACACCTATTTTCAAACATCTTTCATTGTTAGTTCTTGTCATTTATTAACTATCTTTACTGCATTTTGCTAATTTTTCCGAGAAGTTATTTTATTCTATGAAACAATTGTTTTTATTAAAACCTTCTGATGTTTTGTCCCACTTCTGCTACCATAAAGAGCAGTTGGCTTGATTCTGTCCCCACAGGTTTCCTTGTCATTCATCGCCTTCTGCTCTATTGATTAAATGACTTTTTTGTGAATTTGTATTCAATCCAACACCTCCCTTTCTAAAAGGTAGGGCCTAGACAAAAGATATGGTTTCTGAGGCCAAATAGATTGTGGCACAGCTGATGCTTTGTTCAAAATCTATACTGATTGCAATAACTGGATCGATCATGTAGCCATCTGCATTGATTGGTAAGACTGCTGACTGTTTGAATTGACTGTCATTTTGCATTGAAACCACTGCCAAAACCTCTATGATTAAACTCAACTTTCTTTTAGATAGAGGGCAAAAGGAAAATAAAAAAAAGGGAAGAAAAAGGATAACATCTCTGAACAAGAAAAATAATACCAATTTTTTACCAACATAACTATAAACACTACAAACATTTTAATGCTAAGTTTATAGGAACATTCAAAGAATGTGAATATAATATGTTTAAAATGAGATTTTTGAAAACACAGGGATAGATGAAAATTAATATCAGAGAAAGTTACTTAGGAACATAAAGCACTACAGAAAATGTAGAGTGAATACACAGATAAGACATTTATTTTGAAAACCAAAATGTTTAAAATTGTTGTGGAAAATGATTTGTCTTTTTTGATTACAAATATTAAGCTCATGGTCTACCTAGAAACATGTATAAATGTATGTCTCAATTTTAATGTCCAGAAAATAATTTTTCTCCATGATAAAACTATAAAGTTTAAAACTAAATTTTCAGAAAACCTGGGTTAACATCTTGGTCACTTTCATTATTTATTGGAAATATTAATATATTTATCAAATAATACATTAGCTAATTAAATTTAATAAGTAAAAAGTGTTTTGTGAACAGTTGGATTAAAATGATATTATTAATTTTTATTCAAGATACATTAACTTCTCATTCACTATTTAGAGAATAAAATCTACTTCTGACAGTAGCAATGAGCTCAAATGTCTATAGTTTTGCCTCGTGTTGCCACCAACCTCTTTAAAATAATTAGATATTTCGATCAATACAAATTACTTTCTTCGATTTTATTAGCCAATCTCTATTCATGAAAGTAATACTGGAGTTCCCGTCATGGAGCAGCAAAAACGAATCCGACTAGGAACCATGAGATTGTGGGTTCGATCCCTGGCCTCGATCAGTGGATTAATGATCCAGCATTGCCATGAGCTGTGGTGTAGGTCCCAGACACAGCTCAGGTCTGGTGTTGCTGTGGCATAGGCCGGCAGCTACAGCTCTGATTGGACCCCTAGCCTGGGAACCTCCACGTGCCTCGGGTGCAGCCCTAGAATTACAAAAAGACACACACAAAAAAAGAAAGTAATTCAAATACTAAATCTTTTACTTATTTACTTCTGAAAATTTTTCCAAAGTTTTGATTGGCTTGTCAGCAACTTTTTAGCATCTAGATAGAATAAATTATATATTTGAATTTTCTGAATGTTTCAGATATCAGTATCAAAAATTCTGTTTGAAAACTATCCAAAGTCACTCAGTCATCAATATTTTAAATTTAAGGAAACGAAAACCACAAATGCTATCACTATAATCATAACTGAGAAATAGAAGACATTATTCATAGCTTAAGATTTTACTAAATACAAATTTGAAAAACTGAAGCACTCAGCATACCAAAAAATTAGTCAAAAATAAAATTTTGATATACAATATTAACTAAATACATAATTACTGATTTTTTACTTATTTGTGTATATTTCCTTTTCTATCTTTTGTATGGAACTAAATTTAGTGAATAATTTAAAAATTATATCTCAAAGAAATTTTTAATTAAAACCAATCTTGGTTGTTTTGTAAAGATCTCTGTATTAATTTAACCCCCTAAAAAACAACTCGTTCTAGATTAAATATATTAATTATACGATTTATTTTAGTTAATATTTAAATCTTAGACTTGAAAGAAAAACACAGTTACACATTTATATTTCCAATTACAGATTATGTATGCCTGTCACTAAAGGTGAATTTACCTTATTTAAAAATCAGCATGAAACCCAAAGATGATTATTAGAGGATGGCTTCCTCATTCTTGCTAAAACTAATAAAGTGAGAGGGCCACAACTTCTACATTTATTTATTCTTCCTTGTGACCTACTATAAACAATGAACATGAAATACTCTTATTTATATTCTTTTGGCTAACATACACTACTCTGAAGTCTAATGAACAGATAAAACATCTTTTTTCAATTAATGTTAAAATAATATTCTCTGTACTTGCCAATTAAGGCACAATTTTATCACCAAATGAAAACAGGGAAAATTTCAAAACCCTGAGACTAAAATAACTTATATTTTATAGCCTCATAGTTGTCAGTTTAATAATATTTACTTCTTCATCAGATAAATAAAAAATATATACCATAAACAGAAATTAGTTAAAGTTAAATTAAATGCACAATTCCATATCAAATTCCATAGTAAGTTCAAAATTTGATTTTAGTGATTTGCTGAAAAGTCATTATTTGCATTAAAGGCTCTATTCCTTTCCTTTAAATATATTTTAAGAAAAGTCTGATAATAGCAAGCCATTAAAAATAGTTTACATCCTCCAAATTCTCTCTCTACTCTCTCTCTCATGCACAAATGTACACATATACCATACTCAAACACACACATGCATGAGTATGTACATAGGTTTAGCTGTGCACAATAGATAAGTGTATTATTAAAATTAAAGCAAGTCATTGTCATCCAGATATGCTATCTAATTACAAAGACTGTTATCAATTAATATACACATGAGATAAATATTGGATAAAGTAGCTATAGATGCATACATATACATATAGATGATCATTGATAGATAAATTATTGATGATAGAAAGGTGATAGCAAGACGGCTAGATAGACAAAAGGATTTTTACGTGTATTTTTAAACTATTGTTTTCAATTTATGAGAGTAATTTTCTTCAATAATTAATTACATCTCAAATGTTTCTCATTTTCAGGTTTTGGAGAGAAATGCACATTGTTTTTTTTCCTTTTCTTCTTTAAAGAAACTGACAAAGCAATGCACTATTATGAAAAAATATACACAGAGAATTAGTTCAGTTTTTCTTCATAGGAAATTGGTGCCCTCTGCTGTCTATTTGTAGATTATTTCCAACTCTATTTCCTTGCTATCTCAAAATATTAAAACCAAAAATCTATCCTTTTATCATGCAATGGCATGATAATGTGTATATATGATATATAAATAATAAGTAATGTTTATTTTATAGAGTTGCTATTTTTTTCAGTATCAAGCCTTGGTATTGATGAATATGATAAGTACAAGCTGAGGAGATGGATGGAGAGATTGTTCATTGTTAGTGTTTAAGCAAAAAAAGACACAAGCACAAAGCTTTCAAATGAATGAAAAAGCAAAGAACTGAGTTTTAAATTATTATTAAATTAATTTTTAAATAATTCTGAATTTTTTATTCTGATCAGCACTTAAATACTACAGAACAGTCTTTTTAAACTTAGTTTATCAAAATTAAAAAAGTATACTATTAGAGCTAACTGATAATTTTTTCTATTTTTCCTGATCATTTCCCTGCCTGTACAAAATTGCTTCTAATAGCAATGTGAATGTTGTACAATAGGTTGTAAATATAATGCAAACATTTTTCTCATCATCTAATTTTCAGATTTCACAATTTACCCTCAGGTTTTTCTATTTCCTTCAAATCATATTATAAATTAGGAAATATAATAAGTCAATAAAAGCTCACATTTATAGAAAATATCTGTATACCTTCAAAATTATAAAATTTTTCACATATCAATATATTCATTCAATAACACTTTCTTATCTATCCATAAGACAATTACTCAGCTAAACCTAAGCTTAAAACCATGAGTTAAGTATATTGGTTTCAACGGGCAGTTATTGCTATCATATGTTTATTCATGCTACTTAAATATCACCAGTCATTATATGTAAAAGATAATATATTTTTAATAAAGATTGATTTAAAAATTTTTATTTTGCTCCCCTAAATTATCTTCATTCTATGTTGAAACTTACTTAAAAACATAAATAAATGAGTGTATGTATGTGTTTGCATGTATAGCTAGATAGTTAGCTAGCCAGATAGATAGATATCAACTTAAAAGGACACTGCGCAAATTCCAGTCAAGTATTGGCAAAAGCCATCAAGATGACTACCCCGATGTCTCATGATGATGTCAAACTCAGAATAGGCCAAACCCAAAACACATATATCTTGCTATCCCCACACAATGCATATACGCACGTGTGTGTGTGTGTGTGTGTGTGTGTGTGTATAGAGAGAGAGAGAGACAGAGAGAGATAAAGAGAAAGAGATAGAAAGAAATTACTTTTGAATATAACTTTCTGGCAGAATTATATCCATTAACTTGAAATAACTACAATGAAGTATAATATGCAAAAACACTGAATCGCTATGCTGTGCACCTGAAAATAACACAATATTTAAATAAACTATACTTCAATTTTAAAAAATTCTGGGAGTTCTTGTCCCGGCTCAGTGGAAACAAATCTGACTAGTATGTATGAGGATGACGGTTTGATCCCTGAGCTCGCTCAGTGGGTTAAGGATCCGGCATTGCCTTGAGCTGTGGTGTAGGTTGCAATCATGGCTTGGATCTGGCTTTGCTGTGGCTATGGTATAGGCCAGGAGCTACAGGTCCAGTTTGACCCCTAGCCTGGGAACTACATATGCCATGGGTGTGGCCATAAATAGCCAAAAAAAAAAAAAAAAAATTCTGAAATCCAAAACAACAAAAGATAACATATTAGCATAGTACTAACCTATATAATTAAATAATATGAATCTTCTTTCACTGTTACATTTATGCACAAATTAGAAAGAAGTACTCTCTTCCTGCTACTGATCAAAAATAATTTTCCATATTTTCTAATAATTAAACATAAAAGATGTATCTTTAATAATTTATTCACTTTTGAGATACTTTCTAAGATTTTTTTTCAAATTAAGAAGGAACTATGCTTCAAACATTACCTTACTCAACTCTCTCTCTTTTTTGTAACAATGATGCCCTCAAAATCAGTGCCCATTTATTCTGATGTATGTTGAGGTACATTGGACCCACTACCCTGAACTGATACAGTAAACACTTTCTATATTAAGTTCTTTTTAAAATTTGTCATGCAGGTTTTTATTGGTTGTTACTCATACCTTGGTCCTTGAACATTAATCATAGAAAAAAGAAAAAAAAGGATAATTACACTTTCAGGTTTAATGAATTATTGCATTAAAACAAAATAAGCATCCTTAAGGAAATATTGTCTTAGTGTAACAGCTTGTGTATGAAGTTATTGCTTTCTATGGAAGTATCAGCTAGAAGTAGGACACTATTAAAATTGCCATCCTTTCACATACTTTCTTAAAAAGTCAATATATAATGCTTAAACTGCATTAGGTTTTATATAGGAAAGGAGTAATAAATTTTGCTTAATATGTCTATTCGAGAATCTCATACCTGCACTGTTATTTTCAACTATGACTGGCATTTAAGTAACTACTTTAGTTTTCCCTCTCAAGTTCTACATTTGACCAGCCTTCTGATCTTCGGTAGTCTTGTATTAACGTCTGGTGGTGAAGATAACCATTTATGAATCCCTATCACTCAAAATGCAAAATAGTATAATCTAGATAAGGAGAGAGGCAGTGTCATTGGGAAGCAGAGGACCTCTCTCTAGCTGTTAAATAGATGCAGAAAGAAAACAAAGGACCCCTTGAGTAGCGGAATACAAACTGTCTCTGCATTCCAAGAGCTCTGGTCTTATCCCCTTACTTACTCCCTCCATCTTCCTCTATATTCTCAGTGTCCTGAAATTAATTAACTGTCCTCAGAAAACCAACTACACAGATCCCAAATTTGGAAAGCTATGGCAAATTTTATGTACAACTTTGACATCCTTAGCAGTTTGGTGACATTGTTAAAAGCTTGGATCAAGAGTCACACTGCCTGCTTCAGAATCTTAGCTCTGATTCTGACTAGTTGTAATTATGAGCATTCATTTAAACCTCTTTAAGCTTCAGTTTTCAGCTTTGTAAATCAGAACTTTCTGTGTCATTAAATGAAGTATATTATGCAAACCTCCAGACACAGAATAAGCACTCAATATATATTAGCAGCCATCAATTATTATCATTAATAGTAGTTTTTTGTTGACAACTTAATAGGAAGATAATTAAATTGAATAAAGAGATTATGTAAATTGCAAATGTGTGGTAGAATAAAAAGACTTTCTGAAATATCAGAAATGAGAAACTGCAAAGTAGAAGAAGGCCATAACATTTTCCAAATTTACTGACTTGTTTAGTATTGCTAACATTAAAAGAAAATAGTTAAAGTAGGCCTGTGTATTGGGATAGAAGCAAAATGAATGCATTTGGTTTGGACTATTCTGGGTTTGAGAGCATCATAAAATACTGAGGCAGTCATCTGCAGTGAATATCAGGAATATTGACTGGGATTTGTGCTAGTCATAGTAAGTTCATAGCAAGAGAATTCCCCATAACATGTAAATTGCTTTCTTCCATTTCATGGACAATATATCTTTATTTGAATTTCTTCCCTATACCTCCAAACATTTTTTATGAATTGTAAATGGTTATTTTCAAGTTCTTATTTAAGTTCCTTAAACTTGACCAGAGCCTGTTTCACAGGTTTTTCTAGGATCCTCTACATTCTAACAGTTTTAACTGTTCTTAACTGATACTATAAAACTGCAATGTTCTAAGACTGGGATAATGAGGAGTAAAACTCATCTATTCTCCACTATGTCACAACAGGCTCCCAATGCTCTGGGGTTTTACTCTTTGAACTCAGAAACTCAATATCTTCCATGAATACGTAACCTTTTCCAGGTCCTAACAAAAATGTTCAAACACATAAGATCTTCAAACATTCATTCATTCTATAATGAAGACATTACAATGTTTCTAGGTCTCTGGTTAAACAATGGTAAACAAAACACAATGCCAACACTCCCTGTTGATATAGAACTGACCCTTGAGAGGTGAAAACCCATGTTAAATAACAATGCTGAAGTTAATGTATTTATTCCCTCACTTTAGTCAACAGATACCTATTTATCTCATTCAATACATATTTATTTGGTTCCTCTTCCAAATGCCACCTACTGAGATGTGAATAAAATGGAAAATCCCTACTCATGTGATATTTAAATTCTATAGAAAATGACAAGAAACAAATCAACAAATAACAAAGTGTTATGAAAAACAGAGACTATTTTGAAAGAAAAGAGAATGGCAGTGAGAATTTACTCAATGTGGGGGAGAAACCAGTCTATTTTTTCTTTTAACATTCAGACCATGAATCGCTCTTGCCACTGCACTTCATTTTATCTCTGGGACTGTATTTTTTTTAAAGAGACACAGAAGTTCAATAAAACTTTATACCATAGGGAACTGTGTGGTCTAAACACAGTAAATAGACATTTGAGTGCAGTGGTATTAGCTAGGTAATATAGGTTGCAAACTCCCATTTCCCTGGTGAAGATTTTCTTTCCTTGCCCTGACATGTTTTAGAATGAATCAAGACACTTCCACCAGTCCCTCATGCCTCGCTGTAGCTCAGCAGTCAGACTCAGATTAGGATATTCAAAGCTGATTATGTGAACTCAATTTCTAATTGCTTCTTTGGATTTACACTTCTGTTTCCCTAATGCAACTGTGGCCCTATCCTTAACAAAAGATAATTATTATTATTATCTTAATAATAATTAATGAGATTGTCCATGTGATAATAAATCTGAAAGGACTTGTATTTTTTGACATGGTCATAAAATGTCAAATTGTATCTATATTGGCGGAAGATGCCAACCCACCTTTCACCTCCTTTAATTATCCTCATTTATTTAACACTATCTCCTACCTCTGTTTGTCTTGAGGGCAGAGTGTATGTTCATCAGTTAAGTAGCAGACATTCAGTCTCTGACCAAATAAGGGGAATATCTGTGCTCCAACTGCATTTTACACAAAATTCTATTTGATTCTTCATTGCAGTGCATTATAATTATTAGCTTCCAAGCTTAAAGGAAGGAATAAGTATATCTGCAATAACAGATGAGAGATGTGCTAATAAAATAAATGGATAAATCAATGCACAGAAGAAAATGACTGCCTCCAAAATTACCTGCTCTGTAGTTTTAAATATTATCTAAAATAACTCATTCAAGTGTTAAAATATCTCCACTCCAGAAGTCCTCTCTTGTCATGAATTTCTATTTAGTATATCTCTGTGCCTTTATCAATAAAGTTTAGCAACCTGTTAAGAGAGTATGAGGGTATGCTCCAGCCTGGGGAATTCAAGCTTATCTGTCAGAGTTCTGGACAAGAATGTTGGAAGAGCGTCACACTGCATTTTGACTTGTGGTCAGTTGCTCTTCCATGTGTCTGCCCTCCCCTGCTCTCTCTTCACCTACAAAGGCTATCTGCTTAAGCTAGATCAAAGAAGTTATTTTTTTTCTTGCCAGCATGATTATGTGATCAGGCTCCTTGGAGGCAATGTGAAAATTTGGAATTCTAACGTGTTCAAAAAAAAAACTTTCAGCTAATCTTTCTGTTTTCATATCTTCTGGCTTTAGAAGTCTCTCTCTCTTTTATACAGGCTCTGTTTCTCTAGATAACCCCGATTAATATACTCCCCTTTGCCAGGCCTAGAGAGAGAAACTTTAATAAAGATGCTCTTGCAGGGCTACCAGTAAGATAAGCATTACAAAACAAATATAAACACCAAATTCATTGCTTTTATCTTTTTTTCCTCGTCCTTGGAGTTTCTGGCCATTCTGCATCAAAACAAATAGATAATGTTTTTCATTATCTTTTTTAATAATATTATACATCATATTGGTTTAATTTTTAATTTTATTTTATTTTTATACCACATCTGCAACAAATGAAAGTTCCTGGGCTAGGGGTCAAATTAGAGCTGCAGCTGCAGGCCTACACTACAGCCATAGCAACACCAGATTCAAGCCATATCTGCGATTTACACAGCAACTTATGGCAATCCAGATCCTTAACCCACTGAACAAGTGCAAGGATAGAACCTACATCCTCACAGAAACTATATCAGGTTCTTAACCCACTGAGACACAATGGGAATTCCTTCATTATCTTTTAAAGTAATAAAGATATGATTTTTTGTACAGGTAGATGTAAAATTAAACCTGTGATCATTCAGATCTTGTTAATATACTATACACATTTCATTATATATATATGACAATTAGTAAAATATATTCCAGTCCAGAGCACAATCCTGATTTATTAACTCTAAAATAATAAAGGAAGATTTACAGAATGACATCCCTGCCTATTCTTCTGCAAAAATATAATTTATTATTAATTTTTAGTTAAAATTTATATTTCTGGAGGGACTTAACAAAGCATATAATAAAAGTTGCTGTTCATTTCCATGTGCCATAGCATGCTAAGTGAATATTCACATTTTTATAAATTTGTAGTTTTTAGTTTTCAATTATTGTAGTTTTCTATTCTCCATAGAATTTGGTTTTGCCAAAACTGTCTCAATTGCATATTTTAAAAATCTGCTTAATAAATTAGTTTTTCAATAAATTTATCATAATATCTGCAGTCCCATGAACTTCAAAAGAGGTGAATCAATTTTTTGAGAATAATATGTATATGTAGGTTTTCCAATATACAGAATTAAATTTCTAATCATATATTTAAGATTTGAGCACACTGTGTTATCCTAAGAGAATCTGAAAATTACTGGTGTTCAAAAATGTTAATTTGTTAAGTTTGGAGTAACAGAATAATGATTTTATTACCAGCTCTTTATGTTTTTTTGGGGGGTTGTGTTTTTTTTGTTTGTTTTTGTTTTGTTTTGTTATTCCATTGACTGTTATTGGGTTAGAAAAACACTAAGACCTTATTTTGGTTACCTGCTATTAAGAGCTATTCATGCATCACAGAACATATTTTCTGAACATGTCAAACATAAAATGATCCAGTAGGAAATGAAGAAATTGGCAGTGGTTGGAGCTATGGGTCATGGCTTTAGAAACTTCTGGTTCGTGAAAAACTTCAATTACCCAATAACATGTTTTTATTCGTTTCTCTTTATTGTTCATAAAATGAACATCGTTTCAGCATTGGTTACAACAATTTGAAACTCAATTCAGATATCAGACAGTGCAATTAGACTTGTTAAGATCCATATCCTTTAAAAAAGTAATGATTCCTCTTTAGAGGTGACTATATACCTTATTCAGGCTATTAGTCTTGTTAGAAGAACATATCAATGATCTTAATAATTAAGAATCTTTTAAAATCCATCCTCCACTTCTAAATGCATAACACAATGAGAAATTGAGCCATCTCCTTTGTGAGATACACTTTCAGATTCCCTCCTTCCTTTTTTTAAGTACTTTGTCTAATTCCTCTATTTTCTAATAATATTCTCTAATTCCTCTATTTTCTAAAAATATCTCTTGATATATAAATATTTTATAAATAATGTGGTTTTAAAATAGAATCTGCCTTAGGTAATGAAAATATTTATTTCAAATTTTCTTTTTATAAATATGTATGACTTAAATATATACTTGCCTATTTTATCCCTAATATTTAGTGATTTTAGAAGTTCAAAGGCAACAGTATTTTGCCCATACCCTTGAATACACCAAGGTGTAGTGCAAGAAAGTTTTCCAAAGCACTGACTGTGGAGGTCACGGAGGTGTACCACACATCCTTCTAGTCAAAAGAACCTGCTGTGAGGTATGCAAGTTGGCATACAACCTCCCACTCTCCTGCACTTTTAGATTCACTACAATATTCATACTAAGGCCTACATCTCTCAGAAATGCCCCCAGCCAATGAGTGAGTTTGGTAGGGCTGAAAGAACTGGGTTACTCCTGCTGAATGGTGGAGTTATCTGATGGGAAATCTTTGCTCTGAGGCTCAGAATGGCCCTGAGGAGAAATTTCATAGAGGTATATTCCAGAGTAAGGTCACTCTTAACACTTTCTCTTTTTTTTCCTCCCTCCCTTCCCTTTTCCTTCCTTCCTTTCTTCACATAACACTGTCCGAAGGTCTTCTATACCTAATTCTTTGTTTCCCTTTATTTTTCAAAGATCGTTCCCCCAGTAAATATTGTGCATGTCTAATACCATCTTGGAGTCTGCTTATTGAAAAATCTAATCTTATGCATTAATGTTTTATGTAGTAAAACTAAAAGTTATATTTGAGACAAGAAGATATAAGGGTTATACTGAAAATCTGGCATTACTAAAACTGAAAAAGACTGAGAGAACGATATGGTGTGTTCCCAGAAGAGAAGATATTTAAAATTTTCATTTTAGTTTATGAGACATCATATGGCAAACATCATCTGCATAAATAGATTGGGCTTTGACTTTGGGTCACAACATATTTCTGGGCTTTACTTTATTTTATTTTTTCTCTTTTTGCCTTATCTAGGGCCGCACCCGCGCCATATGGAGTTCCCAGGCTAGGGGTCTAACAGGAGCTGTAGCTGCTGGCCTACACCACAGCCACAGCAACACGGGATCCGAGCTGCGTCTGCAACCTATGCCACAGCTCATGGCAACGCCAGATCCTTAACCCACTGAGCAAGGCCAGGGATCGAACCCGCAACCTCATGGTTCCTAGTCGGATTCGTTAACCACTGAGCCACGACAGGAACTCCATTTCTGGGCTTTATTAACCCCTTAATTTTTAAAAGTTTGGGCATTTAAGATAATGTATGTAGAACACTGAGTTTAGTTAGACACCTAATGACATACCAATTGTTCTAATTATTTCCGATTAATGAATGTAATAATAATTAAAATTGCTTTTATCAGAAGAGTTGGTTAAATCAGGCCCAACTATTTCTATACTAGTACATATATGTGCCAAATTTATAGACTTTAAACACAGGAATAAGTTAGGGCAATTAGTTACAAAATATAGTATACAAAAAAAAAACTAGGAAGGTTTTAAAATGTATATCCCTGGGCTCTTACATGTAGACTTTGTTCATTATTTCTGCATTTTGTTCAACATCAGTTTTTCTGATGTTGGTCATATATGGAATACATTTTAACCAAAAATATCTCTGTGTATGGAGAATACTGAAATGTATTCATTTATTCATTTATCATGAATATACAAATTTAATTTAGTTTTTCAAATTGTAAAGTATCTGAAGTTAATACATACATATTTATAAACAAAACATCCTGACTAGAGAAACATATAAAACTGTCAAATATAATGGACCTTGCTGCACTAATTATATTCTTTTCACAGTTGCAATTTCTCCCCACTTATAAGCTCAGATAGAACTAATGAGCAACTTACTCATTCCAAGTAGCATAATTTTTAATTGTCAAAATCTTGACTTAATATTTCTTTAATGAAATGTTAGCACATCTCATAATATGAAATTCAATAATTTATATCACTATAAATATACATCTGTATAAGATATTAAAGTTACTCTAATTATACTAATCAGAACTTTCGTAGTGGTATACATGTGGTAAACATTTGATAAGTCTTTGAAAAAAAGAACATACCTAGCTTTTTAGCATTAGAGAAAACTTACCACCTTTAATAGAAATTAACCCTTTACAATGACATATATCATTGATATGTGTTAATGTTCACAGAAAATTTTATAATAAGGCCAGTAATTTTCAGTCCTTGTTCCTAAGTTTCTCTTTGTACAAGTAAAAACATTTTCACTTCACATTATAAGTAACTCAATATAAAGATTTTTGGTTTTTGGTTTTGTTTTGTTTTGTTTTGTTTTGTTTTGTTTTGTTTTGTTTTGTTAGGGCCTCACCTGCGGCATAGGAGGTTCCTGGCTTAGGGGTCTAATCAGAGCTACAGTGCTGGCCCACGCCACAGCAACAGCTATGCCGGATCCTTAACTTACTGATCAAGGCCAAGGATCGAGCCCCCACCTTTATGGTTCCTGGTGGAATTCGTTTCTGCTGTGCCATGACGGGAACTCCAATATAAAGTATTTTTAATTATAATCTTAAATGAATGATAATACACTAAAGATTATTTTTGAATAATATACAGCTGCAAAGTAAGATTTCACCCAAGAATCTGAAAATGAATTTACTAAACAAATGGAATCAACTAGAAATCTAAACAAAAGTATAGAAAATAACTAATTCTGTAAATTAGACAAACCAAATAAAACACAGAAATAGAAAAAGGAGGCAATGTTGTCAATGGATTTTTGATGCCATCAACATCTTGCATACAGCAAATATTTGTTACCTATACTTCTTTTAGAAGCTCTGTTAAGACCTTTGGATATAAGGCATAACAGTATAGTTTTTAGTTAGGAAGAATTTGAAAAATAAACCTCTAAAGAGCATACAGAACCTATTCTATGGCAGACAATGCTACTGACAGTATATATCATTCACTTATGAAACTGAGTTCTCTTAGTGATATTTGATGACTGGTTTATGATATACCCATGGTCACTAGTTTCAGTTTGTTCCTAACCTATTTTTTCAAGATCAGCAACATTCAATTGCAGATTCTGTAGGTAAGCCTCTTGAGGAGAGATTCAAACTTCCTTACACACTATCACAAATTTGTCAAATAAAAAAAAAAGTATGAGAACTAAGAAATGTTTGCTGTTGCTAATTCTTTTCTCTATGATTCTAATGAGTTAATTAAGCAGACTGACTACCATATCTATTACAACAAATGAAGACAGAATGAAGCCTAATACAAAAGTTCGGTAATGAATTTCTTTAGCATGGGTGACTTTGAGGGAGATGATGGTAGGCGGAGAATAGTCCCAAGCAAAACAATACCTAGAAAATCCAGGCTATAGCTTGCATACATCGTTGCATGAAATAGTATATGCCCTTTTTTTAAAAAACATAAGACTATGTTCACCCTTGCTTGAAATTTAATTTTTTAGTAAATGCCAAAAATCCTAAAATGATCTTGCAAAATTATATTAATATCCTCCAAATGTAGAAAATAAAGACTTTCATGACACTTGTTTACATAGAACAAAATTATAAGAGAGAGAGAACATTTGCGGTCTACAATGACAGATTTGAATAAAGAATATAATTATTTTAATATAGAGAAGCAACCAAGAACAGTTTAAAATGTGCCCCTCAAATCTATGTCAAGGTGTTACATTAAACTATTACATTCTGATGACTAATCTACAGATAATGCAGTACAAGAAAATTAAGTTGCTTAAAAATAAGAACACAATTATTATTAAATTTATAAAGTATCACATTGCTTTAGTAATAAAACTTAGAACAAAGTACCTTTTGAAGGGAGGATCCATGGAGTAATGCTGAATTATTTGTACTAAAAGGGGGGAAAAAAAGGAGAAATGGATCAGATTCTGACTGTGATTGATAAAAACAATTGATAATAGTAGAAAAAACTATGAAGAGGGTATGGACACACTTTAGGATAAAGTTACAGCGGGAAATAGGAGTTTATTTTGGATGAAGCATGGCATTAGTCAATAGACATACATCTTTGGAAAGCTACTGATATTAAATATTTACCTGATTATATATGATGACTAAAACTGCAAGGAAAAAGTATAAATTTTGCAAAGAATTTACAAATAATTTCACAATTTTGCTTCTAATATAGATTAACTTCTTTCAGTCAATGCTCTTTGTCTCTTTCATGGCTTGATAAAAAGTTTTTTCAGCTTACTTCCATAATGAAATTTCATGCAATAGCTGATATGAGAAAAGTGTGATATGCTATTCATTCTAGTAAAAATTAATTTGAACTTTGAAATGTAAATCAAAATTTTAAATAACTCCCTTAATATATGTTATTTTAATTATTCTGAGGTTATATGCAACATATTTGATTGACAACAGGTTCAATATTACTGCTTAAAGTCTTTCCTTTATAATATTCTCCATTTCTTTTTTTGTCTCAGTTTACCACTGGACTAAACACTGGTCATAAATTTATTCCCATCAAATTATCATTTTATCATAAATTTAGGTTTCTGTAAAGTACCTTTAAAAATCTATCCAAAACATCTCTATTCTTGTTATGTAGGAATCTAACATTTCAAAATCTGCCTCCTCCCCACAATAATACAAGCATGAGAAACTGGCAGACTGCCTTTCTTTCCTTTGAACTTAAAATAAGGTTAATGGCTAAAGTAATAAAACAAGGAGCAGCAATAAATTACTTTGATTAACAGTATGTTATCAAAGGCAAGACCTATTGATAATTTCAATATTTTTCAAATAAAGCTATATATAGAGAAAAATAAGGTTTAAATGAATGACAGAAAATACAAATATTTTTTCTTTAAAATGTTGACTCAAAGTAACTGGAAGCATCCATATAATGCTTTTATTTTATTAAAAAATACAAACTATCAAATAAAATGTGAAACATATAATAGTAAGTTTAAGCAAATTTAAAAGTGATTAAAATAATGACCTCTTAAGAGCTGTGAAACTGTTATTAAATTATTTACTTCTCCTATAATACAATAAAATAAACTTAGGATTCTTAAATTCTAGAAAACAGATTTCCTAATGGAAGTATCATTTTTTTCAGTGTTATCAAACAATAAATTAGATCTGACATAAGGATAAATAAATAATAAATACAGGTTTCCTTTAGCCAACCCAACTTCGCATAAATAGCATTCAGATTTCACAAAGCAAACAATTAATTCACTTTTATTTTTCCTATAAATAAATGTTATAATTGGAACAGAATTTTCAGAGTTGAGAAATATAAAGTCAATTTAATATTACTACTTTTCTGAAGCTCTGTAATAGAGTATGAGTGTGTATACACACAGACAAAATAAAGATTTGCAAATAATCTGTATTCATTCAAATCACTATACTGACTTTCCTCAATAAACCTCATGGCTGAGTCTCCAATAATTCTGTGAGGAACAAGCAGCTCTTTCATAATTGCCCATCACTATGCTCAGTTTCACCTGATGGAGAAGTCTATTAGAATAATTTTAAATCCTTTACAGCATTCCAGCATTCATTGGCCTTTTTTTAAAATTATGGTTTCTTAGATTGTAACTGCTTATGGAACAGAATACATTGCGTAGATGTGTAAAGTCAAAGTTTTAATTGCTTTCTCAAAAATATTCCCTATAATGACATCTTGATAAATTAAATGGGTCACATTAATTCTTAGGAAAATTTTCACTATGAAATGACAAAAAGGTCTATGTCCAAGGACACAACTGCAGAATTTAGATAACTTTGGTAGTCACTTCTCAACATTCTTGTGTGAAAGTAAAGATCAGGAAAAAACTTTGTTATTTTGACATGGTCTTACTGCTGAATTCTATGGTTGGCTTAAATTGATTTTTTTGTTGTTGCTGTTCTTCAAAAAGTATCAAGTAAAGAAATAATAACAGCACTGCTGAAATATATAACTGCTTTTGCTGATACTCTTGAAGTGTCTTATTTAATAATCACTGAACACTGAATTTGAAATGTATAGGTTGACTAGGCATAAAAAATTAACTACATTAAAATCATATTAAAATTACTCTTACAAGTTCTACATAAGCATTTGCATCAAACACCACTGAAGTTTTCACAGTCAGTATACTCTCCTCCATATTTTTGGAAGGAGATATCTGGAGTTTCAGTTAAGTATATGTTCTAATATATGAGTAGATCTTAAAAATTAGGTAGGAAAGCCTCAGCTTTGTTCTGAAATACTTATGTTTCATTTTTGTGCAGAGAAAACAATTACAATTTAATTTTTATTTACTACTACTGCATACTATACAAAAATAATGCAAATATCAATTTATTTACTTATTTATTTTGCTTTTTAGGGCCACACCAGTGGCATATGGAAGTTCCCAGGCCAGGGGTCCAATTGGAGCTACAGCTGGAGCTATGCCACAGCCACAACCACCCAGGACCTGAGCCACATCTGCTACCTACACCACAGCTCAGGGCAACACTGGATCCTTGACCCACTGGGTGAGGCCAGGAATCAAACCCATGTCCTCACAGATAATAGGTGGATTCATTCCCACTGCGCCACAACGGTAACTCCGTGCAAATACCAATTTAAGGTCATTATAACATTCGTATTCTCTATTTCATTTGTTGGAAACACCACATCCCCAAGCCCACAGTGGACCCTTAATATTCTTGCCAAAAATAATTCCTTCTCTCCACCCTAAAAATAGCCATTTTCCTGGCTTTATATCACTGTTCTTTTCTTAATTGACAACTATATTTCTACTTAAAATATGATCTAATATTGTTTGTTTGGAGAACTCTGAGTGGGAACTCTATATTATATGGTTTGTACTGGAAGGAGTTGTTCTATTTGTTCAGTACTAACTTTTTAAGATTTCACACTTTATGTAACTAGAGTACATTCATTTTCATTCTGAATAGTATTTGAAACTTTAATTCTATAGAAGAAAAAAATAACTTGGTCGACTATGTGGCTAATGTGTAAAATATACAATTTTATTTTCAATCATCTGTTTGGAATTCTATATTACCTACTAACATACCCAAGCTCAATTAAAACATTTACATTAAAATTGTATGTGACATTCTTTCACTTTATTTCTCTAAGTTTCATATATTATTACTGTATGAATTCAGGGCATCAGAGCTTTACATGCCTGGGACATAATATGCCAGTTCCCCTGCATCCTCAAAATACAATTTGCTATTAAAAGTTTTTTTGAGAGATAAAATTAAAAATGGTAATAAAAATGCTTTATCATTCCTATAAAATCACTCTTTTTTGCATTTTTTACTATATATTTGACACTAGAATTTTGTTTTTTTCAGTCTTCTGTTTTTAGTGCCGCTCTTGCGGTATATGGAGCTTCCTAGGCTAGGGGTCGAATTGGAGCTGTAGCTGCTGGCCTACACCACAGCCACAGCAATGCCAGATTCGAGCCATGTCTGTGACCTAAACCACAGCTCATAGCAAGGCTGGATCCTTAACCCACTGAAAAAGGGCAGGGATCAAACCTGCATTCTTATAGATACTAGTCAGATTTATCTCCACTGAGCCACGATGGACTCCTTGACACTAGAATTTAATGAATAAAAATTAAAATTAAATTGTATTATTGTCATAAAAGTAGTATAAGTATTTCAAAGACATATTTTATAGGTCAACTTGATTTATATGTTTTTATGTCAAATAATGAGAATTATATATAAATATAAACTTTGGTAGTCAAGAATATCCAAAATACGTTCTGTGTTTATTTGGGTAAATACTTAACCTGGATTTTCAGATGTTTCTTTTTATCACCCTTGTTATTCATTTCTTGTCTCTATTTGTTTTAATATTATCTTAGAGTTTTTTTAATGTCCTAATATGTAAACTACTATATGTATGTATATACAAGTTTTTATAAATACACATGAATAACATATTTATACGTGTAGAAATAATCTTACATAGAAAGGTGTTATATATATATTTATATGTGTGCATATACATATAAACAATTTGTGTTTATATCTGTGCTATGAGTCTCATCAAACGCTACATATTTTTTAATTGTAGAGTATATAGAAATTTAGGTGTATAATTGTATATTTAAAACATTTTTATCATAGTTGATTTACAATGTTGTGACAATTTCTGCTGTACAGCAGCATGACTCATATATATATATATATATATATATATATATATATATATACACACACATATATATATATACTTTTTTATATTCTTTTCCATCATGATCTATCCCAGGAAATCAGATGTAGTTCCCTATGTTATACAGCAGGATCTTGTTTATCCATATAATCGGATATTTGATCTTGACATTTCCTTTTTTAATTGCTACAGAAACTGCTTATGGGTATGTTTACATAGATGGCCTAAAAAAAAAGCGTCATAATAAAAAATAATTTTGTCATCTATCTATATTGTCAACTTATAATCTACATTTTCCTACTTACTCTCACATTTCATCACAAAAAATAAAGAAAAACATCATTGGTCAAGTGTTTTCCAATTTATATATTTCTCCAGAAATTTTATTGCTACATACCACATTAAGTTTTAACTTTCTGGTTTGAACACACCAAAATTCACACAAGGTACTTCTCATAATTGCTAACTATCTCAACATAAGATGTTATAAGATTAATAAACTTTCAAAACATATTCCCATCAGTCTTGGTTCACTTTTTTTTTTAATGAACTATGTCATCAGTTTATCCTGTTCACCATCTCTCACAGCTCACAATTCTCTCAACTAGTTTTTATGGTTTTCTTATTTATTACCTCTAAGATCTCTCAACAGTCCTTACTGGAAGTGCTTATGGGTGAAAAATAACACAAAACTATCTCATCATATGTTCTATTTCAGTTATTTTGCTTTATCTTCAGCTACTTATTATCCATTCTTTCAATTTTATTGAGTTCTCAGTGACAGTTTTATTGCTACTATAATACTTCCATCTTTAAAGCAATAAAATGTATTTTTTTCTGACAGTATTTTAAACTTCTCAGTGGCAGAAAGTATCCTTTATTTTTGCATCTATATTATCTATCATAGTAAAAAAATGCAAGGCAGGAACAAATTTTTTATGAAACAATTAAAGCAGGGCTCAGTGCCTCAAAATTAGTGAGTGACTACTGAAACACAATTCACACTTAAAAATCTTTTCTTATTGAAAAACCTTGATTGGGATTGTTGATTTATTTGTAATCCAACTTGTAGTTTGCATGGAGTTTAAGTATAATCATGAATGTGCCAGGCCCCATTAGACTTACTGATTGAACTAAGCCTTTTAAAATTTAACAGGACTACTGCCTTTTCTTATCTTAAAATGGAGGAAAAACACCAGTTTTTATCGATAAAATTGACTTTAAAATTATTCTATTTTTGTAAGTTATCCAAATAATAAAATCTTAAAAGTCACCAATTAGGATTCAGTTACCCGAAAAGTTTTAGTTTTCTAGATAAAATAATAAGAAGAAAGCTACTGCCATTCCTGAAATAATTAAATAAGACTTCCCAAGGAAAAGAGCAGAAAGTAGAAAAGCAGATAACCAATTTAAACAGAAAAAGTTAAAGCTGTCCAAGAATATTTTCTCTTCATGACTAATTCCTTTTCATGGTAGGATTTATAAAATAATCTCAGAACTAATTTATGGCCAACCTTATGACTCTGCCCTCCATGCAATACAGGGTTAACAAAGATTTGGTTCTCACTGCGGTAGTAAAAATAGATATTAATGAGATTTACAGTTAATGGCCTTTTATTTCATTGGTCAGGATTCAGTGAGGAAGAAAGAAACCACAATACATTTCAATTAAGACAATATAATAATAGGAATTTAGTAAGCAGGGGATGGAAAGCTGAAAAAGCCCAGAAGGGAAGGGCAAATTTAGAGTAAGTAGCTGCAAAAATCATCTAATTCCCATTGGTCTGGAAAAACAAGCAAGTTGAGGTTGTGTTGTTTGAACTGGAGAGATTAGAGAAGGGATTCTCCAGGGTTAGGAATCAGACTTCCCAGAAGGGTTGCTGTGTCTAGAGCTTGGAAGAGGGGCTTAAAGACCTGGGGCCTACAGAGCTGGGGCCTAAACCTGTAAGAGGTAATACTACAGAGCAGTTGCTGGTGCCTCTGAAGAAGGCCGGGAGACTAGTGAAAGAAGCTGGACCCTGGGACTAATTATTGCAGCCAAGGAGAAATGTTTTGCCTCAGGTAATGGCAAAAGGAACAGAGGGCACAAGGATGAAGCAAGTTTCCTTTCACTCTTCCAGCTCTCCAGTCTCACTCCTTCCTTGTCCTCTAATGGCAGGCCCTGATAGGAAGCCAACTGACAAAGAAGAGATGTCATTTGTAGATTCCAGGGCCAGCACAACAAAGAAGAGGAGAGAAAGATACACTTGGAACTGGGAAGTCATCACATTTTTATTTGGACAGTTTTCTTTGGGGTGCTCAACTGATGTGAAGTTGAGAATGACCACGGTGGATAGAAGCAGTAATCACAAGTAAGAACAAATTTTAACTATGAAAATATCAGCACTTAATCATAGAGGAAAAATTTAAAACAGGAGCAGGGTGATATACATACTTTAATCATATAGATTTTTCAGTTCTTATATGTACTAACTGCAAATAAGAATTTATTCACAAATTTTAATTATACTTGTGAGTTATAAAAGTTTATTCTACTAATAGAGAATAAAATTTACACAGAAGAATGGTTTTGTTTAATTTACATCTATCTTCATTAAGAATGTCATTGTATCTGAAGAAGAAAACCTCACATATGAGTGTTTGAGATCACTTGAAGTATTAGGAAATATTTCCACCTTCTTATATGTAGTTGTAGTCCCAGACAGAATATCTTTATTTTTAAAGATGCTTCCAGATGTGTGTTTATGTGGACAGACACTCATTCCCTAGAGTTTTCTTTTATAGTTCTCTGAAAAGCAAATTTTAATTTTGTAGAGATAGGGTTAGCAATTGTCAGAGTACTCCTGAGATAAAGAAGTACCAGATCTTCTTGTGAAATTAGCAGTTACAATCCATCCTGTACAAAGCTGTTTACTGAGAAGGAGATAAGCCAGTTTTCAAAGGGTCCAAGGAACTGTCTCTGAGGAATAATTAAGAACATTTCCTTGCTGAGCTTCGCTATTATTACTGCAAAATGAGTGTTAAGATAACTGTCAACCTATCAGTGTTGGCAAGAAAGAGTCAAAAAAATTCCAAAATGGAACATATCAAGAAGGAAGATTTTTCTATACTGACTTTCAACATAATTCCAAGATTAGAGGTTTATAGGGAAGAGCCACTTCTAGTCCATACGTGGCTGAGCTGGAAAAGCTTCAACATCTGTATACACTGTCATTAAATCTGTGGTTTAGGAATAACTGCTGAGCACGTGTGTGTAAATTAAGAAGATTTCAAATGCTAGGATACCTAAAGTCTGAGCAAGGATGAAAAGGAGTACAGCAGTGAGTCTCAGGTTGTGAGTAATCTGTTTCAACAGCAGAAAATGATAGCAACATATATATGAAGACATGTAAAAATCAGGACCAAATATGTCGCTAAATTTTTACTCTCTCCACCTGGAAATTAGAAACTTGACTAACAGTGTTGTCAAAGGAAGTTCCAGTATTTTGAGACAATTTTGAATTGTGAGGATCCTAATAAGATTAAGTGAAATTTAAGAGATAGAATTATATTTGGTTTTCAGTCTAATAAAGTATGCCCTAGCATTTACTATAAATGTATCTCTCATACTAATTTCAGCAGTACAAGTTTGGCTGGCTGTAGTTACTTAAGAAATAAAGAACCCCTTTATTTTTAAGTGTATAAGTAGGTACATGGAAGTTAAAATCCTGGCAGAGAGTCAAACACCTAGTCAGGGGCAGAGATGGATTGAAAAAAAAAAAAAGCTGATGTCATCCACAATTATATTCCAGAATAGTCACCTCAGGACTCAATACATTCACTAGAGGCACATAGTTTAAAACTGCTATTCAGTGCTATTACTCTTTGACATCAAGAAAAAGAGTGGTGATATAATACCAACTTAATATTTTTGAGCACTAAAGTGAGGGCATATGTCTCTTCTGTGATGTTATAAATATCTAGTATACATAAAATAATCTAAATCTTTGTGGAATGAAGCTATGTAAGGGAAAAGAAAAAAAGTCCAATTACAAGCTTATCACTGTCAATTTAGGATGAATCCACAAAACAAACAGAATGTGTAATTAGGAATTTCTCAAAAAAAAAAAAAAAAAAAGGAGTTCCCATCGTGGCTCAGTGGTTAACGAATCTGACTAGGAACTGTGACGTTGCGGGTTCGATCCCTGGCCTTGCTCAGTGGGTTAAGGATCCGGCTTTGCCATGAGCTGTCCTGTAGGTTGCAGACGTGGCTCGGATCCTGCCTTGCTGTGGCTGTGGCACAGGCTGGCAGCAACAGCTCCAACTGAACCCCTAGCCTGGGAACCTCCATATGCCGCAGGTGCAGCCCTAGAAAATACAAAAAAAAAAAAAAAAAAAAAAAGGGATTTCTCCCTGAGTTTACATCTAACTGGAAGCACTAAATCCTTGGGCTTAATACTCACATGCACTCAATTTCATTTTAGAACTACTTATCATTGTTATTATACTTTAAATGAGCTTAGGATATGGTACCAAAGGCATATATCATAAAGGGAAAAGCAGATATATTTTATTATATAAGAAGCAAATTATTGTTCATAAAGTTTTAAATATCATAAAATAAAATTAAAGATGAAGATTGCAAGCTGAATAACAATAATTATGAGACATGACAGATAACAAGATAAAAGCTTCATATATAAGTTTTTTTTCAATTCATTAATAGATAAAAGAAACAAAGGCAAAGGTGTGTGATAGGTATACATAATAGTTAAATCTTCAGGACTTATAAAGTCAGTTATAAAGACAGTTATGATATACTGAGTAAAAACGATTATTAAGCAGTATGCACATCAGACATATGTATACATGTACAATAATCTTTGGAAAGATTAAGTGTGAAGACTGGGTGAGTAAACTTAAGACTATTAATTTTATGATGAACATAATGCTTATTATCTCTTTCTGACTCCACCTCCTCCGTCTCTTAGCCAAGTCTTTCTTTACTAGTGAAAAAAGGCAATGAAATGGAAATTTGGGGGATGAAAAATAACTGAATAATGAAAGACTTCTAGAATGCAGACATTTATTGGTATCAAATTGTTAACTTATAATTGAAAGACAGAATAGACATAAAGAAGGAGAGCTATATATTAGAGAAACACTGTGTTCTAATGAGAAAGAACAATAGACATGATGTCAAATAAAATGGGTTCAAAATATACCTTTATGGAGTTCCTGTTGTGGCTCAGAAGAAATGAACCCGACTAGTATCGATGAGGATGTGGGTTCAGTCCCGGGCCTCACTCAGTGGCTTAAGGAGCCAGCGTTTCTGTGAACTGTGGTGTAGATCATAGATGTGGCTCAGATCTGGCATTGATGTGGCTATGGCGCGGGTCAGCAGCTGTAGCTCCAGCTGGACCCCAGGCTGGGAACTTCTATACACTGCACTTGCGCCCCTAAACAAGCAAACAAATAAAATAAAAGAAAAAGGAAAAAAATACTTACTTCTGTATTGCCTAATTGATGGACATTGACACATTACCTAAAAGCCCTTTTGTTAAGTGTAATTATAGTATCTAAGCTTCAGCAATTTGTATGTGGTAGGAAAGCAGGAGTGAGGGGATAGGTATGGTATATTAAATATTTTGGGTTTTTTTCTGTTATTTGCATTTGCTGTGTTTACTTAAAGTTGTTTTGATATTTTTAAAATTATATTTTTTATTTTTTCTGATCTCTGTCTCTTACAAGATTTTCAATATATAGCAGTAAAATCTATCCACAATTTCCTTAATGATTTAGTTAGTCTTTATTTATTTATTTTTTTTAATCTTTTTAGGGCCACACCTCAGGCACATGGAAGTTCCTAGGCAGAGGGTCGAATCTGAACTGCAGCTGCAGGGCTACCCCATAGCCACAGCAAAGCTGGATCAGAGCTGCATCTGCAACCTACACCACAGCTCACAGCAACACTGGATCCTTAACCCATTGAGTGAGGCCAGGTATCAAACCCACATCCTCACAGATACTAGTCAGGTTCAGGACTGCTGAGCCACAATGGGAACACCTACCTTTTTTTTGTTATTATTATTTGTTGTTTAAAGAAAGTTTTTCCCAGTTTCCCAAAGATAGAAAAATATTGTAAAGTTTTCAATTTTTACACTTCCCTCCAGTTCAGATGAAATTTATTTTCCTTCATGATGAAGAAGCAGATTGTCCCTCGTTTAAACAAATAAGTTATTTTCCAGCACCAACATTAAATTATTATTGGTAATTTCAAAACTTTATCTAGTAAAGAAGAAAATAATGTATATCTTTCAGGGTAAAATAATTAAATAAGATAATGTATATAGAGTACACAGCCAAGTGCCTGGTATATAATGCTGTTCAGTTAATTGTTATCATATACAAACTTAATAATTTTATAAAAATCAGGTCATTGTCTTTTTGAATGCTAACAAAGTGTGCTATATTTGATACCTACATCTTTGGGGAAATGGTAGACTAAATTTTAGTCTGCTATTCTTTAGCTATGAAATAATGCCTAAATTATTTAAGAAAAACTGGGCATCTGGTCTTTTACTAATGAATCTTAAGGTTCCTTTTAGCTACATAATCTACAGTTTTATAACTTTTTTGTTTGTTTGTTTTAGGGTTGCACCCGTGGCACATGGAGTTTCCCCCAGGCTAGGGGTCCAATCTGAGCTACAGCTGCCAGCCTACACTACAGCCACAGGAATGCCAGATCCGAGCTGTGTCTGTGACCTACACCACAAGTCACAGCAATGCCGGATCCTTAACCCACTGAGCGAGGCCAGGAATCGAACCTGCAACCTCATCATTCCTGATCAGATTCGTTAACCACGGCACGACGACAGGAACTCCTTACAACTGTTTTTGAATCACCAAGACTTTGACATATTCTGAGATATATTAATGAGTTTATATTTACATATATTTATAATGGTCTAGAATGCACCATCTATATATTGCTATTCTGTGTAACTATTCATAATCATTTATAAGTGGCCAGGTACATGAATGCAGTCTCTAACAAACACCCATGAGATAAATGTTTTCAATGGCATTCTTGTTTACGTTAAAATATAGAGGCAAATAGCTAATAAATGAGTTTATCTCTTCTGGATAATACAGTTGTCTCAAATCCTAAAAGCTTACAAATTCTTTTAACTATATTTTATAGCATGCACATTTCACCATATTTTATTCTACAAAATTTCTGCTAAGGTTTATAATTTGAAATAAGATTCTCTTGATATTTCCTACTGAGATAAATTAAAGAGAGCCACAAACTTGTCTCTATTTTTTTCTATAGAAAAAATTGACTCTCTTCCCCTCCTTTGAATTTGAACAAAATGTAACTTTTTTTTTGTCTTTTTTTAGGGCTGGCTACACCCAATGAATGCCAGGTTCATCACTAAAAAGCATTTTTTTGTTTGTTTCGTTTTTGCTTTTTAGGGCCTCACCCATGGCATAAGGAGGTACCCAAGGTAGGGGTCAAATCAGAGCTGTAGGTACTGGCCTATGCCACAGCCACAGCAATGCCAGACCAGAGATGAGTCTGCGACCTACACCACAGCTCATGGCAACACCAGATCCTTAACCCACTGAACAAGGCCAGGATCAAACCCATGTCCTCGTGGATAACAGTTGGGTTCGTTAACCACTGAACCACAGTGGGAACTCCAACAATATGTAACTTTTATATTCAACAATGTGATGCAACAGACACTATGTCAGTTAAGGCCTCAACTTTGAAAGGGCTGGAAGCTTCTGCATTGATTTCCGTGGAACACTAATCTGCCATGTGTGAGCCAAAGCAGGGAGATCTGGAGATGGTATCAAAGGTAAAAGTGGCCTGCTGAGTCCAACCTTCAAGCCGTGTTCCCCAAAGTACTAACCAGATAAGTGAGGGAAGAAACTAGCATGAAAATGAATCTTTCACTCTCAGACACTCCAGTTTATGGCACATAAATCAGACACAAACTTTCCAGCGAAGCCCTCTCTGACTTCTTCACTTAAAAATTATGAGCACATTTGTCCAAAGCCACAGACTGCATGACACAAGAGTCAACCCTAATGTAAACCATGGACTTTGGGTGATGATGATATGTCACCATATATCTCTCTGGTGGGAGATGTTGATAAAAGGAGGATGCTATGGATGTGGAGAGAGGGGATATATGAATATACACAGGGAGATTCCCTTCAATTTTGCTATGAACCAAAAATTGTGCTAAAAAGTAAAAGCCTTAATTTTTAAAAAAACTGTGAGGAAATAAAATGATTCTGAAACCAAATTTCTAAAGTGTGCAAGATAGTTTAAAGACATAATAAGGAATCAGATTTTGATAATAAAAAATAAGTGAGAACTTAGTTTGGATACAAAGGCAATTTTGAGTGTTTGAAGCCTTTTAAAATTCAAAACCTGAAATGCACAGATATCCTTGAACATGCAGAGTTTTTTATTCTAATAATAAAGTAATGCAAAAATTAGATATATGAGACCAGATATAACTAGTTTATCTAGTATAACTGTATTTATGTATACTCTTATACAACTAGTAAGTCAGGTCAAATATATAAAACCATTATCAAATAAACCTATAAGACATACACCATTGCAAGTAACATGAACATTGTCGTTTCAACCTATGCGTGCACTCTAGATTGAGAAATTCTGTTTCAACTAATTTAGTTGGTTTTCAAAGTTAAATTATGTTTACCATGTAATATTTTTCCAATATGAAGAATCTAAGCTCTTATAATATTAATTATAAATCAACATGAAAACTGAAATTCTTCCAGGCACTAAACTATACATATTGGACAAAACATCTCATCAAAGTTTTTCCACTTGTCACTGATACAGTAACTGTAATTGCTGAAGGCAGATATTTATTACTTTGTCAACTCATGTACACTGACTGTCAAAAGGCGGAGTTTTAGAAAGTGGTCCACAGAGAAGTGACTCTACATGAGTATAGAAGTCACAAGAGATCCACAGATATCTGACCACTATGACAAGAATAGGGTGGGCTTGGTGGCAGAGAATAATGAAAGAAATGCAATGTGTTAATCTGAAAGGCTGCCACTATCCAGGCAAGTAAATCAGTATAGCTGTGTAGCTGAATTTCACAAGAATATTTATATCAAAAATTGCATATTTAAAGTGCTGTCAAATCCAAAATCTAAAAATTTTTGTAAAAAATTATCTTTGCATTATATTATTAGGATAATATTAACTAGAATTGTTTTCAACAAGTCTTTTCCACCTTAAATAATACAGACAACACAATATAAATTTAACTATATTATCAATATGACTAAGGGTCATAAGCACAAATTATGAACTATTTCTATGTGAAAATGTACAATTTCACTAAAGATTTTATTATTGAGCTTTTTTGGCCACAGACACAAATTAATTGGCTTTCACCACATAAAATGCTGATATTAAATTAGTGATGTAAATTATCATGTGGGTTTCCTAAATCTGAGTATTTTTTAAAATAAATCATATTCTAAGTGCCTTGGCAAAAGTATTTCTCCCTTCAGTTTTCTTGGGAAAAACTAACAAAATATATTATACAATATACAAATTGTTCCTGCAAGTATTTTATATCTATTTGTATGATAAAGCAAGCTGCAGCAAAGAGATACATATTCTAATAAGGTGTTTAGATTATATTTCCATTGCATACTTGCAAGTGTTTGCAAAAGTAAATTAAGCTGGAAAGCTATCATTTTCTTGTTACTGATAGAGCTCATCTATATTCCCCTGCCTTCCCTTTTTAATATAGATTTTACTATCAAATTTCTTCAGTTTCTTTCCTTCCTTTGGACTGATGTTTTCTTTCTCTCATTATGATGGTCTTAGAGAATAAAGCATATCTTATGGACTCTTACAAGAGTGCTGAGCAAGATAATTAGCATTGATTATTTTTTGTACCCAAATGTTAATACCCAATTTTATACACATAATCCAAACATTGTATTTCATCTTCTTTTAATTATCTAACATACCCTAGTCTTACAGGGTGTCCAGTTAATAACGTCTGACATCAAGGGCGCCTCATTTTGTATAAAGCTTTATAGGTAAAAAGAAAAATAAAAGAACTGGGCAAAGTACTGGACTTATAGCATGGTTATAGTTACCACATTGTTTTCAAATTATTCATTTGTGCATTTCACACATCTACTACCTGTAACCTCTCCAATGAAAAGAACATATGTTATTCAAAATTGGTATAACCAGGGCAAATCTCAGTGTCTGCTATAGGGAGTTCTGTAAAAATTATGTTTGAATAAATGGGTGGGTGAGTGGGTGGACAGATTGTTACATGAATAGAATAATGCATCAACTCCCCCCAAAAGAAAATGATGATGGAAAACAAGATTCCAGACATAAAGATGCTTTATAGCAGTATATATTGTTAGAGAAATAAAGTGTCATAATACACAGCATAAATTTGGCCCACTTTTGTTCAGCATAAGCAGAACTAATTATATATAAGAAGGTATTTAAAATAATTCTGAAAGACAATCTAGAATAAAATCTTTAAATCTATTGATGTCATCTCTCAAAAAGCAGCACTTAGACGTGCATGCAATTATGCAAGTCAATCATTTACACAGAGGAGCATAAAAGCATCCTTCAGAGACAGAAAATTAATAAGAATCAGCAATTAACCTTATTTCATCTATTCAAACATCTTAGATTTTGAAATATAAGTTATCATACTACATAATATTCTTTGGAATTTAGAGTGATGGCACCAAGGAACCATTAGGCTCTCCCTTCAAAGCTACTGAAAGCAAGAGGAGAAATCAGAGAGTTAAACATAGTTTTAAAACACATTGCCACATCAACGCATTTTAGCTCACTGATCAGCATTCTTTCACAGAACATATTGTGTGCCTTCTAGTTCACTCTCACTTAAAGTTTGTTCTTCCTCACATCATGACCCTCAGGTAGAGCTGCAGTCTCCCCTTAAAAATGCTCCTTAGGGGAGTTCCTGCTGTGATGCAGCAGAAACAAATCTGACTAGTATCCCCGACGTTGCTGGTTTGATTCTTGGCCTTGCTCAGTGGGTTAAGGATCTGGTGTTGCTGTGAGCTGTGGTGCAGGTCACAGACGTGGCTCGGATCTGGCACCACATAAATACATGCTGAATGAATAAATAAATACATTTTAAAGTATAAAAATAAAAATAGAGGGGGGCTCAGCAGCAAAGAAGATAGCCAACGAACCTTGACAGAATTACGAACATTTCTTTGTATGCAAGAAGATTCATGCTGAGAAATAAAGACTAAAAAAAGAAGTTACATCTTAAGAAAAAGGAAAACAACTTTTTAATAGAGAAACAGTAATACAAAGCCCCTAAGTGGGAATGAATTCAGTAGATTTCAAGGATATAAAGAACAGTGTTCTACCATGAGATGCTTGAGAATGGAGTGGTACCATAAAAAAAAAAGTGAGTCAGAATAGGTCCGGGTATACCAGGCTAAAGGGGTGGAGTTTTATTTAGAATGATGGAAACTTATTAGATAATATTAAGTATAGTTGTTACACAACTTGTCACAATATTAAAAAAATAATAAAGGTCATTTGGGATCCTATACATGGAATGGATCATGTGGGACATAAAAATGAAAGTGGGGGGGTGAGTTAGGAGGCTATTGTGGAAGTTCAGCGAAGGAATAATTATGGCTTATTCCAGGAAGATGAAAAAGAAGGGACATATTTTGGAGATCACATTATAAAACTAGATTTAGTTAGATATTGGGTATTTGGAAACAATTATGGATAACTCAAATATTTGGCTCTCACAACTGACAAGACATGTTTTGCTTTCTGAGACAAGGAGGTCTGGGGGGAACAGAATATTTTGGCCTTGTTAAATTTGTGCATTCGGCATTAAAGGTGAGGTATAAACTGGAGAGTTGAAGACTTGAGATCTAATTCAGTAAAAGTTAAAAGCTGGGAGAAAGTTAAAATTCATATAAAGGAATTAATAGTTGTGAGAATTGTGGCAATCAGAAGAGAGAGATATATATACAGAATAAAGAAGAGGACCCTGGAATGACTCTAAGATAGTATAATATTAGGCACTACATAAGTGTCCTATTGCAGCTCAAAGACAGGACTACAAAAACAAAGGCTTAAAAAAATCGATTATCTTAAAATTTTGGATATCAGAGTCTAAAATGCGTCAGCAGCCTTTAAGGAAAGAACTCATTCTCTTGCTTTTTTGCAGCTTGCAGAAGCTGCTCGCATTCCTTGGCTTCTGATCACGCAAAGTTCCTATCTCTGTTTACATCATCACATCTCCTTTTTTGACCCTGCTTCCTCCCTCTTTCTCTGATGAGGTCCCTTTCGATTACTATGGCTCACCTGGATAAACCAGGATAATCTCCCCATCCTGAGATCCTTAACTTGACCACATATGCAAAGCTCACCTTGCCATCTAATTTACTCACAGGTTCTGGAATTTAAGACATGAACGTCTCTGAAGGTCATTATTCTAACCTACTACAGGCAAGTAGTAGAGTCTGCATTCAACTACATGGACTGTAACTTCAAAGCCTACATACTAGAATCTTTCTGGATGTCAATTATCCTTGAAATTACTATAAAGAGAGGTACAGATTGGGGAAGAAATTGTACTTGGCTAGAGCAGAAAACTTACACGGTTTTTGAGATGAAGGGAATATTAAAGATCACCTACTCCCGCATTCTTATATAAATGAGAAAAATACTAGAGATTAATTAAATGGGGTTAGGGCTCACTAATTAGTGGTAAATCTAGAACTTAAACTCAGGTCATTTTATATGCAGACTAAAACACTCCTCTTACAACAGTATATCCTGTTTGTTTGTTTGTTTTTTTTAATAAACTCATATTGTATTGTAAACTACTAATAGCCAGACTGCTTGTGTTTGAATTCTGGCTCCATCTCATCTCTGTCCCTAGTTTCTACATTTGGTCATAATAGGATCCATTACTATGTTTATTGGACAGTCCAGGTTTCTTAAAAACAAACAAACAAAAACAGAATCAGTAAGAGTGCTATCTAGTATGGGATTTCTTATAAAAATTCAAAGTATAAAATCGTGGGAGATGCTGGAGAAATGAAGGATCAGAAAGGGGAGTATGAGTACTGAAGCAGGAATTACCAGCCAGCCAATGTTGGCAGACATTCATGTCTAACAGCAGAAGTGGGTCTGGGAATTAGATTTTGTGGAGAAGTCTATAGGAAGCTATTATATTTAAGTAGTTTTTGCCTCAGTAGGTCCAGAACTAAGCTTCTGAATGTGGGCCTAGAACTGCTGTTGGGCAGCAGATCTAATAGTGGGAAAACATTCTCTCAGGAGAGTGGAGGACAGCAAGGACATTCTAGAGCCCACCAGGCAATTCTGTGACTATCATGTCTTGGCATCAAACGACCTCCTTAGAGGAAATTACTTCACTTTGGTATTTAAACTCTCTCACAGCTTTCTAAAATGGGCAAGTTTAACTCAGAATTATATTAAAAAATGAGTCACTTGGAGATATATTCTCCAGTTTAAGCAAATTAATACAATTAATAAGCACTTACCATTTTCATTGGTACACACTTTTTTTTTTAACAAGTGAGAGTCTAATAAATTTGATGCAAAAACACAATATTTCAAATTTATCTAAATTGTCAATAGATGATATTCTTTAAAATGCAAGAGATACTTAGAAATAAATGGTATAAAACGCACAACTCTATATGTATCTGACTATATGAGAAAGATTCCCTGAAGAAAAATTAAAGAAACTTATTTATGTATAAACTGCGTTAAGAAGCATTTTATACTCTTGGGAGATGTATACTTATGTGTATATATGCCTTTACTACTCAATTTCTGTTTTAAACAAAGCATATTCCTTTTCACCGTGTAAAATATTTTTGAAATTTCTGTTACTAGAAATACAGAAATGCTTATTTATGCTCAGGATAGTTATCCAACATTCTCATAGTTTCTCTAAATATTAGTCATTGATTTGTTTGCAATTCACTTCTCTAATACAAAATGAAAATGAATTGATGCATTTTTTTTCTCCAAGAGCCATTTTTTTCAAAAAAAAATCTAAAATACATTTATTTTCCTACAAAATAAGTGTTGGGCTTCAAGTCCCCTTCAAAGAGATTGAACTCAAAGCCTCTGGCCAAGACAAGACTTACCAGACCCTTATCATCACCCCACCTGTCCAATTATAATGCCCCTTCCCCTACCTTGAGCAACCTGGCCTACTCCTTCCAACCCCATAGTAGGAAAGGTATGTGGCCCACTCCTCAAACTGCCTCAGTATATGCCCTTAACCTACCAGCAAGTATATCACCCCTCTTTCCCCAACCAATCAGCAAGTCAGCAGGTGTATCTAGAGAACAACCAGAAGATTGAATCTGCCCCATGAAGATGAGGCATACATTTGAGACTAATCAACATTCAGTCCTCATGCATGTGCAGTAGGCCTGGGCAGGAAAAACGAGATCTTCACCCCAGTCCACAGCATGGGGATACAAAGGGAAATCAAACTGTAAATCAGGCTCAGTCCCTACTCGCAGGTCAGCCTGTTCTCCCTCTGAGAGTGTACTCTTGCTTTCGCTTTAATACAAATGCTTATGCTTTCTAATACATCCAATACAACTGTAACATTTTAGCTTAATGAACTTGCTTATACTTTCTAACACATTTGCTGCTTTAATTCTTTGCTGCACACGGACAAGAACCAGGAAGACAATGCAGCTGTAACATTCTGGTGCTGTGTCTCAGTTTGCCCTCCATGAAGACCCACTTAAAATAGGGATCTTTGCTCCCTAGAGCTAGAGAATCATGGCTTCTTATTCTCTGCTTTCCATCTATGCTGTAATATGTGTGAAACTCGGGACCATGGCATCTTACTGGGGGCTTTCTCCCCCACCTTCTCCCTTCTGTCTCTCTGGAGCCCTCTGTGAACAGGCAGGCAGCTATGGGATCAAGTGAGGAATTCTGACCAGGGTTACACTCTGATGTGTTCTAAAGGCCCCATCACTCACTGTGCCTCAGTAACTACCACCCAAAAGGGTGACGGTTCTTTTCTTTTTCCTCTCAGCTGGGAAACAGGCCAACTGGTATCTCACGGGCATTGGACAGGAGACCTAAGAGTGATTAGCACATTCCTGCTGCTTAAAGAGTCCCAAGAGAAGATAAGGGGGTCATGGAACAGACCAGGCTATTAGAGCATCTGCCTCATCAAGACAACTTCCGTGTAACATGAGGCACATGGTGTTTAAAGAAAAACACAGAGCCCACAGTCTCTGGCCACAGCCTCCCCAGTAGTACTATAAGGTGGAATCCCTAGCTTTCTTTCACTTTTACTTTGCCTTCCTTGGCCCAGCTGGACTTTGAGGGAACTTGCTGCTCCTGAGTCAACATTACCTTTCTTCTCTGTCTACAGAGGCTATCTCTGGACAAGACCCCAGCCCATTATACCAAACTCTGGGGTTGCTCCTGAGAAATCGTGTTGTAAACTAGGATCCTCATATTCTCTGAATCTATTTCTCCCCTCCTCCTACGGCATAAGCCATGGTCCTCCTGCCAAGAAGAGGAATCCACTCAACTGCTCCTAGAAATACTGACCACAAATGCTGGGTCAGGGCCTCGTCCACTGCCATTAAAGCCCCCTTCTGGTGGTATGATATCACCTAGGCTAAACAACCTAGCCTTGGTTAGAGTTTCAAGTATGGCATGGAGAAATCAGACCACTGTGAACCTTCCTTCTCTTCAGCGGGGACCCAAAGGATGCTAGCTGACCCAGGGATGCCCAGCCCTAGTTTGGGTTTTAGGGGGCACCCAGGAGTGTCCTCAAAACAGGCAGGTCTGACCTGGGGATGCCCAGCCCTCAGTCCTGCAGGAAACAGGCCCCAAATAACCCATCACCTCGCCCTCTCCTGCCACAACTATCATTTCAGATGGGAAACAACCAGTCAGCCCCACTGAGGATACCTCTAAGATGTATCCTTAATAACTAGGACCTCTCCTCTCCCTGGGTTATAAAAACAGACATGACCACATGCTCAGTGTCAGCTCTCCCTGATAATCAGGAAGTTGTCACACTTGTTCCTGCGACGCCTCATCTCAATAAACTACTTACTCTCCACCTAGACTTTCACTAGGTATCTTTCTCAACTACTACTCTAGAGCCTCATTCTCCTGCTTCTCCTCCACCCAGATGGGAACCCTCTTTCCCCTCCCCACACCTAATCACAGACGGCTCAACACCTTGAGTAAGGCCCCAATATGCTCCCCCCAGGGAAGTTACTAAGAGAAACTTAAGCAACATCAGGGGCTATGTCCCCTTACCCAGGTCTGATCTCTCCCATAATCAGGGTAAATTAGGCCCCTTTAGCCATGATCCTTACCACTTTTATCAAAGAATTTAGGCCCTTACCATTAGCCTTTGACTTGACCTGGCAAGATATTTATGTGATACTGACCATTTGCTGTACGCATGAAGAGAAAGCCAGAATCTGGGCATTGCCCCAGGCCTGAGAACTGAGAGGGCAAGAAAAAGATGATCATCAAGCCCGTCAATTATAATAAGCTCAGGAAAATCACACAAGGATCTTCTGAAAATCCAGCCCTTTTTCAGGTCTGACTGTCAACAGGCAGAGGCCATAGGAAACACACTAATCTGTATCCTGAGACCAATGAAGGGCAGATCATTCTTGCAGTCCATTTTATAAGCCAGGCTTCGCCTGACATCAGACAAAAACTACAAAAATTAGAACATGGCCCACAAACTCCATTTTCAGTCTTACCTGACACAGCCTTTAAGGTCTCTAGTAACAGGGAAGAGGCTTCTAAGTATCAAGGAAAACAAACAAACAAAAAAATCAACTTTTTTTCTGGCCTTAGGGGAACAAAGTCCTCTCAGAAGGAATTTGCCTGTGCCTTTGAGATGCAAATGTTCTACCTGGTCTTCTGGAGTCCTTATCACCACCATCCTCTCCAAATGCAAACCTCAGGAAAAGGGGTTCATGTTGCTGTTTGAATTCTCAGAGGCAAACAGAAACCCTATGTCTTTTTTTTTTTTTGTCTTTTTGCCTTTTATCTAGAGCCGCACCAGCGGCATATGGAGGTTCCCAGGCTAGGGGTCTAACAGGAGCTGTAGCTGCCGGCCTTCGCCACAGTAACACCGGATCTGAGCCAAGTCTGCAACCTACACCACAGCTCAGAGCAACGCTGGATCCTTAACCCACTGAGCAAGGCCAGGAATCGAACCCGCAACCTCATGGTTCTTAGTCGGATTCGTTAACCACTGAGCCACGAAAGGAACTCCCTATGTCTTTTTCTTAAACATTAGCAAAAAGGGTTTAGTCATCTAGAGAGGTGACCTTGCTTTGTTCAATCTGCCAGAAACCCAAGGTGAATCCAGTCTCTTTTGTAACTGGTGGGTTTTACACGGTTGTACCTGATTTATGGCTGAAACTTCGGAATGGGAGCCATGAGGTCTTTTATGTGTCTCTATGTTTCTATATGAGTCTTGTGGACACGTGACATTGCCAAAAATTAATTCATAAAGGAGCTCAACTTAATTAGATTAAAGGAAATTAAGTGCTTACATAAATTCTCAAAATACATAAGCTAACTGGCTAGAATTAATTTTAAGTTCACATAAACCGGGAAATATTCAGTATTAAATGATTATTTGATAGTAAAGTTTGTTGATATAATTAATACACACAGGTCCTTATAGAATCATCAACATTCATTATAATACTTTAATTGTACCCAGGTTATATTAGAGGTTAAATAAAATCTGTTGCAAATCTGTTAGCAAGAAAAAAGTTTTCATAAATAAATTAAATGTAAAGGAAATAACTTTTGGATGAATTCTTTAGGAATAATCATTTTAGGAATTACTTAAGAATGATCTCTCCAGATATTTGGTAATGTTAAAATTTAGAGTTGTGCTAAATTAAATGATGGAAGATTATTGAATTGCTGGGTCATTTCCAAATAAAGTAAGATACTGAAACATTAATTACCGAACACTGGCTTCATTTAAAAGAGAAACTTACGGTATTTAGAACTGTAATATTTTTGGTGCCACACTAATTTTTTATAAGAAATTACATGCTTTTTAAGAAATTATTGGTATTCATGTTTACCAATCTACACAGTGCTGATATAAAAGACATTCATGGTTATTTAAGGAAAGCAGGATTTTTTTTTTTTAGTAAAGAAGGTTATGTTCTACTTCTCAGATGCGGTTTTATAAGCCTTATTGTTTTCCTGTGATCTTTTCTAACCACAGCTCTAGAATTCTTTCTGAAAGGTTATCACACTCTCAATGAAAATAGTTATCTGTTTTCATAACAAATTTAGAACACTGTAAATGAAAATTATTGCCCTGGAATTTCAAAATTAGATAACCATTTAGACTTTGAAGACTTGGGAAGTTATTTATCATATATGTTATTGATTTATAGTATAATTATAATTATTCTTACTACAATTTTCCAATTTTACAACTTTGGAACATATTCTCAGTCTGTATCATCTTTGCTCTGAAGAAAATAGCATTTCTAAAATCTTCTTTAAATTGAATAGTTATATATACACAATACTTATTTATATTTGATGATTGTTTTCATAATTTAAAAAAAGATTATTTTACAAAGATTGAAATTGAAGAATCTCAGGTCTCATTTTGGAGACTAATCCTAGAATAAAAATACAAAACAAAATGAACATATATAGTGAGTATAGTATCTTTTACATTGTGCCAAGTGTATTTTCATAAAGTTAGAACATTTCATTTTATTTTCATCTTATATTTTATTTGTCGTTTTAGGGCTGCAGTCATGGCATATGGAGTTTTCCAGGCTAGGAGTCCAATCGGAGCTATAGTTGCTGGTCTACGCCACAGCCACAGCAAGGAGGGATCCAAGCCGTGTCTGTGACCTACACTACAGCTCACCACCATGACAGATCTTTAACCCACCGAGCGAGGCCAAGTACTGAACCTGTGTCCCCATGGATACTAGTCAGACTTGTTTCTGCTGAGCCACAACGGAACTCCTGGAACATATTTCAAAATGAATTATTTACCTCCATCATAATTACATTGTTCTTTCAACTTACAGAAATATTTATTCTATATTTTTACATATATAGCTTCAAGCCCCATTTCTCAGTATTCGTGTAATGTTAGGAGAAACATTTACAGCTAACTGAGCAGCCAAATATTCTCCTGTATTTCCGAGCCTCACTTGCAGTATTAAGAAATGATTTAAGAAGATGTTAGTATAGTGAAATAGTAATAATTAGTATACTATTAACTATGAAATTGGTTGCATTTAAGCTGATAATATTGTGGTTCCACAAACATGAATCTTAAAATTTATCATCTGTATACTTTTGAAAAAAGAGAGGAGGGAATAAAAATCCATACTTAAGTAAAAATAAACACACTAAATGTTCATTGCTGCAAGAATAATCTATAAGACCCAAATTCATAGCTGTTTTTTAGTTTTTCACCCTGAAAATTTTCTTATAGAATATAAAAAAAAGTTATAATATTCTCAATTACAGTGTGCGAATTCTATTTTGCTTTTCTCTCTGCCACAATATTTCATTTTACTTCTACTCACACTATAGAGGTAAAATTAGCCTGGAGGATGTTCTACGTGAAAGTGTAGAAACCAAAGACTGGAGAGTACATTTAAAATCATCTGGCAAAATATCCTTGCTATTTGTAACCAACATCTTCAGTGTAGCATTGCTACCAAGTGACTATCCAGTATATATTTGAGTATTTCAGAGACAGGAAGCTTCACTGGCTATGGGAAAAGACTCTTCTTCCTTTAGTCAGATAACTCGTTAGAAATTCTCCATTACTCAGAATCTAAGTTATTTTCCCTGTGGCCATAAGGTCTTGTTCCTATCTTGGCAGTTATATAGAACGAGTAAATTCTTCTTCCTCTTGATTACTTACAACAGAAACAAAATAATATGTGTGCCTGTTTTTCATAACATAGAGTAGTCCCAGTATGTAAGAACAGCTCCCTATAATCTCACTTAATCTTAATAAAAAGTTCCAAACAAACTTTCACCTAGTCTTCTCATTTACCACCTAGTTAGACAGGCAGATTTGTAATGTAATCTTCCACTAACAGAACTGCAATAGTAATTATCTGTTAGGAAACATGAAAGGATAGAGCACACTGCTTTTTCAAATGCTATATCTACCAAAGGACACCGATAAAAAAATGAATAAATAAAAATTTAAAAAGATAGACTGAGTTATAAAACTGTAAGTAGGACAAATTTATGAATTTGTATATGCCTTTGGCTAAAATACATTACTCTTGGAGTCAGTTTAAAGCCATTTGCACAATAGCGGTATTTCACCTACTAATGATTTTGCAGCTGGCACGTGCATGGCATCAATATTTACTGGCATCCTCAATGTCAGTTATTTTTAAAAAGCTCTCTTCCAGGCCTCTGAATAAATTATCTATCAAGTGCATCAGTGCATGACAACACCCACATTACAATTTGCAGTCTTGCACGGGCTCTCATTATTTGGTGTAAATGAAATCCCAAATCATTAAACTTTTTAAAAAATGAAGGCACCTTGCATTAAAAATATAAGCAATAGAAAGACCTCCTAGGTCATTCTTTGTCTATGATATGCATAGCAATGAGCCTGGAAATAAGTTCAATCCCTCAGCAATTGTTTACTTTCCTTTGAAAGACAAAAGTTTCTGTCAAACACATCATAGAAAAAGTTCAAGCTGGCTAGTTTCATCTATTCCACCGGGAATATGCTTAGAAAATTGGCCCAGAGAAAAGACAACACAAGCAATGATGATAAGAAATAACATACTCTGATTTACCAAGTTATAAGCTATGTCAACAAAAAATGTAGGATGTCTGCAGAATAACTATTAGTGATTCGTGCTTCTATGTGTCAAAAAGTTTTTTTCTGCACATATGCTGTAAAATTTACTAAAAAAAAAAGAAATGGAAAGAGCTTTTCCTTAATCTGGTTATATGGGTCTTATCAATTTCAGGCAAGATGGCAATGTTTTCTTGACAATGAGTTTAAACTTATCTGCAGACTCTCCTGCTACGTTTACTATGAATTTTGATGATGCTTTATATGAATCTGAAAGCTATTTGATGCTACTATGCTTTTAATCCATGAAGTGAGGTTTATAACCCATCAAAAAACATTTAGTCGCAAACCAATATCGAGTAAATGTTACCTAACACAGGTTGTTTTATTTTTGGTCTACCAATGCAGAACACATACACTGATACAGTATAACATCTTAATATTGTAAATGTTGAGTGAAAAACATGAAACACTCACTTATAAACTAACCACGCTTAGGTGTGATTTCATTCAGCCTTACCAATATGTTTTAGACACAACTTAAACCCTGTGGTATATCTGAATCTGCAGAATTTTTTTTAAAAAAGTAACAAGTTGGAAAAAGCTCTAACAGACTCATCCAGAAAAGTCTAAGTATAAACATTTAATTAATGTGGTTCTTTCCTGATAATGTTAAGTTCGATGAATGAAGACACATTCATTTTTCCTTCTCCATTGTATTTTCACTACTTGACATGTTCCTAGCATGGTAGAAGCTCAGCAAGTATTTGTTAAATGAATGGATACTTAAATAAAAGTAAATGTCATATTCAAATTCTTGAGTTGTATTGTTCCCAAATGACCCTGCTAGCACAGTGGTTGCTTTGAAAACGTGTCTCACATATAAATACAATTTTTTTGGTGTTCCAAATATTGTGTTAATAAATTTATTAGAAAAATTCTAGCACTGAAAGAAATTAAGACCTAAAACTGTATAAGCTGCTAACCAACTCTAGAATTATCTTACAGTAGCTCTGATTGTGGTAGGCAGACTCTTCGGATGATCCCAGCCTCTTTAGATGCTCACGTGTAATATCTTCCCCTTGAGTGTGCAACGGACCTAGTACTATCTCCTAATATGGCAAAAGTGATGAACTGCTAGTTCTGAGATTATGGTACAAAAAAAAAATCTCAATCTCTCTCTCTCTCTCTCTCTCTCTCTCTCTCTCTCTCTCACACACACACACACACACACACTACTAACCATCAACAAAAATCTTCAGGTCGCTTCGCCTTGACTGTCTTATTTGACCATCACTTCTACCAACTGCGAATTCTTAACAATCTACACAATATCTTTCCTCTCCATCCCTATGAATACTAACCTAATTTAGAAATTCAGTAATTTGTCATTCAGTTTACCATAATACATTAAAAATGTCTTTCTTTAGTATCTCTTGCCTCTAGAATATTTTATATACTAGTCTTTCTGAAGAACATATCACTTTTTTGCTTAAAACCCTTCCCAGCCTTAGGCAAATACTAATCTACTCTGTCTCTACAGATCTGCATATTCTAAACATTTCATTTGACCAATTTACCATGTGGTCATTGTGACTGGCTTTTTCGATTTGGCATAATGGTTTCAAGGTTCATGAATGCTGTAGCATGCAATGGTATTTCAATATATTTTTATTATTGAATAATACTTATTTGTATGGTTATAACACATTTTATGTATCTATTAATCACTTGATGGGCACTGAACTTGATTTTGATTAGGAGTCTAGACAGAAACTGATAGTGAGGAAAATTATTTACAAATCTTTGAAAGTTGGTATTTTCAATGTGTTTATTTACCTCAAATTTCATACAAATGCCTTAAGAGCTTTTGGCACTAGGGGAAGAAGAACAAAACAGGTGTACCAGTTCCACATTCAGTTGCTAGTAGTTACTAAAATAATTTTACAAGATTGAAGAGAGATGGAAGCTGAACTATTTCTGAAAAGAGGAAAAACAGCAGAGGTTTAGTATAAGGAGGTATTAATTATTCAATTCTCTCCCTTTACATATAAGACAGTTGATAATAACCCAACCTTTTTTAAAAAAGTTCCTTCCTGCCTTGGTGAAAACAGTGAGCAATAACCAAGAGAGCAATATATCTAACAAAGGATTGCACTAGTTCTTAGTAGGAGGCTGGGTCATGAAACTGCCATTTTTGTAGACGGAGAAATATTGCCTAATATATGGTTAAGCCTACTAGAAAAGACTGAAACCCACTGGTGGGAAGAAATATTTCCCTTGTTGTCACTTGATATCAGAATAAAAGAAATATATACATACTATTGTTATAATAAACAAATACAACAAACCATATTAGAAATATTTAGTGTTTTTTCCCAACATTTCTGAAAGTTTATCATACTTCTCCATACTTTTCAAATTTACACCCACAACTCCTTTTATGTGTGAGTTCAACCTTCACAGCACTAAATTCAAAAGTCCTGACTGCATAAGTCAAAATCATTTTTTTTGCTTTTTTTTTAATAGGATGGCTGGTAATTTTTATTACTTGGCTCAAAAGGATAACCTTGGGTAAACAGATCTACTAATAAGAATATGAAATAGGAGGGGGAAAAAAAGCATTGAAGTAAAAATAGGCAAGAAAGTAGCTCATACCTAGATCAACCGCTGTTTCTCTATTTTCACCTTCATTTGGATTCCCATAAAAAGTATTTGTGTAAAGAAAAAACCCAATATTTTTATGCATTTAGTGATATATTGTGTATGTGTGTGTGTGTATATATATATATATATATATATGTTAATATATAGATTGACAGCATACATATCCTCAGGATGTTGAGATATTTTGGAAGTTAAAGAGATATACATGTATTATAGGTATTGTCATTTTTTTTTTGTCTGATAAGAACGCACAGGCAAAAGAGCTTTCAGATGATATTATAGAGATTTTGGTGCATATCCTTTATTACCAAACACAGATTTTTTTAAACTTCTATTTTTGATTATAATAAAAACTATCTTGAGTAATAGACAAAAATCCATTGTCTTTGAATGTTAAATGCAAAAAATTAATGATTATTTTTTGTTTAGATAATCATTGTGCCCTTTTTAATAACTCTAAGGTACCAGAAGGGTTTAAATATAATGGCAGTAAATGTGAAAAAAAAAAGGTAAAAACAGGACATAAAGTGTTATTGATTTAAAAAGAGGCCTATTGTTCTTAATGTTCCATTGCAGCACATAAACCTTCTGTATAATTCAAAGCCAAAAACATAAGCATCACATAGTAAAATTATTGGTGCTTTTCAACTTAGTATGCCTCAGTGCTCACTTTATAAACAAGAAATACAAAAATAAAATATTCATTTTTTACTGCTTTTTTCATATTTGGAATCATTCTTGTCAGCAGATGTAAAATGGGTTACTACAGAAAGGTAGTAAAAGATGGACCTACAGCTGGACAGCATGAGCAAAGAAAGAGGATGAATATTAAATACTTTTTAAAAACAGTATTTATTCAAAAGAATAATTTCAGCAAAATTTTAAAACATCAACAAAGTAAAAGAAGACATTTAGACCATCTAAAATCTATCAGTCAGAAATAAATATTATCAGTATTTTGAAATGTACCCTTTTAATAATTTACATGCATATGTAGTATTTGCAGACATATACATACATGCATATATATATTTATATAGTTTTTTAAAAGCATGGGGTTATACGTTTTGCTTTGTAAATATCTTTTCTCAACATCTTTGTAAATTTACCTAATATTCTAACATATGATTATAGGCATGAATCTGACTAATGTATATTAATTCCTTATAATATTTAAGATGTTTTCACATTAATCACTGTTGTAACTATTTGTAAATGATAATACCTGAATAATCTCTTAATTTTTTATTTGTAATTTCCTTAGAGAAAGCCTAAAAGGGACTTCATGTGTCAAAACATACAGACTACATTTTTACTAACATATCAGCACTCATAACATAAAACTTAGATTCTCTACAAGAATGTAGAGCATTTTCATTTATTCACCAACTAAACTAAGATATTACTCTTCCTCCAATGCTAAAAGCATTAACATATTATTTTTATCTTAATTCAGCAACTAGTTAAGAATATGCAATTTAACCTATTAGCTATTATATAATTTGTCCAATTTAGAGTATTCACTTTTGTAGTTTACTTATAAAAGCCTCTTTCAGATTAAATATACTAATAATTTGCCTACCAAATACGTTTTGAAAAAATATGCTCAAATAGTATTTTTTTTCCTGCTGCACAAAAGTTTTAAATTCATGTTATCAGACATACAAATTTTTTATGGTGTTTACATATGGAATCATGCTTACCAAAGCCCTTTTCCAGAATCATAAAAAAAATCATTCATATATTTTTGAGTAATTTTACAATTTCATACAACATAATAAAGTGTGAGTTCTTCTGAAATTTATGCTGATTTATTTTATAAAACCAGCTAATTTTACTTTCATTCCCAAACTTCAAGTTCAATAACTTTTTTCAATCCAAAAATTATTATTCTCTTCAAATTCATTTGAATTTTCAACTCTATTTGCAGGTTCAATTATACAAATATATATAGTCAGTTTCTGGCATTTACAGACTATTTCACTTATATTACCATTTATCCTATGCCTATATCTTGATATATACAGCTATAATTTAAGATGTTTTTGAATAACTGCATAACGTGGAATACAATCAACAAATATTTAATTTTCATTTAATTTTCTCATCTGCCCTTCATTTGCCATCATGAAAATGAAATACTGAAGTTGAAAAGGCAACAGAAAACAATCTCTTTCTTTCTTTGTGTATGTATATGTGTGTTTACATATTTTTTTTTCTGAATCAACTACAATAAGGCCTCTAAACACCTCAGCCTTTTCATCTAACATTGTACTGTGTTCAAATTCCCTTACTCATTTATAGATTTATTTCCTTAGAGTTGTTGTAACAAATTTATCCACAGTGAAGTCCACATAAATTTTCATAATGCCTGTTTCAAAAGAGTTTCAGAGGCCATTTCCTCTTTTTTTACAACTACATTAAAACAGACAAAAGAGCCTTACAAGAGGCAACGTTTTCCTTTCCACTCACATGATCCACTTAAAATTGACTGTGTCTTCCTTGGCTAGAAATAAGTAGTTCAGATGCTATTGAATTTTTGACACGACTGAAAAAAAGACGCTCTTAAACTCAGAGAGATTTATTCTTAGCAAAGAGTAGTTAAGGAGAAGGAAAAAAAATTTTATTGATACCCCTTTTTCTATTTCAGGATTCGCTTTCTCAAAGACACAGGAAAATAAGAAGTGTTATAAATAAATAATAAAATCTGAACAAATTACATTGGCCAAAATATGTCTAAAGTTTAGAGTTAATTAGTAGCCAGTACTAAGTTTAAAAAAATAATTATTTGAAAAGTAACAATTACTGAGTGACCCTTATACCAAGTACAAAGAGTAAACTGTGGAAATTTTATCTTTACAAAATATGATTAAATTCATATGTATGTGTCAAATCATCCAAAACAACCAGAGTTGAAAGATTATTACATTAATAAATATAGTCAGAGAGCTGGTATTTCTAGTTTCATAAGTCAATAAAAAGAAATCTGTATTTGGCTCTTGGCTATGGTTTTTTTGCTGTTGTTTTTGTACCTCTGATAAATATCACTAGTGCTCTGAACAGTCACTACAATTGTAATAAAGAACCAAAGGAAAAGATGACTCAGCATTAGAAATGTGTCTGTTTGGTCCTAGCTCATGCTGATCGTCACTATTTACCTCACTGCATAGTGGGAAAGATTGTTTATCTCCTCATACAGTGACAAAGTCTTTAATAAAGCTAAATTGCTTTTTCTAAACTATCATTTAAAGATTTAAGAGCTTCCAACTGGGATAAAGCAAAGAGAAAGCTAAATATATAGAGACAGATATATACGTAGATAATAAAATATAAATATAACAAAGTAATTTTTCAGTCTATATTAGTTCATTATATTAAAATTTGCACATTTTATCTGCATGTTTATTATTAGAAAATTGAATCAACTTTATATTAAGTAGTCATTTTTAGATTAAAAAGACATACATTTAAAAGAATCAATGAAATACTACTGATAAGTGAGGTAAAAATTTCAAACTTAAATTTTTTGAAGCATGTAACCTGAGAGGAAAATGAAACTCAGGGCAACTCATGATCAATACGATATCCTAGTAGAGTGCACAGACACAACTTTTTTTACAGGGCTTAGTTAGATACTGTAAAATAATTTCAAAGCATCACTGTTAAAGATTTACTGTTTGGATGTGCTAAAGGCTAAAATACTGACTAGGAGGTCCCCAGCTATTTGTCCAATCCATTGCTTGTGCACTAATCTATGAAATTTTATAAGGAATTTTCATTTTTAATCAAATTAACTTCCTGTGTCTTTTTCTTGAAAGCATATCTAGCCAGAGATCTGTATCTAATGAAAGGAAATTTGGTGTTACAGTGATATATTTAAACACATTTTAAGGGTAGAAAAAGTATATCATGAAAATAGTAAAATCATTCTCATTTCCTTTGCAGAAAATACTTTCAGAGACATCTTTAAAAAATCGTGGTTTCTTTCTTGATCTGAATGATTGAGAAGATCAATAGAGGGCACTAACAGGCTGTTCTGGAAAGTCTTTCATTTCATTGCTTGAGCAGAGAATTCAGCAATGTTTAGCTGCACCAAGTTGCAGATGCGGTAGTGGAAAGAACAACAAAAATATCTACATTGTCTTGAGCCTAAAGATAATTTCACAAACCTAATCTATTACTGATTTACTTCTCTATATCAGATTTATGTATTCCCTTTCTATCATACTTTATTTTGTCTGTGGCTCTTTCAAATGAAACGTATTTCTAGCTTTAGATCTCATTACTGAGAATTAAACTCAACCTAAGGAAATATTTAGTCATGAAGTCAACTCTTAGTAATCTATATTGATGGAGCTATGTAGGGATATTCCCAAATTATTGGCCTTTGTAACCTACGTTTTGATTTTGAAATTATTTTTGATATTAAGCTAATAATCACTATAGAAGGAAATCTATGGTGATAACCAAACTTTAAAACAATCCAGTAGTAATTGTGATCCAGAGAGAGTTTAAACACTTTGAAGCTACAGAATGTGAGCAAGCTAATGAACAGCTAATGCTCTCCAGGCTGTGATTTCTGGAACTCCAGAAAAGTCTTTTTGATTTCAAGGGAGATGAGAAATGTACCTCAATCAATCATGAGTCCAGAAGCAGGAGAAATGGGACGTCCTTGAACAAACAGTATTGATGAGGACTTACAGGGATTATCAACATAAAAACTACTAGTGAAGTTAGTTGATTATCTATGATGGGGCTAGAGAGTGAAGTTTATACCTCCCTTTATTGGATAAAATCAGGCTACTTTGATGTTTTCAATGCTAAGCAATTAGCACCTCTGTTTCTAACTTAAAGGCTGGTCCTTTCTGATAAAGACATTGATTTTTTAATTTAGTTTTGATTAACATATAAGATTTCTTCAAAAATCATCTAAATGCAATACCAGTTGCTGACTACATCACACAGACAATCACATTAGGAATCAGAGAGAGAGATCAACATTCACACACTACCTCTACAACTTTCAAGTAGTCCTACCTTAAAAGTGTAGGTAAGAATCCCAGTTTTCCTTATTTCTAAAAAGAACACAATTTCAGCTGACTAAATTGAACTGAAGATTAACTAAAAATATATGTAGAACACCTAGTATATTTCAGGTGTTCATTAAATGTTTCTTTGTGTCCTTACCCCTTTTCTTTTAGACAAAGTCCCTTCAGCTATGCTAATTTTAAATTAAATATTTCATGTTGACAGAGAAATGCTACTTCTGTAATCACCTTACCACAGAGCACGTGATTTTGTTTAAGCTTTTTTTGTTTTCTATCTCCTATTGTCTCTTTGCTAAGTTTTTATTTCTATCAGCTAGCCATCTGAGAAGATAACTAGTATTTTGTTGTGATTATTTATTTACATTTTCCTGACAGATAATGATGTTGGGCATCTTTTTATGTGCTCATCAGTCATCTGTATATTTTTACTTAAGAAATGTCCATTCGGAGTTCCCGTCGTGGCTCAGTGGTTAACGAATCCGACTAGGAACCATGAGGTCGCGGGTTCGATCCCTGGCATCGCTCAGTGGGTTAAGGATCCGGCGTTGCCATGAGCTGTGGTGAAGGTTTCAGACGCGGCTCGGATCCCGTGTTGCTGTGGCTGTGGCGAAGGCTGGCGGCTACAGCTCCTGTTAGACCCCTAGCCTGGGAACCTCCATATGCCGCGAGGGCGGCCCTAGAAAAGGCAAAAAGACAAAAAAAAAAGAAAAAAGAAATGTCCATTCAAATTCATTATCCATTTTTAGTTAGATTACTTGTTTTTAACTGAGATGCAAATGTCCTTTAAACACACTAGATACGTTTTTTTTCATCACAAGTGATTTGTAAATATGTTCTTCCAATATTTGGCTTACTTTTTCATTCACTTATTAAAGTTCTTTAAAGCACAAAGGTTTGAAAGTAACCTCTCTTTTCCTTGGTGGCCATTCTGTTTATTGTCCCTAAGTAACTCGATGCATATAAAATACTGTACTAGGTTCTCAGGGCTGCCATAATAAAGTACCACAAATTTGGTGATTTAAGCAACAGAAATATATCATTTCACAGTTTTGGAGACTAGAAATTCAAAATCAAAACTTCTATAAGATTGGTTCCTTCTGTGATGAAAAAAAATCTATTTCACGTCTCTTCTAGCTTGTGGCGGTTTTATGGCAATATTTAGTATTCTATGTTTGTAGGAGTGTCACTCTGATCTCTGCTTTCATCCTCCCATGGTATGTTGTGTCTTTGTGTGAGACCAAGAATTAACTTTTTATAAAGTGATCAGTCATACTGATTAGAGGTCCACGTCCTCTCACCTGAACTTAACTACTGCATCAGCAAGAGCCCTAATTCCAAGTAAGAATGCATATATGCTGACTAACTTTGGGTTAGGACTTTAATATATGGATTTTTGAGGGACACAATTCAATCCATAGCAGATTCACTATCAAATAAATACTTGTTCAATACTTAGACTTTACTTAGTAAAATCTTGAAATTTATATAACTATTTGCAAGGGTTTCCCATACACTGTCTCTTCTCCTTTATTTTTCTCATAAACTTTTGGTGAGATCATCACTCCTTATATTTTATCTGCATTTTATCAATAAAGTTAGTGCTGACTATAGAGAAAGATTTCTGATTTGCTGCAGTTTATTAAGTTTCTATATCCTCTACAGGGTCTTTCACATTCCTAAGAGTAATGCTTATGACTATATCTGTCTACTTAAAAGAAAAGGTAATAATACAAGTAAAAGTTATAATGTGTGTAAATACATATATATATGTAAATCTGTGTATATATGAATTTGTGAGAAAATGGCATAACTTTTTTTAGAAAAACGGCATAACTTTTTTTTTCAACAAAGCTAATGCTTTGAGTTCTACTCAGCTAGATAACCTGGGAAATACAGAATGAATGAAAAGCATTATCTCTTCTTTCAGTATACCTATTGAAAGTATACTTATTCTTATCAGGGAATTTAAGAATAAAATAGAAAATAATGAATTAAAATCAAGGTCAGAGAAACTACGTTCAATTGGTGAAATGTGTGATTCAGACAGTGGTCAAAAGAAGATTAAATTCGGGTGGACTGAACTTTTCTGGGATGGCGTTATTATGAAAACTGAACTTGAATTAGTGACTGTTATAAGAGGATGGAGCCTGACATCATAGAAAGGAGTGGGTATTCTAGATGAGGGCACAAGCATGAACCAAGTCAACAGACGGGAATTGTGAATCTTCTCTCTGAGGAAGAAAGACAATTCAAATTACAGTAGTTCAAGAAAAAAAATTGTAGGCTTAATAATAATTAAAACGATAAACCTTGCCATTCTTCTCATTACTTACTGAATTACATAACTGTACTAATAGCTATAAAATTTTATCTTAATTCCAAAGCATTTATCCAGCAAAAAGTGAACTAGTCTCAAAAATAATATCAAGTTTTACTTCACGGTATTAAGGAAAATTACAGCAGATTCAAAGTAATGGACTGAAATCACTAATACTTTAACTGCTTCTTTTAGTCTACCTACTGAGTACGCATGGAGTGTGGGTCAGGAAAGAGCAAAATTCTCCTCCAAGGAAAGTCAGCTCTAATCTGGTGGGTCAGTACTTTAACCTCACAGCCTACTCAATCCATCTCTATTTTTCAGGAACTACCAACAAGGCTGCCAAATGCGATCCATGCACTTGTCCACTAGAAACTGAACGGGAGCCATCAACTCATTTCACACAGGTCAGCAAACAGCAATCAAAGGCTAATGGCTTTCTGTCACCATCAGCCCAGGCTGGGTGCAAAGGCCAACCTGGAGGTTAGAAGCTCTGCATCCCATTACCTCTCCCAGGAGCTATCTGGTCCCCCCTCTAAAAAGCAATTTACTTGTTGCAAAATTGAAAGTACTACCTGATTTGCTGCTTTCCCAGTGCTGCTTTCAAAAATACCTAAAAGATTCTAAAGTGATAGAACTGATGGGCTGGCTTCTTTGTTAAGTATTTGGCAGGTTTGAGGGAACAACAGTGAAAGCACTAATAAAGAGAAAAGTCAAGTTACACTGTGCCGAGAGAAGAATCAACATTCAATACCTGACCAAGACACTTGGGCTGAAATTCTCATGTAATTGTTGTTAAATATAAAACAGAGGCATACAAAAGTGTTTTCAAGGAAAGCATTCTTTTTCTTTTAATAAAGAAACCATTAAGTGATATTAGTGGTTAAAAATAGATTGGGTAAAAATAATTACTTTTCTGGCTACATTGTTAGAAAATTGAAATTATATGAAGAGTAGATGACTTACCGTTTGTTATTAATACACTTTGACTCTAGAAATGTTTTTTTCAGAAATAGTTTGCCCCAAACTGTTAATAAACAAATTCTATATGTCTTTAGATTTTAGGATATATTTGCCTTAAAATTAATAGAAAAATGTTAATAAATGTAAAATAAAAAACTGGGTGAATATACTCTGAAATTTATGAAGATTAAGCCTCAAAAGCATAGCTCATACCCACAGGTCTAGTAGTTTTGTCTTGATTCATTTCATTATTTCTCTCCTCAAGAAAGTCCTTTATATTACCTATTTAGGCTATAAATAACTTGGATGCACCCTTATAAACTGACTAGTCATATTATGGATCTATAAAAACCTATACTATGTCTAACTGTGCTTCACAGACTATATAAAAATCACTAGAATCAATGTTTGAGCAGACTCTGTGGGCCTCTGGGGGGAGACACAGCCCAGAAAGTGGTTGCAGCATTTTCTCATGTTATTTCATAGCATAACTACTCAGAAACACATAAAAAAAAAAGTAAAAAATGCAAATGCAAAGATAAAGGAGAAGTGAAAATAGATACTAAGATCTGAAAAATGCTCAACAATTCTACTTTGGAAGAAATCTAAAAAATCTCATTCACTGTGATGTCTACTTGTATTTAGTAAGACATAAAATTCCAGCTCGTTAACACAGAAATTATATGACTTTCAATAAAAAAAGTCCCTGCTTGTCAACTAATTCTTTGCAGTGTGAAATAATTCTTAGAATTCACAAAGACTTTACAAGACCTTGTGCTACTATTTTATAATTTAGTTCAAATAATAACCATAATGATTCATCACAGCCATTGACTTATGCATAAATTGTGTGTGCATATATACACATATACATGTATATATGTGTGTGTCTCTGTATATTATTCAGTTATAGACTATATATGTGTGTTAATGTATATATAGACACATACATATCACTAGAAATACATCAGTCATGTTTTTCAACACATCATAGAAATCTGCTCCAAGAATTAGCTTTAAAATATTGACAACGGAAAAATATCTTTAGTCAAATAAATGTTTAGGAATATCCTGAGTCATGTTTTTTTTTTTACAGATACAGTTTAAATTCTAAAATAACCTGCCTTGGAAGCTACTTTTTTTGGCTAATAAAGCATTTTATTTAGTCTTAGAGCAAAGTTGAAAAAATATAGAAAGTTCTTGTATATCTTTTACCTAGCTTCCATAAATTTTACCATCTTATACAATTATGGCATAAGTATCAAAACCATAAAATTAACAGGTGTCAATACTACTAAGTTAGAGACTTTATTTGAATTTCACTCGTTTTCCCCTAGTTTTCTTTCAGGATCCAATCCAGGATCACACTTTGTATTTTGCTTTTGTTTTCTTAGTCTCCTCTAAACTGTTATGCTTTTGCAATCTTTCCTAGCCTTTCACACTGAAGCTTCTCTTCAAATGCGAATTTTAGGAGTTCCCATTGAGATGCAGCAGAAACAAATAAGACTAGGAACCATGAGGTTGTAGGTTCTATAGCTGGCCTCGCTCACTGGGTTAAGAAAGATCCAGTGTTGCCATGAACTGTGGTGTAGGTCACAGACGAGACTCAGATCTGGCATTACTGTAGCCATGGTGTAGACCAGCAGCTGTAGCTCCAAATAGATCCCTAGCCTGGGAACCTCCATATCCTGCAGGTATGGCCCTAAAAAGACAAAATAAACAAACAAATAAATGGGAATTTTACTTATTTTCTAAGGCAAGAAGATAGACATCAATTTCCACTGACTATTGACAAATGGTGTTATTTCCATGCCAACCACTAAGTTAAATGTGAAATCATCATTCATTCCACGAAAATATGTAACCACAAATATTTTGGATTGAGTAGGAAGAATAATTATTGTTCACATATAATCATATGATGTATTTTTCTATTATCTCATTAGCATAATATCTGTTAGAAATAACAGATCCTATTTTATACATGATGAAATTGAGGCTCAGAAAAGATACTCTGCCCAAATCACTCAGCTGATTAGTAGCAAACTAGAATTTTACAAGAATATTTTTATATTACAATTCAATGCTTTAGACAATCTCCAATGCATGACAACTACATATGATTAGATTTCTGTAGACTATAAGACCGCATTCCTAAAGAATCTACATTGTTTTTAGCTGCCTTGTATAGCATTAGCTGCCCATGCACAATAAAATATGAAATGACCCAATAGAACCAAGTTGCCAAGTCCTACTCTGATCAATAGATCATCAACTTCACACTTCATTTTTCTATTTTTCCATTAGGCAGTGTCAAATATTACGTACACAAAAATAATGTCTTCCAAACATCTTTCACATGCATTTCAATGAGCCAAAAAGTCCCTTTCTGAACAATACTAAATTTTCTCTTCACATTATGTTCCAATTTTGAAAGGAATGACATTCAGAGAGGTCTACCTACATACTTTTCCCCAGATTTCCTTGTAATCAAGTTGCCAAGCAATCTGTGCTGTCTGTCATGGACTGGTGTTTTCAGGCTCAATAAGCCATAAAATTGTGCATGTATTCCAGCACTCCATCATAAAATGGAAGTGGTATATACATGATTCACCGGTATATACAGACCCAAGCAGACATCTTAAGGCACAAATACTTTACATGATGAGTGGTCCAAGTGCCTAAGGTCCCTCCTCCTGCCATGATTCCTTTTTTCCCCTCAACCTGTACCTAAGACTTCATGTGGAATTCCTTACAATCAACTAACAGAGGAAAAGAAGACTCAGACCTGGTTTAGTGGTTCTGATATGTAGGCACCTCCCCAAACAAAGCATTGCAGCCCATTTCTGGATATCTCTGAAGGACAGTGGGGAAGAGGAATCCTACTTGTAGGTAGGACTTCAAGAGATGCACCTGGTTGACCTCTTTACTAGAAAGAAGAAATGGCCCAATGTGTGGTTATAAACCAATTTATGGGTTTGGCTGGATGGTTGGTGACCATGAAAAAAATGACTGGAAAATGGGTGACAAGGCAATTTGGGGAAGAACTATATGGACAGACCTCTCTAATAAGCAAAAAGATGTAAAGATATCCGTGTTTCATGTGACTTCCCACCAAAGGGTAATCAGCAGAGGAGGCTTTTAATCACATGGCTATGACCTGTTCTGTGGATAGCAATAAGCTCTTTCCCCAGCAACCTCAATCATCACCTAAAGAGCTCATGAATAAAGTGGCCAGGGTAGAAGGGATGGAGATTATGTATGGGCTCAGCAAGCAGGCCTGTGTGCAGCCAATGCTAAATGCCCAATCTGCCAGCAGCAGAGAACAATGCTGAGTTCCAGAACAGGGCTCTATTCCCTAGGGTGACCAGCCAGCTGCTTGGTGACAGGTTGATTATACTGGATAGCCTGCATCATGAAAGGAACAGAATTTTGTCTTTACTGGGAGAGATGCTTACTGTGGATGCAGATTTGTCCACCTGCATGCAATGCTTCTGTCAAAACTACCATCTGTGGACTTACAGAATGCCTTATCCATCATCAAGGTATTCCATACAACATTGCTTCTGATCAAATAACTCACTTCACAGCATTTTTTCCATCATCCAGAAGTTTCTAGCTTGAAGAACAGTAGAATGGCCTTTGGATCGCCCAGTTACAGTACTATCTAGAAGGAAGTACCTTATAGGACTGGAGATATGTTCTTCAGAAAGCTGAATATGTTCTGATTCTGCATCCAATATATGGTGCTATTTCTCCCATAATCAGGAATCATGGGTCAAGAAGTGGAAATAGAAATGGTTTCTCTTCAGGAGTTCTGTTGTGCCACTGGGGGCTAAGGATCTGGCATTATCACTGAAGCAGCTCAGGTCACTGCTGTGGTATGGGTTCAATCCCTGGCCTGAGAACGTCCACATGCTGTGGGCGCCACCAAAATAAATAAATAAATAAATAAATGGTACTTACTCTCTAGTAATCCACTGGCAAAACATATGTTTCTGTTCCCATGATCTTGGTTTCTATTGGATTAGAAGTCCTTGTCCCAAATGGAAGAATGCTTCTACCAGAAGACACAATAAATGCTTCTACTGAACTAGAACTTAAGACTACCACCTGGCTACTCTGGACTCTCATGCTGCACAAACAAAAGACAAAGAAGAGCTACTGCACTGGGTGTGGTAATTGAGCTTAGCTCCCAAGGGAAAATTAGATGTTCCTCTGCCTAAGGTAAGAAAGAGTATGTCTGGAGTACAGGAGATCCCTTAGGGTTTCTCTTAGTATCACCATACCTTGAGATTAAGTCAAGGGAGAATCACAACCGAATCTAGGTAGAACTACGAATAGCTAAACCCTTCAGGAGTTCCCTTCGTGGCTCAGTGGTTAACGAATCCAACTAAGAACCGTAAGGTTGCGGGTTCGATCCCTGGCCTTGCTCAGTGGGTTAAGGATACGGCGTTGCCGTGAGCTGTGGTGTAGGTTGCAGACGCGGCTCGGATCCCGCGTTGCTGTGGCTTGGCGTAGGCCGGCAGCTACAGCTCCTGTTAGACCCCTAGCCTGGGAACCTCCATATGCTACAGGTGCAGCTCTAGATAAAGGCAAAAAGACAAAAAAAAAATAAAAAATAAAAAAATAAACCCTTCAGGAATGAAAGTTTGTGTCATCACACACAGTAAAGAACCATAACCTAGGTGAAGGCAAAGGGAATATAGAACGCATAGTGGAAGCAGATAGTTATAAATAACAACTACAACCATGTAACTAATTTCAGAAACAAGCTGTATAAACTTTAGGACTGTTCCACCTTATTTTGCTGTGATATGTTTGTGTATGTGTATATAGAAAATACCTTTGTTTTTTTCTCTCTTACTCCATTATCATGTAACATTAAGTTTTTGACTTATAATATTATTTATTATTAATTTTAAATCACAGTAATTAAATTATGGGATATCAAAAATAATAAACATAGCTCAATGACTTTACCTGCTCTTTTGGAGAAGGGTTTACTAGGTTTTTCGTTACTGCAGGGTGGTTGTATCATGTTAGACTGAATTCTGACCTTGTTGTTGTCTTTATTTGGAGATTAAGTATGGTTAAGAAGATGATGGTACTATGTTGTTGAGAGGACTTGCAATGGTTAATTTCGTGTGTGTCCTTGGCTAGGCTAAGGAATGGCCAGATATTTGGTTAAATATTATTCTGGATACGCCTGTGAGGGTGTTCTGGATGAGATTACATCTGAATAGGTAGACTGAAAAAAGTGCATTGTCCTTCCCAATGCGGGTGGGCCGCATCCAATCCATTGGAGGCCTGAACAGAGCAAAAGGCATGGTAAGGGAAAATTCACTCTGTTTTCAAGCTAAGACATTCATCTTTTGCACTCAAATTGTAATTTCTTGGATCTCCAGATTTCAGATAGTAGATCCCATGGGATTTCTCAGCCTCCATAATTACAAGAACCAATTCCGTACAATGTATCTCTTTCTCACTCTTATAGTACATATAATTTACATATGTATATAAATAGACATATAGATACCACTGACCTGGAACCACATAGGTTTTAACTATACAAGTCCTTTTATATGTAGTTTCATTTTTTTTTTTTTTTTTTTTTTTTTTTTTTAGTAAATACATACAGTGCTACATGGTCTGTAGTTGGTTGATTCCACAGATATGGAGGACCTACTATGAGACTTGAACATTCACGGATTTTGGTGTCCATAGAGGGTCCTGGAACATCACCAGCAGATACCAAAGGATGACTGCATACTTAAATCTTTGCCTCTCTGGTCTGTTATAACAAAATACTGGGAGTTCCCATTGTGGTGCAGCAGAAACAAATCTGACTAATATCCATTAGGATGCAGATTTGATTCCTGGTCTCGCTCGCTGGGTCGGGGATCTGGCCTTGCCATGGCATAGGGCGCAGACAGGGCTCAAATACCGCATTGCTGTGGCTGTGTCATAGGATGACAGCTGTAGCTCCAATTCGACCACTAGCCTGGGAATCTCCATATGCCATGGTGTGGGCCCCCTCAAAAAAAAAAACTCACAAAAAACAAACAAACAAAAAGAAATTATAGACAAGGTAGTCTATAAATAACAAAAACTTATCTCTCAATTCCAGAGGCTGGAGGTCTGAATCAGGATGGCAGCATGGTTTGGTGAGGGCCCTCTTCCAGATCTCAGATTTCCTCTGGTATCTTTACATGATAAAAGAAGGGAGCTTTAAGGGATCTTTCATAAGAGTTCTAATGCCATTCATGATAGTTTCACCTTTGTGATCTAAGCACATCCCAAGGGACATATCCAAATACCATTATATTGGACTTAAGGATTTTCTTTATTTTTCCTTTTTAGGGCCGCACCTGCAGCATTTGGAGATTCCCAGGCTAGGGGTTGAATCAGAGCTACAGCTGCTGGCCTAGGCTACAGCCGCTGCAACACCAGATCTGAGCCGCATCTGCAACCCATACCACAGCTCACGGCAATGCTGGATCCTACACCGGCATCCCTGAGCAAGGCCAGGGATTGAACCTGCAACCTCATGGGTTCCTAGTTGAATTCATTTCCACTGTGCCACAACAGGAACCTCTGGATGTTAGGATTTTAAAATGATAAATTTCACCTGGAAGCATTCTTTCAGATGACAGCATTTCACCCCTTGGTTTTCCAAAATTCATATCCTTCTCATATGAAGAATATATTTAAACTAATACAACCACTATGGAAAATAATACAGAGGTTTCTCAGAAAACTCAAAATAGAACTGTCATGTGATCCAGCAATCCCAATTCAGGGCATTTATATGGACGAAACTTTCATTCAAAAAGATAAATGCACCTCTATGTTCACTGCAATACCATTCACAAAAGCCAAGGCATGGAAACAACCTAAATGTCCACTGACAGATGAATGGATAAGAAGATGCAGTACATATATACAATGGAATACTACACAGCCTTTAAATAGAATGAAATAATGACATTGCAGGTATATGGATGCAACTAAAGATTATCATACTAAGCAAAGTAAGTCAGAAAGAGAAAGACAAATACCTTATGACATCACATGTGCATGGTATCTAAAATATGACACAAATGAACCTGTCTACAAAAGAGAAACAAACTCACAGACATAGAGAAAAGACTGGTGGTTGCCGAGGGGGGAGAGGAATGGACTGTGAGTTTGGGGTTAATAGCTGCAAACTATTGCATTTAGAGTGGATAAATAACAAGACCCTAGCACAGGAAACTATATCCAATCTCCTGGGATAGACTGTGATGGAAAACAATATATATGAATGACTGGGTTCTTTTTCTGTACAGCAGAAGTTGGCACCATACTGTAAATCAACTGTACTTCAATTTTAAAAAAGAATATATTAATCACATCCCAACAGTTCCAAAAGTCCAAATTATTCCAGCATCAACACAAAAGTCTAAGTCCAAAGTCCCAATATCATCTAAATCAGATATGGGTAACAACAATGTACAATTCATTCTTAGGCAAATTACAGCCGTGTACCTGTGAAATATAGGACATATATTCCGAATCTAAAAGGGAGAAATAAAGTGGTGTCAAGTCCTAAGTTAAGTCTAAATCCACCAGAGTAAATAACATCAAATTACTGTCATGAAAATAACAAAGAAGCCTGATCTTAAAAGAAACACAAAGCACTTAAAAGAATGCAGACTGAATAATAATGGACTTTCCCAGCCCATGGTAGGTCCCTTCTTCTCTTTCAGTCTTCTAATTGGCCAGGCACTATAAGAGAGCTCTTTGAATTAACTGTACCCAAGATACATTCATACATAAGACCCTATTTCCCCAAATGAAAAGAAGGTCTAAATATTCCTGAGTATTCTACACATCACACTTACACATTGTGTTATTTTATATTGCCACAGAACAAATTACTACTATGGCTTAAAACAATGCCCACTCAATCTCCATGTTTCTGTAGGTCAAAAATCCAATCACTGAGAGTTCCGGCTGTGGTACAGTGCATTAAGAATCTGACTACAGCGGCTCGGGTTGCTGCAGAGGCACAGATTTAATCCCCTGCCTGACACAGTGAGTTAAAGGATCTGGTGTTGCCTCAGCTGTGGCAGGGGTCACAGCTGTGACTCGGATTGATCCTTGAACTGGGAACTGCCATATGCTACAGGAGTGGCCAAAAAAAAAAAAGAAATCCAGGCACTGATTAACTGTGTCCTCAGATAAAGGTCTACCGACGCTTTCGAAATCAGTGTTTCCTAGGTTTGAATTTTCATTGAACCTAGGAATTCTCTAAAAAACCCACTCAGATTACTGGCAAAATTCAGTTTCTTGTAGTTGTAGGATGAAGGTACTGTTTTCTTGCTGGATAATGGCCAAAGATTGCTCTAAGCAATTAGAATATTTTCCAAATTCTTGACATGTGGGCCCCTCTATCTTTTGGGCTAGCTATGGGGAATGTTCCTACTACAGAATCTGTCTCAATTGAGGAAGAGACCAGTCTCTTTTAAGGGCTCACCTGATGATGTTAGTAACACCTACATGATCTCTCTTTTGATTGGCTCAAAGTCAACTAATTGATGTGTCCACTGTTTCCTCATATGTCATATATACAAACTATAAAGCCTATCTACCTTATAAATTGTTATGAGAATTTAAATTTATAAAGAGAGAGAGAAAACGAGAAGAGAGCATAGAAGAACATGTGGCACACAAAAAGAATTATCGGGATCGTATCAATTTTCTCATTAATCAGAACAGAAATACACTGAAGTAAAATGAGAAATCACATTGTATTAAACTGCCCTGCCCTGCCCTTGATCCCAGACATCTTTCATAACTCCCTATTCACCAGTTTCTTCTCCAGCGCTGTGACTGCTCTACTAATTGCCAATTAATGTTTTCTAACATGTTTGCTAGTTAAATAATTTTCTCAAGTTGTATCAAGGCTATTTACAATATGCTAGGGTAGAAGGTTGTATTTAAAAATCAACAAAACTATGATTATCTAAAATAATAAATCTCTCATGCTCTAATCTGATAACTGATCTGGACAATATTTTAAGGTGTTTACAAATCAAATATTCATGATATTGATTGAGGCCATATTATTCACACAAAACTGGAGTGCAACTATTACCTTTAATACGGTACAGTTACTTAATATAATTTTTTTTTTTGTCTTTTTGTCGTATCTAGAGCCGCACCCGTGGCATATGAAGGTTCCCAGGCTAGGGGTCTAACAGGAGCCGTAGCTGCCGGCCTTAACCACAACCACAGCAATGCGGGATCCAAGTCGCGTCTGCAACCTACACCACAGCTCACGGCAACACCAGATCCTTAACCCACTGAGCAAGGCCAGGGATCGAACCCGCAACCTCATGGTTCCTAGTCAGATTCGTTAACCACGGAGCCACAACGGGAACTCCCTACTTAATATAATTTGATGTGCATTATGAAAATATGACATTAGGGGTGGAAACACGCTGTTGAAAATGGAGGAAATGGAAATCAAAGCAACTAGTTTCTAAAGTCAGTTACCCATATAACTTTCTCTGTGACATTGTGGAATTCTCTAAACCATTATGGGATTCTTCACAGTTATTCAACAGCAACAGAACAGCAACAAAACGGTGAACAAAGATTGAAGACTGAGTTAAAAATTCTTTATGAGTATAATGTAGTATCAATATTAGCTTTAATTGTTAAAATTTTAACAAATACCAATCTACTTTTTCAGTTTTGATTCATAAACCCCCCAAATCCACACTGAACTCTTTTTATAATAGCTAACCTTCTCATTTGAGTCCACTGTTTACTTTCTTTTACTCCTCTTTAAAATTTTATTTGTACAGAGTTTTTGAAGGTTACCCTCCATTTACAGTTATTAAAAAATATTGGCTATATTCCCCGTGTTGATTATATCTCACTATAATCACCTTTGAACTTATACCCAATAGTTTGTACCTCCCACACCCCAGTTGTTATCCCACTGTTCTCCATATTGGTGAGTCTACTTCTGTTCTATTTACTAGTTTGTTGTATTGTTTTAGATTCCACACATAAGTGATATCATACAGTACTTGTCTTTCTCTGTCTGACTTATTTCACTTAGCATTATGCCCTCCAAGTACATCTATGCGGGTGCAAATAACACAATTTTCTTTCTTTTTTTATGACAGAGTATTATCACATTGTGTATATACTACATCTTTATCCATTCACCTGTGGATAGACACTTATTTAAAACAGTTTTCATATCATTATCTCATTTCATCTTACACATACAAAAAACAAACACACATTGCAGACACACAGAATGTGGTAACAGAGTAGATATCATCCCTAGGTAAGTATACCCCTTACTTTGTTAATGGAATAAGGGTGATTCAGATAAGTTGGGAAACTTGCAAAAAGATACACATGTAAAGTGTTAGCATGATGACTTAAATTTAGAATTCTGTGTCTGCTTTTTTTCAGCACATCCCAATACCTTTCTAATGTCATTTGCATATTAAGATAACATAGTCTAAACCTTCTATGTTTTTAATCTTTAGGGAAAATAAGACAAGAATCATAACACAACTGTTATCAGGTACAAATGGTACAGTATTGCACGCTGTGCTATTTAAGTGGTCTGCAGAATCATAAATTTGGTAGTCAGTAAGTAGACATTTATTGAATCTGCTGTTTCCTAGACATTCTTTGTTCCAGGAAGTATTTCTGATTAATATTGGACGTCACCATATATGGAAGCTATCTTATGAAAATAGGTACCTAAAATCACAAGACATTGTACAATGGGATAAACTTCTTAGAAATTAAATAAAGAATGACAGTGATAGGGTCCAGCATTTGAATACAGCTGGAAAAATATTTTAAAGTAAATAACTTAGACATTTTTGTTCCATTCAACTGTTTTCCTATATCTTTTTTCGATCAGAAGTAATTTCAAAGAACTGAGTATATTTCGATCTTATGCTTATAAAAATTTACCAGACATAAAGACAATTCGAGAGAACATTTTTTTTTTAAGGGCCACACACGCATATGGAGGTTCCCAGGCCAGGGGTCAAATCTGAGCTGCAGTGGCCAGCCTACACCACAGCCACAGCAATGCTGGACCCGAGCCACCTCTGTGAGCTACACCACTGGTCTTGGAAATGCTAGGTCCTCAATCCAGTGAGCAAGGCCAGGGATCGAACTTGCATCCTAGCAGATGCTAGTCGGATTTGTTTCCGCTGTGCCACAAAGGAACTCCCTCAAGAGCATATCTTTAAGAGAAGAAATATATGGACTTCAGAGGAGTATTATATTTATCTGTTCATACATACAAGGTCAATCTCGTCAGTCAATTCTTATTAATACAGAACCGAATATATGGGATTTTTTGTTCAAATGTCAGACTTACTTTAATTAAAAATGAAGCCGAAACTTAACGAAAATTTGAACATTAAGGATTGCTACCTAAAATTTTCAAAGCCTGAGTAAATATAGTAATTTGCTAAACACAAAAGGTAAATTTTAGGGAAGTTTATAGAAATATTGATTATAATTTAACAGTTTCTTGAAAATTTTAGTTTTACAATAACTTGCATTAACTCTAATGATACCATCTTCATTTTTTCTTTTAAGAAACAGGAAATTGGTAGGTTTAAGAAGTGTCTCTATGTTGACTTTGAGAATGATATAAAAATAATAGTTTTACAAGTATAATTAGTTAATAAGTAGCATATTTCCTCTTGTTTCATCCCTACTTATCTCATTATTCATATTTGAGTCAGAATTTGCTACACCATTGCAAAGTAAGGTTTAAGATGGTGATCGAAACTATACTATTTTCTTTTTTTTTTTTCTTATAACTTATGTTTATTTCTTCTATGAGACATCGTGTCAGATACTCTTAAGATTCCATTGATAAGATTTCAAAAAAAAGAGATAAATAAAACAATTACAGTGGGGTAAAAATTGCCAAACTATAACTTCAGCATTAACTATTAATTAAGAATAACTTATATAAACACAAGAGGAAAAAACTCAGCATTTATCAAGCTTTTCCACTGATTACTTATGTGATTTGGGACAAATAATTTAACTTCTGTGTTCTTTTAACTCCATCTGTTAATTTGTATTCTATGAAGCATTTCTTTGTGTCTTTGAATATTTGCTAGGTAAAGTAATGCTAAAAAGAAAAAAAGGGAAAGTGTCATCTGGAAAATGAGGATAATGACATAGTAATCGTCAGTTAAACAGTTTGAATTTTTGGAAGAAAAATATGAAGCAATTTTAAGCATTATTATTTAATGAAAGGAGCTATTCTGCTACTCACATTCACATGAGCATAACTGTATAAATTATAAATGAATCCTTTTGCTTTGGATAGAAAGTGGAAGGTAAAAAAATGTCATTTATAGCTTTGCCTAGTTTGATAGGCAAATCAAACTAAGTGTGAAAAATCTTTCTTCCAAAGACAAGAAAAAAATTTATTATACTACCCCACTTGGTTTATCGCAATCTTTTTATTGTTAATATAAGTGTTAATGTGAAACTCTTTATCCATACTTTGGTTGTTTCCTATCTTAAATAATATCTTTTTTTCTTACACACCAAATCTTACAAAGGGATCTTTTAATATAGATGTGACAGTATTACTTCTCAAATTTCTTCCTGGATGTTTCCTTTGATTATATTCACTTTCCAATAAATTTTTATTGGTGATCTGCTAAATGCAATGTAATAGAATGTGTGAGGTTTTTAAAGACTGTACTAAAGGCTGCTAACAATGATACATGGTAGATGGTTGTGCCTGATTTTTAATGACACAACAGCAGGTGTAAACAAACTCAACTCAGGAGAGAAAGGTGGTCTGTAAGATCATTTGGTGTCCCTCAGGCCAGTCTCCATCTACATGACTAGATCATAGTCCAAGGAATCCCATGGTCTTTCTCGTCTCTCAACTGTGCTTTTTCCCTGAAAGTCTTCAGTTGAGACTGACTATCCAGGGAGCATCGCTCTTTTTCAAATGCTTTTTTTTTTCAGTCAGCCTAGTTAAAAATTAAAAAGTTAAATTTGCCTGCCTGTTTAGGAAGGTGCATTTTTCCTCTTCGTACTTATTTATAGTCTTTTAACTGGTTAATAAAAAGAAGAAAAGTTCATTTCAATTTTTAGTTAATGAATCTTGCACTCATAAACCTGACACTAATATCTTGGCATATTTTGTGATGAAATTATTAATATTTATTTACTATCTATTGAATAAGGATGATATGAATTAATTCTGTGAAAAGGGCATGATTAATTATTTGGAAACACTTTAACAACAATTTTTATAATACCCCTATATATGCAGTGTTGTGAATATTTCTGTGAATTACAAAAAAAAACCTATTATTTGTCCATACCGTCAAAAAGCTAGCAATCAAGTGAGAGAATCTGACATGCATATGGTATTACAATGACATAAAAATATATTTTAAATGCTTATTGTGTTAAGTATAATGTCACACTGAGAATAAAAGAATATTTTTAAAAAGTTGAGTTTTACGTGAGAATCATGAAAAGTTTAATGGAGAAAAGACTCTGAATATGGGTAAGCTTTCTATTGGTGGATAAGTGTCAGAGTATATATTCCTCCAGTAGGAATTCTGCAAGGAAAATAATTCCAAGAGAGGAAAGTGTGACTTGTTAAAACAACAGCTTGGGTCATGCTTATAACATAAAGGTTTTAAAAAGGATAATTGGCTAAAATTTGGACAAATCAATACCAGCCTTAAATTCCATCTAATAAATGCAGAGTAACACGCATCAGATCAATTGATGTTGATTCTTTATCATATTGTTAGTGTATGTTCATAAACTCAGAACAGTATAAAGGTTCTGGTATGGCAATTGATGTACCATTACAAGAAAAGTGAATAATATATATTCAAGGACTCCTAGAAAATTTGGGGACACATTATGCTAAGGAAGGGCTCATTCCTTTTCTCTAAATGGATATATAAGCCTCAGGTAGTTCAGATAATCATATAACTACTAGTTGATTAAAATATCAAGTCCCCTATGACTTTAACATAGTTGATATTTGGAAGATTTGTATATCATCTTGAGAGAAGGAAAAACTGAGAAAGATTAATAGATTGTAAGAATTAAATTAATACATGCACTGTATTCATTTTTAATAGAGCTTTATTATTATGTGTTGGGGGAAAATATAAACTTTTCTGAAATTGAGTTGGGCCTGATGGACCACATACAGGGCACACAGCATTAGTCATCCCCTTGAAAACAGATGAAACAGAATATTCTAAGATATCTCATCTCTCTTTTAATTTACTTCAAAATTCCTAGAGTAGATAGTAGTTATATTATGTATAGCTTTCTTATGAGGAGAAAAAAGTATTCTTAGCTGTCCACAAATACAGAATGAAATATAAAGCTTTAGTAAAGTGTGTAGAGTCTGTTTCCCAATAGTGTAAGAAAGACTAACCATATGCAAGGAGTTTAAATAAACTCATTAATATTTGCATATTTATCTTCTATTATAGATAGAAATTGTAAATACAATTCCATTTCATATAAAATTTGGATAAGGAAATTATTTTTAATATTTTAAGCTACAGAAGAGTTCATCATATTTCAAGGTGTTTCTAAGTGAGGTTTTGCTCTGAAAGAATTAAAGTGACACAATCTGTGCATTTGTAAATCAATTATCAAATGTATCACCATCAGATGTTAATATAAGTCTATCCCAGGGGTTCTGAATGAGCTTGACCCAACATTGTACTACAAGATGTAACAGCTTCTAAATCTTCCAATTAAGTAGCGTGAAAATTATAAATGTGAATAATACTGTCTAAAATTATAAATGTGAATAATACTGTCTAAAATTTTAATCATGATTGTCAAAGAGATACTGTATCTGAATCCTGCTTCAAATTATTATTTTTTTTCTTTTTTGGTCACACTTGAGGCATGCGGAAGTTCCTAGACCAGGTATCAAACCCAGATCAAACCTAAGCTACTGCAGTGACAACACCAGATCCTTAACCTGATGAGCCATCTGGGAACTCCCTCAAATTCAATTTAGAATGGTGGACTTTCATTAACATGGAAAGAATTATATTGAAAACAAAATACATTTAAGATCAATCAAGATGATAGAGTTAAGAGGGCATAGTGTTTAGCTCATCCCATGAACACATCAAAATTACATATACATGTAAAACGATTCTCACATAAAACTAACTAGAAATCCCAGCACGATCAAACCTGTAAGAAAGAAAAGAAGAAGAGCAATCAGGTTATGACCTGTGCCCCTGGGAGGGGACAGAGAGGAAAAAGGACAACGAACAGGCAGACACTGCCCTGGGGAGTGAGCAGTGAGAGCCACATAATAGACTCCATTTTCCTGGGGTCCTACTCTGGGGAGATGAGGCCCCTTGGCTAGCCCAGGGCAGAGCAGTTAAAGGTCTACTCAGAAAATGTCTGCAGCTGTTAGGTTTCCCATGACTGATGCAGTGAGTGGTCCAACCCAAGCTAAGGAAATATTCCAGCCCTGCCCATTCCACCTCACACTGTGACACTGAATTTTGGGTAACCACAACCTAAGAAAAGCCTCGACCTTGGGCTGAAGAGGTTTCCCAGCCTCAGGGCAAAGCCTGAATGCGGTAGCAGTGGGTATTGTTGGTGCTTACTCAGGCAGTACCCAGAATTCACCCAGATGTATGATGATGGCCACTCTACCACGGCTCACTTCCTAATACGTGATAAGAGTTCACACTTGCCCCACCAGCTCTACAGTAATGTTCCACAACAGGGCAGGGTGGGAGAGCCTAGAGGAAGTAATTGGCTATGAGAAACAAAGGGGAATGACCTTCAGCTGTGCCTGAGTAGAGATAGGGAAACAAATATTGTGCTTGCACAGGCAGCTCATCAGAGACAGCTCAGAACTCTGCTGTCAACAGGAGTGGAGAGTCTTCATAGGCCCCACTTGCTTCAGGACTCCTCCTCTCTGTGGCAAGGGTCCCAGTGTGGGGAGAGGGGAAAACATACACTCACAGGAAATAGTTAAAGTTCAGTCTCAAGCTCAGGGCTTCTGCTCCAGTAACTTGGGATCAGACACTGCCCCAATAGGGCAATGATGGCCACTGAGCAGATGAGAAGTCCTGCCTCACAAGCAGCTCCAGATCCTCCACCTCCAGGCTCACCACCTAACAAAGTGATATTTGCTAGCACACCCCAAGGAAAGATGTGACTTGCATCCATGCAAATTCTTCTCCCACCAAAAACACTGAGCACACCCATTCTGTGTAAGGGAAGCTCCCACATAAGTTCACCACAGCAAGAGTACAGACTGAAGGTAACTGTTTCACCTAAATTTAGAAGGGCAGAAAAAAATGAGCAAAATATAAAGACAAAAATAATGAAACAGAATTAACCAGATAAATAATTGAAAGGATTAGTTATAAAAATGTTATGAGGGAAAAGAATCATCACACAGTGATGATTTTTAAAAGGATCTAAAAAATATTTAAAAAATCCAATCAGAAATGAATTCAATAGCTGAAGTAAAAAACATGCTAGAAGGAATGAACAATAGAATAAGTGATACAGAAGAACATATACATGATCTGGAAGACCAAGGAATGGAAATCCCCAAACAAAACAGCAAAAAAAAAAAAAAAAGCTAATTAAAATATGAAAAGTCTGAGACCCTCTGGAATAACATTAAGTGTATCAATATTTGCACTATAGGAATCCAGATGGAGAAAAGAGAGAAAGGAATCAATAATTTATTTGAAGAATTTAAACTACACAACTTGAAAAGGGAAATAAACATCCAAGTATAGGAATCATACAGGGGCACAAACAAGATAAACTCAAACAGCCCTACACAAGACATACCATAATTAAAGTGGCAAAAGTTAACGGTAAAAAGAGATTCTAAAGACAGCAAAAGAAAGAGTCATATAAAAGGGAATTCCCATAGGTCTATCAGCTGATTTAAATTGCAGGTTACGCCATATTGGTATGGCATAATATATTCAAAGTACTAAAAGGGAAAAATCTGCAACCTAGGGTAATCTTTCCAGCAAGTTTATATTTTAAAAGAATCACAGGAGAGATAAGCAACAACTAAAAGAGTTCATCAATACCAAACCTATCCTAAGAAAAATGTTAAAGGGTTTTCTGTAAAGGCAAAAGAAGAAGCTATAGGAAAGGACAAATCCCAACAGAAAAGGCAAATTTATAGTAAGAACTGAGGATCAACCACTTAAATAAGCCAGTATGAATATTAAAGGGAAAACAATTGTAAAAGCAACTATAATTACAATAAACAATTAAGTGAGAAACATTAAGATGTAAAATATGACATCGAAAAAACAAAATGTGGGGGAGTTAAGTAAAAAATGTAGGTCTTTTAGAAAGTGTCTGAGCTTAAATGACTATTAGTTTAAAACATATAGATATAGTTATAGGTCAACATATATCAACATTATGGTAACTACAAATCAAAGCCTATAATAAATACATAGAAGCTAAAAAGAAAGGAGCACATAGTACTAAAGAAATTCATCAAGTCCCAAGAAACAAAAAGATGAGAACTATGAAAACAACCAGAAAATAAGTTACAGAATGGCAATGAGTACCTATCAATTATTACTTTAAGCATCAATGGACTGAATGTTCCAATCGATATATATAGTGTGGCTTATCTGTTTAAAAAAAAAAAGATCCTTCCATATGCCACCTACAAAACACTCATTTCAGAGCTAAAGACAGACACAAACTAAAAGCAAAGGGAAGGATGAAGACATTTCATTCAAATGAAAAAGACTGCAAGTTGTGGGTAGCAATACTCAGACAAAATAGACTTCAAAACAAATTCTATAGCAAATGACAAAGGAGGACACTATCAATACAATAAGAGGGTATTATGCTCATTAACATATATGCACACAATATAGGAGTATCTATATAAAGCAAATACTGATAGACATAAAGGGAAAAATTGACAATAATACCATAATAGTAGAGGACTTTACCATCCCATTTATATCAAAGGGTAGATCATCCAGACATAAAATCAATACAACAACAGTGGAGTTAAATGACGCAATAGATCATTGGATTTATATATTTCAAGGACATTTTATTCCAAAATAGAGGTATACACGTTCTTTTTATATGCACATGGAATATACTCCAAAGGAGATCACATGCTGGGCCACAAGAAAAGTCTCATCAAATTTTGTAGATTAGAAATTATATCAAGTATTTTTCCAACCACAATGATATGAAACTTGAAATAAATAACAGAAAAAAAAATGGGAAAAAAACAAACATGTGGAGAGTCAACAACATGTTACTCTAAAACTAATGGGTATGTGAAGAAATCAAAGAGGAAATCCGAAAATACATTTGAGACCATGAAAATGGAAACACAATACTCCAGAAATCTATGAGATGCAGAAAAAGCAGTTCTAAGAGGAAAGTTTATAGTGATATGGGCTTCCTTAAGAAACATGAAAAATCTCAAATAAACAACCAAAGCTAAGATCTAGAGGATTTAGAACAGGCAGAACAAACAAAGCCCAAAGTCAGCAGAAGAAAGAAAATCATAAAGATCAAAGAGGAAATAAATAAGTGGCCAAAAAATAGAAATGATCAATGAAACAAAAAATCCAGAACTAGGTAGCTTTACTAAACTAGGTGGTTTCTAACAAACACATTAAGAAGAATTAATACGTGTACTTCTTAAACTATTAAAAAAAAAAAAAACTGAAGAGGAGGAACAATTCCTAATTCATTCAATAAGGCTACCAATACCCTGACACCAAAAACATTACAAAAAATTACAGTACAACATATTTGATTAATATGAACGCAAAAATCCCCAACAGGAGTTCATGGGTATAGTGCAATCCTAAATTTATCTTAACATAAATGGGAAATTAGTATTAATTCATACAGAAAGAACTTGTTTCTCTTATTATTCAAGATGTGTTCTGACTTTTGAACTTTAATGCTATGATAAAGTTGGTGATATTTCAATTCATTTTTACATAGTACTCTATATTGTTTTTTAATGGCTTACTATGAAAAAAGACCTGGGAATTTTTTTTCTTGGCTGTGCCCATGACACATGGAACTTCCCAGGGATCAAACCTGTACCACAGCAGCACCTTGAGTCACTGTAGTGACAATGCAGAGCCTTAACCTGCTGTGCCACAAGGTAACTCTTAGGATTGTTTTTGATGGACATTGTAGGTAACATAATAAATCCATCGTGTCCAGAAGAAAAAGGACAGATGTAGTTCAGATCATCAGTACAGTGTAATTTATGAGTACAGGAAACAAAAGAAGCCACAGACACAAGGGAGGGTCCTAATCATTCTTATGTTCTTTACCAAACTTGCTGGTTGTTCATGAGAAAGACTAGTCACAGGGTGGGAGATGACAGAGCCTCCAGTGGTAGTCAAGGCCTGGAGAAAGTGGGGTGGGAGTTCCCCTCATGGTTCACTGGAAGCGCATCTGACTAGAATCCAGGAGGACACAGGTTTGATCCCTGACTTCTGTCAGCAGGTTAACAATCTGGCGTTGCCATGAACTGTGGTGTAGGTCGCAGACCGGGCTGGGATCCTGCGTTGCTGTGGCTGTGGTGTATGCCGGCAGCTACAGCTCCAATTTGACCCCTAGCCTGGGAACCTCCATGTGGGTGCAGCCCTAAAGAAAAGACAAAAAAGAAAGCAGGGTGCCTCCCTATGGGAAAAGCAAGAAGCCACTCCCAGACAATTCTATTTCAAGGAGGTCGCAAAAAGGATACAGACAGAGGCGCCTTGTGACTTAGGAAAAGGCAAGTATTTTCCATGGGCCCAGACCACTAAAGGGTTTTTGCTTGTAGAAGATTAGAAAACTCTTTTTCTTGTCTTGTTCCAGAGTTTAATGGGAAGGCTTTCAGCTTTTTTCTATTGGCTTTTATTATGTTAAAATATATTCCCTCTACACCCACTTTGATAAGAGCTTTTTCTTTTTACCATGAATGGATGTCGGATTTTGTTAAATGCTCTTTCTGCATCAATTGAAATAATCATGAGGTTTTTGACTATTTTGTTAATATGGTATATGATGTTGATTTATTTGCATATGTTGAATCATGCTTGTGAAATTGGGTTGAATCCCACATGGTTGTAGTGTACGATCTTTTTTATGTTTTGTCAGATTTGGATGGCTAAAATTTTGTTGGGAATTTTTGTGTCTATATTCATAAAATACATTGGCCTATAATTTTCTTTTTTGGTATTATCTTTGTCTAATTTTGGTATTAGAGTGATGGTCAATTCATAGATTGAGATAAACTCAAATGGCTTAAAGACTTAAACATAAGGCAAGACACCGTAAAACTCCTAGAAGAGGACAAATGTAAAGCATTCTCTGACATAAACCACACAAATATTTTCTTAGGTCAGTCTCTTAAGGCAATAGAAAAAAAAACAAAAATAAACCAATGGGACCTAATCAACCTTATAAGCTTTTTCACAGCAAAGGAAACCAATAAAAGAAATGCAACCTAGGGAACAGGAGAAAATAGTTGCAAATGATGCAACCGACAAGGGCTTAGTCTCCAAAAGATACAAAAAACTCATACTATTCAACCTGAAAAAAAAAACAATCCAATTGAAAAATGGGCAAAAGACCTAAATAGACATGTCTCCAAAGAAGACATATGATGGGCACTAGGCACCTGAAAAAATGTTCAACATCACTAATTATTAGAGAAATGCAAATCGAAACTACAGTGAGGTACCACCTCACACTGGTCAGAAGGGCCATCATTAATAAGTCTGCAAATGACAAATGCTGAAGATGGTGTGGAAAAAAGGGAACCCTCCTAAACTGTTGGTGGGAAAGGAAATTGTTATAACCATTATGAAAAGCAGTATGGCGGTACCTCAGAAAACTCAATATAGAACTACTCTATGATCCAGCAATCCCGATTCTGGTCATATATCTGGACAGAACTTTCACTCAAAAAGAGACATGCACCCCTATGTTCACTGCAGCATTATTCACAATAGCCAAGGCATGGAAACAACCTAAATGTCCATGGACAGATGAATAGATTAAGATGTGGTACATACACACAATGGAATACTACTCAGCCATAACAAAAAAACAAAGTAATGCCATTTGCAGCAACATGGACAGAAGTAGAGATTCTCATACTAGTCTGAAGTAAGTCAGAAAGAGAAAGATGAATAACATATGATATCACTTATTTGTGGAATCTAAAATATGGTACAGATAAACGCATCTAAAGAGCAGGAACAGTCTCAAAGACATGGAAAACAGACTTGTGGTTGCCAAGGGCGAGGGAGTGGGATGGACTGGGGGTTTGGGGTAATAGATGAAAACTATCATATTTAGAATGGAGAAGTAATGAGGTCCTGCTGTATAGAACAAGGAAGTATATTCAATCACTTGTGATAGAACACGGTGGAAGATGTGAGGAAAGTGTGTATACATGCATGACTGGGTCACTTTGATCTACAACAGAAATTGATAGAACATTGTAAATCAACTATAATCATTTTTAAATAAGCATACATTTAAGTAAGTGGAAAAATAAAGAAAACTCTTTCTTTGATGAGATGCACTAAAGATACAAAGCATAGTTTGACCATGATCAGAATCACTGAGAAAGTGATCCGCAGATGCAGAGAGAGCCTAAAACTAAGGATGAGAGAGAACTTGCTTCCACCTCCAGCTCACATGCACACACACACACCAGTACTAAATAACAACCAAGAGTGAAATACTGAGGAAGAGGCAAGAATATAGGGATAAATCATATCTGAATTCTAGGTACATGGGGAAGGTAGAAATTTGAGGATGGAATACAAGGATTGAGAAAGACTGCTTGACAAACCAGTCAACTTTACCTTTAACAACTGATTTTTTTATTAAAGCTGAAAGTAAAAGTTATTAGAGTCAGAACAATTTTTTAAATGGTACTAGAATAATGGTATATGCAAAATAAATGAATGACTACATAAATAAATCCCTGCTTTTGGAAAGAAACACGTTAAAAAAAATGAAAAGACAAGATTCAGACTGAGAGAAAACATTTCCAAATACATATCTGATAAAAGACTTATCTCCACAGTAGGTGAGAAATAAATGATTCAATTAAAATCAATAAGAAATAAATGATTCAATTAAAATGAATAAAACATTTGAAGACACTTTACCAGAGATAAGATGGCAAATAAGATATAAACAAAAAGGCTATTCATACATAATTAATCATTGGTAAAATATAAATTGAAATCACAATGAAATACTACATCTATAATGATAAATGAATAAGAAAACGAAAACCAACAAAACAAAAAATTTCGAGGTGCAGGAAATTATGTGCAGTAACTTAAACTCTCCTAAATTACTGGTAGAAATGCAAAATGGTACAGGCAGTTAGAACTATAGTTAGGCAGCTTATTACCAAAGTTAAATATTCAATAAAACCAAAGAATCTATACTTTGGTGTACTGGGAGAAATGAAAAGTTATTTTCACACAAAACCATGCACAGAAACGTTTATAGTAGCTATATTCCTGTCAAGAGTGAAAATAACAAGTGTCCCTCAGTGTATCTATATAATGGAATTACTATTCAGCAAGAAGAAAGAAATCATTTTTATTTATTTATTTATTTTTTGTCATTTTAGGGCCACACCTGAGGCATGTGGAGGTTCCCAGGCTAGGGGTTGAATTGGAGCTGTAGCTGCTGGCCTACGCCACAGCCACAGCAAGGCCAGATCTGAGCCGAGTCTGCAGCCTACACCACAGCTCACGGCAACACCAGATCCTTAACCGACTGAGCAAGGCCAGGGATCGAACCGGCAACCTCATGGTTCCTAGCTGGATTCGTTTCCACTGAGCCACGACGGGAACTCCAAGAAATAAATTCTTGATACAAGAAATAACATGGGGAGTTCCCGTCGCGGCTCAGTGGTTAACGAATCCGACTAAGAATCATGAGGTTGAGGGTTCGATCCCTGGCCTTGCTCAGTGGGTTAAGGATCCGGCGTTGCCGTGAGCTGTGGTGAAGGTTGCAGACGCGGCTCGGATCCCGCGTTGCTGTGGCTGTGGCGAAGGCCGGCAGCTAGAGCTCCTGTTAGACCCCTAGTCTGGGAACCTCCATATGCCGCGGGTGCGGCTCTCCATAAAAAAAGGCAAAAAGACCAAAAACAAAAAAAATGAAAAGAAATAACATGAATGATTTTCCAATGAAATATGCTAAGTAAAAGAAGCTTGTCTTAAAAGGCTACATTCAGAACGATTCCCTTTACATTCCATTCTGGAAAAAGCAAACAGATTAGTGGCTGTCAAGGGTTGGGGGTAAGGAGAATGTTTGATTACAAAGGGGCAAGAGAAAGCTTTTTTCTAATAAGGGAAACATTCTGTGTAATTATGGTTTAATGAATCTATACATTTGTCAAAACTTGTTGAACTGCATGCCTAAAAGGGCAAATTTTCCATTTGTTACTGAAATCTTAATAATCTGACTCAAAACAAAAATGTTAAAGATAAGTACAATTCTATCTTTGCAAAAGTTAAATGAAGGAGAATATTTTAAGCATTTTCATTAATATTCAATGCAAACTATATTTATAAAATATGATAAATTTCATAGTAATGGAATTATAAGTACGGCAAGAAGGGATCAAGAATATATGCATTTTCTAAGGTAGAAATCTGAAGTTTTCATACTCCACAGTAGATTGAAACAGATCTCATGCTTATAGAATGCAAGTCATAACAAAGAAACAAAGAATAATGGTATATTTAATAGAACCATTTCTATTACATTACATTCCATTAATCTTCAGAGAAAGAGACATATGCCAACTCTTCCATAATAAACTTCAACAATTATTTTCAGAAAATGACATAATATATGAATCATAAGTCATATCTTTAGATCTACCAAGATTACGCTGCAATAAAATACTGAAATATAGATCATATTAGAGCCAATCAATGACTAAATACAGTTCATAGATTCTTTCTTACACAAGAATATATGACTATCAAAAGTTAACTATAGTGGAAAAATTAATTTTAAACAAAAATACAATTATGTTAACAAATGGACTGAGCCTAAATATTTAACTTTAGCAACTCTTGCTGTTTTCAAATAACTACTGAATTTCTTTTTTAAATATGGAATAATTATCTCATGAATTTCACTAAGTTTCTAATAGTCCTAATAGATACCAATATTAAGCATCTCTTAGGAAGTCTGAGACCAGTTCTGAGTATATTTAGTACCTTTGGGCAAGGATGCCTTTGAAAAGTAATAATAATGTTTTTAAAAATATATTATAAAATCCTGAAAACAATCATGTCATGTGTCTTCTAACACATTCAGCAAAATATAATGAAACAAAACAAGAATGCACACCCAGTCATCTAACCCCAACTGTTTCTTTGGAATGTTTTATTGTTTTATATTTTTCCCGAGGGAAAGGATAGTTTAAGTATAGCTAGAAAATCTGATTACCTTAATATTTCTTCTTAATACTGTGAAATAAAGTGCATAGAATAAAATTACTTCTCCAGTACCTAGTAGTTTGCTGTGCTATTATTTTTGGATCATTATTTGCACCATTAGAGAGGAAGTTATATTTTAGCTTGAAGTATGAGATATTAATGGGTAATCTAACACCAGTTGCACTTATTTATGGTTGTCTTCAAAATCAGTTTTGCATATGAAGCAGAACCTCTAACCAAAGAGTTTAGAAATATGACATGTGAGTTCTACTTGCTTCAACCTACTTTACTTTTAATATAAAATGAATTTAAATGTGAAATATAATCTTTCTACACCTAAAGCCATAGTTTTAAAAAATTACACGTGATAAACCAGATCCAAGAATGTTGTTTACTCACAGTGTTCTGTAAAACAATAGCTTATATCATAGAACCTCCTAAGTCATGCTTTCCTAGGTATTCAGAGTTTTCACTTAGTTCTTTTTTCCCTTTTTTCTCCACACTACAGCATGTGGAGTTTCCAGGCCAGGGATCAGATCTGAGCTGCAATTGCGACCCACACAACAGCTGTGGTAATACCAGATCCTTAACCCACTGTGCTGGGCTAGGGATTGAACCTGCCTCAGTGATGCTAAGAGGCTGCTGATTTCACTGCACCACAGCAGGAACTCCACATTTAGTTCTTTTAACTCTGCATTTCCTAAGTGGTTTCCCAATAACCACCTTCTTTTCATTCTTTTCAAACGAGTAATTCTGATTAGGTCATTGTCTCCCAATAATGTGTATTTATTGATCCATCTTAAAAACAACAAAGGCTAGGAAATACATCATGGTTTTCCAAAGAAGAGGTTTTGGTGTACACTCAAGTTTTAATTACTGATTTGGCAATTAATTAAGTTTTATGGTTTGATTCTTTTTTTTTTCATTCCTCTGCAGATTATCCTCTTAAATTCAAGAGATCAGAAAATTGACAGAACCCTGAAACCAGCTATAATGGGAAAAATAAAAATCATTTGAAAATAAATAAAATTCAAGATATATATTTTATATACTATTGACATAGCTTATTTTTGGCTGCACTTACAGCACACAAAATTTCCCCAGCCAGAGTGGTGATAATGCCAGATCCTTAACCAACTGAGCTATCAGGGAATTCCAACATAGGTTTTTTTTTTTTTTTTTTTAACAGCTTTAATCATTTCAGTTTGGAGCAAGGAATCAAGAAAGTACAATGTAAAAAGAAACTTATATTTTCTTGGTTGAAGGTAGAGAAACCAGTAAATTCTCCAAAGTGATTCTGTGTATCTTAGATGCATATTCCATTACAGCTGTGAGTTAAACTGATTACTGGAGAGTACATTTGGGTAAAGAGGAAACTAGATTGGAGAAGGCACTGGAAAAATCATCAAGGGGCAAAATTGAGACTCTGATTTTTTTTCTTTTTTGCCTGAATTCATCTGAAAATTTCATCCCTAATTCATTTCTCTTGATAATTTAAATGCAAAGTGATATGATAAGCAAATTTTCTACTAACATTGACTATTTTGGCGGAATAGACTTATCAGGGTTTAGATTTTATAAGACAGGTAAAGCTTCACCAGTTATCAGTTATGATATTATGCTTTATAGTGTGGTGTGAAATTAAGTGTAAATTTGCTTTTCCTGGAAGTGTTTGCACTTCATGTCTTGTAACTTTTTGAGGAATAAAAATATAGTACTCAATTAAAAATGTTGGGCTTGAGTGCACAGAATGGGGAGGATTTTGATCAGAGAACATCTCAGAGACTAAATTTATGCTATGCCAGCTGTCTGTGCTCTACCTACACTAATCATATTTATTTTCATTGACACATTTGTGAATCCAGATTAAAATATTTTCTATAACTGCTTCAAAGTGCATCAGTCAGAATTCTGTATAAATCATTTATCACCCTTCCCCTCAACTATTGCCCAACAAGAACCCCCTAGAGTTTTGTGTAACATCTTTCAGGTGAAAGGACATTTACAGAAAAACATGTTCATGTCATAAATTTCAGCGCACACCAAGAAACAATCTGCCTTCGTAATTTAGTGTGCAGACTAAGTAAAAAACAGAATCTCTGGTGAATTATTGTTCCCTGTAGCCATAATGCACCTTGTTTCACTACCCATAAAACAATATAAAAAGTGGCACTGTGATGTATTCAGTAGTTACACCATATGCCAGAATATTTTCTCAGAAATACCTTCCCTTAAATATCTAACAAAACAGGTATCTCATCATGGGCTGATGCATACTCAAGTCTAAAGCATACTTGAAAAGGCCCTACAGGATAATTAAAGGATAATAAGTTGTTAGCATTATTCCAATAATTAAATGATCAAGAAGTTATATGGTGGCACTTGTAGGTCCCTTGTGCTTGATTCATAGTCGCATAATAGTATCCTAGAAAGGATATATGCCCATGGTTTTATTAGGTCTGGATGCTCCATCTCTGCCAAAAATTCTAGAGTGCTTCGGTTGCTTAATATTTAGGAGGTGATGCTACTCTGGAACAGTAATATTTTCAAACTAATACAATATGTGTGAATGGTATCTCAATTTATTCTCACAATGTTAGCATACATATGACAAACAAGTGAAAGGAAAAATCAAAGCAAGAATCTATACATTAGGGTGGACAATTAATCACTATAATTCAGTAATAGCTTAATAAAACAAATTAATTTGAAATGTATGATATAACTATTTTCAAGCCTTGCTTTTGAATATATAAATGAATATAGTTAAGCATGGGTTGACTATACACCCTAAATAATCAGCATTCTAAACTTACAAAAAGTGCTCAACTGAATTTTCATTGTATCTCTTTTATCTACTACTCAATTTACATAGAAAGCCCAAGGCTATATCTATTAAAAAAGACAATAAACTTCAAACAATTGAATTATTAAATGAATAAAGCATTTTTATTGCATTGAAATAACTTTAAAAATTATATTCCAATTATTTCATGTCCATTAAATCAATGCAATCTGATGTTCCTCCCTTTTTCTCATCTCATTCTTTTCTTTCATCTTCTTTTATCCTGTGTACCTTTATTCTCTACACTCTCTCCAAGCAACTGCTAAAAAGTAAGTGCTAAATGCTAGCATTTAAAATGTTTTATTTATTTAAAGAAAATTATCTCACAATTTAAAGAAAAACAGTATTTAGAAGGAAGTTTAACTTCACACACACACAAAAAGGCTGTGTGACCATGAAATTATTCTAAATAATTGACAGCAATCAATCCTAGGCCTGATCTTTGTATAAAAGAAAGAAAAAGCAGGTAATAACTTTATTGTGAATATACTACACAATTTCTCTTTGAAACATACATAAAAGTAGGATAACAATCTCAATTGTCTTAATTTAAATGTTTTATCTTCGTACTTTCACAAGAGTTAACACGATGTATGCTACCCAGTAAATATATGATAGGTATTTTTTCATTGTTTATAAACACAATACTCCATTTTTTAAAAAATAAAAAATTCTTATGTTAGCTCACGAATGTATTATTACATACCATTAAATAGCACATAACTAAAAGTTCACTGTGATTAGGATATTGCACATGAAGGGTGATTTAAAGTTATTTGCTTATTGGCTGCTTGATCTTGGGGAATTCATTTAACTCTGAGAATTTTTCATCTGTAACTGAGGATATTATCAATATGTTCTTGCAGATCTATTTTGATTATTAAGAAGACAATGATAAAGTACTGTACACACTGTACATGGTAAAATACTTAGTAAGAGCAGATTTATTTTTCTTTACTAGAGAAACTTGGATGGGGCTACCCTAGGTGTGTGAGGCTCTTGGCTATTTTCCATGAGATGACTGTGGAAATGTAAATTTTGCCAAGAAGTAAACATCATTTGAAACGTGTACAACAGAGTACCAAAAAGCCTGGGTTAGTCAATACCAAGATAATTAATATGACATCTGTAAGCATAACACATTTGTAAAAGTATTTCTATCCTGTTTTATGTCAGGATAGAACATACATGTTGTTTTTACATGTTGATACTTTGTAAAAATGTTATTGGACACTGAGGAAGCTGTTTTTGTCTGCAATCCAACCTCAGAAATCAAAGTAAGAGAGGTAAACATGTAACAGAATGTCCTATCTATCAATGGTTTGGAGTTTAAAAAATACTGCCAAGTCACAGCACTCATAAGAAAACAATGACTATATCTTGCATATTAAGTTTATCAATAGATAACCTTTACAATATTTGTCCTTCATAAGAGAGGATTCTCTACTGTTCAGAGTTTGAAAATGTTGAAGAATCTTCCTGTGATAGTAAACTCAGACTATAAATTTATGTTCCTGAGTAGAAAATAAATTAGCTTTGTTGAAAAATGATATGACTCATGCTTGTTTCTTACAGTGCAGATGACTCATTGCTCCATGAATATAAACTCTTCATTTGGGCCTTATCAAGAAGTGAATCTCTTCCTATCTCTAGCTGAAAAGTCTATTAAATAGTGTCTTAGTAATTTATAGATGCTTAGAACATTCTCTTCAGATTATTAGTATTTTAATCTGGTACTTATTGCTCTACCAACAGTTCACTATTTGGACCAAATTAATTTTTAGTTTAATTTTGCAAGTTTTCAAATAAGCCTACAGCTTAGGAATTTCTACTTTTGTTTAGTCCTTATAATATCATATTTTTTGTTCATAGACTGTGAAATTTCTTCATCTTAAAACTACCTTGTTTACTGAGATTTCTTATGGATTTGCTAGGAAAGCATTAAATATTTTCATTTTTCTAATATGAACTAGAACTTCCAATGAACACCATATGTTAACCTAGCTGACACTGAGGATAACATAACAAGCGGGTATGGTAATACAGGCTGTCCCATGTAACTGTGTTTTTGCATATCAAAATACCTAGTTTAGCTTGATTTGCCCTTTGACTCCATTTAAAACCCAGGCACATGAGGCTATATGTCTTAGTTATACAAACGGTTATTACAGTAACATGACTTCTGAATTTTATGGAAGCCACCTACTTCAGAATATTCATCTAAGTTTCTTAAATTTTTGAGATTGATCATGTGGAAACATTTAGGGTTATTAACAGCTGCAAATAATATACTTGTTTCTCCTATTAAATTACTTTACTATACGCTAATGGTCAATTATTATAATAACTGAAATACATTACAAGGTAAATTCTTTACTGGTGCCCAAAATGCTAAGCCATTAATATAAGCAAAATGAATGAAATTTATAATATACATATTTCATTACAGAATAAATATAACATATCATCACAATTTATGTGCTGATTGTCAACTAAAAGCAATGTTTATGATGATTATTTCTGATGTCCTTTTTCATTTTGGCATATCAGAAGTGTGATTTGGGAGGTTGTAAAACAAATTATTTTACCTTTTTTCTTCTTCATCTCTCCTCTTTGATACTAATAATATTTATCTAGAAAAGAAAATATCTAATTTTCTGCATTATATATTTAGAAAATATATTGCTTCTTAACATAAAACAATTCTAGCATAACTTCTTAATATTCTGAGGGTTGATAGATTTTATTTTGTTTTTAGAATGCAAATGTTTTAAGAACTTTGTCCTCAAATGTAGTCAATATAGATCAAATTATATTTAAAAACACATTATCAGAAAATCATTTTTACTGACTTGTTTAATCCTAATCAAACTCTAATAGTTCAAAGAATTGTGAATTAACAGAATAAGTCCTGGATTAGTGTCTTATCTCTATCACAGTAACATTTGAGGCCTTGAACAAGTCACTTATCACCTCTTAGATATTTCTATTTATAGGTAGGATGAAATAAATATAAATGCTCTTTTTTTTAGGAAAATTATTTTTCATAGTCCAGTGTTCTTCTATGATGCTGGCAGGGACAGAATGAAAGAGATTATGAAATTTCAAAACGTGTAAGAGCAAATAGATTTACCCTGCCTCCAGAAATAGGTAAATGCTACACAAAGTATAAGAAGCAACAGTGTGCAAACTTAGGACATTCAGCACTATGGTGACCTGACAAGGGGAAACAATCAAGGTAAGCACTATTATTTGCCCCTATTTATTGTCTGGTAAGAATCCCCAACTGGAAGGGGAGGATGGGGAATTCTGGGGGAAACCTGTTAATGGGCTTGAGTTAAGGAAATGGGGTTGGCAATCTGGGAAGGCCAAAATGGCTGGAGTTTGCATAGGGTAATATCAAAAAGGAGAGCACTGCATGGAGATCTAAAGTCCTGGGTGAGCAGGACTTTGAACTTTGTTTATGCATGTGAAGATATTGCATGAGGTTGGTAAAAGAACCACATAAAAAGTGAAAACTGCACAATATCAACTTTCACAAGGAGTGGAAATAATGTCATGATTCCATTATCAAGCAGGAAAATTCTCATACTTTACAGGGCATTGGATAAGTATTCAGAAAGTTATTGGCTCAGCGGTTGGGAAAAACTAGCTTTTGACTAAAGGCTGCTTGGTTCTGCCTAGCAAAGTTTATGTGTAAGTTTACAAGGATAAAATCATTTCCAAGTAAGTTATCATGCTCCAAAGTAAAGCTTAAAGATATTCATAAGAACATAAAATTATTCACCACCCAATAAGGTAAAATTCACAATATCTGCCATCCAATAAAAAATTACAAAGCACATAAAGAAGGAGGAAAATATGACCCATAATGGGAGAAAAATCAATCTATGGAAACAGACCCAGAAGTGAATTAGATGATAGAATTAGTAGACTTAAACATTAAAAGAGCTATTACTTCCTTATGTTCCAGAAGGAAAAGAAACACTTGAGTGTGTTCAGTGGAGACACAGAGAATATAAAAATGACATAAATCAAATTTTGGAGATAAAATTATGTCTGAAATTGAACAAATATACCAAGATGGATTTAGAACAGACTAAGTACCATCAAAGAAGAGTTTCAAACACTGAGACATAGCAATAGATAATAAAATGTCCAGTAAAAAATCTACAAATAAAATGAACAGAAACTCATTTCTAAAGAAAGTATTACCCTGACACCAGAGTTAGAAAAATAAATCTCAAGAAAATTAAAGTACACATCAATATTTCCTATAAATATATGCAGAAGTTATCAACAAAATATTAACAGGCCAAATCCAAAAAAATATAATTAGTAATACGCACAATATTCAATTGACTATAATTAACAAACAGCTTAATCAAGGTTAAAGGATACAGTGTCAATATTTATATTGTATTTCTATACAATAGTAGTAAGCAATATGAAAATAAAATTTAGAAATTTTCATCAACAATAACACATCTAAAAGAATAAAATAATAAGGAATAATATGACAAAAAGTGAACTCATATATAATAGAAACTACAAAACATTACTAAGATAAATTTTTTTAAATCAAAAAACTGAAGCCACATCGGATTTTCATGGGTTGTAAGACTCATTTTACATAAGCAGATCTATAATATACCAAAGAGGAGAAGGAAGTGTAGAGGGAAAAATTAGGGGTTTGGGATTAATAGACACAAACTACTATATATAGAATAGAACTACTACATATAGACCAGAACTACTATATATAGATTGTACCATATATAGATACAAGCTACTATATATAGAATAAATAGGCAATAAGGATATACCGTACAGCACAATTATAGTAATTTGCTTATAATAACCTATAACGGAGTATAAATGACACCAAAATACTGAATCATTGTGCTGTATACCTAAAACTAGCATAATATTGTAAACTGATAATACTTCAATTAAAAAAATCAAAAGATGCTCAATACTAGTCATAAAGAAAATATATATCGAAACTATAATGAAATACCACATAAAACCCACTAAAATGATTGCCACTGAAAAAAGATAATAACGAGTATTAATGAGAATGCAGACAAATTAGAACCTTCATACACTGCTATTAGGCATGTAAAATGTTGCAGCCACTTCAGAAAATGTCTTGGTACCCTTAAAATGTTTAAAAATATATTTGTCACATGTCTAAGCAATCACACATCTAAGCATTTACACTAGAAAAATGAAGGCAAATATCTACATAAATAGTTGTAGGTGAACATTTATAACAAAATTATTCATAATAGATAAAAAGTAAAAACAATCCAAATGTCTTATAAATTGATGAGTAGATAAACAATGTAGTTGATTCATACAATGGAATATTATTCAGCAATAAAAGAGAAAATAATAATACATGCAGGAGCCACAAAAACATTAGATGAAAAGCCAAACATACAATACTCTCACATACAATATGAATCCATTTATATGAAATGTCCAGAAAACAAACCTCTAGAGAAATAAAGTAGACTGTTAGGCCCTGGGGCTAGGGAGAAGAACGGGCCATGAATGCACATGAGTATAAGGGATCTTCTGGGTGAAAAATAAATGTTCTAAATGTAGATTGTTTCACAGTCTGTAATGTTATAGTAATAATCTTGTAAATTCACTAAAAATTTTGGACCGTATACTTAAGTACCAATTTTATGGAGTAAAAATTAAATCTCAAGACATTTTTTTTAAATAAAAAAAATAAAACACCATTGTGTTTTACTGTGCTTCAGTTTGCCAAGCACAGTAAAATGGGGGAATGACGGAAAAGGAGGAAGAAAAAAAAGCTTAAGGAAATGGCAGCTGAAAATGTTCCAAACTTGATGAAAAGTATTAACCCATACTTCCAAGAAGCCAAATGTCAAAGCCAAGCATAAGAGACATGAAAATAGCTATACAAGACACATCATAATCAAATGGCTTAAAAAAGTAGTAAAGAGAAAATTTTAAAAATAGCCAAAGTGAAAATAACCATCACAGAGAATGACAACAGTATTCTTGACAGAAGCAAAATGACTAGAAGACCATACAGCAAAATATTTAAAATATGTAATGTCAACCCAGAAAACTCTACCCAGCAAAATGTCTTTAAAAAGTTAAGAAAAATAAGACTTTTTACAGAAATATAAATGTTGAAATAATTTATCACCAGCATTTCTATACTACAAAACAAATGAATAAATAAAGTCATCCAGGAAAAGAAAAACATCAGATGGAAACCTTGTACTGCTCAAAAAAAAAAAAAAGAACACATAATGATAATGGTGTGGGTACAATTTTAATATCTTTAAATTTGAGATATATAGTCCAAATATATGATAATGAATTGATGTTTATAACCTATGTAGAAATAAAATACATGACAATGGTGACACAATGACCAAGTAGGAAAATAGAAATATACTCATAAAAGGTTATTATAACACATATGGAGTGGGACAATATTACTTGAAGGTAGATTGTGATAAGAAAAAATATGTACTATAAATTCTAATTAATCCAAAAAATGACAAGGAAAAAGAAGAAAAAGGAAACAAAGTGGGATAAACAGAATACAAATAGCACAATGAATAATTTAAACACAAATATCAATGATCATATTAAACAGTCCAAACAATCTAATTATAAGGCTGAGACTATTATACTAGATTAAAATAAATTAAGCCCCAACTTCATAGTCTCTGTAAAAAAATCCACTGTAAATATAAATACAAAAAAATGACAAGAGGGAAAGGATGGGAATAGCTGTCTTGCTTTCTACAAAGAAAGTTTCACTGGTTATATTAAGATCAGACAAAGTAGTTTTTAGAGCCCTGAGACAGATGATAGATCATAAAATTTAAATTCAACGGACAAAACAATTCTAAATATTATTGTACCTGATAAAAGTGTTTCAAAATATATAAAACAAAAACTGATAGAGCAATGAGGTGTTACCATATAGAATAGCAAATTATATCCAATTTATTGGGATAGACCATGATGGAAGATAATACAAGAAAAGGAATGCATATATGTATGTCTATATATGTGTGTGTGTGTGTGTATGACTCAGTCATTTTGCTATACAGCATAAATCTGACCAACATTGTAAATCAACTATACTTTAATAAAAACATAATTTTGTTAAGAAAGTGGAAAGTAGTTTAAAAATCAACTAAAGAAAATTGCAGGAAAATTTTCAGGAATTAAGGAAAAGATCTTTCTTGATCTGATATCAGTGTTGTTGATGGAAAAAGGGAAATCCAAAGTGTACTTAGCTAATAGTATTAAGGCCTGTGATAATACAGATCCTCTGAGTAATAGATGTCATGACTCAATAAATGATTCAACATGAATGGTATTTCTTATGGGACAAACCTGTGAGAAGAATAGGGAAGGAGTAGAATGAAGTCTGGAGACCTGGCATATCCTGCACAAGTATGACCCTGGATCTAAGGACTAAATATCTGTATTCCCCCAAAATGTGTATGTTGAAATCCTAACCATTAATGTGATGATATTAGAAGATGATTAGGTAATGAGGTTGGAGCCTCTTTAAATGGGATTGGTGCCCTTACAAAAGAGACGCCAGAGAACTCTCTTGCCCTTTCTACTTTGTAAGGACACGAGAAGCTGACTGCCTATGAACCAGGAAGCAAGGGGCTCTCAGCACACAACCAACCTTTCAGTGCCTTATCTTTGCCAGCGTCCAGACTTTGAGAAACAAAAGTTTGTTTTTTAAGCCACCAATCTTTTTTTTTTTTTTCTTTTTTCAGGGCCATACCTGAGGCATATGGAAGTTCCTGGGCTAGAAATTGAATCTGAGCTGCAGCTGCCAGCCTGAACCAAAGCTACAGCAAGGTGGGATCTGAGTCACATCTGTGACCTACGCTGCAGCTTGAGGCAACTCCGGATTCTTAACCCATTGAGCAAGGCCAGGGATCTAACCTGCATCTTCGTGGATACTAGTCAGCTTCCTAACCCACTAAGCCACAATAGGAATGCCCCAGTCTATGATGCTTTTATTATAACAGCTCAAAGGAACTAAGGCAGAAAATAGTAGAGGCAAGGAGATTGGGTAGAAGCAAACTAAAGAGTCATTTCATCTAAGGAAAGTTTAATAAGGTCATCATGGAGTTATCAACACAAAGTCATGCACAGAAGAAATGTATCTTGCAAGAACTGAGCCTGCCTTAGTACACAAGCTACTCCCCAACCATCACCCCAGCTTAGAGGAGCTGAAAGGAGAATACAGCCTCAGTGAAAATATGCAGATAGATATAAGATTGCAGGAGCTGGAGGCCTTAGTAAATTTTTCTTTTTTTCCTTTTTTTTTTGTCTTTTTAGGGCCGCACCTGCGGCATATGGAGGTTACCAGGCTAGGGGTCTAATCTGAGCTGTTGCTGCTGGCCAATGCCAGAACCACAGCAATGCCAGATCTGAGCCGCATCTGTAACCTATACCACAACTCATGGCAACGCCGGATCGTTAACCCACTGAGCGATGCCAGGGATCGAACCCGCAACCTCATGGTTCCTAGTCAAATTTGTTATCCACTGAGCCACAATGTGAACTCCCTTAGTAAATTATTCTTAGAACTGGATATCCGTGAAGCACTGCTTAATGAATGTCTAGTCTACCCCTTGAGTGATGTAGATATAATTTCCTTCACATGTTTGGGGAGCAACTTCTCATAGTTGCAGTGGAGAAGAAAGTTAGTGAGATGAACTGCAACATCCATTGCTATATTTAATCTTGGGGCTGCAACTAGCACTAACATTCCCCTTTCTTTGTTATAAATTTTCCTATTTTAGTTTTCTCTCATGCTCATTTGTTCAGGTCTTGGTCACTAATCTGATTTGGGATCCATATCTTCATTTCTAAATTATCTGAACCCATATTAATCATATCCTTCTGAATCTGAACTTGCTATTCATGTTTTTTGTTCCAAAATTACAATCTTGTAAGGAATTTTGTCAAATGCATCAATTTTTAAAAAAAAAATTAAAGCCATCTCAGTGAGAACTGGTATTATATTGTGGTTTTGATTTGCATTTCCTTGATCATCAATGATGCTGAAAATATTTTCACATAACTATTGGCCATTTGATATCCTGGAAGAAATGTTTATTCAGATTATTTGGTCAGTTTTTAAACTGACTTTTTTTTTTATACTGAGTTGTAAATATTCTTTACAGGTTCTAAGTACAAGTCCCTCAGATATGTGATACGTAAACATCTTCCATCATTTGAGCTCTCATTTCACTTTCTATGTTGTCCTTTGAAGCACAAGTTTTTTTTTTATTGATGCATAGTTGATTTATAACATGTTAGTTTCAGGTGTGCAACAAAGTACTTCAATATTTTTATGGATTATACTTTATACAAATTATTACAAAATATTGACTATACTCCCTGAGCTATATATTACATCCTTGTAACTCATTTTAACCTAGAATCTATACCCTTAACCCCCTTCACCTGTTTTAATCATACCCCCACCCCTCTACACTATTTTAACCGTTAGTTTGTTCTTAATGAGTCTGTTGCTATTTCATCATGTGTATTTCAGATTCCATATATGAGTGAAAACATCCAGTGTTTGTCTTTGGCTGACTTATTTCACTAAGGCTAAGATCCTCTAGACCCATCCATGTTGTCACAAATGGCAAAATTTTATTTTTCATAGCTGAGTAATATTTCATTATTTATATATATATTATTGATTTATTAGTAAGAAGTCTTATTCAGATTTTCTTTCTTCCTGATTCAGTATGCGAAGACTGTATATTTCTAAAAATGTAACAGGCTTCAAATCCATTGGTGTATAACTGTTTGCAGTATCCTCTTTTGAGTGTATTTACGTGACAGCAGTTATAACTTCTCTTTCATTTCTAATTTATTTGGGCTCCTTTTCTTTTTCCTTGATGGGGTTGTCTAAAAGTTTATCATTTTTTCATTAAAAAAAACAGCTATTAGTTTAATTGATCCTTTCTACTTTTTTGGAGTCTCTATTTGCTCTGATCTTTTTTTTTTTTTTTTTTTTTTTTTTTTTTTTTTTTTTTTTTTTTTTTTTTTTTTTTTTTTTTTTTTTCGGGCTGCACCCATGCATATGGAGGTTCCCAGGCTAAGGGTTGAGTCGGAGCTACAGCTGTCAGCCTGCGCCACAGCCACAGCATCTGCAGATCCTAGCCACGTTTGCAGCCTATACCACAGCTCACAGCAAGGCCGGATCCTAAACCCACTGAGCAGGGCCAGGGATCAAACCTGCATCCTCATGGATACCAGTCAGATTCATTTCTGCTAAGCCATGATGGGAACTCCTATTTCTGCTCTAATCTTTATTATTTCCCTCCTTCTGCTAGCTTTGGGCTTTGTTTTCTCTTTTTTCTAATTCTTTTAGATAGGAATCAGCTTGTATACACTTCCATAGTGTTGCAGGGTGTTTTTTCTCTTAGGACTTGTCTAGGAATCCAGATAATGGGTTATAAATCCAAAAACTGCCTCTATTCATGAACTGAGAAAGGAATTACTGGGACCAATTTCCCAAAGATCTCACCTTTTAACGCAATATTGTGAATAAAAGTGCAGTGTTTCTATAGAAAAGAACCTTTAAAGATAGAGATGATATATTTTTCCATGGCAGAAGGTAGATGTGTTTAGTATCCATTATAAAAACTTAGATTTGCTAAGTTCAGGGTTCTGCTCCTATAATACACTGTGCACAGGTATTCCCTTGCTTTCTTGTCACTTTATGTAAATTGGGACTTAGAAACCTGCCCCCCAAAATGCTGAGACTTTGGCTACCACAATTGCTGTAAAATATTGAGACCAGTATATGCATTTAAGAAGGGCTCAAAGTAGTATTACCATTTACTAACATAAAAACTAAAATTAGTAAGTTACTTGAGAAAATTCTTTCAGACCAATCCTGGATCTGATCAACTCTAAAAATATGGGATAATAAAAAGAATAAAATATTTTGGATCATGTATAAATTACCCAGTACATTAAGAGTGGTCAATAACTACTGATGCTGCCTTTTTTTCTCTTTGACCTTTACTGAGATATAATTGACATGCTGCCCTTCTTATATATATGTACACATTAAAAATTTAAATAATGTGAGACTTTAGGGCAAAAGCAGGATAATTTTTTTAAAGTTTCCAAGATTAAATGGCAATAACAATTTTTAGCATTGTTATTTTGAATAAGTCTGATCAGAAAAAAGACAAATGAAAAATTTCATTAAAAACCAATTCAGCCATGATTTTATGGACAATGTTTAACAGAGCTATAATTTTGAGATTGAACAATATTAAATATATTTAAAGGTCTTGTCAACATTAATTTACTGTTACGAGTGTGACTAGATATATGAATGATTTGATGGAAAATTGACTTTAATTTTAGTTCTGTCATCAAAGACAAACTGCAGGAAGTTCTCATTGTGGCCCAGCAGTAATGAGTCCAACTAGCAATTTTTTTGCGGCCCTAAAAAAGAAAACAACAAAAAAACTCTTGCCTCATGTAAAGTTAAATGCTTTATACTAGCTCTCTAAATACTCTCAGGGCACTGCAGTACCTGTTTCTTATAACTACCAATTTAAATGCTTCAAAATAATAATATCCTTTGTTTTGGGTTAAATCATTTATTTTATTTTTAGTGTAGTTTGTTATTTTGGAATATCTTTTAATAGCATGCTAATCTGAGGAAGCTTAAACTAAATATTAGTACTTTTAAAATTTTAAATAGAATATTTAATAACCATTGTATGTAGTTCTGCTGTTACACTAAAGAGGTCATATATATCATATAGTAGTTAAAAGCTTACATACACTAAACATGACATGGTTTAATATTTTTGTCTCACTGCATATAAAATATGTTAATAAAATATGTCAACATGGGCAGGTTACGTAGCCTCATCATGCCTCAACATTTTATTTTGAAAAGTAAAGACTAAGAATTATCTACTTACTAGATTTAGAAGAATCCATCAGATGGATAGAGGGATAGATTATTATGATGATGAGCGTAGATAGACAGCTATACACACATAGAGTACTTAATATGGCATCTAACAAAAGCTAAACATTTAATAAAAGTTTGTGTTTATTAACATTGTGGCTATATAGTTTGATCTTCACTAATTACAATTACAGAAGTATTTGTATCAGTATGTTATGACTATCGAAGTAAAAGTTAATAAGGAAAAAAAGCAAACCTTTTCTTTGTATTCATTAACAAATTCGAAGTTTATGAAAATAAACCACTTCTAATCATTAATAACTAGCAATTATACTGACATTGTGTGAATCAAAGCAAGACATTTCAAATAAAAGCAGAGATATCCTTTTCAGGCTATCTTTGGCTTTATTCCTCCAAACTTGTGAGAATCCAACATTTAAAAAAAAATCTTGATTTATGCCTTAGAGAACAAAGCCAAGGATAATTCATTGACCTGACAAAAAACTACAGCAAAAAGAGAAAAAAGTCAATGAGACTTGGTGATAGTTTATCACTCACAGTGACTGGGTTTATCTCTGGGCCAAAATCAATAATGTTTGAGGAAAACAACTTAGATGGGAGAATTCTCTGAATGTCTTACTAGTTAGTATGTTCATCTGCCTTTATTTTATTTTTTTAAATACAGTACATTATTAAGGAGATACTAATATATTAATATTTGAGGAATGCGTTTTATCTTTTTTTTTTTGCTTTTATTTAGGGCCAGACCTCTAGCATATGGAAGTTCCCTAGTTAGGGGTCAAATTGGAGCTGCAGTTGCCCGGCCTATGCCACAGCCATAGCAATGTGGGATCAGAACTATGTCTGCGACCTACGCCAACAGCTCACAACAATGCCAGATTCCTGACCCACTGAGCGAGGCCAGGGATGGAACCCGCATCCTCATCGATACTAGTTGGATTTTTTTCACTGAGCCATGACGGGAACTCCCAAGCCAACAGTTTTGACCCTCTCTCTCACCCAATAATTGCCTCCCCCGCATCATGCTAGTTCATTTCGGTTTTCTTCATTGTCATAGTGATGTTGCATTTTCTGACTTTAAACAATACATTTGGCATCGTATAATTTTTATCAAACAAATGTAACTTACCAAGAAAATAATACACATCTAAATTTTTTTAACTACAAATTATATTGAATACATAATTTGACTGTTTTGCAAACGTATTTCTTCCTTCCTTAACATTTCTACTAATGAGATCAATGTTTTCCCAAGTACTACCTACAATATACAAAAAAGTTTACTAAATACCAATTTTCTAATTATCTTTCCATGATATTTTCTCACAATCAGTGTAGCACATTTACATTCTAATCAAAAGCCCAATACTTTAGCACAATTATAACATAAGACCTAACTGAAAGGCTATGTGATATTTTAGTGTTATTTAGGATTTTGAAAGTAGATATTGAACTTCTATTTATACTTTGGGGACAACAGTCAAAGAAAAACTGATATAAGTATAGTAGGAGTGCCGAGAAAAAAAACAAATCAAAGAATGAAGAGAAAAAAAAAAATCAAAACATTTAACAAAACTTGAAACGAAACTACAAATTAAAAAACCGTGAACTCCTGAATCCATGAGCAACTTGATAAATGATATTTCTAAAACATGTATGCCATGCCCCTTCCTTGCCTAAAACTTTTATATTTCTTTTCATTGTACTTCAAATTAAACTATAGTTTCTTAGAGTACAAGTATACATATGAGCTAGTTTCCATTTCCCCTGACCTCAGCTCCTACATTTTAATGTTATTTTCTACACTGTTGCCACATTGGCCTATCTTGTCAAGAACACATCAAGCATATGCCTGCCTTCAAGTCCTTATTCACGCTATTATTTTCTGAAACAAAAGCTCATTTTCCATGATCATCTTGCATGACATGTTTTTGTATCTTTCCATAGCTCCTATTAAATGTAAACTTCTTAGAAAGGCTTTCCCTGAACACCCAATATAAATAGCCCCATATGTCACTACTGCATTACTCTATTGCCTTTATTAAACTTGTCACTTCCTAAAGCCATTTGTTTCCTTTGTATTGGCTATATTGTCACCTCTGAAGTATAAGTTTTTTGAAAGTAAGGATCTCACATATCATATTCACTACTATACTCTCAGCATTATGAACACTGACACTTACCTAAATGCTCAATACATATTTGAAAAATTAAAAAATTGTCTTTTAAAAATAGACTATATTTTACTCTGTTATTATTAAAACAAAACAGACTTTTACTTACTTCTCCATCTTCCTATGACATGATTCTTATGAGCATGGTGACTTAAGAAGACTGCCACTTGGAATAGCAAATCTTAAGACTATCAGCATAAGTGAAAACAGTGAGTTGATGGGATAAGCAACATGAATTAAAAGTACTGGCTCTATTCGCACACTGATTAAATGCTGAGTAACTCATAGGAATGTTTTCCTTTTTTTTAATGCTGATTTTTGTTTTTTCCATTATAGCTAGTTTACAGTGTTCTGTCAATTTTCTACTGTACAGCAAGGTAACCCAGTCACACATACATGTGTACATTCTTTTTTCTCACATTATCATGCCCAACATAAGTGACTAGATATAGTTTACCTTTCCACAGAAAAGAAATTCATGGAGTTGGAGAACAGACGTGGTTGCAAGGGGAGGTGAAGAGAGTGGGATGGACTGGGAATCTGGGTTAATAGATGCTAATTATTACCTTTGGAAAGTTTTCCTTTTAAGTTTAACAGCATATTCGATCTTTTATTTTTTTACACCAAATATTTAAACACCTTTTCATTTCAAGGTGCTTTCATTTAAAATGAATAATTATTAAATTGTTAAGTAATAATTTTATCCTTAGAAGTAGAACTGTCAATAGAGTGCACTAACCTATTTTATTTTTTAAGACTTTTTTATTATAGTTGATTTACAATGTTCTGTCAGTTTCTGCTGTAAAGTGACCCAGTCATACAAAATGGGGCTTTTTTAATTTATTTATTGCTGTGTAGCAAATTATTAAAAACCTAATGGCTTGAATGTGTTTGCTCAAGACCATGTAGGTCAGAAATCTGGACTTAGCAGGACTATATTCTTTCCTCGGGGCCTCAAAAGTGAAAACTCAAGGTATTGGACAGAACGTTTTCTCATCTAGAGCTCTGTATCCTCTTCTAAGTTCATATGGTTGTGGAAGAATTAAATTTCTTGTGGTTATGGGACTTAGGTCCTTATTTCCTTGCTGGCTATCAATTAAGAGCCCTTCTTTGGCCTTGCAGACCATTCTCATTTCTCCTCACATGTTTCCCTTAGCTTCAAGGCTAACTGTGGAGGATCTCTTTAATTATCCCTCACCTCAAATCCCTCTTACACCTCTAATCACTTTAAGGGTTCACCTGATTAGGCCTGGATCACCAATACCACCAGTTTGTTAATGTGTGTGTGTGTGTGTCTGTCTCTCTCTCTCTGAATCAACCGTTCTACATAATCCAACCTACTCACAGGAGTTATCCATTACATCCATAGTTCAGGCCCACACTCAAGGAGGTCAAGGAGATTATACAGTGTCATCACCAGCAGATACAAATATTAGAGACCGATATAGAATTCTGCCTACCATAAAGTAATATTTCTCAGTATTTAATCAATGTACACATTTTATAAACAATTATTTATAGATTTATCTACTTAAAATTAATAAAATTTTTATAACTACAAGCAATGGAATATTAATACAATAAATACTGTTTTTCCAGATATATGATTTATAAAGATTGCTAAAATCTTAGATAAAGCACAAGCTCATCATAAATTGTACCATGCTCAGTTACTTCTTAAACATTCTCAGATAAGTGTAATCTGCAATTAAGGGTATTTATTTGCATATGTCATTTTATCATTGAATAGGTACTTATACATAGTTAGCATCCAAGAGATAAACAGTTTGCTTAACAACAAACTGAAATTTAGATGAGATTTATTTTGTAATTAGATTACAATGTGTACATTAAATATGGAATGGTGAAATGTTACCTGTTTATTGAACATGGAAATAGGACAAATGGTTTTGTGCCAATCAGACACGTGAAGAACACATAAATATTTTTGTTATATAGGGGCTTCACTGTCTGTTAAATTGATAGAGAACCTAGTAAATTACCTCCTTTCCATGGTCCTAAGGTCCTTCACCTCCAGTCTTTACTGTCTGAATAGTACGATTAAACTCTTTATCCGTTTATCTTGCTCACAGCAAGAAGCCTAGTTCTGGATCACTCCTCAGCTCCCACACTCTTAATTCCCCTATTGCTATAGGTAACAACCTTAATTCTAACCTGACCTCCCAGCTTCTTTCCAATTTCTGAAACCATACACTTGGATCTGAAACCCCAGGATTGTTATGGCAGAATCAACTCTTTTCTCAAACTCTTGCTAAGTGACCCCCTTCTCTTTTTGCTCTGATACAGGGTTGATTTTTTTATGACATTTCTTCCCCTGTAGGCCTCCCAAGTGGTGGATTTTTCCCTTCATGCCTTTGGTAAAACTAGGTCTTCAGGTGTTGAAAGTGTTTTCATTTCCCCTTGTAATTTCCAGACTTTTCTCTATTTCCTTTTCTACAATTTCCTAAATTGAATCACATATTAAATTTTACTTCAGTCCTCTTAGTTGCAGCTTACTACTGAGTGACCTCTAAATCAATCTTTTCCATGTTTTATTTCCTGCAATATTGCCTGTGTTTTCAGCACAACTCATATTCTCATTATTAATATTTATATTTTACTGGTTCATAACATTCTAGAGATTTTCTATGAAATTTTGAAAAATAACAAAAATAGAGGATTTCTCTTTCTAGAAATTATATGTTGTTAGGTTTTGGTAAATAGATTTCTTTAATATCAAGAATCTCTATTTTATGAGAAAATTAAGTTTTTTCATATTTAATATGATAAACAATATATTTTATGTCTCTCAGATCACATTCATTCATTTTATCATCATTTTTGATGCTAAAGCCGGGGTTCTGAAAACTACATTACCATTTTCTCTATTATATTCTTTCAGGTCCAAACAAAGAGGGCATAAGGAGAAGGCAGGGCTGGAGGAAGAAGGGACTTGCTCTTCCTGTGTAATTTCTTCAGGCTTCCTATTTGCTAACGGTTCCTGTAAATGTCATTTGGCATCACTTTCTCATACACCTGTAATAGCTATTTCTGCAGAAGTAGCTGAATTCAGTGTGTCATTTTCCAGTACTTCAGAACCAGCCTCACTGACCTCCATCATGGACAGCAACACCGGCTGATCAGGGTCCTCCTTTCACCTATTAGAGGTTTGGTTCCCAGTCCTTTAGGACCCTTCTCTAAGTTTCTAAATATTAATCATTCTATACTCTTTAAAAAAAAAAGAAAAAAGAAAACCTCTGTTCTATGGATGGTGCTACTTCCTCAATGAACTTAGAATTCTCTTTTTACCTTTTCAGTTTCCTAGTTAAAACAATTCTTCATATAAATTTCACTGGTTTCAAAAAACTGCAGCTGACACATCAATTCTTCTTGGAACTTGATGAGCCCTTTAGGTCAGTTTACTGAGGTCTTTCATCAGGTTAAGAACATTTTTTTACATTATTTTTTTTTCAGTTTCTTTCTCTTCTATCTCCTCTTTTTTAACCAAAGGGACACCTATGACTCAGGTGTTAATTGTCTTGGATATGTCCTTTAAATATTTCTTTCATTTTTCTGCATCATTTTTATTTTTGTATTGCTCTGTGTCTTGAAATAGATCTTAAATATGATATTTCAGTCCATTAATTTACATCTCCAAATATAAAACACTGGACAATAAATTTTTAAATGATCTTTTTGCGGGGTATTTGACTCTTCATAAATTATTTTTATTGACAGTAGTAACTGCTAAAATCATCATCAAATTGTCAGAGTGCTGTACATAACACTTAAAGAATTTATGCTAAGGAAATAAATGTGAAAAGATATGAGTAGAAGATTATATTGCGAGCTTATTTGCAGATGGCTGACCACAGAGCACAGGAAAACTATCCAACTTTGATGGAACAGTTAAATGATGGAGCCACAAATGACAGAATGGTGTTATAGAGTGATTAAGGTGATGATTTGGAGCAGATTATTTCTTTGTCACTTATTTCCTTAATTTTAAGACGAGCAAAATAATAATCCCTCTATCCTAGAATACTTGTGAATATTTGCTGAGTTAATGCAAGTAACACATTTTGAACAGCACCCGAAACATGGTAAATCCTATGTTAATTGCCATTTTTTTCACCATTAAATTGTATTTTATTATATTACGTTAAGTGTAATGCATGATATATTGTTAACATAATTAAGAAATATCAAGCTAGTTATAACAGTAAGTAAACTTTCATTTAGTATTTTTGGATGCACAAATTAATATGGGATACAAAACCTAGAAAACTAACAAATTATTTACAATATATATGGCAGCCTATGAACCAAATATTCACACAACTCTCTCCAGGTGGAATAACTGTAATTTTTTTATTTATTCTAAAGTTTTCTTACTTCATGTAATAACCATATTATACTTTTTGTTTGGAAAAATTATTTTAAAAATTTGAAGTAAAAGACAATAAAGTAATTGTCCTTATCTTTATTTTCTAAAAAAGTATAATAATTGAAATCATGCTTTATATCTCTTTTGTGTTAACATTAATTAAATATTTATGGAAAATTGTTAGTCTTTGCAAAAATAAAAACTAGATGGTAATATTACTTTTTGTAGAAACATAAATATGAATATTTTAGACAACTAGAGGGAGTCAAATTGTATTTGAGTTATTATCATACTGAGAAATGAGACAAAAGGATGGCAGAAAACAAATTGTTTCATTATACTACATATATAAATGATATATAAAAATATGTAATATTATTTCAAAATATTCTAGAGATGTTTCAAAATGTTGAGATGAAAATGAACCATTTCCTCAAGAGACACAAGATTACTTCCTAGATTAGTACCCCAAAAAAACTTCCTCCCTTCAAAACTTAAAAAAAGAAATCATTACTAAGTTTAAAAAAGTAAAAAAAAAATGTAGGAGTTCCCGTTGTGGCTCAGTGGTTAACGAATCCGACTAGGAACCATGAGGTTGCAGGTTTGATCCCTGGCCTTGCTCAGTGGGTTAAGGATCTGTCATTGCTATGAGCTGTGGTGTAGGTTGCAGATGCGGCTCATATCCCACGTTGCTGTAGTCCGGCGGCTAAGGCTCCAATTAGATCCCTAGCCTGGAAACCTCCATATGCTACGAGTGTGGCCCTAGAAAAAGACAAAAAAAAAGGTAAAAATGTATATATAACATTGTTGTTAACCTATCTCCTTTCTGATAAAGACAGAAAGAAAGGGTATCAAAATTATTTTCAATAATAATACATTTATCAAAATTGATGGCTTAACCACACAGAAATAAATTTAAATAAATTTAAAACACAGTTAAGTTGACAATAAATTCTTAACTGCTGATATATGCCAAAAAGACAAAATATAGTCCAGATCATATTAGAATACTAACTTGATACTGTAATACATAGTGTAGCATAAAGCAAAGAACAGTCACACTAATATTCTGATGTTCAAAACTGAAAATTATAATTAATTTTATAATTCTTAAAGCTGAATTCAAAATTAATTATAAATACTATAAATTAATAAATTATGATTATATAATTACACAGTAAATTAAAATTATAATAAATTAAAATCATTTTTAACAATATAGTGCTTTTCCACCACACAAATGAACAAATGAAATCAGACTTAGAAGAGAACATGTTTCATTCTGTTTATATGAAATTCTAGAACCTTTATGAAGCTTATTATAAATAATAAAATTTTTAAGAGTGCCTTTATTTAGGAGATGAGGTCTCACAAATATGTATGTATTATACAGGTAAACAGACTATAGATTTATATATCTGTATATATGAACATTAATACATTAATATTGATAGTTTATTAGTGTATAATGTATATCAAAATATAATTTAGTGAGAAAAGTATAAATTTGACTATAGATATTTCATTATATTAAGAAATATTTGTCATTTTATGCTATAATGGAATCGTGGTATATTGGAAAATATGTGGCACATATTGGAAAATATGTGCCTAATTTTAGAGACAATACTCTAGGTATGTTTATATATTTATATATAAATGATATACAGTATACTATTTGTATCAATGTTTATGTATAATTTATATATATTTGTAATAATGCTTGAGATCTTTTTAAAAATAATTCAACAGGGGAAAAAAGAAAAAAGTTATAAATGAGATTCACCATGAGTTAGATTGAGCGAAACTAGATGGTAGATATTTGAGAATTCCTAATAACATCCTCTTTACTTTTGAGTATGTGAAATTTCCATAATAAGTAGCGAAAAATGACACCATAATATAATGAAAAATGAAACTTGCACAGTAATTACATCCAAGTATTTCATATGGTTCTTTTGATGGCAACAATCCAAAGTACAAATATATACAAAAGGCAAAATATTCTATTCTAGAAATAAATGTCTCTGATGATCAGTATGAATAAAAACCAGTTTTTGCATGTATAGAAGAGATAGTCTTTGAAAATTTTTATTTATATATGTGGAAGATTTCCAAAAACCTGGTTATTGACATATAACATCAATAATCAAAGGCCTAATGTTAATAAGAGTGTCACACAGACTTAACTTTTTCCTTCATTAGCTGATAATTGTCTTAAAGCAGAATAGTGCTGTTATTGCCTAGTTATTTTCATACAGACTTCTATTTATCTTTTCTTCCTATTTAATGACAGAGTATTTTCTGCCGATTACCTTTATATTCCTTTCCTGAATCCTTAAAATAATTTCCGGAATGTAAAACCAGTCTGCAAAAACAAAATGGCAGCCTTAGCCCTGAGTGGCAGAGAAGGCTAAACAATTAGAAACCAGTGGTGATGCTCTTTCCTGATAAGATTATTTCCATCAATACGTATATCACCAGTCCCTTCCACACACACTCCCACACACACCCTTTATTCTGCTGTTCTACTCTCTTTTTTTTTTGGCCATGCCCATGATATACAGAAGTTCCCAGGTTAGGGATCAACCCCAAGCTACAGCAGTGACAACACCGGACCCTTAATCACTAGGCCACCAGGGAACTCCGCTATCCTATTCTTATTCATATTAATGTGGGAAGATAGGAAGTTGTTGTAGAAAAAATTAAAAATGGAAATAATCAGTGCTTGGTATGCTAGCAATAGTGTTTTCTTAAACACTTAGTTAAAATATTTATTTTCCAAATGAGCTTAAGGCATCTTAATGTCTGTATCCTGAGATGATTTTGGAAAGCAACGGTTGCTGAAATCTCCTACAGAACTGATGTAAAAAATTTTTTCTTTCTTTATATATATTTATCCAAGAGCCACATGAAGCGGGGGTCCTGGTATAATTAACAGCAGGCACTAGTTTTCTTTAGCTGAACATTTAGGCAATGGTTAAAATTTAAATTAAAAATTACACACCCTAACTAATACAGAGAATAGAGTTATAGCATATTGCTAGAGTAAGTTGCTTTAATAGTCCAACATATGGTTTGGAATAATAAACATCCTTAAAAATATTCACAAACCTAATATAAGTGTATGTGTGTATATATCTGTCTCATTTCTACAGAGACAAAACCCAAGGATTTATTCATCAGTAAGGATAGTGTTTTCCTCAAAAGCAATTTGATTAAGACTTCTACAGATATAAAAAAATGAAGAATCAAATTCCTAGAGAGTTTTTATGGAAAAATAAAACTAGAAGTGCTACATTTAGGTTAGAATTTGTTTGAAGTCCATGCTAAAGAAAACCTGTGTGAATAAAATGCTCAGCAAGGCATTCACGTGTCGTCTATGAGTGCTGCTGACTTCAAGAGAAACCCATTACCAAGTGTATGCCTAGTAAAACAAATCAAGGGTTGCCAGTTATTTCTTGTTCTAAGCTCTATTTAATATTATAGGATCAGCTTTCAAAAATGATCACCCTGATTTCAAATATTGAGTGTTCAGCCAAGTTTAATCAGGAATTAAATATTATTTATTGGTGAAATAGACCTTGATGAAAACTATTTGATTCTTCTGTTGCAAATTTCCCTACTCTCTTGGGAATAAGGTATTTTAAATGCAAGCATATATGTAAATTTGTACGTTAAAGCTAATCCAAAACCTAATTTCTATTTTTAGATTTGAGGTTATGGATCACATAGTAAAGTCACAATATAAAGGTAAATTAATATAAAAATTATCATTTGTTTTTAACTCCACTAGAACAAGTTTCTTATGATTCATTCCAGTGAATAGGATATATTGCTTGGACATAATAACTTATCCTTAGACTAATAAACAAGGATTGTTTTATGAGTCAGTATCCTTTGAATTTGTTTTACTTGATTTGTGTCTTGTTTTGACAACACAGCTAATATTTGATCAGTTGGCAAAAACCCTGGGATACCAAATATGAGAGCTGAACTCTAACATGGATGGTATGTGATTCAAACCCTCCTGTATGTAAGAATTCAAAGATTCTTCCTACAAATTAAATTTTGCATAAATCTTTTTTTCATTACTGATACCATCACTTTAGTTTAAACCTACATATGCTTATAAGCTGGTTAAACCACAGTGATATCCCTACATCGCTGTCACCATTTTTGTGTCTTTGTTGCATTCATTCCAGCATCCAGGTTAACTTCTTTCTTCTTTTCTGCCTAGATAAATTTCCCAAGATCTAGTTTAAGCACAGACTTATCTGTGAAATTTTTCTTCATTATCCTTATCCATGGCATTCTCCCTCCTCTGAATTCAATGTCAGCATGAACCCTCCTATCAAATAGTTTAAAATACCCTGATGATTCAAAGAAAGGAAACTGCGCAAAATGACTAATGACACGATCCAGGGCCAAGTGAGTGATATAAACCGTAAGTGGCTGACTGAGGCAAGAGAGATCACCAAGGACTGGCACAAGATTTGTGTTTACTGAAAAATGGCAAATGTCTGCAAAGAGGAATGCTCCAGATTTTAGGGATAAGATCATGAAATAATAACTTGGAAATAGATATAAATGGGAGGAAAAATCTATTAATCATCTGTAGATACTATAAAAGGAAATGTACTTGAGCACTTACTATAAAGTTCATGAAACTAAATTATTTTCCCCAAATCACGAGGATTCCTCAGACTTATCCCAATACAGTTTCAAAAAGATATGACTCCATGATTTAAGTAAAACAGATGCAATTTAATCATTCTAATTTGCAAAAGGAGTTTTTTTTTTTAATGGCAGAAACTTTTGTTGCATTGAAAGAATATTGCAAACAGGGCTAGATAGTGAAAATTTATCTGAGTATTCCCAGCATCCTTCAAAAGAGAAATAATTGGATTCTGCATGATTTGTCCCAGGTATTCAGAGAGGAAATTATCTAGAGTGCAGAAGGGAAATTCATTTTGGTATTACAGCATGATAGATATATTTCTTAAAGAATATTAAATTCCCTTTGTTCCAATTCAGTGCTCTCCAGATAACAATCTGATCTATCATTTGTTTTTCTGAGTGGATATACTCAGCCCCAATAGGACAGAATTTCTTATGATCCACTCAAAATGAATTGGGCAATATTACCATTGCACACTAAAAAACAGGCATGTGCTTCATTAATCAGTCTTCTACGAAACTGATTCACTTTATCTGTCCATCATTTTGCCAAGACCTCTAAGTAAGGTAATAAAACAAAAACATTAAAACGAAATGCTTAGAATACTTATACCTTCAATAGCATTATGAAAAATTATAACTTAAATATAATTTTTTATCTTTAATGAACTATTTGAAGTAATCCCAAACCAAAATATATGTGCCATAGAATAACTGAAATGAATTTAAAAGGAAAACTGTTTATTAATGGTCTTAGCATTAACATTTGATAATATAAAACTGAAAATTAGTTATTAAGAAATATAGAATAGATAATTTTAGTGTGTTATGGGCTTTAAAATATTTTAATTTTTTATAATGGTGTGTTGACCTTGGCCTCTCTAATCAGTTATATGATCATATGTAATAGCGGTGAAGATGAACAGAGTTGAAATACAATAGGAATTTTGAAAACTAGTTTTTTTATAATTATAGCTAAAAGGAAATAACTCTAATTCATAAATGGCATAACAGATGAAAAAGGTGAAAAACAATTTTTAACAGACCTTGGGGTCTACTTCACCAATAATCTTCTAACACAGGAACAAACATAGCTACAGTTAATCAGTGAGCTTTCAAAATAATGAACTAAGTTGAATATTCCAAATCTTCTTTTCTACGTAGTCTGATAAAATTACCCATTTGTTATATCTCAGAAATTTCCAATATGCTCATAAACACCAAAATTCATATTTAGGTAATGAAAATGACTTAGGATAATGACTTGGTTTTTTCATTCCTTCAAATTTTCTTTTCACATTTAGAGAAATTCTCAGAAATGAAGTTATACAGTTGGCAAATTAATATTGCTCCAAATTTTGCTCTACTCTATTGTTCATGACTTGGTTTATTTGCATGAAAACAGGGCCTCTGATTCTTAAGAATTCCTTTACATGAAATGTCTTCACACACAAAGTTACAAGCTCCTCATTAGGAAGTACAATTCTATAATCACACAGCAAAAGAATGGAAAGCTGAATAAGACCCTGTAGATAGCACAAGCTACTCTTTACACAGAGGAAGACAGTAAACTCCTGAAAATATAATACAGGATAACTCGGTATTTTTAACAACAGCAGAATTCTGCTGAAAACTTCCTGAATTACAAAAAATTATTCATATTACATTACAAAAGTGTCGCCAAGATATTTAAATGACTTACTTTTAGATTTTGGGATACTGATCATGGTGCTTATTGATGATGTTCTGAATGTTATTACTTTTCTCTTGGTATTATTTTGACAAATCAAACAAAGTATAATAGCTTTAGTTAAGGGATGGTTGGTCTATGCTAGTATCTTCCTAGGTTAACAATCGCATTTAATGCAAAATGGAAAAAAAACTGTAAATAGGAGTTCCCATTGTGGCTCAGTAGTAATAAACCTGACCAGTTATCCATAAGGATGCAGGTTCAATTCTTGGCCCAGATCAGTGGGTTAAGGATCCAGCATTGCCAAGAGCTGCAGCAAAGGTCGCAGAAGCAGCTAGGATCTGGCACTGTTGTGGCTGTGGTGCAGGCCAACTGCTGCAGCTCTGATTCTACCTCTAGCCTGGGAACTTCCATATGCTGCTCCTGCAGCCCTAAAATTAAAAAAAAAAAAAAAAGGTAAATAAATTTATCAGTGGCTTTGTTTCGAGGTATGGAGTTTTGGAAAGTTTCATAAGGAATATGAATAACATACAATTTTTTAAGCATTATGAATTGAGTTTTATATTAATAGACTTTGTTTTTTAGAGAAGGCTTAGGTTTTCGAAAAATAAGGAGAAAGTAAAAAGAAAGTTTCTATATATCCCCTCTCTCCATTCCCATCCTTTCACCCTAAATTCTTTCGGGACACAATTTCCCCTATTATTAACATCTTTCACTCCTGTGGTACATTTGTTACAAATGATGAACCCATATTGATATATTATTACTAAGTAAAGATTATAACTTATATTAGGGTCCATTCTTTGTATTGCATAGTTAGTTGCACAGGCTTTGACTAATGCAAAATGTCATGTATCTGCCATAACAGTAACACACTGTTAAGGAACAGTTCCACTGCTGTGAATATCCCCTGTGCTCCATTTAGTCATCCTTTCTCCATTCACCTTCTTCCAACCCTGAAGCCCTAGAAATCAACTGATTTTTTTACTGTCTCTGTTGTTTTGACTTCTCCATAATGTCATGTAGCTGGAATCGTTTGCAGTGCAGCCTTTCAGATCTGCTTCTTTCACTTAGTAATATACATATCTGGGAAAAGTGTTATAATGAAGCAAAATAATTAAAAATATTTTATAAAGAACTAAAGTAATATTAAATAGTCATCTTAGGCAGTTGCACTCTTCATTGTGCAACAGAGCCAATTAGGAAAAAGGAAAGCTTTTGCCATATGACTGTATGAGATGCAAGAGGAATGGTGAGATAAAGAAATGAGTTAATGTAGAAATTGGCAGAACACTATAAATCAACTATAATAGAAAAAAAAGAAGAACGTATAGAAATTCTATTTAAATATAATGTATGTAAAATAATGTGTTAAAAGCACTGGGTTAAAAAACAAACTTTGTAAAATATAGCAAATCAAGAGGAGGTAATAAAAATAAGGCTGTACAGCACAGGGAACTATATCTAGTCACTTGTGATGAACATGATGGAGGCCAATGTGAGAAAAATAATATATTTATATATATGTGTGTGTGTGTGTGTGTATGACTGGGTCACTTTACAGTAGAAACTGAGAGAACACTGTAAACTAACTATAATGGAAAAAATAAAAATTATAGAAAAAAGAGAAGGTAATAAAAATAATATGTTTTGGAGTCTATGTTGTTGAGGTTATATATAAGTATATGGGATATTATATATATATTTATATATATATGGGATATTATATATATATTTATATATATATATAAATGGCAATTACAGCAGTTGCAAGCATACACTAAGCAAAATAAAAAAACTCAACCGGCCCCAGAAAACTATCATTGAACTTAAAGCTTTTTCTATACATTTTACCATAAAATGTTTCTAATGAATTCTATAAAAAATAGTATATACTGTTTTGTAATCTGCTTCTAATTTTGTATTTCTACGTCAATGAGTTACTTTCTACACCATCAATTTAATGACTTCATAATATTCCACTCCGTGTTTGTAATATATATGTGTATCTAATTACAAGAGGCATTTAATTTTTGTTTTCCCTGTTAAAATATTCCTGGAATACAGTTCTTAGACATAATATTTGGTACATTTCTACTCTAAGAAATAACCAAGAAGATAGATAAGAAAGGATTTCTCTTACTAAATTCATAGATCTTTGGTTAGTTTTTTTTAAAAAATTAGTTTATCAAGTAAATCTGGTATCTTAAAATCTACAACCACCTTAAAAGCTATACATCATGCCATTGTTCTAAAGCTCTTCAGACACAAATCCAATACTAGCTTTAGATGTTACTTATTCAGATAAGATCATCTAGATTACTATTTAAATATCAACATTTCAAAGTCTATCTCCTGGAATTTCTAATTCAGTCAGTCTCTACAGATCTTTAAGAGCTGTATTTTTTTTTTTTTTAGTTAATGGATTTTATTTCAGTTATAGGTGTACATAAATCATTGCAAGTCAATTTTATAGATTTTGTATCCCAAACCCCCAGTGCATCCCACCACCCCCCAGATTGTCTTATTTGAAAAACCAAGGTTTTCCAAAGTCTGTGAGTCATTGTCTGTTCTGTAAAAAGGTTCATTGTGTCTTTTTAGTTTCCACATGTAAGCGGTTGCATTGGGTGTTGCTGTCTAATTGTCTGACTGGTTTCACTTCGCATGATAATTTCTAAGAAGACATGAAGATGGCAAATAAACACATGAAAAGATGTTCAACATTGCTCCTCATTAGAGAAATGCAAATCAAAACCACTATGAGGTACCACCTTACACCAGCCAGAATGGCCATCATCAAAAAGTCTATAAACAATAAGTGCTGGAGAGGGTGTGGAGAAAAAGGAACCCTATTACACTGTTGGTGGGAATGCAAATTGGTGCAGCCACTGTGGAAAACAGTATGGAGATTCCTCAGAAAACTCAAAATAGAATTACCATTTGATCCAGCAGTCCCACTCCTGGGCATCTATACAGCAGAAACCATGACTCGAAAAGACACCTGTACTCCAGTGTTCATTGCAACACTCTATGCAATAGCCAGGTCATGGAAACAACCTAAATGCCCATCGACAGAAGAGTAGATAGGGAAGATATGGTACATACACACAATGGAATGTTATTCAGCCATAAAAAGGAATGAATTACCAACATTTATAGCAACATGGATGGACTTAGAAAGCTGTATTTTTAATATGCACTCTAGGTAGTTTTTTCCTCTTTCATATGACTGTGTCAGATACTGCGTAATCTCTCCCTAACCCTGGTGTTCTTACTCAAGATATGTCTGCAGAATATTTAAAAATTTTAATGATGGTAGCTTTTCAAATATCTCATTAAAATACTTAGGGTTGTATGCTATAAAATTATCTCATAAGGGCTTTCAGTTTCCCTCAGTTACCGTGTCCTTTCATTATTTATATTTTTTACTGCTTGAAGACCCTTTTTACTTTTTGTTTTATTAAAAATGCTGTGGTTATAGTTCCCTGGTGGCTCAGTGGGTTAAGGATCTGGTATTGTCATTGCAGTGGTGTGGTTGCTGCTATGTAATGGTTTCAGTCCTTGGCCTGGGAGCTTCCCCATGCCAGGGATGTAACGGGAGAAAAAAAAAAAAAAAAGCCTGTGGTGAGTATGATATGGTAGTGCTTGACTTTTTATATGAAATATGAATAGCAAAATGAAAAAAGCCTTTAGCTGAAATATTTTCCTTTCCCCAGACCTGGAACACTTACAGAACATTATGAGAAATATTACATGTTCCAATAAAATTGATTGTGTATGTTTTTATTTGTGGCTATGTTTTATTCAAAAGTCAGTTAATAACGGAGGAAAGGAGACAGTAAAATCTGGCAATGAAAGTAACATTTTCACCAATATATTATGAGTTTTAGGTTTCAGGGACCACAGGAAAACATCAGTGATGCTATAATTCAATATTTCCTAAACACAAATAACTAGTGCAGAATATATGTTTTCATTCCCTTCAAGTTTCCAATCTTTGCCTTGGAAAAAGGTGTGTATTAGCTCTGAAATGGTCTTAAAAAATAACTTTAAAGTTTTCAAAGTTATCACTGTAAAATTTTCTATATCCCATCATTATCTGCTTATAAATGGCATTACAAGTAAAGGATTCATAGGTAAATTAAATGTTCTGCTTATAAAGCTTCCTGTAAAATTAATCATTAAAACAATGTTGGAGAGTTTCTTATTCTGACTATGATATTCCTCAACATAATTAAAATATATCCTAGAGACTCCAGCTGGCAGGATAGAGGAAAACAAAGCAGAGAATCCAGTTATAAAGTAGATTTTCCAGAAATTTTTAAAATGTGTTACATTAAAACCAGGACATGTTTTAACAGCATTCAAGGACTTCCCCGAGGAAACTTCTCAAGTTAATAACAGAGTTGGGTATAAAATGCTACTCTTTTTTATTTAAAAATTTTTTTTCTTCAGACGGTAGCAAGATACATTATTTTTTAATTTTTTTCCACTATAGCTGGTTTACAGTGTTCTATCAATTTTCTATTGTACAGCAGGGTGACCCAGTCACACATACACATTCTTTTTTCTCACATTATCATGCTCCATCATAAGTGACTACATATAGTTCCCAGTGCTATACAGCAGGATCTCATTGCTTACCCATTCCAAAAGCAATAGTTTGCATCTATTAACCCCAAATTGCCAGTCCATTCCACACCCCCTTGGCAACCACAGTCCTCTTTTTTTAAAATGCCTCAATTTATTATATTTTAAGTACTACAACTATTTAATGGTGACAGAGGACTATAACTTAAAAACACATTCAGTGCATTTTCTGAAAACCACTGAAGTCAGTTAAACATTTCTTCAGGTAAATTAAATACCTGACTAATTTCTATACCTATCTGTTTTATCATTATGAGTTTAGATTACAAGAATTGGGACCTATAGTCTTTCATTTTCTGAATATTTCATAAGAGTAGTACTATTTTTCAATTTAGGAAAATATAATCAGATACAGCCACAGAACTGGATGTGTAAAACCGTATTTCCTTTGGGAAGTTCTCTGGTATATTTCCCATTTCATCCTTTTTGCTTCTTTTAATAAAAAAAAATCTGCATTAAATAAAATATAAATATAATAAAATAAAACAGAAAAAAAATCCTGGATTCAATAGAAGTTTTTTGTTCCAAAGTAGATTTCACTCTAGTATTGGAATTTCCCCCTTGAAACCCATCCTATGTCCAGTTTCATATTACGAATTCTTGATTGGTTTAGTTTTTGCTTTTCCTGGTGTCTTATTCTTTTTCAAGTTTCATGGAGGCAGTGTATTGACATCAATTTGTTTTTTAAAACTGTATTCATATTTTTATTTAAATCATGTTCAAAGCTATGCTTTTCTTAATTATGAAATTTTCTCCCTTTTTCTTCTTTCAAGATTTTCTGATGACTCCTGTATCTCTCATTTTTATTATCAAGTGAGAAGCAATATCCAAGTTTGATATTTCCTAGTGAACACATTGTATATTGTAGTCTTATATTAGCTGACTTTTACTTCAGAGTTCAACTAGATACAGTTGAATGAATGCACTCAGCTCTCATTCAATTCTGGTTTCTCATAAGAATTAATCTGATGCACCTATTCTGGACTGAGGTGATAACTTGTCTATACCTTTCACATTCTGCATGAATGAAGAATACGAAAACTCCATATTCCTAATATGTATTGCTATTTTTTCCCTCTAATTCTGTTACCATCTTTAACTTATAGTCTTTATTAATGGATATACAACTACCTCCTTATTACCAGTTTAGTTCTTTACAGGGATTTGTGGTTCCTCAGTGGATTTTGAGAGGAGGGTATTGTTACGAGAAAGAAGTGAGGGTGCTTACAATCCAGTGTCCAAAGAGGATACATTCATATAATAGAAAGGCTTAGTTAGGTCTGGGTTTCTGATATGTATTTTAGGCACTGTATTCAGGCAAAATAAATCTCCCTACAGATTTGTTCTGCTCAGGACAGAACTATGAATGTGTGAACTGTCATTGCTGTTCCTTTACTTAACTCAGCACAACTAGAGTGTTGTTAGTAGAAATAAATTCTTCCAAGATTCTGGAAATAAATAACTGGCATTTGTTTTTCTTTTATTCTTCTAGTGGTCATAATTTTGTTTTCTTTTAATTTAATGATTTTTATTTTTTCATTATAGCTGGTTTACAGTTTTCTGTCAATTTTTCAACTGTACAGCATAGTAACCTGGTTAAGCATACATATATAGATTTGATACAAGTGATTATACATAGTTTCTGGTGCTTCTGGTGCTATACAGCAGGATAAAATTAATAAAAATGTTTATGGGATGCATGAGCAAAGTCAAGGAAGAGTAGGTCTTTATTTTTTAAAAAGGAAAAGTACCAAAATCATTTCTAATATATCTTTAAATATGTGCTTCCTTCTTTGTCCCCAAATCTAGTAAGATCAATTAGCTTTTGATTTGTAACATTAGCACTGATAGAGTAACATCAGATCCCTTCATCAGGACCTTTAATATTTAGATGGTCTAGCTTCAAAATAACTGATCATCTTCCTTTTCTCTTCCAACTGCTAAAACTAACCATGCATTGATCGATGAACCATTTTGGGAAAATGCCTGTTTATGAGTATCTTTTCTCATTCTACATACACCCTCCCATATATTATTCTTATTGAAACCATGCTTTTACTTAAGGCTCCTCACAGATGCTATACATAACAGTCTTTTATGATTTGCTGTTTAGGGTAAACCATTTCCTCTTTATGCTACAGCCTGGTTCTTATAATGCTGTTTTGATGCTACTCACAAATAAACAATGAGTCCTCTGCATACTTTCTTAATGTGTTCTCTCCCTTATCTCCACAGTAACTTTTTAAAATCTCACAATTGCCAAACACCCTTTCTTGCTAGTCTCCATTCAGCCTTACAGAGGAGTGCCATGAGATAAGAACTACATTAATTCTCAAAACTTATTGGTCTTTATACAAATGTATCTTCTCCTCTCATCATTCTGGAAGAAGCCTTCCTTTCTATTGCTAAGAAAAATTCCTTTACTTCTGCTTAGGGTTCTATCGTCCCTGACTCTCCAAATAGCAACTAGCTTATTTACTACTTAAAAATAATCTTTCCTTTTTACTACTTGATCAGTATTTCAGTGTGTTCAAAATCCCCTATCTTAAACGTCATTCCCAAAACCTAACACACTCCTTTGTGAAAAGAAAACCACTAATACTATCATTTTCTAAATGCTGTGAATATAGTGAAAAATAGATATTCTTTGATTCCGATTTATGATTTTAAGTGATACCTTCTAAACCTATGTTTCTGCCTTTATGTCTGCCCAGAACTACAAAACTACAAACCCAAAGACTTACTGATCATCTCTATCTCCCCAACACCCAATTCTTCTTCTTTTAACGGCTTCTCTTGCAAAATTCCCTACCTTAGTAAACACAATCCACCCCATAGTGAAAATTAGAAACTTGCCTGTATTATTTGACTTCTCATTTTCCCACACTAACCCTCAATCATCACCAGGCCCTGTTGCTTCCATAATACCATCTTTTCAGACTTCTCACTTCTCTTACCTGTATTCCTATGACCCAAAACACCATGATTTATCACCTGGTTTTTGACAACATTCCCCTAAGAGTTGTCTTCACTCCACAGCGATCTATAATTTACAGAGCAGCCAGAGTCATGTTTCTAAATCACACAACAGATGGGGATGGTTAAAAATCTTAACACACTGTAAAGGCTTATTGCCTTCAGGAAAAATACAGATTTCTTAGGGTAGCACAGAAGGTTTGTCCTAATCGGAAACTTAAAATTTCTTCTTCCATGACTCCAGCATTTATGGCTGGCCCCTGAAACCTAACTGGAGATTCTTCATATCCTTTCTCTTTTGTTGATGCCAAACAGAAGCAAAGGCCCGATAGTATCTCCAGAACTCTAAACAATGGCTGAAACACATAATGGAAAGAGGCTATCTCTGTGGAAACAGGGAGGGAGCCCACAAATGATCTGCTGTGGACAATGGTATGAGAAAATATTTTTGGATGTAGTCAATGATATATGGTTGTCATCTACTATATGTATTTAGAAGAAATGTCAATTATAAGAATAATATTCTCGATATAAGGTGCACTAGCACAATGACCTAAACAGGAGGATTTTTTTGGCATAAATATTAAATCCAAGAATACTCTTAAAGTACAGCACAAAAGTAGAACTAGATGAAAACTATAAATAAATACTATTAGTGATGGACACAGTAACAGACATGTAAATTTGTTTCCAGAGTGATAGGAGAATAGAGAAGAAAAAAAATCATTTAAAGAAATTTTACAAAAAATATTCCTCAGCTTAAGTAAAACACAGAATTTCAAACTTAAATTGCTTACTAGGAAGTTCCCGTCGTGGCTCAGTGGTTAACGAACCCAACTGGCATCCATGAAAACGCAGGCCTCACTCAGTAGGTTAAGGATCCAGTGTTGCCCTGAGCTGTGGTGTAGGTTGCAGACACAGCTCAGATTCCAAGTTGCTGTGGCTGTGGCATTGACCGGCGGCTATAGCTCCAATTTGACCCTAGCCTGGGAACCTCCATGTGCCATGAGTGCGGCCTTAAAAAGACAAAAAAATAAAATAAAATAAATTGCTTACTAAATGGTAATAAGAAAAATTAAAGAGACAATAACTATACTTGCTTTTAGGAAATATCAAATTTCCAAAGACAAGTGGATCATAGATGCTTACAAAAGTTGAGAGAACAAATGGAAAAAAAAAAGTTCACTTATAAGAACAAGTCATTATACTTCAGATTTCTTAGTAGTAATACTGAATATAACAGCAGCAGTTTTCTTCAAAGGGATGAGGGAACATATGTTCACTTGATAAATGCTTTACTCAGCCAAACTGCAAAGTGTGAGGACGGTAAAAAAGATACTACAGGATATATTTCAGAAAAATAAAAATGAAAACCAAGGAGGGAACCTACTCAAGATGAAGAAGCTGGAACAAACCTGAGGTAGACATGGGAAGTCAGCCCAGAAGAGGTGTGAAGCTATGCATAGAGACTGATGTGGAGAAAAGAGGTATGCAATGTGGTAAGCAGATGATTAATAAACGAAGTAATAAAAAGGATAAAGATAAAATTGCTTTAGAGATGAGAAAAAGAAAAGACAAAACAATAAATTCCATGACAATAAAATCTCAGTTTCACAGTGTTCATACTTTTGGTAGATCTGTTTGTCTTGAATAAGGAAATATCAGACATTAAGGAATAAGAAACAAGTTTCACCTTTGAATCATCTCTGCTTCAATAAGCACTAGTTTTCATCCAAAAGAAAGAGATAAATCTTTTTATAATACAACTTGAGAAGTATCTCTATACAGTGACCAAATTCATTTGCCAGGAGTGTATGAAATTTAAAAACGTTTACTCTGGAAAACAATGAGATCATAAGTTATGCAACTTTCAAACCTGAAAGTATTCTTTAAATATATCCATACTTTGCCTTGAGACAGAATTTGTTTATAGAATGAATGGAAAATATGTTTATTTTTATTATTGATATTTTAAAATGTTTTACTGTGAAGCCTATATATTCACAATTAAAACTTAAAAGATGAAAGGTAATATTTATAAGAGAAAATGAAAGGATATATCATAAAAATGTCATAGTTATCACTAAAAAAGCATTCTTCTTAGTAAATATAAAACTAGTAGTAACTTTAGCTTGTTAAGATTTAACTGGCAGCACTTTGTTTTGGCTCTGGAACAAATACTCTTAATTAGCTTACTAGCTTTATTTGAGCTTAAATAATATTGAAATAAGGAATCTATCTTGTGTCAATGAAACACACGGGAAATGAATAAATTGATTTCTATGTCCAAAATATGAAGACCAGATTTCTTTTTTTTTTAATTCTCACCTGATATGACTTCAAGCAATGGAAAGGAGTTCTCGGTGTGAATAGATATGTCTCTATCATTTTGCCATGTCTTCCACAATACAAAAAAAAAAAAAAAAAAAAGACAGGAACAAGTAAAATGCTTTTTAATGAAGGTGATGAAGAAGATGCTATTGTTTGGCTAATCCTGTACCTTTACACATTCTCTTAGTGGTAAGCTCGGAAAGAAGATAAGTTGCTAGAGTATGCAGTCTACCATGGTACTGATCCATTATAGGGAAAAAAAGGGAAATGAAAACAAGAAGTTAATGGAGTAGCAAAGGAAGAGAAATTCTATTCTGACAAACAGGTAAAGTCTAAAGCTAAGGTACAACAGAATTTTTAATAGAGAAGTAGAAAATAAACAAGGTGGTGAGCTCTAAAATTGAGAAATTAATCATGTAAATTCCTCTTTTTATATTTAGCTTATATTTTATGCAATCTTTAAATTCCTAAAGGTGTAAAGGAAAAAGTTTCATCACTGGAAGAAACATCTGGGATCCTATTTTGTATGTCATACTAGTATTGGAACTGAGAGTATATTGGTGGCTAGGAGAGAAATACTGTTTTTAAGTGTATCAAACTGCTCTCTTTGTGAAATATGTCACAAGAGTGGGTGTCACGTGGACATATGTTTTGTGTTTGTTTTCTAGGAAATCTGCCACAGGGACTCAATCTTGCTTTGTTGCATAATGTAGATCATGTGCCTTTTAGCTGACTTTAAGACCATCCTCAGCCTCTAACTAACTGATGGCATCTTTTTGCCTCTTCTGAGTTTTAAGAGTAAAATGTAAAACAGTGTTAATGTATATCAGAGAAAATAAAGTTAAGGAGAAAGGAGTAAGTTAGATTTAGAAATTAGCCTTAGAAAATCAACTGCAGTGTAATGCATATTCAAAGGTAGAAGTGAGGGTGAAGTCAGACAAGACTACAAGCCTCTGGAAAAGAGGAAGAAGGAACTGAAAATAACAAGGGGAAATAAACAATTTTTAAAAATTTAAATAATTTTATGATTCATGTCTTCATTTTTGAAGTTGGAGTTAAGAGCATATGCTATGATTATTACTTGTGAACAATTCACAATTACTGAACACCTAATATGTTCATTTAAGCTCACCACAATTGTATGAAGGAGATAAAATTATTAGCTTAATTTTACATATGAAGAAACTGAGATGGAAAACTAAAGTAAACTAGCAAATGACCACACACTTAGTGTTAGTTTTGCTCCAGAGCTTGTATTCTTAATTAGTAAAATGGATTACATCTCAAAATCAGAGAGCAGTGTTATGGTATAGCACTTCAGTCATCGTTTTTAGTGGGAGAATTACATTTAAAATAATGAAAAAGGAAACTTTTAAGGGATTATACAAACTGTGTTTACTTTTAAGAGCACACCTCATGCTGGGACTAGGGATTTTGAGTACCCTTGATCACATTATAATGTGAATCCCCCCCCTTTTTTTTTCCAATAAATCACTGAATTTTAACCAGGTACTAGGGCCACTATAACAACATTTCACAAAGTAGATGAGTGTGAACAACAGAAATTGATTGTCTCATAATTGTCATAATTCTAGAGGCTGGAAGTCAGGAATCAAAATGTCAGCAGAGGCATGCTCCCTCTGAAACCTGTAGGAAAGGGGTCCTTCTTTGCCCCTTCCAGCTTCTGGTAGCCCTAAACAGTCCTTGACTTGTAGCAGCATAGCTCCAATTTTCATCTGGCATTCTCTCTGTTCTGCCTCAAGGTCTGCTCTCTATGCATGTCTGCTTCCATGTCAAGTGTCACCTTTTTATAGGGATTTCAGTTGTATTAGATTAAGGTCCACCTTAATGACTTCATTTTAACCTAATGACCTCTGTAAGACCTGTTTCCAAATAACATCACATTCTAAACTACCTTGAAAATTTTAAGCTTTTGAAATAACTTTATTGACAACAAACACTGCCAGCCTTGAAAAAACAGAGACCGAGATAAAGACTCTGGAACCCAGATTTCTACATAACAAGAAGCGAACTGAGAAAGCAGCTTAATTGCCAAAAAGGAAATATTATTCAAAAAATTTTTCAGATAAAACCAAGTAGGATAATTAAAGAAACCTCCAGAAAACAGGAGGAATGGACTGTGGAGAAAAATGGACTAGGAATCCACTACTGAGAAGCCTAAACGAGGTATGTTTCCTAAAGCCAAGGTAGGGAGACTTGATAACATTTCCTCAATGAGATTCTCAACTTGCTATGAAATAGTGACTACTATGTAAGTGACTACTATGTTTCCCTTCTCCAAAATGAACGTTCCATTATCTTATCTTGCCCCTATTTCAGCATTAAATGGTAGGTGTTTGGAGACAGAAAACCTGTTTCTTTATATCATAGGTCTTCATCTTAAAAGTAAATAACCTGGAGTTCCTGTCATGGCTCAGCAGAAACGAATCTGACTAGCATCCATGAAGAGGCGGTTCAATCCCTGGCCTGGCTCAGTGGGTTAACCATCCAAAGTTGCCCTGAGCTGTGATGTAGGTCACAGACGCTACGGGGGTCCCACTTTGCTGTGGCTGTGGTATAGGCAGGCAGCTGTAGTTCTGACTGGACCCCTAGCCTGCTAGCCTGGGAACTTCCATATGCCATGGATAGGGGCCTAAAAAAAAAAAAACCTGAAGACATGTAGGTCAGCAAACCCTAGATTTTCAAGCTGATGTATATGGATGAGTCTTTTGGAAACCATGAAATAGGGTCGGTAAGTTTTGCAGGTGAGCGAGAAACAAATACAGCAGATAGAATTGAATAAAGTAGGTAAGAATAAAAGCAGATAAGATTATTGCAAAATAAAATTCATTTCCCATCCCCCCTCAGAGCTCCTAGTGGCAAAATGCACTCCCCACACCCTGATCCCAGTCACTGCTCAACTTTGGGCTTGCCAAGAGATTTACCTTGCCGAAGAACATGACACAGGAAAGGCTTCAACATCTTCTTGGAGTTGGATTCACTCTCCTGGGCTTCTCCCGCTGCCACACAAAAAAAAAAAAAGCCTTCCCTACTGACTAGCTGCTGCTCTTTATCCTTAATTCCCCAATTGAACACACTTGAAGCCAGTATGCATCAAGCCTATGGTAGCCGTGAAGAGCCAATTCTATACCAGTCAGACCTTCTTCCCTAAGCAGAACTGCCTAGACAAGATCAACCTGCAACACCTGAGCCCCAGTCAATCTCAGACACGCAAAGGAGCCCAGCTGAGATCAGAAGAGCTGCATTTACTGACTGGATTTGTATGTTACTCAGTTTTATGTAGCAGTATCTAACCAATACTATCTCAGCTGAAAAGAAATATAACCAAGAAGTATACAACCTACTCGCCTATATTAGGCACTGAAGAACGATTCTTGTCTTTTCCTCTTTTATTTGGATAATTGCTTTGATACTATACATGTTTTGAATTCACATGAATGAGTGAACATTTATGTTTTTTTGTTTTGTTTTAAATCAACTACTGATTCTTCACCTTAAAAAAGACCCAAAATTGTTAATGATTGTTATATTACTTCTGCTATATTTATTTTAAAATACTGTGATGTCACTCTGGAAAACAAGAGGGTTGAGGGTAAGACCATCCCTTGTTCTTAGGTACCTATACTTCAAATTTAATCAGTTAATTTCTTCTAACATTCCTTTCCATGCCCTCCTTCTTAAGGCTTTAAGTTAATAATAAAACTGACAATGTGTCTCTTGCATGACAATTATCTTTGTTACTTCCCAGAGACAGATGCTAGGCAACACTAAAGCTTTGCTCCTTTACCTTATAAAAGGGAGGATGCCAGAAATATTTAGGTATATTTGGAATTCTCTCTATTTTAATCAGCTCAATCATATTTTAAGAGCTACCTCATTTTTCAAACATACAGTAACCTAGGAAGTCAGTTGAGTCAGAAAGACAGGTGTCCATTGTTTGGTCAAAAGGCAATCTGGAAGTTGCTGTGAAGGTATTGTTTCTGAGTGATTAACATTTAAATCAATAGTCATTTAGTAAAGTAGATTACCTTCTATAATGTGGGTAGGCCTTATCCAATTAGTCGAAGGCCTTAAAAGCAGAGACTAAGAGGTTTCCCCTAGGAGGAAGGATATGACCTAATATTTTAACATTCTCTGTTTCTAGGCTGCCTGCCCTGAAGAATTAAGAATCAGAACTGCAACTCCAGGTCTTGAAGTACCAGTCTGCTGGCTTGCTCTGGTTTTGGACTTGCCAGCCCGCACAATCTGTGAATATTTTTTTCTTCTGTCTCTCTCAATAACCAATAATGCTTAGTTATTGTGGAATAACCAGCTATTCCACAGGATTTTGACAATGGAAAACACCAATATCACTACTACATACTATTTGGCAACTGTGGTTCTTAAAGTGGATAGCTATAGAGGAACAAATATATATATACATTTGTTCTATTTCTCTGGAGCACCCTAATAAAACCAGTAACCAGGAGGACAGACCTCATTTTCATAATAGAACATGAGAGTTTGGCTCTAAAATGCTTCACATATGTAAGCAATTACAGAATTTCTAGGTAAATTAAGAATAGTACAAGATGTTCACGTTCAATTCACTGTATCCTTTCTCTCTGAGCTATATGACTACACACTTTCACAATTATATACTTACTTAGTTGCAACTCTATATCATTTTAGCATTACTGTACTCCATGTTTAACCTTTTGAATCAATCTACTGGGTTAGCAAGTGATTTCAATTGCTCTTAATAAATCCTTCTAACAGTAAACTTACACAACCAGGAACAATGCAAACAGTGGCAAGATAGCTAAAAGAGAAATAACCAACAATTCCACAGGATTCTGAGAGTGGAAAACACAAATATTACTACCACATACTATTTTGCCGCTATGGCTATGGCTCTTTAAAGTGGATGTTTGTAGAGGAACCCAGAGGAAGTAGAGGATTTTATCATTAGGATCACAAATGTTTCAGGCTTTAGCAGTCAACTCTTACAGGCTCCCTTCTGCATTCAAATTGTAGGATGGTCCCTGTGCACCCAAGGATCAAGATTATCTGGAAAATGTATTTCTTGCTTTTTATTTCCTTTACATTTTAAAAAACATCTATCATAGAAGAAAGCAAATTAGAAGAATTCAGAATGAACCACCAGAGTGGGTACTCTTTGGTTTTTCAACCTGGATCTGCACATTCCTTCTCACATTTATACTTAAAATAGTAACAGTAATACATGAAGTATGAATATTTTCTAGACTGTCCATCGATTTTGTCTTGCCTGTTATTTTCTAAGGATATTTTCTCATGGTTATATTGAGGCTTGCATTTTTATAAAAATGTCACAGAGATAATGTGCTCTTCTCAATGAATCATGCTCAAGAGTATATCGTGTTCATATGTCTCAATATTAGCGATTTAACCTTAATCATGTGGTTAATGTGCCGTCTGCCACGTTTCTCCACTGTGAAGTAATTTTCTCTTTGTAATTAATCCATGTTTGGGGGAAGTTTTTTTTTAAATGTAAATATCCTGTTTCTTCTAAAACATTTACTCACTGATTTTTAGCACACATCAGTAAGCCTTGCCTATAGCAATTTTTACTGTGTTGTTGTCCATTAATTTTTAAACAATGGAGTTGGCAGAACTAGGAGGTGATAAAAAGACCTGAGGGTTCAGGATACAGTTTTCCTTGCACTTATTTTGTTGTATCAACCTTATCTTCCTCTGTTAGTAAAATTAGTCACCTCATAGTTCCCATTGTGGCGCAGTGGAAACAAATCCAACTAGTATCCATGAGGATGCAGGTTCTATCCCTGGCCTTGCTAAGTGGTTTGGGGATGTGGTGTTGCCCTGCATTGTAGTGTAGGTCACAGATGCAGCTCAGATCCTGCATTGCTATGGCTGTGGCGTAGGACAGTACCTGTAGCTCCTATTTGACCCCTAGCCTGGGTACTTCCATATGCCACAGGTGCAGCCCTAAAAAAGCAAAAATAAATAAACAAACAAATAAATAAAATTAGTTGCCTCATCCAAATCCAAAAGTATTTTCTTTTCTACTGATACAGACATAGGAAGAGTCCAAAAAGCCATATGGTAATCTAGGTGTCTAGTACAATAAAACTCTTGCTGTGCTTTTTTGTAGAAAGATGGCTCCTTTTGCTCCTGAGAACTTAAATCATCAGACCATATAGTTCTGGGATGAAGGCCAGCATCTTGCCACTAACTCATTAAATGAAATAGCTCCCAGTCTATGTATTCTGTCAATGGGAGAAAGAATACCATGTACTGGTTTGATTCTAAGCATGTTTTGTATCCTACAGGTGGGCTCCATAATTTTGCAGGGCATTGCCTTACAGATGGTGCCATAACTGAGGTTTCAACAGGCTATTCTGCCACTGTGTAAGGTCAGTTGCTTCTGATGATGTGGCACATGTAATAATGATGGGACACATACATGTCAGCCCATTCCTTTCTTTATTTTGGCTATGTCATAAATTCCTTTAGCCCCACCAATCTTAAGTTGGATACAAAGCTGTTGACTATAGCAAGGACTAATATATCCTATCTGAAGCATGGCAGTCTTTTTGATGATAAAAGTCCACTGTATTCATTTCACTACCAGGTGACTCTCTGCTATACTACAGAGATTTTGCCATATTGATAACTTGACATAGATCTCCAATACTGGTTCACTGACTTTGAGTGGTGGCAACAGCTACTTGAGCTTTAAACAGTGGATGTCTATTTTGTTGAGCGCAGCCAGAACCAATGTTTTTGGCACCAGGCCTACATGTTCATGAGCTTATTAAGCAAAGACTGTGCTGTCTGGCAAAAGAGGCAGATCACCTTGCTAACTGTTTCAAAGGCTATGTAGATGGAGCACTCAAATGTTACACAAATATTTTCAAAGCCTGGGCCCATTATGAGAGGCCCATCCATGTATCTCTTATTACATTTGTCATTGTCACTGATCATCCTATCTTCAATTTCCTATTAAAGTATCAAAACTTTTAACACTGCTTATTAGTCAAAATCAATTATAATTCCTGCCTGTGTCTTCTATCCAGGCAAGACAGTTCTGTGTACAGTTCCCAGTTCTATTTAGTAAAAAGTTTTACTTACTTACTGTCCGTCAAGGCTACCATAAAACTGTGCTGTTTCAGCCCATATCAGCACATTATTTTTAAAAAAATCTATAAAACAGTATTGAATTGTTTTCTCATTTATCCACTGTGCATGAATAACTGCCATGATGAGGCTTCAGCTTCTAGTGTGATGAGAATATTTACATTAAGAATCCACTTGTTGGAGTTCCCTTGTGGTGCAGTGGGTTAACGTTCCAGTATTGTCACTGCAGTGGCTGGGTTACTGCTGTGGCAAGGGTTAGGTTCCTAGCCCAGGAACTTCCACATACCACAGGCATAGCTGAACAACAAGAACAAAAAAAGAATCCACCTGCTAACACAAACTAACTGATCTCTCAACCTGCTTGAGTCAGAATATATGCTGCTAGCCTTGCCTGACTTATAATAATCTCATAAGAAAACACTACAAGAAGAGCAGCTCACATTATATGTGGTTACTTTGTACTGCACATTTAAACACGTCTCTACCAGGGCCCAATAATGGACCTTGGGCTCTATCTCAGAAGTAGAATATTCATTTACCAAAGAAGGCATAGCTTTGCTATAAATAAATAAGTCATAAGGATGTAATGTGTAGCGTGGTGACTATAGTTAATAATATTGTTTGCATATTTGAAAGTTGCCAAGAGAATAAGTCTTAAAAGTTCTCATCACAAGCAAAGAATAATTTGTAACTATGCCTGGGGATGAATATTGACCTGACTTTCTGTGGTGATTATTTATCAATATATACAAATATCGAATCATTATGTATTGTACCTGAAACTAATATAATGTTATATGCCAATTATACGTCACTTAAAAATGTGAAAGAAGGCATAGATTTTTTCTTAAACTCCAATTGCCCACATTGTAATTCTTCTATGTGGGTTTCTACATGAGCCACAGAGCACAACAAACTATTCATATATGAAAAAAAAAATTATTGAAAAGCCTATATACTTGGAGCTATGTTAAGAATTTTTATCTCATGCCATTCTTGTCTTACCATGCTTTGTGGCATCTGCCATTAGATATATATTTTTAGCATTTCTTCCACTGCACAGAAAATTCCTTAGCTACCTAGGAATCTTGTTCCTAACAGAAATTATAAGGAAGTTCACTATATCATAATTGCACAGATCGCATACTACTGGCACTTTTCCCTCAATATCTTTCTATATTCCTCTCATGATTCATTCTTAGTGATAAATAACGATAACAATCTCTGTCATGCTCCATCCTATCCCACATGACTGAGGAGTGTTCTTTAGCTGTGCTTTTGCTGAAATTGACATTTTTATTTCATAATGTTATAATTGTTGATGATCAGTAAATGTTCCAGGATTCCTGGGATAAAGATAAAAAACAACATCACATGGAATTCAGAACTGAGTGGGTAGGTGAGATAATATTTATATAGTGTATGGTGCCTCATTCTAGATATACAGATATAGGGAATGAGTGTCTTGGTTTAGTAACCTGGGCTAGTTACTAATCTTCATTTTTTCCCCCATTTTCATTACAATTACCCCATCTTTTATTGTCCAAACAACCTAAAAGGAAGTCTACCCAAATCTCATAGCACAGTCATAGTACCCAGAATCCATTTGCATTATTTACTTTCTTTTTTGCTCATATATAGTACACCTTCTTTACCTTCCAGCCCCAAATATTATAGTGAACATTTTATTTTGTTTGTGCATGGACCTTTTATTTTGACAGGACACTCTGCTTTATACATGGGCCGGATCTGGCCCCTGAGTATTAATCTAAAATGGCCCCATACACGGAGTTCCCATTGCGGCGCAGTGGTTAACGAATCCGACTAGGAACCATGAGGTTGCATGTTCTCGATCCCTGGCCTTGCTCAGTGGGTTAACGATCTGGCGTTGCCATGAGCTGTGGTGTAGGTCGCAGACGCGGCTCGGATCCTGCGTTGCTGTGGCTGCAGTGTAGGCCAGTGGCTACAGCTCCGATTAGACCCCTAGCCTGGGAACCTCCACATGCCACCGGTGCGGCCCTAAAATGACAAAAGGCAAAATAAAATAAAATGGCCTCATGCTGTTTACTTCTTCACAACAGGATATGCTGTTAACTTAAAGCCTATGAGTGCCAAATGCAAATTCTTAATTCAAATGCTTTCAATATTGTTCAACTAAGCATAGTTTTTTATTATTAAGAGACTTATTTATTATACCCCCCAAAACTGTACCCAACATTTATTAAACATAGGTAAGGTAAATCCTATTGCTATAAAAGACACCACACTGCTTCTGCCCTTTGGAGCTCTATGACCCAGGAACTCCCCACCTTACTGCTAACCTATATCATCTATACAGATAAACCCCTCCTTCCCCTGGAGGTCCCTTACTCTCTTTTCCTTCTAGATGCTGGCCTTTAGCTGCTGTCTCTGGAAGTTCTCTTGTTGCAGGGGGCTTCCCTTTTCATAGGCTCCAAGCACCACCCAATAAAGCTTGTTATGTGTTGTTGCCTCTTGTGGTCCTGCATTTTCCTCTAATTTGCCATACCCTCTCAAAATTTAGCAAATATCCAACCATGAGGGAATCAATAGCTCAGTATATTTTGAGGTCATTTTCTTTACTGCAGCCTCCTCAAAAACTCATGGAAGAGGGAATAGTCCCTAAATATTGAGAGGCAAATAAGAAATCTAAAGTTATGAGCAGCCAAGGACTACAGGCAGACTCTATGTCTCCCAGCAGCATGAAGATAAGTTAATTAGTGTTTAAAACATTATAAAGATTGGTGGTAAATAAGAACACAGTGTGTGCAGAAAAGAGAAACCATATACAGAATTCAGATAGTAATCCTGTAAGGGGCGTGGTGGGGGACTTCAGTGCAGGACAGTGGCAGCAGAAAGACAACAACCAATGACACTGGGAAAAAACTGTCATGTCCTAAAGTGCTCCCTGTGTTGTTTATTATAATAGTTCCATAAAACAAAGTGTAATTTCAATTTGTGCCAGTCTCTTTTATTCCAGGGCTTTTGGCTCTATGAGTCATGTCCCGAGATTCTGTGCTGAAATAGTGAAAGAAAATTAACACAAACCCTTTTCCTTCTCTTCTCTAAAGTATTGAAATGAAAGAGAGAGAGAGAAAAAAAAGAGAAGATGAAATGTTGATTATATGGTAGTCCGAGATGAGAGCAGGAAAAAAGGATGATTTTTATGAGCTCATGTTCTTGCAACCCAATTCATCACTTTGAAATTCAAACACTTGTCAAATAGGACAAGTTTTGCATGGTTATAACTTGGAAGCACTATAGCTATTGATTTTTAAATTTAGAGTCTTTGTCTTTTTTTATTCCTAGGAATGCATCAAGTTCTGTAAAATTTACTGCAATTTCAGTAGGAAGAAAATGACACAGTAAATACAAGAAAATAACTCGAGAAAAATGCTCCAAAAGTATTTCTCAGAGAATTGTATATACACACAGGACAAGCACATGTGTCAGATTTTCCAGTAGAGAACTGATTATAATCCTCTGACTTCTTCCAGATGATGCAATGGACTATTTGTCCTAATTTTTGCCTCAGAAAATCAAATTGCTACAATTGTGTTTTTCATGGGTGCAGAGATAGGAAACCATCTGAAATTGATATGTATTTTATATTTAATGAGTGAGTCTGTTACAACACTTATTTATCAGGCTATATAATATCACATATTATGTTTGTAATAGGTTTTGATGAAGCTAAAAATAAGCAATGACAAAATTTGTTGCAGTCTTAAAGACCAACTTGAAAACTAGTTATAAACATAAATCAAAGGTAATAATACTATATTTACTAAGTTATTATAACTTACTGTTATAAAATAACATAATTCAAATTACAGTTTAGAATTTAGTTACATAAAATAGTTTCGGTTTAATATTAATTACATGAACAGATAAATTAAGATATGGAAGTTGAAGTCAGCTCTATCTTAGCAGACTTAATAGTCTTCCCATTAATGTCATAGCCTATCTTTGTTCACCAGGGAAGTTTAGGGGGATTTGGAGACCAATCATTAGATTATATGAATATACATGTATATACACATTTGGTTCTAGTTTGTCTTCTGTGCACAGACACCACAATAAAATTTCCAAATACTATCTTAATTCTATCCTAATATTGTATTTTCAAGTTATCCCAAGTTATTTTACAGTCAATATAAGAAAACTGACCCAGTGATTTCGTTCTAATTACCAGTATACAAAAAAAAAAAGTAACAGGATGTCGCTCCAATATTATCTTATAAAAAGGTTCTGCACACCATTCTGCTCACTGCTCTTGATCTCGTTTGCTTGAGAGTAAACACCAGGTGCCATGATATTGGCTGCCCTATAGAGAGACAAATGTGGTGGGAAAAAGAAAGAAAGAGAGAGAGATAAGGAAGGAAGGAAGGAGAAAGAAAGAAAGAAAGGGAGGGAGGGAGGGAAAGAAAAGAAAGAAAGCTAGGAATAGAGGAAGGAAGGAAGGGAGGGAGGGAGGAAGTAAGGATATCTAGGGCGTCCTGTTCAACAATCTGTGAAACAGTGAAGCCTGCAATTCAGTGAAAATTCAGCAAGCCGTGAGAGTGATCTTGGAAGTGGATCCTCCTCCCCCCAGAGAGCCTTGAGATGACCACAGCCCTGATCAACACATTAATTGCATCCTCATGAGAGACTCTGAGTCAGAAGACCAGCTAAACTATATCAGATCCCTAACTCACAGATACTGTGAGGGAAAAAAAAAAAAGGTTGTTGTTTTAAGGCATTAAGTTATACAGTAATTGGGAGTTCCCATCGTGGCTCAGTGGCTAACGAATCCAACTAGGAACCATGAGGTTGTGGGTTCGATCCCTGGCCTTGCTCAGTGGGTTAAGGATCCAGCGTTGCCGTGAGCTGTGGCGTAGGTTGCAGACACGGCTCGGATTCCGCATTTCTTTGGCTGTGGCAAAGGCCGGGGGTACAGCTCCTGTTAGACCCCTAGCCTGGGAACCTTCATATGCCGCAGGTGCGGCCCTAGATAAGGCAAAAAGACAGAAAAAAAAAAGTTATACAGTAATTAACTATATAGAAATAGAATCCATATGGTTTCCAAGATGACCGTATATGGGTTACAAAAAGGAAAAAAAATTACAAATATTTTTAATTTCAGTGACTGCAAAATGGGGATGCTGGTGGAAGAGATGAATTTTGGAGCAAAAATCTCTTGGGCCTCGGAGTCAAATAAACTTGACCTTTGGTAAGATTGAGGAAATAGTGGGACATTCAAATATTCGGAAATGCAGGGTTAAAAATGAGGTAAGCAGTTACATGGAAATAGGTATTTCAGGATCAGAGATTTAAATACTTATAACTATGAAGCAGCTTAAATATTTCTCATTCAATACATCAATTTAAGTATGGCAAAAAAAAGATGACCACAAAGTTACTTCCTATGAAAAATATCATCCCACTATTTGAAGGCCTAGGATTAGGGCTGCTGAACTGAGTCAACTAATGAAACATTATTTATTTATTTATTTATTTACTCTCAGATTCTTCGGTTAAGCACTGTTTTCATGTGTTTCTGCACTTTAATATTTTAAGGAATATTTTCACTATTTTTATGAACATATCTCATATTTGACTGAAACCAGACAAGTAAAAATACTAGAGATCAGCCTGTGTGTCTGAAATGGGAGTGTTAAAAGGAGTAATTTGGAAGTCAAATCTATATATGTTTGAAAATATTTTTCTTTAGATTGAGTCTAGCATAGAGATTTAACAAACTTATCTTTAAAATGTTGGTACTGTTATATATAATTTGTCATCATCACTTTTATTTCTCATAATTAGTGCAACACTATTCAATTTGATAATATCAATTTTAAGGTCCTGATCTCCTCTATCGAACCTGAACAGGGTAGTGAGCTTGGGAAATTTACTAACACTTTCTTAAACCTCAGTTTCCTTATCTGTAAAATAAATATAAAAACGCTGCTTATATTTTAGATACCAGATATTAGATTCAACAAAGAAATGCAAATAAAGTGCTTAGCATATAATTTATATATTACAGTCAATATTAAACATAATAATTTTCTTCTCTCTCCATCTCATGTCCCTCAAAGAGCTTAACTTTTTGTGAGACATCAATTAGCAACTGAATGAGGGAAAAGTAAACAACTGATTAAAAACAAGCAGAAGACCTGAACAGACATTTTCCAGAAAAGATAGTGCAGATGGCTCACAGGCACATGCAAAGATGCTCAGCATTGTTAATTATCCCTAGTAATGCAAATCCAAACCACATGAGGTGTCACCTCACACCTGTCAGAATGGCTGACATTAAAATGAACACAAATAACAAATGTTGACAAGGATATGGAAAAAAGGGAACTCTAGTATACTCTTGGTAGGAATGTAAATTGGTGCAGACCCTATGAAAAACAGTATGAAGGGCCCTCAAAAAACTAAAAATAAAATCATTATATGATCCAGCATTTCCACTAGTGAGTATATAATGGAAGAAAAGAGAAACACTAACTCAAAAAGATACATGAACCACATTGTTCAAAGCAAAAGTACTTACCATGCCCAAGCTATGAAGGCAATGTTGTGTCCATCAGCTGATGAATGCATAAAGAATATATAGTATATGTTAATGACTACAAAGCTCAAAATTCAGTAATTAGGCAGACTGTATGATCTAATATGAGTCTACCTTGACTATAAGAAAAAAATGGCAGTTTGATTTTATTATTCTTAGGTATGATAAACCTATGTTAATTATTTTAAATACGTATTAAAATACATTGCAATTGGTGTCATAAATATAGGAATTTTAAAAATTATCTCAAATATCTGGATAACTTTTGGTACAACTACAAATGTCAAAACAAAAGTAGATAAAAAAGATTCTTTCTTGGAAAAGAATCTCAGCCCAAAGAGAAGATTGACAGTAGTTATATTGGAAGGAAAATGGAGCTGCCAAGAATAACTCAGTTAACATTGACATTCTAAGCAAAAGTATTTAAAGTATTTCAAATTTTTGTTCATATATGATGGGTTGGTTAAAAATAAAGAGATGCCCAAATAAGGCTCAGAATTGTGATTTATAAATAAAAAAGTGAGGGGTTTCAAATTTAATACCATCCATACAATTAATTCAGAAGTTAAATATAGTTGGTATGATTTAAATGAAGATTTTGTAAGCAATAAAACTAGCTTGTAACTTCAATCGCTGATAGAAAGCAACATTTGAAAATTTCTCAGATAAATCTTATGGTTTATTTTCAGAATGATATTAAATGGACATGTTTGATTTTCTTCAAATTGACAGTTTGAATAAAGTTTTCATGAAGTCTAAGAAAAGTTAATTGAAACACGTGTCTCAAATCAAAAGACAGGCAATTGCCATGTGAGCTGCCTGGCATGGAACTTGGAGTTCTGGCAACATAAAATGGCAATGTAACAGAACCAAGTACAGAAGTATACAGAAATGCCAGGGGTAAAAAAACAGCCTCGATTAATACAATCTCCAGGCAATGATAAAATGAACTGTATTAATCCAAGTATATATCCCCTAAAATTTGAATCATAGAAAGAATCTAGGGGCTCTTTTTCACTTTATCAGTGAACTAAGAAGAACTTAGGAGGTCAGGTAAATTCCCTAAGATCATTAGTGATTAATGCAAAGTTCAAATCATATCTCAAGGTTTCAAATTTCTAGGCTAATATTCTTTTCTCCTTTGCCATGTCTCATTTTTTTAAAAGACAGTGTCTCTGAAGGATGGCTTTATACAAATTGCTAAATCCTTTAAAACAAATTTCCTTTTGATAGTCTAAAGCTGGCAGTGGTGATTTCATCTCAAGCTACTAATTATTTCCTTAATAAAAATATAAAACTAAAAATTAATTTTACAATTTATGAAGGGATATGAGCTAACATTTAATTAATAAAGGATAAATTAAAATGTGTTATAATTATGTCATTTATACCTGATGTTTAGAATAAACACAGCAGTTTAAATACACCTGAAAGGCATATTTTCTTATCAGAAATAATTATATTCAATCCCATGTGTATCCATTTAGAGATATTTTATGCAAATATGATAAGTATTAAAAAGATTTAAAGTGGGTATTCTGTCATGCCAAGGAAGGGAAATATATTTTAATAGCATATAGATTTCCATAATTACCTTTTCTCTTCCAAACACAGGTTTTAAATGTTTGCTTTATTTGGAAAAATGGGAAAAGTTTGAATAAAATAGTAATAAAGTTTGAATAAAATGAGAAAGGCTTAAATCTTTGAGTTAGTGAACTAATGTTTATATTTTTCACTATACCTGTCCTAAAATACCAGGGACCTTAGCATTTAAGCCATACACACACAAACATTTCTTGATTAAGTAAATGGAAGCAGAAAAAGTCATCTTTCTTGTTACCTTAGGAAATTAGATGAACCACAAAACCACCCAATTTTAAGATGCCATACCTTGCTTATTTGTATTTTAACTTAAGCCATTATAAATTATTATGTAAAATTAATCAATAATGTAATGGTCAACTTATTTTTTTCTTAGGTTTTTTTTCCATTGTTAAAAGCAGAGTGTGCTTCAACTTATTCAAACAATTGTTATGAGATTCCAATTCCATATGATTTTAATCTGTTTCTCACTTTAGTATGAGGCATTTCTTTCTATTAAAATATATCTGTAAATGGGAAATAACTGTGCTTTTTCATTATAACAATAATTTTTACATATTAAATGATATAGAATAGATATTTGAGTTTCTCCTCAAATTTTCTCTCATGAACAACACAGATTGCAGGTCTTAATGGAAGAGTACAAACTTGGTGACTTGTGAAATACAGCCTACCAGGGTACTGTGGGATCTATTAAATCACCTTGGTTTTTATTCTGCAGCCTGAATTACCAGTACATTTATTTGTTCTTTCTTCAACTTCTTAGAGATTTCACCTGTTAAATTGCTCTCCCTTTGATCCCACTCTGCTTTCACAATCTAATTGAAATGTGGAACCAAAAAATTGATTTGCAAAGAGTGAAATATTCTTTGAGTTTGTACATTCACTAAATCATACAGCTTTTAATGCTTTTATTACTTGCGGTTTCAGAGATTTAAAAGAAATACTTTTTTATAAAATAAATAGTATATTCCCTTCATACTAAGAAAGTATTATATTTCAATAATATAAAGATTCACATAATTTTTTGTAATAATTCCAGATTTTTAAAAGTTTATTTGGTTTTACATATTTGCTTTAGATTTTTTTTGGGGGGGAGGTAATGGCCAAATAAGGTGAATATTTCAAAAAATTTAAAAAGGGGGATATAAATGTCTCACCCATGGGTTCCCAGATTTTCTTATCAGAAATAATTATATTCAATCCCATGTGTATCCATTTAGAGATATTTTATGCAAATATGATAAGTATTAAAAAGATTTAAAGTGGGTATTCTGTCATGCCAAGGAAGGGAAATATATTTTAATAGCATATAGATTTCCATAATTACCTTTTCTCTTCCAAACACAGGTTTTAAATGTTTGCTTTATTTGAAATGTATTCCATGATATATTTTAATCTTCATTTTCTTAGATATTATTGAAATTATAAAGATTTATTATAATTAATATATAATATTTCACTGAGTTTTATATTTTTTATGATTCTTCATAATTTTATTTAGTTTCAGCACAGTTTTCTTAATAAGCCTTAAAAGTGATTGCACAATAACTTTAACTATAGCTGACTTTTTTCATATACACCGTAATTTTTATTTATCAATCATTGATTCTCAGAATTGTGGGAAGTTGTTACACTCCATTAATAGAATATATTATACATACACTGTACCCATATACTAACCTATTTTCTTATTTTCTGAACACTTAGCAAATAGGATTAGGAGAAGGAGCTGAGAATAAAAAATTCAGTTGTCATGTTGTTTTGAAATCTTTGAAAGTGTTAATTAGGTTACATTTCATAAAATCACACACAAATCTGTCATTTAAATTCTATTAGCTAATATACCATCTACAATGTTTTCAAAGTTAATATACTATCTTTACACGTAAAACATTTTGATTCTTTAATCACAGAAAAAAGAATCTGAAATTCTTTAGAAAGATGCCAATATGTCGCAATACTGAAAGATATAATTTCATGGCTTCTTTGGGTAGTGTCTTTGGTTGTTAGCAGTGTAATGGGGGACTTACAGAATGAATTTAGGACCATTCCATTCTCTTCAATTTTTTGAAATAGTTTGAGAAGGATAGGTATTAGCTCTTTACTATGTTTGGTAAAATTCCCATGTGAGGCCTTCAATTTCTGGACTTTCGTTTGCTGCAGTATTTTTGTTTTGTTTTGTTTTGTTTTTGTTTTACAATGTCAATTTCATTACTAGTGATCAGTTTGTTCAGAATGTCCTTATCTGGTCTTGACAGGTTTTATGTTTTTAAAAATTTGTCCATTTCTTCTAGATTGTCCAATTTGTTGTCATATAACTGTTCATAGCATTATCTTACTTTTCTTTTGTATTTCGGTGGTATTGGTCGTTACTACTCCTCTTTCATTTCTCATTTTGTTTATATGGATCTTCACTCTCCTTGATAAGTCTGATTAAAGGTTTATCAGTTTTGTTTATCTTTTCAAAAAATAACTCAGTTTCATTGATCAGGATAGGAGTCGAACTGGAGCTACATTGCCATCCTATGCCACAGTCACAGTAACGAGGGATCAGAGCCGCATCTGCGACCTACACCATAGCTCACGGCAACACTGGACCCTTAACCCTCTGAATGAGGCCAGAGATCAAACCGCATCCTCGTGGATGCTAATCGGGTTCGTTAAGCACTGAGCCACAATATGAACTCCTGGTTCAATATATTTTAAACCAAGTTTTTCTAAATATAGTTTGTTCTTACTTCAGAATTGCTGCAAAATTAATCGTATCTATATAACACATTTTACTTCAACATTCTTTATGAAACACTGAGATTTATTCAGTATCTTACTATCATAAGCAACATGTGGCCAAAACATTCTGTGCAGTAGGGTACATTTGTTGGGCTACCTGTGTGTGACCTCACCTAAAGCTGTCATGTAAAGCCCCCATGACAATAAGTCACATCCCACATCAAAAAAAATTCTCTGTTTTCTACTTCATGAGAAGCAGAGGAAGCTTGTTCAATCAGTAACTGTGGAGAGTTAACACCCAGGAATTGCTCTTAACAGGTGGAGGACTTAAGTGACCAGAACCTAGCCTGCAAAGGCCAACTCTGAAGTATAAGCTCCATGTCTCCTCAGTTGGGGCACTGGCAAAATTCAGCATACTCATTCACAAATGTACCTAGCTCCATAAAACATACTTTGCTGTTTTTTCTTCCTTCTCTGTCAAAATATTCCTATTCATTTTCTCCAGATTCCCAGGATCACTTCCCAAATCAATCAGCTTCACTCAAGGCCTTGTCACAGGCTTTGAAAGGAATCAGTTGAAGATACAGTATTATAACAGATATCCCTGAGAATATATGTTGGATTGATGATGGTAGGGTGTGAATGTAGTGAATGTGAAATACTGGATGATCATATTCAATTCTCTACCCCTCGCTGTTATAGAATTATTTACTCCTACCCATGGTCATATGACCTCCCAGTGAGCCTTCCACTCCAATACAAGAATATATTCCCTTTTGTCACTAATGTTGGGATTGGTCACGTAGCTAGAAAGTTTAAGGGGATGTTAGTGGCCAAGATGGAAACAGAGGTTCAAATGTGCTTGCATGATTCTTCTTTACCTCCTCTGTTAATTTTGTCAGTATATTTCAGTGATGAGAAATGATTCTGATCTCGTCCATTTATATATATATATAATTTAATTTTGGGCTTTGAGGATCTTATGTATCTTTCTTGATTTTTTGATAAAGTTTTCCTATATTTTTCTTCTATTGATTTTATTCTTTTACTTTCATGATCAAAGTAATATGGACTTTTGTTTCATGTGGTTGGAGATAGACTGCCAACTTTATTTTTCTATATCAGTTATTTTCCATTGCTATGTGACACCACAGACATATCTATGCCAAGGTTTCAAAATGCATTTATCTTTTGCTGAACTATTTATTGGGTTCCAAATGGCCCACTGTCCCTGCATTAACACTACACAGTTTTACTGCTACAGCTTTATAGTGTTTCTTAAATAGTGGGTGGAGCAGGCTTCACTCTCCCAATCCCACCCCATGGTATTTTACAAAGTAGTTTTATCAATTCATAAACCTTTTTTTAAAAATCTTTTTAGGGTCACACTTGAGGCATATAGAAGTTCCCTGGCTAAGGGGCAAATTGGAGCTGCAGCTGCCAGCCTATGCCACAGCCACAGCAACACTAGATCTGAGCCACATCTGTGACCTACATCACAGCTCACAGCAACACTGGATCCTTTAATCTACTGAGCGAAGCCAAGAATTGAACCCATGTCTTCGTGGATACTAGCTGGGTTCATTACAGCTGAGTGACGATGGAAAATCCAATTAATAGATTTCTATAATTGTTTATTAATTTCAGTATTGGTTTTTCACAATCCTTTAAAAATTCTGCTTATTTAGTGAGTGAAATCACATTGAGTTTTATAATAATTCAGGGGACATATTTTTAAGATATTTTTTATCGTAGTTGATTTATAATGTACTATCAATTTCTGTTGTACAGAAAAGTGGCCCAGTCACACATATATATACATTCTTTTTTTGACATTATCCCACATCATGTGCCATCACAAGTGATTAAATATGGTTTCCTGTGCTATATAGCAGGATCATATTGCCTATCCACTCCAAATGATTAAGGTAGTTTGCATCTACCTCCCAACTCCCAGCCCATCCCCCTCTCCCTTGGCAACCACAAGACTGTTCTCCATGTCTGTGAGTTTACAATTTTAAAGATAATGTTGATGGACTTTTTAAATGTCAGCCACATCCCTATAGTTTCCCTGTTCCATTCATAATCCTGTATATGTGCTGTTCTCTCCACTAGGAAGAGTCCCCAGTATACTTTGCCCATGCAATTTCTACTCTTCATACATGGCTCATTTCAATCCTTATTTCCTCAGGGATATCATTTCTTTAAAATTTACTGTATAAAATGTCCCTATTCATATCCAATAAGTATCATATATTCAAATACCACTACAAAGACAATTGGTACCCCAAGGGTCATCATTCTTGACAAAGTAATGTAGTGTATACTAGTATCTACTACTATAACATTTTCAAGGATTAATTTTACTTTATATTTTTTTTACCCTTAAATGTTCTCTAATAGACATGAAAAGGTAAATATTCAAGTTTATAAAAATATTTTAAGAAAAAATAATATACTGACTGCTTACTTATGTGCCAGGCAATTGGCACTAAGACCTAAAAATCACGTGTCTTGTATAAGTATATAATATATAAATGTGTTATATAGTAGCAAAATTAGAGTGGCCTGAATATTTAAGATGCTAAAATATAAGAAACTATAAAATTATTTTAGGTGTGTTAAGCAGAAAACTGACTTTCTTAATCATTCAGAGAAAGCTGTGTAAATCCAAAGTTTTGCTCATGTCTATTCTGAAGTATGGAAATTTGGAGGAAAATGATAGCATTACAAATTATATTAAAATTTAATAAAGTGTTAGGTTTTTTTCAGCGAGGACTTGCTTTGAAGTAAAGATATTTCAGGCCTTACATATTGCCACAAAATCATCATTAAAACATTCTTTGAAGTTCCAGATGTTTGTAATTCCAGAAACTATACTTTGACATGATATGAAACAACTTAAGTCATTTTAAGAATTTTCTGTAAAGTCTAAAGTCTCAAAAGAGTCCCAAATTTAAATATATTTTTCATTCATAGACAAAATTTTCAACTTTTTCATCTGTCTTTTATAGTAATTCTAGCTCAATGCAGCAAAGCACGTGGATATTAAAGGCAGAAAAGCACATAACAGCATCATCTTAGTTTACTAAGTAATGTCAGAAAATAAAACAACAGCTAAGAGAAAAACATTACATTCATATTGAAAAGAAAAATTAGTACATAATCTTTATCTTATAAAAAAACCATTTCCCACATAATGCATGAGTAATACCTACTTTTAGGGTTCTTGACTAACTATTTGTAGTCTCAACAGAAGTTCACTCCATTTCAAACTGTAATCTTTACATCTTCTTCCACATGTTTTACTATGAAAATTCCAAATATTCTGAAAACTTAAAATATCACTCTGTACATACACCTACTACCTCTTATATAATGATTAGATTTTGGTATTTTCACTTTAGGATAGATTCTTCATATTATGCTGTATCTAGCATTTTTTAACGATCATATTTTTAACAGATTTCATATACTTTATTCCCAAACTTTTTAATAGATACATAAAATTAAGTTTAATATTTTGGGGAGCAAAATTTACATACAGTGATATGCCCAAAACTTAAATGCACCTAAATACAATTTCCAGGCACCTTAGTCTTTCTTGTTTCTGCTCTAAGTTTTGCATCCTTATCCTACACCAGATGTCCCTGTTTCACTATAATTCATATATTCTAAATGGCAGAAATCACAAAGAATCATGTTGTTCCCTAGTCCTTGGCCAATCTGCTGCTTATTCTCATCAGGATACTAATATGTCATTTAGCTTTGTACTAGGCTGTTCTCTGTCACTTTCTTACAAGAATATTGAACCAAAGCAGGCAGCCATTAGCATTTAGTAGTAACAGAGGAAAAGAAAAACAAACACAAAATGCCAAAGCCTAAAATAATTAATCCCTAAATGAAAGGTCATTTATAATTTGGGTATACAAAAGTGACATTGCTAAAATTAATAAGCAGGATTTCATACACAGGATCCATTTTCCTGACAAAAGGTAACCTACCTCTACCTGGGTTGTATTAATGTGTGCTATTAAAAGCCACATTGTTAGCCTAAAGGCATGGTCCATTGCTAATGTGAAATGTTGCCCTGGGTTTACAAATGATAATTCTTGACTGTTAACAGACTACCCTATAAAATCAATTACCTCTGCTCTAAATAAAATTTTAGTGGCTTTATAAATAATTAAAACTATAGGATATATAGTACTTGAACATTTCCATGAACCTCAAGAATAATTTTGTCATTGCAGTCTTATGCCTTCATTAAAGGGCACTTTTCATAAGGTTTAAAAAGTGTTAAAACAATTCATAAAATTTTAATATCTGCAAGCATGTCACTTTAATTTCTAGACAGTCCTCTATTCAGACAATGTTAACATAATTTAGGAGCCACACCACTTATCACAATTCTTTCAATGTGTTTAGGGGATCTCACAATAAATATGAAAAATATTGCTATTACACTATATATAAAAAATCTTTTCCAAGCTATCAGAGTGAATCAAATTCTTAGTGAATATAAAACACCATTATTAGTTTTCTTATATGTACAATATGAGTAGAATAATAATGTAAGTATGAGATATATCCCTTACATATTATGAACAGTTGAATGATGCCAAAAGGTTAGACAAGTGCCACTTACAAATAAAGTACTAAAATTAACAGTTTATCAGTTAATTCCAAAAGAGAATATTACTGGGATTTAGAATTTAAATATCTAGTATTTATGAATTCTAATTCTTCATAACCATTTTTCTTCATTATCTTTTACTTTTCACTTTTTACAAAGTAATTGCCATCCTAAGTATAAATCAGATAGTCCAGACAATGAGACTGAGCTCCAGGGCTCAGGTTTATGTGAGTTTGTGCAAGTCAGTGCAGAATTTTAAATATATGACCTCTTTCGCCTTTGTAATTATTGAGTGCAATAAAATCTAAGTAATTATTTTATTCCTCCTATGCAATTTCCACATTTCAAAACTATTAAAATCGATCTGCATTTTGTCAAATAATACCAAAATATGTGTAACAAAATGGTGCTAAATAAGGTAATACAAAGAGCAGAGGATAAAAATTGTTCACATACCTATAGTTTTATTCCATTTGGGGACAACAGTGTAGTAGTTTTATTTAAAAGTAAGTAAAGATGATAAAATTTCTTTACCATTATTATCACTTTTTCCTAAGGTAATACAATGGAATAATCACTAATAAATAATTGAAAAGAAGTACATTCTTCCAAAAAATATCCCAGCAAAACATTTTAAATTAACTATTATCTAAAACTAGGTAATAGCATTTTGTTTTCCTTTTAGCTTTCTTACGTTTATTCAGCAATGGTCTTCTAGACACTGTGGCATTTCGTTTTTTGGGAACAGCAGGAAGAGTTGTAGGGGGCAAAGCTCTGGATGTTAATAAAACTTTAAAGCAGACCAGAAATAAAAATGCTGCTCATTCAACCATTCACTCCTTTATCCTGAAAATTGTCTCTTGGTTTAGTTTGTAAGTGGATTTTGTAGTAAATGTCAGGCAAACTACGCTGCTCCTGAAGTTGATTTATTCATGAACCAAACCTAGAGATATGGGCTGGCTGAATTCAGCTTGGGAAGTAGGGTACACATCTGGATGGAAGTGGACTTTGCCTAATAGCCTGGCACTCAGAGAAGTTCTGAACCTAAGCATCATTCCTCCTCTGTCCTCTCTTTTTTGCTAAAACTGCTTATGATTTTAACTTCTTCTTTGTTGAGCATTCCTAGATGATAAAAAATTGTTATAGTACTTGAGAATATTTGTAAACCAAAAGGTAAAGTGTTAGGCTGTTTTGACTTGCACATACCAGGTGTAAGGAAATGCCAGGATAATTAGGTATGTGGTTGAACCACAATGACTTCATTTTAGAGCTCCTTCTTAGGCCTGCAGTCCTACCTGTCTCCCCTTTCTATGTAACTGAGCTTTAGCCTCCTCACAAGGAATGCCAATCAGATTTTACCAGTGTCTTCATGTGATATGAAAACAGGAAGGATGTCTTTTGCTGATGAAGATGGTTAATGATCAAGAGACCCCCAGGGGGAGGAAAAACCTCCTGTTCCATTCAGTATCAGACAGGCTTCTCTCTAGTAGTCAGATTCTATTTTTAGCTTTGGCCTATTTAAATTCCGCAGAACTCCTTTTGGCAGCTGGGAGTGCAGCTGCAAATGCCTCTGGATCCTTGTCGGCCTCATCCTGCTTATATGTAAGTTATTCACAATAAACTTCATAACTGCACTTTAGGGAGGAGCCTGCTTCGTTTTTTTGGTTTTCAAGCTACTTCTCAGTTCAAAGGATATTACTCAATATCTGCTCATTATTCAATGCTTTCCAATATTAGTCAAATTGCACTGAAACCACCTGCTGGGTCCAAATTCTGGTTCTGCTTTTTGCCATCAGGCGATGTTAAAGAATTTCTGTTTTCACATCTGTAAAAACAATTACAATTATCGGAATTATCTCACAAAGCCATTGTGAAAGGTACATTTAAAAACTGTGTACTTAGGAGAGTCAGGGCCATAGCATGCAAAACTCTGATTTATGCAAGATTCCAGAAAGAACAAGTTAAGAGGTAACTAAAAACAGACAGCCAAATTTTGCACAAACCAGAAACTGCACGTGAGGTTTGTCTTTAGATCTTAATATAGTGGACATGACTTCATGTAATTTTATATAGTTCTCATCCTTCTTTCTGCTGAACTTGCAAAAGAATATTTTCGTTTAGAGGCTCTTAGAGGACGATTTTCTTCAAAACAGGCCCCAAGTTCAGAAGAGGATCTATAGTTCTTACAGACCCTAGATTCCTGAAATACCCTTGAGGCTTCAGGAATGAGCAAAAAAGGCCTGTATGTGATTTTGTTAATTGATTCATAAGTTGATAAACACATTTATTCTCTCAAAATCAAATATTCATTTATCACCTCATCCTCCAGGAGCTTATATTCCAAGGATAGGCAGAGACAAAGCAAATATTAGAAAACAATATGATCCTGCTATGGTGGGGGTCTTAGCTGATGTTGAAATACATCAAAAAGTCCCCATCTATATAACAGACCATCAGGGAGAAGGGAAGTTCCAGAGAATGAACAGCTGTTACCTAATGAAATGTGAACAAAAGGGAATGTACGAGGCAGAGGAACAGTATATACAAGGACAAATGATTCATTATAATTGGAAAATTAAGTGCAAGTTAGTAGATGGAGTGATAGACATGGAAGATAATGTAAAGTAATTGACAGTAACTCCGTGGGCACACAGTGACCAAGATGACATCAACAGATATTTGGTTTCAGAGCTCTGTACAAGAGAGGCTGCTAGCATGTGACCGGGCATGAAGAGGAGAATCCGGTATGGAAAGTCATTACCTCACATTTTGCTATAAAAATAAGAGTTGCCTAAAATTGTTCTGCTTTCACTGTGGAAAGTTGATTAAACAGGAACTAGCAACTAAACTCAGAGACCTAAAAGCAAGAGAGCATGAAACAGCTAAATACAAGGTCTACCCAATAACATCCCTCTGCATAAATACTGACTACCAGAAAGGACAATAAATATTCATGCTATAATATTGGATGTAGGTTGGGGAATGGTAGAAGGATAAGCATGGATCAAACTTTTTTTTTTGGCTACGCTAATAAATTGGACTACATCCTTGGAGCAATATAAGAGATTTCAGGTTTTTAAACAAAGATTAAAGATAATATCATTTGCCTTGAAAAAGATCATTCTGGAAGCAATGTGGAAGACTTACGGGAAGCCTCAAGGCCAGTTTTATGGTTATGCTGTAGTGAGAAAAGTTTAGAGGCCAAGCTAAAACATACAACACTGATGCATTTCTAGAAATAATAAAGTGAATTTATTATACTGCATTAGGATCTTTGGTGCATTAGAACTCAATGTGCCCCTCTGCCCTAATCTCCAGTAAGTTCACTGCCACTGACATTCATGTTTGTACCTTTGAATTGTAATTTCTGTTTTAAAAGTAATCTGACAGAAATCTGTAAACCACCTATAATGCAAAAATAAAAAAATAATAATTAAAAAAAAATAAAAGGAATAAAGGCATTTAACTGACCATGAGTCCAAAGGAAAGATCATGGCAATAAAATATGGTATGATCCAGGATCCTTGAATACTGGGCTGTATTCAAGACCAGAATTTACCAATGATCCCTCATTAATGATTGTAAATGTGACTTCTTTGAGGTCCAGGTGAATAAGAATGGGGATGAGAGCTGCACTGTGTGTGCAGCTACAGCCTAGTTCTGGTTCCTGAATGGTGGAGTCAGTCCTGTTGACTTATGCCTCGTTGACAGGCATAAATAAAGGGCCTATAGTAGGTTTAAGGAAGAGTAAATATCAACAAGTGGAATCAGAAGAAGAGAAAGAAGACCAATTTCTCATGGTAACTACAGCACAAAGACTGTTTATTAAAATTATAATATTTTTATCAAAGACACAATCTAAAATCAACACAAATATAAACTATAATGTAAAAGCAGTTCCTTCCTTTCTCTTTCTATCTTCCAATCCTGCTTTCAAGAGGATATCACCATTCAAATATTCATATGTTTCATTAGGCATTAATTCTATGTTTCTAAATAATATGCTTATATTGTTATTTCTATTTTTAGAAATTTTAGAACTATTATACTTCCTTAGAGAGAACTAAAATTTGTGTCTTTGATTTCCCACTAACCTCCCTCCCGCCATACTCCTGGTTAATTTATTTTGATGAATGAATCACCAATGTTTACTTTTTTCGCATTTTAAAAAATATTGTTCACTGCAGAGCCAAGCAATTTACTACAATTACATTTTCTCACATGTGCTGAGTTTCACTTTGTATAGAAACAATCACCTTGTTTTTCTTAGAATATTTGCTATCAGCAAAGCCATAATTGTCTATAACATCATGTGTGCCATTGCCCCTTTCCCTTTATAGCTGCTTTTATGAAAAAACAATAATGGTCACTGGCTGGAAGCATAAATCATGCCTGAATTTTTTAAAAAACATTATATTTAAGTATGCTGTCTCCCAACTGGTAACAAACTGAGTCTTTAGTAGCTCATTACAATGTTCCTCATACTGTAAGCTGTTTGCAGTTTGAGGGGTAGAAGGTAATACCTTGGAATTTCATGAGGGTGTGCACATTGCAGCATTTTTTGTTTGCTGTGAGATAATTTCCTTCATCAGAATCAATGAAGGCAAATAAAGTATGCCAAAAGTCTGTCAGAAGTAGAATTTTATCTAGAATAAATGCTGATTTCACTGTCCTCTATGTGATGGCAACTATCTAATAGTTTGACTCTACTAACAATGTGGCTAGCTATTTCCCAGGGGCAGGAATCAAACTGAAATTTCAGCATCAGTGTCTGCTCTTGGAAGATTAAGCAATTAACAGTGGCAAAAGCCAGATCATTCTTGAGGTAGAATTCCATGAATTGTAATTTTGCTGCTATGTCTATACCAGGCAAGGACTAGGAAGATGAGAAGTGAGCTATATTAACATTCACAAAATGTGTCATCTTGTCTGTATTATCATTTATATATACATTTTTTTAATAGCTGCATCCAGAGCATATAGAAGTTCACAGGCCAGGAACAGCTGAGGAAATATCAGATCCTTTAATCCACTGCTCCAAGCCAGGGATCAAACCTGTGCCTCTGTATCAATCCAAGCTGCTATAGTCGGGTTCTTAGCCCACTGTGACACAGTGGGAACTCCCAGTCTGCTTTTAATTGAATGTCCTTTGTTAAGAACTCACGTGAAATATAGATATTTGCATATTTTAACAGATTCTAAAATATCCATCTATAAACCTCTTCTCAGATATCCTTGGAACCAGTGTTTCCAGTCCTGTTCTTTCCACATTTTTACTCATCAACCTAAAACATTAGCAACAATTGTCTAAAGTAGTTTAGATAAAACATTAGTCTACTAATCAGTTTACATGAGAAAGAACTATTCAAGCAGCTCTCTGATATCAGGAGGAGGATGTGAGTTATAAAGCTGGAGAATGCTCTATGCACATGCGTAGGCCAGCTGAGATTAGCCAAAGCCTAGCCTGAACCAGCTGAACCTGACAATGCATGAGGAATGAATATTGATTGCTTAACATCACTGAAGCTTCGTACTCATAAACTATCCATCAATTTTGTATCAATAGCTAACAGACACAAGAATTTTCTATCAATACCAAACCAGTCCAGTGCCAACTGAGCTGTTCAGTGACCTCCCCAGTAAGATTTTCTTTACCATTTTTCTTAGGGCACAATCCTATTAGGGCTATAATGCTGCATCAATAAATTTCTGATTAGTGCCAGCATGTAGTTTAGAACCAAAAGGAAATTACTTTGTGGTTACAAAGAAATTTCTATGAGATAATGCTGTGGATTCTGGAAGAAGAGACAATGAAAAAGGAGTTGGTGTTATAGGCATGTGCACTCTGCACCTTAATTTTTATTGGTGGACTCCTGTGTTATTTGCAGTCTTCAATAACTAAATTTAATTGATAACAAGTGTCTAGTAATTCTTAAGATGATTGGATGTTTTCCTGTGCAGAGATATACTAGGTAGGGGCTCTATTTCCCCTGGGGGAAGTATTGGAGGAGTAATCATATCGCATACTCATTTTATAGTTAATTTTATAGCTTACTTTCTCAAGGAGGCCCAGGCTCCCATTAAGAGGTAATGGAACGATCCTATGTCTGAAATCTGGGTTAAAAAGACAAGTGATTTGCCATTGCAACAATGTAAGTCTGATTTTTGACTACTAGACCTAGGATTTTCCTGTTATAGATCAATTAATATTTTAGTTCTCTAAGATCTGTTTTATTCCTAGGGACATATAAATCAGAACATACTATTGGACTATGACGATAGGAAATATATGGAAGCTTTGGGTTGTATGTTATTCTCATCCCTGGATGCTGAGAATGTACACTGGCTGTGCAATGATGTACCATGATTTATTTCACACATATCCAAATAGAGAGATATAGTTTACAGATTAACGAGACTCTTAACATCTTTATCCTATCCTAATTTTTGTTCCCTTTTACCTTTGCAATCTGGCATAAATGCTGGTCATTGAATATACATATATGCATATATATACATACATATATATATATATATATTTTCAGGATATATATATATATTTTCAGGATATTTTCAGGATAAAATGGTGATGATATATCAGTAACTCAGAATCATGGAAATATAATTCATTTATCAAAATTCCCTCATATCATTTTGGCTGAAATGTAATTATTTCCAATAAGTTATACTTGTGTACTATTAAAAGCACATTGCTATTTAATTTAGCTGGGAGTAAAATTTTTAATGATATTTTATTCAACCAGAGTTTTACAAATATAAAAAGGATACTGTCACATTGGAAATATTTTTTCATTGTAAATATATTCGTTATTTTGTTTGGCAAACAATCTCTCCTTCCTCCATCTTTCCTCTTTTATTTCTTTCCCCCTTCCTTTCTTTCTTCCTCTTTCTTCCTTCCTTTCTTTCTTCCTTTCATTCATTCATCTTGCTTTTTGCATCCTTGACACTGTTTTTGTCAGGAAGTATTTCCCCAATAAAATATTCATTACCTATTTTTATCCTATATCTCATTGAACTCAGTACTGTATGGAAAGAAGTCACTGAGAAGGAATCTTGAACTATTTGTAATGCCACTTGATTCTCTTTACAGCGATTTTAAAGAAACAATCATATTATTGAGGAGGCAAGTAATGAAAGGAGTTGTTGGCACTACAAAAAAAGAAAATTACAGACCAATATCATCGATGAATACAGATGTAAAAATGCTCAACAAAATATAAGCCAGCTGAATCCAACAATACATTAACAGGATCATACATCATTATCAAGTGGGATTTATCCCAGCAATATAATGATTCTTCACTGCGTGCAAATCAATCAGTATGATACACCACATCTATAAACTGAAGAAAATAAAATATAATCATCTCATTAGATGCATAAAAAGCTGTTGACAAAATTTAACACACATTTTTGATAAAAACTCTCCAAAAAGTGGGCATAGAGGAAAACTACCTCAACACAATAAAGGCTATATATGAAAAACCCACAGCAAATATCATCTCAGTTGTGAAAAGCTGAAAACTTTCCCACTAAGAACAGGAACAAAATGATGTGCACACTTACCATTTTTATTCAACAACTTTTGGAGGTCCTAGGCATAGCAGTAAGGAACAAAAAAGAAATAAAAGGAATCCAAAGTGGAAAAGAAGAAATAAAACTGTCATTTTCAGACAACATGATACACTACATAGACAATCCTAAAGTTATTACCAGAAAACTACTAGAGATCATCAATGAATTAGGTAAATTTGGAGGATACAAAATTAATACACAGATCTATTGCATTCTATATATTAACAATGAAAGATCAGAAAGAGAAAATACGTCATGGCTCAGCGGAAATGAATCCGACTAGGAACCATGAGGTTATGGGTTCGATCACTGGTCTTGCTCAGTGGGTTAAGCATCTGGTGTTTCCGTGAGCTGTGGTATAGGTTGCAGATGTGGCTCAGATCCTGCGTTGCTGTGGCTGTGGCATAGGCCCACAGCTGTAGCTCTGATTAGACCCCTAGCCTGGGAACCTCCACATGCTGTGGGTGCGGCACTAAAATGACAAAAGACAAAAAAAAAAAAAAAGAGAGAGAGAGAGAAATTAGTGAAAACAATCCCATTTATCAGTAGTCAAAAAGAATAAAATACCTAGGAATAAACCCACCTAAAGCAGCAAAAGACGTGAACTCTGAAAACTGTAAGACACTGATAAAGGAAATTGAAGATGAAACAAAAAAAATGGAAAGCTATACCATGTCCTTAGATTGGAAAAAATCAACATTATCAAAATGACTGTACTACCCAAGGCCATCTATAAATTCAGCACAACCCCTATCAAACTTCCAATGGAATTTTTCACAGAACTCAAACAAAACATTTTAAAATTTGTATGGAAATACAAAAGACCCTGAATAGCCAAAGCAATATTGACAAAGAAAAATGGAGTGGGAGGAATCTGGCTCCCCAACTTCAGATTACAAAGCTATAGTCATCAAACCAGTATTGTACTGGCACAAAACAGAAATACAGATCAGAAATACATATCAACTCATCTATGACAAGGGGTGTAAAAATATACAGTGAAGAAAAGAGAGCCTCTTCAATAAATGGTGCTGGGAAAACAGGACAGCTACATGTACAAGAATGAAATTAGAACATTCTCTAACTCCATACACAAAAATAAACTCACAATGGATTAAAGAATTAAACATAAGCCCAGAAACTATAAAACTCTTAGAGGAAAACATACGCAGAACACCCTTTGACATAAATTATAACAATATCTTTTTTGATCCCCCTACTAGAGTAATCAAAATAAAAATGAAAATAAACAAATCAGACCTAATTAAATTTCAAGGCTTTTTGCACAGCAAAGGAAACCATAAACAAGACAAAAATAAAACCTACAGAATGAGAAAAAATCTTTGCAAACAAAGCAACCCATAAGGATTAACCTTCAAAATATACAAATGTCTCATATAGCTATATACCAAAAGAATTCAATTAAAAAATGGAATGAAGATTTAAACAGACATTTCTCCAAAGAAGACAGAGAGATGGCCAAAAAGCACTTGAAAAGATGCTCAGCATCAATAATTATTAGAGAAATGCAATTCAAAATTACATTCTCACACCAGTCAGAATGGCCATCACGTAAAAGCCTACAAACAATAAATGTTGGAGAGGGTGTGGAAAAAAGGGAACCATCCTACACTGCTTGTGGGAACGTAAGTTGGTACAGCTGCTATGGAGTACGTTATGGCAGTTTCTCAGAAAAAAAAGCTAAATATAGAAATGCCATATGATCCGGCAATCCCACTCCTGGGCATATATATGGAGAAAACAATAATTCAATACGATTCAGGCACCAAAATGTTCATAGCAGCACTATTCACAATAGCCAGGTCAAGGAAACAACCTAAACGTCCATCGACATATGACTAGAGTAAGAAGATGTGGTAGATACATACACTGTAATGTTACTCAGCCCTAAATAACCCAAAATAATGCCTTTCACAGAACATGGATGGACCCCGAAATTATCATATTAAGTGAAGTAAATCAGAAAAAGACAAATATCATATGAGATCACTAATGCGTGGAATCTAATAAAAATGATACAAAAGAACTTACAAAACAGAAACAGACTCAAAGATGTTTGAAACCAAATTTATGTTTACCAAAGAGGAAACATGGGGGTGAATAAATTAGGAGGCCGGAACTGACATATGCACACTACTATGAACTATAAAGGTAACAAGGACCGACTATAAAGCACAGGGTAACCTCAATACTGTGTAATAACCTATATGGGAAAATAATCTGAAAAGAAATGGACACATGTGCATGTATATGTATAACTGTTTTACTTAGCTGTATGTACACCTGAAACTAACACAAATTTTTAAATCAACTGAATTCCAAAAAATGTATTTTAAAAAATTTAAAAAATGTTGGCATGGGTTATGACTTGAGTTTATAAAATAAAACACACAAAAACTGATTTATGTAAAACCTTCATTGGTTACTAATTATTTAATGAAACAAAAGACAATACTGTGGCGAAGCTACACAGAAAAGGCATGCAGGTCATTTTTAATACTGAGAATAAATAAAGAAACATACTACTACTTGGTCCAAATTAAATACTGGAAGAAGTCACCAACATCAGGCAAAACTGGGATGCAATCTGTGTTGATCAACTTGATTAAATCAGGAGCCAGATGGTTTACCCAGGAAAAAGCATAATACTATAAAAATTAGGCCTATAGGGTCTTTGGTTGTTTTACTGAGCTACAAGGAGATGAAATGAGAGAGAAGTGATTTTCTCAGGAAGCCTTGGCTTCTGGAACCTCATTTGTTGTTTAGTAAGATGGCTAAACACAGTTACATGCAGAGTTGCTAGTAAATTCAGCAAATAAAGACTTTTCTGTGGAAAACTTGCCACCAGTCTTTTAAACACAGTTGCCCCAGAGCTAACAAGGGACTGAGGCAATGAAATAAATAAAGAAGGACAGATTATACTGTATTGAGAGTCAGATTATCCTTGGCTCTTCAGTTTTCTTCCAAAAAGTTTTTATACAATCACATTATTCTTGCAGTTGGTCCCTAATGGATGAAAAAAGATGTCTCAAGGAGTGTTTACCTTTTAATAAGACAGATGAAAGTAAGTCCCATTGGGCTGAAAACTACAAGTATCCCCCCATAACCATCCCATCTATCTGATTTGGGGTTCTTGGCTTTCCCCTAGGCCATTATTAGGACCAGACCATCAAGGAGAGCTGTCAATATTACAGGGCTGAACAGAGATGAAAAGACATCCACTCTGTAGACACAACTGAGAAGCTGTAGGAACTTTCTCTGAGGAAACACTGCCTAGTAATTTTCTCCTGCCCAGTTTACAATCAGAAATCCAAAGTAGCATGGGGAAAGATCATGAAATGGAAACATCCCAGAGACAGCATAAATTGGAGAAAGCCTAGGATCTCAGTTGAGGACATGAGATATTCAGGATCAAATTGCATCAAATCGATGCATAATTGGCCTGACTCATCTAGAGCCAGAATGGAGTTTATTAATTCACAGCAGTTTTTACCCCCCAAAATTCTTAAAGGTATATCTCAGTGAAACATTAAATGCCTTCTACCCAAGTCAACCCTGATTTACATAGCTAATCAGGTATTTTAAAATGTATTCACTTGTGTATCAGTCCATTACTATTTTGAGATGTAACCAGATCAGATGGGTAAATTTCTAATAAGTTTGAAATGCCACACTAATACTTTATATGTGCATTGCTCTTTGTAATTTATTTATTTATTTATTTATTTGACTGTACCCACGGCATACTGGAGTTCTTGGACCACAGACTGAATCTGTACCATGGCAGTAATCCAAGCTGCTGCAATGATAACACTGAATCCTTAATACACTGCACCACAGGGAATTCCAACTTTTATTGTTTTCATGTCTGGCATTTCCACAAATTTAAAGGTATACTGACTGCATATTTTACTAGTAGTAGGTAGAGGAAAATCAGAGCTTGGGGTGTGTAAATACAGAAACAATGCAAGTTGAAACTGAGCACAGGCCAACATGAGAACCAGTCTGAGGGACACTGGCTCTTAGCATAAGTAAAGACTGATAAAAAAGAATGGTGAGTTCCCTGGTGGCCTAAAGGGCAGGGATCCAGCATTGTCACTGCTGTGGTGTGGGTTCAATATCTGGCCCAGGAACCTTCACATTTTGAGAGCATGGCAAAAAACAAAACAAAACAAAACAAAACACGTGAGTTAAATTAAAAAGTGGACAAATAGGAATGCGCTGTCCTATAGTAACAAAATTCGGCAAAGCTTGGCAAGAGTGATACTCAGAATATAAACAGACTATAAACACACATACAAAAGGTATAAAAGTAAATATATGAGGAAATGTATGTATGAATTAACTAGATTTCACTGTATATACAGTTGACTCTTGAACGACTAAAGGTTGGGGCACAGACCCTCTGTGTAGTTGAAAATCTATGTGTAACTTTATAGTTGGCCCCCAATATCTATGATTTCGCATCCTCAAATACGACGAACAGTGGATTGTATAGTGCTGTAGTATGAATTTATTTTAAAAGATCCTCCTATAAGTAGAACCATGCAGTTCAAGGTCTGTATTGAACTGTATTTCAAACCATTATGTTGTACACCTTACATATATATATATGATATTTATTTGTCATTTATACTTCAATAAACCTGGAGGAAAAAAGGAATCAAAATATGATGGCATCCAGCTATCAAACAGGCACTGTGTATAGTGCTGAAGCAGAGTCCTGGGGGAAAGGGCGAGGGTGGTAGAGTGCTCATAGGACTCAAGGAAGTTCCTACATTCAGGATAGAGATTTCCCAACATTTAAAACACTGTTACATCTGTATCACGTACATCAGTTAAATGGCAGCTACATCTGCACCATCCTCCCTGGATGTGAAGGAAAGAGCAGTATAAAGGATGTAGGGACAAGTCACTATGCTTATATACCCAGTAAATGTCTGCCTTGCTCCCCAAGCTGCCCACCAGACTGATGGAAATGTCTCATGCTTTTTGTCTTTAGAAATACAGATTGTAGTCCTAGCATACTCTCCTATCCACAATGGGTTTCTTGGGCATAGGAGTTCACTGTCTTTTCTCCTCAACCAAGGCCTGAGAACCTTTCACTGTGCTTCTCAGTCAAAGACTCCTTTACTTTCCAGAACCTGGTCCCGAGGTTGCCAACCTCTGCTCTTTTCATAGATGCTGCTTCTTCTGGTACCCTCTCTAACTATTTCCACATTGAGATTTTTATCTTTAACCTCTATCCTATCTCCTCTTGCTGCTCCCCCTCAAAAAAATCCCAGGCAAACAAACAAACAAACAAATCACAGTTTATAAATATCACGAGTCTACCAAAACACTTTCCCTTTTAGAGAAATAAAAAAGCAGAAGTTCTTAGCATTTTGGATATTTCAATAGAATTTCCTTTCTTCTAGGTAGCTCTTAGTGCTGACCTTTAGTCATAAATTCTTTCTATTCCCTTACACTTTTGATTTGTTTTATTCTGTGTTAAAAATCAGTAGAGACCACTGACAGTCTAGGAAGTCCAGATACTAAGTTCACTCCTGTGACCCCGCAACTTACTAGCTATGTGACCTGGACAAGTTACTTCTGTTTTTTTTTTTTTTTTTTTTTAAGGATAGTGCTCTCCTCAGCTACAGTGAATTTGCAAATCTCCACTATAGGAAGGCATTTGATAAATCAGTAAATGGTAGTTAAGCACACTATAAAAAGGGAGAGAAAGAGAAAATGTACCTAACATTTCAAGTCCTTCTTGGTCACCTTCAAGAGAAAAGAGAAAAAACGTAACGATGTTAAAGGTTTTCCAGATTCTCCTAGGTTCTGCCTCACTACTTCTTCCTCTTCTCTCCACCTAATCGTTAATGGGAGAATTAAGCACTGTATTCAAAGTGAAGTTCAAGTACAGCCTCTTGGTTACATATGCAAAACCAGTTTTTATAACTAATGTTAACCCATATTAATCTGCTTGTGAAAACATTTAAAACTAATGTAAATATATATGGAATAAGTCAAATTATCAGGAGTCGTAATGAAAAAATATGAGACAGAATTAAAAGGATGAACATTTTATAATATACCTGACCTGTATTCTTCAAAATATTAGAAATAATTGAGGAGCTTCCTTTGGCCTGATCTCCTAGAGGGGTCTTTGATCTTCATACTGGTGATATCTCAAGAGAATTTCTGTATTCCTCTCCCCACCCTACCCCTCTCTTCCTACACACACATGCGTGTGCGCACGCACGCACACACACACACACACACACACACCCTGAGGAAGAATTAACTGTTCTTACATATTAGGAGTAGTAGCTGACTTCTGAAACAATGCAACCTAAATAATCCAAAATGATCACTATTAGATTTAAACTTGTTTGTTTAAAGTAAGAATATAATAAGTGGTATAATTAGGTGACAGAAAGGGGTTACATACAAACCTATATGATATAAATATTAGCTTCAGGAAGATGAATTAATTAATGTATTCAAGCCAATGATCTAGAAACTTTAAAAAATGCTGAAAACTGGGAAGTGAACTAGTGAAGGAAAGAAGTGAATGGTTTGTTATATGACCTTTCTCTACCCTCAAAGAAGTCTCATAATTTGATCCTTGATTAAATATCTCTGTAACATTAACTCAAGACAATTTGGAGGGAATTACTCATACTAATTTCAAGATATATGAAGGTTCAGCTGAGCATTATGCAGTAGATTAAATTCCCTCATCTACTGTTGAAGTTTTTCTAGAGTAATATGTGACCAACATTTATGAGCTGCAGAAGCACAAAAGAATGAGCACTGCCATGTACACCTTCAGGGGCTATATCCACCTATCAGTGGAAAGAAACCCTGAGCTGGCTCTCCTAAACTGAGGTTATACACATACTCAGCAATCCCTGTGTGACTGTGAATGTCTGAATGTCAAAGGACTAAGACATTCAAGGATAAGCCTAGGAGTCCTTTGAGGCATTTAGACTTATGGGTCTCTATCCCTCCATATTGAAACAGTCACCAATTCATAGTCATTCATTTATCTTCCAGGTGATGGATAAATCTGTCCATCTGTTTCCACTCAGTCATCTCCCTACAAGTAGTCTGACAGAAATCTTTATCCTTTCAAAGACTTTGCACTACTAATATAGTTGACTAATTGTCTTTCCTTTAGGCAGTTATATTCTCTTCACTTTAAAAAGGAATATTTATTTAAAAACCTCTTCTAGCCCAATGTGCCTGAGATTTATAACTTAATGAAAGGCTTAATTCAAGATCCTCACTATTGCAGTGAAACACCAAGCCTAACATACCAAAATTATCAATATTAGGTGTTAAAATTTTTAATTAACTTTAAACAAAGTCTACTTGGATGTGCCCTACAGGAAATTAAATAAAATAAATAAGATATTAGCCTCCCAAATGTATTACTCTGAATCGTAGGCATAATTCCGCTATTTGTTTTACATCAAAAAAAAAAGATTATATTAACAGTGAGCAATGCAATGTGGTTAAAAAATATGAATGAAATTGCTTTAGCAAAATATACTTAGCACTTCAAGTAAGCTTCAGCTTTTGCTTTGAAAAATACTGAAGCTGAAAATTCCAAAACCAAATTCTGATTTCTATATGCAATCAGTTGATTAATAATCATTGTTATATAAGCTAGCTTTTCCTGAGTACTTTTTTATACTTAGGGCACCAATATATAAAGTTTACATGAATTTTTATATAATTTTTGCAAAAACACTTTGAAGTAGGTTCTATTATTGTTATGCTGTTTTAGCCATGAAGAAATGAGAAACTAGTGTATTTAATTCCAGGAAATGGTGTGGTTAGATTGAAAAACAGGCATGTTGAACCCATTATATTTTCTAAACCATTAAAATTTATCTGTCCCCATCTAAAAGTATTTTAATTAAGCTGATAAGATTAAATCCATTGCCCAAACACATTTTATTTGAAAACTTTGTAACTTCCTTTTGTTTCTTGCATTCATTCACTGACAAATATCAATAGATAGATGAAAAATAGATAGATAGATAGATAGATAGATAGATAGATAGATAGATAGATAATAGACAGACAGATAGATAATCTTGGTTATCTATGAAATTTATCTTTGAACTTCACTGATATTTTCCTCCAAAATATTCACTGGTCCTCTGGTCCCCAAGCTGCTCTGATCTAACCTGTGAACAGCTGCAAGACAAACCTGACTGCATCAACTTGCTTAGTTCCAGGAAGCCCTCCCTGACAGCTTAGGAAATCTTGTCAGCTACAATGGGAAGTCTGTCCCTGACACCACAAAGTTAGACTTGTGTGCTAATTGGAAAATCTAAAACTACACCCTGCTCTCAAAAAACCTTTATTTTGCTAGTACAGTTCCAATTCCTATAATGATTTCCTCATTCTCACTGTTTATTTCTATAATCCATTTTCTCAGATCTTACATATTTCTATTGGGTTTTTACAATCCACCCAAAGAAACGTTTCCTAATCTTTTTCAGCAATCTAATACAATTCATATTTCTATTCCTATTTATTGTCCAGAAGTATTATGCAAATACATTGTCCTTGCTAAACACTGCATAATTTCTTCTCTGACATTCCAGATAAAGAAAGAAACCTTAACTATCTTGGATATCGCTTACTAATTTAATCCAAATGTGTCTAATATTATGATCTCTGGATGAATGTTGTTTGTTCAAATATGAAAGGAAATATTTGTTTTAGCTTGAAGACCATTATTGTTTTCAACTCTGCCCTTCCTTCATCTTGAAGAAAATCAGTATTCTTAGCACTTTTGAAGAAATTTGTTCTAGATGCAACAGGTCAAGTAGTACCTATAAGTATAACAAGCTTCATGTTTCATGTGGTGGTTTCTGAGTGGAGGAGTGGCATAAAATGGACAAAGTAGAATGAAGTGTTATATTCTACAGTACATTTGATAGTTTTTTGAAATTCTGTTCAGAAAATGACATAATTCTTTCTCAATACATTCCTTAGTATTATATTTCCAAAAATTTGTCTCATAACAGCATATCTATGAGCATAAGTCAATAATAATGGTTGAAAAGTTTAGTTCTCAATATTATTTGTGATCAGAGAAAGAGCACTGAATACAATGCTTCTTTGGTGAAGGGAATCAAAACACCTGTACCAGTTGATTTTTCCCCCCTCAGTGACAAATTTTTCTTTCTCTTTGCATAATTCTTTATCTTTGTTCTTTGACCTCCTTGGCTACTGTCAAAACTAGAAACACTGAGCAAGTAATTGTCAATGTTGTCAAACAATCTAGTATTTTGAATACTCATTTTTATCCCTGTTTTATAAGAATGATGGAGGATGTAATCAGAAAAGGTTTGTGTACCTTAGAGGGATTGTCATTAAAATTAGTCATTGGGCTTTCCTAAAATCATTTCTGCTCAATTAATTGTGTTATGTTTGTTTAAAACTCTTCAAAGTTATTAATAGGAATTACCCATAGCATTACAACAAGGTCACTTTCTGTTCCAGTTGAATAATTTTAGAAATACTCATGTAGATTCTCTCCTATGTCTTCTAATGTTTTTAGCAAGTGGACCATAAAAAGACTGGATGTCTAAATTTTTCCTACACTCCCCAGGTGCATTTTCAAGATTTTTTTTTCCTTCTGAGGGAAGACTTAGTTAATGAGCTAGGCTTAAGGTAACGTTAAATATTCCTATTGAAGGAAATTTATTTGTTAAGGCACTTATCAAATGATGACGTTCTCTGAAATGTAAATTTCATGAAGCAAAAACTAACAGAATAAAAGAGAACAGAATTCACAACAATAAAGATGTTAATGTAATATTTTCAATAATACAAAAACAAGTAGGAAGATAGTCAACAAGGAAATAGAACATTTGAACAACGTTAAAAAACAAATAAACCTTATTAGTATCTATGGAATACTCTACACAACAACAGAATACATATTCTTCTCAAGTGTCTATGAACATTCTCCAGAAAGAAACATACGCTAGTATATAAAGCAAACCTAAACATATTTAAAGGAAGTGAAATATTGCAAAATATGTTTTCTGATCACAATGGAATTAATTTAGAAATCAATAATAGAAGTTAATTTGTAATAGCCTTTTTCTTTGAATTATAGTTGATTTACAATGTTTCTTCAATTTCTGTTGTACAGCAAAGTGATCCAATCAGACACAGTTCCCTGTGCTCTATAGTAGGGCATCACTGCCCATCCATGCCAAATATAACACTTTGCATCCCCAAACCCCAAAATGCCCATCCATCCCACTCCGTTCCATCTCTTCTATGGGAACCGTAAGTATGCTCTCCTTGGCCATGCTCTGTTTTTGTTTTCTAGATAGATCATCTGTGCCATATTTCAGGTTCTACAAATAAGTGATATCACACAGTATTTATCTTTTTCTTTCTGGCTTACTTCACTTAGTATGAGAATCTCTAAGTTCTATCCATGTTGCTGAAAATGGCATTAGTTCATGTTTTTTATGGCTGAGTAGTATTCCACTGTAAATATGTATCACATTGTCTTAATACATTCATCTGTTGATGGACATTTAGGTTGTTTCCATGTCTTGGCTATTATGAATAGAGCTGTGATGAAAGCAGGAGTGGTATGTACGCTTAGGAATGAATGTTTTGTCTAGATATATGTCCAGGAGTGGGACTGTTGGATCATATGGTAGCTCTATATTTTGTTTTTTGAGGTACCTCCATAGCGTTTTCCATAGCGGTTGTACCAATTTACATTCCCAGCAACAGTGAAGGAGGGTCTCCAGACCATTTGCAGCATTCGTTATTTATTCACTTGTTAATGATGGCCATTCTGGCTGGTATGAGGTGGTACCTCACTGCAGTTTTGATTTACACTTCTTTAATAATTAGTGATGTTGAGCATTTTTTCATGAGCCTGTTGGCCATCCTTATGTCTTCTTTGGAGAACTGTGTATTTACGTCTTCTGCCAATTTTTCATTTGGGTTGTTTGTTTTTTTTGTTGTTGAGTTGTATGAATTATTTGTATATTTTGGAGATTAGTTCCTTCTCTGTTGCATCACTTGCAAAGACTTTCTCCCATTCTGTGGGGTGTCTTTTCATTGTTTTAATGGTTTCCTTTGCTGTGCAAAAGCTTTTAAGTTTAATTAGTTCCCACTGGTTTATTTGTGTCATCATTGTCATTATTTCTAGGAGGTAGATCAAACAAGATATTGCCATGATTTACGTCAGAGAGCTTTCTGCCTATGTTTTCCTCTAGGAGTTTTATAGTATCTGCCCTTACCTTTAGGTCTTTAACCCATTTTGAGTTTATTTTTGTGTATGGTGTTAGATAGTGTTCTATTTTCATTCTTTTACAAGTAGCTTTCCAGTTTTCCCAGAACCATTTATTGAACAGACTATCTTTCTTCCACTGTGTGTTCTTGCCTCCTTTGTCACAGTTTAGTTGACCACAGGTGCTTGGTTTATTTCTGGGCTTTCTATCCTATTCCATTGACCTATATTTGTTTTTGTTCCAGTACCATATTGTTTTGATGAAAGCAGCTTTGTAGTACTATCTGTAATCAGGAGCTTGATTCCTCCATTTTTGTTTTTCTTTTTCAGTATTGCTTTGACTATTTGAGGTTTCTTGTGTTTCCATGCAAATTTTAAAATATTGTGTTCTAGTTCTATAAAGAATGTCCTTGGTAGTTTTATAGGGATTGCAGTGAATCTGTAGATTGTCTTGGGTAGCATAGTCTTTTCTGACAATATTGATTTTTCCAATTCAAGAGCATGGTATATCTTTCTATCTGTTTGTCATCTTTGATTTATTTCATCAGTATCTTATAGTTTTCAGAGTATAGGTCTTCTGTCGCTTTAGGTAGGTTTATTCCTAGGTATTTAATTCTTTTTGATGGGATAGTAAACAGTATCGTTCCCCTGATTTCTCCTTCTGATCTTTCATTGTTAGTATACAGAAATACAATTAATTTCTGCATATTAATTTTGTAGTTTGCAACTTTGCCAAATTCATTGATGATTTCTAAAAGTTTTCTGGTGCTCTGTTTAGGGTTTTCTAGGTATAGTATCATGTCATCCATTAACAGTAATAGTTTACTTTTTCTTTTCCAGTTTGGATTCCTTTTATTTCTTTTTCTTTTCTAATTGCCATGGTTAGGACTCCCAGAACTATGCTGAATATTAGTGATGAAAGTGGAAGAGTTCCTCCTGCGGCTCAGTGGTTAACAAATCCAACTAGTATCATGAGGATGTGGGTTCAATCCCTGGCCTTACTTAGTGGGTTAAGGTTCTGGCATTGCCATGAGCTGTGGTGTAGGCTGCAGATGTGGTTCGGATATGGCATTGCTGTGGATGTAGCATAGGTCAGCAGTTATAACTCCTATTCAGCCCTTAGCCTGGGAAGCTCCATATACTGCGGGTGCAGCCCTAAGAAGACAAAAGACCCCCTCCCCCCAAAAAAAGGTAGACATCCTTGTCTTGTTCCTGATCTTTGTGGAAACATTTTCAATTTTTCACCACTGAGAATGATATTAGCCATGAGGTTTTCATATACGGTTTTTATTATGTTGAGGTAGGCTCCCTCTATGCTCACTCTCTGGAGAGAATCTTCCCCAAAACAAAAAGGAAGTGATACTTTCCAACTTAGTCTATAAGATCTGTGTTGTACTGATACCAAAACCGAGAACAGATATCACAAGAAAGTTGATTGTGCTTTTGATGCCATAACTAAGAATCTATCCCCTATTAAGTGATGAGACAGTTACAATATTATAGAAAATGCCTTATTCTTGGTGATGTAATATAGTATATATATATAATTAAGAATTACTTGGTATTTTGTTGTTGTATACTTGACATACTGTTTGTACTGGGTACACTAAAAAAAAAGACACTTCCATTATACAAAGCAATAAACTTTAAAAACTTTATCATTACAAACTCTATTCAACTGAGATCCTTTCTGAAGCTTTGGCACAAAGTGATATGATTCTTTTCTCATGTGATATCCTTGAGGGCTCAGAGTGGTTGTGTTATCAAAGTCTCTTTAGGTACATGCTGAAAGTGAGAACAGTGCTTCTTCCCATCCCCAGATTTTATTTTATTTTGAAAATTTTTAAAATTTCTATTACTTAACAATGTTATGACAATTTCAGCAGTACAGCAAGTGACCCAGTTATACATATATTATGTATATATGTGTGTGTATATATATATGTATTTTTTTTTCATGTTATCCTCCATCCTGTTCCATCACAAGGGGTTAGATATAGTCTCTCTTGTGCTATACAGCAGGATCCCATTGCCCATCCACTCCAAATATAACGGTTTGATTTTAGAAGCCTCTTAAGCTACTGTTTTATCAGTAGAGCCAGAATACTCTCTCTGATAGAGCCATCTCTGTACTTATATTAACTTTTCTCACTTTCCTCTCTTCTCCAGTGTGACATATTTTCTCTCCAATTAACAATATTTTCAGTTGCATTAAAATTATATCGTGATTCTATAGATTTAGGTAAGTTACAATTAGTAGCCTTCATTCAGTCTTCAAAAATGACCAAGTCACATCTTAGTACCCTATTTTATGAATTGCTCTAAATTACAGAAGCTTGTAATCTCTGACTGAAGGGAGTTGACATCAGGATTTTACTATCCTAACTCATTCTGTCCCATACCCTGCAGTGGCCATATTCTGTGTATCATATTTTATTTTCTATTCATATACTGCTTACATTCACTTTCTCTCCCATCCTCTAATCATTTTCTTCCAGAGAACATTTTGCATATGTGTTTCCAGATAACTTTTTTTCTTTGGCTTATTAATTTAGACATTATAAATTTGGAATTTAATTAATCTAATTTTCCATGGCATACATCAACAATTTCCTTTACTATTTAAACTCTGAATTTATTTTCTAAGCATTTAATACTTTCATATAAAATGCTAATCTAGCTTGCAGGAAGCTCAACAATAGCACTCTGGAGGAAAAGCACAAAAATCAAATCTGTCAATATCCTTTTCAGATTTTTGTTGTTTAAAATAACTCATCCAATTAAAAAAAAAAATCTCCTCTGGGCTTAAGCAAGTCAAAATTGACTTCATGGAGTTCCTGTCATGGCTCAGCAGATAGCGAACCCAACTAGCATCCATGAGGACATGGGTTTGATCCCTAGCCTCGCTCGTGGGTTAAGGATCCAATGTTGCCTTGAGCTGTGGTGTAGGTAGCAGATGTGGCTCGGATCCAGCATTGCTGTGGCTCTGGCATAGGCCAGCGGCTACAGTTTCAATTGTACCCCTAGCGTGGGAACCTCCATGTGCTGCAGCCATGGCCCTAAAAGGCAAAAAGACCAAAAAAAAAATTATTTCTGTGCTTTGCAACCAAAAGATATCCACTCATTTTCCTGTAAGAGAACTAATTTTCAACAGGCACCACTATCATAACTTTAACAGTTTAATTTTGTTACTTTGCAGAATTAAGGAGCCACCAAATAATATGAAATTGATACTGAGAAGCCTGTCATTGTCTTTAGATAATGGTCTATTGCAACATCTTCTCCAAACATATGAACAATGCTCATTTGCTTAAACTCTAAAGCAGGAAAATTTACACATCAGTTTCTTCTTAAGGTTAATAATATGTATGTATTTTTGGTCCTAATGCTGCCATTAGAAACACAAATTGTCTGCTTGCAAGGTAATCTTAGCCCAGATGCTCTGTGTCTGACTTGGGAAATGGGACCTTAAAAGCTCTCCCTCAATATCCTTTTTCTTATTTTCTCTGATCTAGTCACAATTAGGAAAGCAGCAGCTGCTTCCACTTATTGCCTGACTGTTTCAGAATTACACTGGGCAGAGATGACAATGCCTTTCCTATTACTTTGTTATGGAACATGCAACTGAGTCTGAAAGAGAACAAGGAAAATATCTATGAAAGCATCTTCTTCTAACTGGATAATTCAAAAGACCTAGTAGTGTCCATAACTTGTTAGAGTTCCTAGGAACAGAGTGTTGTTCCCTCTGTAATACAGAAAAAAGAGTGAGAGATGTGGATATTCTAATTAAAACAAAAAAAAAATGTGGAGGCATGCTGTCAGGCCAGAAGGGATTTTAATACACAAACAGTAGCTGCATGTGTTTGACATACATAGTGACAGTTTGAAAGGCTTTTTACATTCACCACATTTTCATTAAAATCGAGCATGTAAAACTAGACATTCTATTACCAGATCATAAAACCAATACATCCTTGGTTGTTTCTTGAAACGAGATTTTCACAAATTTGCAAGTGTAAGAATGTAACCTCAGGAAAGGTTCTGAGGAGCCAATCAAAAGTTAATACAAAAATGTGCTTAAGGAAAGGATTTTTACTTAAAAAAATTTTTGTCTTTTTCCTCAATGTTATTCAAGAAATAAATACTTACATTTGTGTGAAGTATGTAAAAATCATATTTATTCTGAATAGCTATCATTTTAATAATAATGCATTAAAATATCAGTTTATAATAATGTTAATATACAGAATAAAACTATTTTTAATCTGGTTTTAGGAGAAAGGGAAATCAATCCAAAAGCAACAATAATAAATTTTGTAGTAAATTTAAAGTAATTTATATTCTGAGTTTCTGTCTATAATTTTGATTGTTATATTTATTATTACCTCTTTCATAGCTATATTAAATCTGTCCTTCTTTATTGCCTTTTTTCTTTCATTCAGTTAACAACATGGTGGTTTCTGACTTAGCTAGATTTCTTTAATAAAAGATTTCTGTAGATTTCTTTAATAAAAGTTGATATGTGAAAAATTATTTTAAGCAATTATCTTCACCATAAATACTCTCTCTTAGTCATTCATTTTTAACTGAAAATGAAATGAAGGCCATATGAAAGATGAAAAGCTAACATAACGGCGTTATGCACTCATTATCTAAGATTGTGCTTTTGACATTTGCTTTGATGGCAAAGGAAGTTACTTCCACTGTAACTATAGAAACAGATTGTACTCTGGATTACAGCCATTTCTATCTACTAGTGAGTGCTGATAAGGAATATATTAGATGTTTTTAATGAACACTAATTACACCAACTATTTAGCAACAGATTTTAAATAGTATCATTCTGCTTGGACATCAGATCTGCATAATTTGAACTCTCCTATACTTCGAAAAAGTATTAACTCTTCCTGGTTTAACAACAAATGTTGAGTAGCATCTCTCTTGGTCCATGGAATGAGCTAATTACTATGTAGAATTAATAGAAATAATAGCCACTACAGTTATGAAAACTGGAGAAAACCTATAGAAACTAGACATTGGTCAGTAAAATAGAATTAAAGGAACAAGGGAATAACCAAACCAGAAATCAGACAATTCTGACTCTTAAAATAAATCCAAGGAGGTACATACAGTCATATTAGAAAACCGGTAGGCACTATGCCAAATGACCGGAGGTATTAAAGGAGTCATTGTGCCAAATACCAATGAAAAGTTTTTAAAATTCCACGATTCAGATAACATACAAAGTTACTTTTATAATTATAGGACTCGTCATAAGGCAAACACTCTCTGGATAGTGGTACCCTAACATTTTCAATTATTATTTATTTATTTATTTTTGACCACACCTACAACATGTAGAATTCCTCAGGCTAGGGATCAAACCCATGCCACAGCAGTGATCCAAGCCATAGCCGTGACAATGTCAGATCCTTAGCCACTAGGCCACCAGGTAACTCCCACAGTTAAATTTTTTTTTTTTTTTTGCCTTTTGTCATTTTAAGGCTGCACGTGCGGCATATGGAGGTTCCCAGGCTAGGGGTCTTATCGGAGCTGTAGCCACTGGCCTACGCCACGGCCACAGCAACGCAGGATCCGAGCCGCGTCTGCGACCTACACCACAGCTCACGGCAAACGCCGGATCGTTAACCCACTGAGCAAGGCCAGGGACCGAACCCGCAACCTCATGGTTCCTAGTCGGATTCGTTAACCACTGCGCCACGACGGGAACTCCCCACATTTAAATTTTTGAGAGTTTAAAATTTATTTGAAGTCAGCTTATAGCAGCACTGAATATGTCTTAGGTACCTGGCATTGGGAGGAGAGTAGCTTAGAATAGTGGCACTGGAATAGAACAAAGTGAAATGATAAATTTTACTTACTTTACCCTTCCATTTAAATCAAGAACGGTAAATATTGAATACAAGAATCTTGCAACCCTAACCCTTCAACTATGGTAGGCACTTCTGTTTGACCAAAGGCTTCTTTTCCATCAAACTAGGATGATTTTCAACTCTTGATATTCTGTGGTTCAATATAGTTCAGAATGAATAGAAATCTACTTAATTGGCCAAACATTCAACAGATAACAAGAAATAGAAAAACAGAACAAAACCTAGACCAAAAAAACTCTGGCTTAAATCAACAGATCAATATCACAGATTAGCAGACCAGAAATAGGACTGAATAGTACAGAGCTACCAAAATAGCCTTATTAATACCAAGCTTAGTATATGGTAGCAATGAATGCACAGATATGCCCCGGATATCCTGGAGTTTACATAGCAAAGGATCAGATATTTCTACTTTCATAAAGAATGATAGAGTTCCCACTTGTTCTGGATCCTAAGATTTTTAAAGATTTGGTGTACTTCTTCCCACTGATTTTCAAATTAGCATTAGGCAAACTTCAAAAAGGCCTCTTCTGAACAATAAGATACAGACCAAATGGCACTCATCAAAAGTAAGGAAACTATATTTATTAAACATTCAGAATTATTTACTCTTGCTGGTAGAATCAACACACTGTACTTAAAGACTCATAATTATTCTGTCTTTACAGATGCTATGTGCTCTTTTTTCATTCCTTTATTAATTAATTAATTAATTAATTAATTTTTTATTTTTTAGGACCACACGTGGCAGATGAAAGTTTTCAGGCTAGGGTTAGAATTGGAACTGAGGCTGACAGCCTATGCCATGGCCATGGCAATGCAGGATCCTAGCCATGTCTGTGACCTATACCACAGCTCACTGTGATGCAGGATCCTTAACCCACTGAGCAAGGCCAGGCATCTAATTCAGATCCTCATGGATACTGGTCTGCTTCTTAACCCACTGAGCCATGACAGGAACTTCTATTTGTTCTTCCTTTAAAAGTTTTATCCAGCTTCCACCCTTTCCAGGGGTCTGACTCAGGATTCAGCTTTAAATGTTACTTTCCCCACAGAACTTTTTCCCAGGTGACCAAGTAGTGCTAGGTGCCAATTATCCAGGAACCTCTGGAACTCTATGAATGTTGCCTCCATAGCATTTTTCACATATTGTGATTTGACTGTTGGTTTACTTATCTGCTCACCACACTGGGCCATGAGATCCTTAAGCATATAATATACTTCTACCAGACACCTTTAATTATAAGTGGTAATATCTTTATTTATAATATATGGAGGGGAAAAGTATGAAAAAATGAGAGCAAAGAGATGGGAAGAGGTAGGTGATAAAACTAATGGATATCTCAGACATAATAAGTGCCCAGCAGAACATCTAGCTCCCCAGGTCCTGCCAATACTGCTGCTCTCTGATCTCCTTGTCTCCTGAAATGGCACCACCATTCACTCATTTGTCCAGATAGAGACGTTTGTAACAAGGAGTCTAACTCCATTGATGTTGGGCTGCTGACAGCTTTCCACCCCTTTCCTCTTATGCCTCACTTTGCAGCAAGCCAAGAAACCTTGAGTGCTCTCTCCTTTGGCACAGACAGGAAATTCAAACTACGCTTGGGAAATATCTCTCTAGCCCCAGGCCTAACCACAATAAAACCCTGAGCCAGTCTCCTTTCCCGCTATTCTTAAGTCACTTTGGACTGACTTTAGAGGCCCACCCTACTCGCTCTCCAGTGACCTCAACTATGTGAGTAAGGAAACTTTTCATACTCTCTTAGTATGTATTTGGCATCATCAGTTTGAACAGTTTTGAGTGGTGGTCTTCCTGCTTTGGATAGTGAATACAACAATTTTGCAAGTTATCCTTAATCCCTTTTTTTCTTTATACACTTTCTAAAACACTTTACCTTCAGCTATTGATTATACTTCCAAATTCATATCCCTAATCTGTCCTTTTTTCATGGTCTCTCAAGTCCAAGCCACCATCATAATTCTTGGGCCATTTATAATAATCCTTCCCTTCTTGCCCCTCAAGAGTTCATTTGTCACAGGATCAACTCAGTGATATTTCTAATATATATCTATTGACCTTTCAACACATTTAGAATAAAATTTAATAGTTTAGTACCTGCATGAGCTAAACCTTACCCCTTATCTGATCTTACGTTCTCTTACTCTCCACCTCCTGCAAGACTTGCTTCAGCTACACTGTTCTT